>JADLZN010008807.1:0-626365 GCA_018155175.1 Sinocyclocheilus anophthalmus | reverse complement strand
GGAAATGGGGAAACCAACCAACACTAATATAAGTAGGGACATTCCATTCAGCCAAGTTGGGAACACAACTATCCTCAAACAGCTATAATTTCTAAAGACAATGGGCCATCTACATGAAACCCTTTAATTACAAGGGAAACAGCCCAAACTAAACTAGGGAAACTATGCTCAGACAGCTACCATTTCTGGGGAGTCAGCCCGACCTTGCATGTATTATGAGAATGGAGCAAGAAACCCTACTTCAATATTCATACTGTACTTTAGTGAGGGACTTCTTGCTTCACCCGACCAAAAAGCAGCTTGTCAGAGGTAACTGTCCTTAGACAGCTAGTAACTTTGATGATGTTATAGCTGGGCCACAGTAAATATTTTGGAGGCAGCCCGACCCGAGATGCTCCTAAAAGAACCCTATTTAAAACCCAAAATCACTGGGGAGGGGTATCTTGCTACAACCTTCATAAAAAGGGATAGCCATCAAAAGAAACCATTTTTTAACAGGTATATCATTGATAAACTTCCACTCAGGATGTCCCTTCCAATGAGGTACCAGTGAGGACTGTCATTAAACATCTCCCAAGACACAGAAGGACTGTCTATCTCACAGACTGCATTAAATTGAGGGGGTACCTCCAATACTGTTTTGAGCAATACTGGAGGTAACGAGAGGAGCTCGAACAGAGCATTATACTCCTCCCATGCCCCGCCTACAACCCCTGTGCTCAATCCCGCATGCCTCACCACAATGGCAGCCTCTGGAACCGAACCACAGAGTGCAGGAACTCAACTCTCATCCCTCAAGAGAGAGTCAAGCCCAGGTAGAACCCATTATTATGACCACATCACACAACATGCATTTAACTCCCTCAAAAGCTAAGCGTGCTTACTTTAAGCATCAGCTTCAAACACTTTTTAAAGAAACCTACGAGAACAATATAGAATGTGTCGCTATGAGAGCCTAACATAAGACTCCCTTAAGAGCCTAACATGCTCGAGTAAACACTGACTACGATCCCTCAGAAGAGAACCTAAAAGAAAATCTTCTTACCTGTCTCTTTCAGTCAGTCTTGCAAATGCATCATACCTGGCACATCCAGTCTCTCTTAGAAGTTGAAGGTGTTCCACCCAAGAGTCTGAACATCCCACATCCCATGAGAATAGGGACAGTGCAAACGGTTTCTTTACCACTGAGAAATTTTTACAATGAGCACATGCAATTTCCTCAAAAAAACTGAATAAAAAAAACGCATCACAAAAAAACGCATCAATCATGCATGCCCTCAGGTCCTCAAATGGAGGCACACACTACCTAAAATGTTTCGCAGAGTTCTACTCAATAACATTATCCTTCACACGTACACAAACAAATGGATCCTGAAGACAAAATAAGTTGATGATGTGCATTAAAGGTGCCCTCTTATACTTCTGGGCGCCCGCCTGTGACGTCACAGGGTTGCACGTCCAGGATTGGAGTGATTTCACCTAGAGATGGGTGATATGGGCTTTAAAATATATCACGATATTTCTGGTATTTATTACGATAACGATATCAATGACGATAATTCAGGGAATCCTGTTTCTTTTAATAAAAGTATTATCTTTCCTATTTTTACCCAAAATAGGGTGAGCATTAACCTCCTGAGACCCTGCATCCTCATATGAGGACATTATATTTTAGTGAATTTCTCTGAGACTATACATGCCACAGTTTTAAGTCTGGATGTCCTGTACAGAGCACATTCAGGGCTTTTCAGAGATACTAAATGTTTGGATGTTTCACCATCACCACCCCCTCTCCTTGGTCTTCAAAAATGTCTGATATTAATTTAGTGACACTCTTATGGAAATTTTGTAATTGTCATTTAAATCGGACACATTTTTAAACTGTGTGTCATAAATCAACATCTCAGGAAAATGTTATGGGGTTTTAAATCAAAATATGACTTTCTGTTATGAAACAGGAGGTTGATTTCATACATGTCCTCATATGAGGACACCAGGACTAAAAGCATGTTTATTACACATTTTGGGAGACACAACAAATGAATAGGTAAAGAAAATATATTTCAATATTCCTATGAAATATGATATATCTTTATATCTTGTCAATTATTACTCTCAATATTACACTTCTTTTTTCATTACATGTTGCCCCAAAAACACATTAATATGCAAATTAGATTTAGTTTATAGATACATTATATATAACGAGAAAACCTGTTTGTGGCCATTTTACACACATTTTGCATGAAGAAAAATGGTATATCAAATTATTCTGTTATAACATTGCGAATTATCTTTATACAAAGTTTGGTAAAAAAAAATCCTGAAAACTAAAAATATATTGACTAAAAATTGTTTTTGCCTATGCATGTTCATTCATGTCTTTTTATTTATTTTTTTAATTGAGTCCCAATGTCCTCTACCAAGGATGTATCATAACTTATGAATGAAATATATATTTTTTTTTTTACTTTTGTTTTAATGCTCTAAACAATGTAATGACCTCAAATACTGGATAGTTATTTATAGAACATATTCATATCCATAACAGAAGAAATACTACTGACGATGCTCCAGGAAGGTATCCAGTTATCGCTGAATAAAACTGATGAAACTTGAGGAAAATAAACAAACGACTGCACAAAATATATGGTTTATCTGTGTTCTTAAATCTTGGGTATTTTTATAAGAATAAAGCATATTTATAATGCAATGCCTTTATCACTGCCTTTATCACTGTTATAATACTATCTTCTGTAATATGACCCCGTCTGGTCACAAAAGACTTATTTCAAACACTGACTATGTTAAAGTTAATTTGGAGAAAAAGCATGTCAATAAATTATATCTTTGTTGGACAACAGTTTTGTAAACAGGCTCATACACATGCAAAACTGTATCGCACACGTGCTACTGTAGTACATTTATTCAGACCGATTTTTTGTGCACTGTACAGTCCTAACCAAACCAGTTACAGCTGGAGCTCCTCATTTAGTGATATAGGCTACTCCTCCTCAATTTCACATCCACTTTCCATGATGTCGCTCCGCACTGTTGCACACAGAAATATGTCAACAACTAGACTTTATCGTTATTATCTCGGGAAGATTAATTCTTATCGTGTGGAGAATTTTTATCGGTATATAGCAAACGATAAGATATCGCCCATCCACAATCTTGCCATGTAATGGTTGATCAGTTAACAAGCATCAGTTGTTGGGAAAAACAATCAAAATGAACATCACTATTGGCACTTTCAGGAGGCACTTTTTTGTATCAGGCAGATAAAGGGGGTAAAATTCGTCACCTCTGCCCATATTTGTGTCAACTATGGGTTTTGCCTCTGAGGGGGGCCAACTTATTGACTTTCATAGGTCTTTCAACTGAGGTAGTTGAGACCATCCTCCAATTCAGAGCTCCCTCCATGAGGAAACTGTATGCCCTGAAGTGGAAGCTTTTCACTTCCTGGTGCAGAGATCGCCAGCTTGACCCAGTTAACTGCCCGATTGTTACATTGCTGGAGTTCTTGCAGGCCCATTTCTCCACTGGGTTGACCCACTCCACCTTGAAGGTTTACATGGCAGCCATAGCTGCTTACCACACACCTTTGGTTGGTGAGTCATTGGGAAGAAATCTGCTGGTGAAATCTGCAAGCGGCATGAGGGTAACCAGCCTGGGATCTGGCCACTGTTGTGTAAGGTCTGTCTATGGCTCTGTTTAAGCTTATGGAATCTGTTCCAGAAGAATGAAAAACAGTGTTTTCTCTGGCAATAACATCTCTTAAGAAAGTAGGAGACCTTCTTGTGCTGTCGGTTGCCGACAGATAACTGACAACTGATCAATTGTTCAAGGTTCAGTGTTCCAAGATTCAAATTTATTATAAGCCCATCAAAGGGCGATTATTGGTGCACCATAAAATTTGTAAACATCATACAAATAACATCACAACATTCTGACATCTTACAGATTTAAAAGCCTTACAGCAGTGGGAATAAAATAATATCTGTACTGATTGCTTTTTAGTTTAGGCATAATATACCGTATACCAGAAGGAAGCATTTTAAACTCATGGAAGAGTGGATGAGTACAATCTGCAAGAATAGTTTAAGCTTTCTGTAAAACAAACCTTTCAAAACTAGTTGATAACCCAGTCTGCTTAATGCCGATAATCTTACTACCTTGGTTGACAATGCCATTTAATAAACTCCGATGTTTAACATTTACATTGCTTTTCTATATGCTGTTGGTTTGGTAAAGTACAGATTCAATATAAGATTTATTATACATGGTCATAAGAGTCCTACTAATATTAAAAGTAGAGAGCCTCCGAAGACGGTGTAACCGTTGCTGGCCTTTTTTGCATACTGCTTCAACATGAGTATCAAAACGCAAGTTATTATCAATGATAAGCCCAAGGTACTTGTAACTGCTGGCCCATTCCACCATTTGACCTTTTACTCCAGTTGGTTTAGGAGACGAAGGACTGGATCTAAAAATCAATTACCATATCTTCTATGTCTTTTTTTATGTTTACTTGCAAGAAGGCACTGTCGCACCATGTCATAAAATCATTCACCACTGGACCATGACAATTCTCATCCTTAGTCAACAGACTAACAATAACAGTATCATCAGCACATTTTTAAATGAACCTGCCTGTGTTTACTCGCACAATCGCTAGTAGATAAAATGTAGAGCAAGGGCGAGAGAGTACATCCTTGAGGAGAGCCTGTATCTGAGAAGATGCTGTTTACTCTCACTCTCTGCATTCTATCACTTAAAAAAATCTAATAACCACCCCACTATCTAAAATTCTCATTTAAACTCTGAAATTAATTTCTTTACTAAAACATGGGGCTGAATAGTATTCAAAGCTGACGAAAAATCAACAAAAAGCAATCTAACATGGGTTTTACTTCCCTCCAGATTAGGGGTGACCCCGAATAGTCGACGATTCAATACTTCGATAAGAGGAGCCAGATTCGACTACCAATCTCACAGTCAAATATTCGCAGAGGTGTTATGATCATGCCATTTTGGCTATATAGAGGTGCTGATTTCACATAGAACTACTGGTTTAACCCAATAAGATAATATACAGCCTATTAAAATAATGCTATAAATAAGAATCTGAAAAGAAAGAAGCTTTAAATACATATTTTAACGTGCATGAATAATCCAACCACCCTTATAGATTTAAGTTTCACTTTCCATAATCCGTGACTGACAGAGGAGCATCTTGTCAGCAGGGATTTAAAACTTTAATTGACACAGGCAGAGTGAAAGACTGTATGTTTTCGATCAGGTAGGGTACAAGTGATTTCAAAACATTTCAGCCAGCTTATATACTGTATATCGTATATATTATTTATCTTGTATAAGATGCATTTGGTTGAGTTACGCTGCAGTAGGCTAAAGCGCTTCATTATACGGTGATTTTCTCTTCAGTGCGCAGCGCGAGCAGGACAAACAACAATACAGAATATTATGGCCTACTATGAACTGGGACTGTCATACATAACATTAATAATGAGAACACTATTAAATAAAACATTGAACAGTGAATTTTTTGAGTTTAGTTGCCGTGTTTCTGCACGTTGTTGCGTGAAGAACGCATCTACAAGTTAATTCAGAGCTACACAGACACATGTGCATTCGGGGCATTTTGTGCACATAGATATAAGTCGTAATATTAACGTTTTGTTGGCATAAATAAGTAAAGGCGATTCTATATGAGATAAATGATGAGTTAAATCCCATTGATTAAAAACCTGCTATCAAATGCTTTATTCTACTGGTCATCTTCAGCGTGCGCAGCTCAAAACAGAAATGCAGAACATTAAATAATACTGTCACACAGGCTACATAACGTTATAATGAGAGCACTATTGTAAAAAAAAATTGTGAATTCTTAGGGTTTCGCTGACGTTTAATTAGGGCTGCCCTCGACTAAGGATTTTTCTGGTTGACTAGTAGTCATTCATTTTAAGCATTAGTCGACTAATCGGACGTTTATTAATAAACCATTTAAATCATTATAATGAGCCTTTAATTGCTTACATAGCCTAATAAGCGCTCAAGAACACGCATAAAGCTTGCCACAGCGCACCGGCAGAAGTAATGATTATGAATGTGTCAGGGAAAAACAGTAAGGAGGCTGCATTAACATTTGAATAATTCACTGATAAACTATTGGTTTTTTGTTTTCAGTTTTGTGACACCGACTCATCATCTCCGCTGTAGTGATGCGCATGCATGTTTCATACGGATACATACATAATCTGAGAATGTTAGTTTTCCATTTGAATTGGTTTATTTGAAAGTAGACATTTCACTCTCTAAAGATATATTTTTTATGTCTGTAAGGCAAAGATATACATGGAGTGTCGCACTCATGTGCACAGAGAGACGGCAGAAAGAACATCCTGTTTGCTTTCATTATTTTACAAAAGCGCAATGTTCTGATGTTATTGTGAGTGCACACAAATAAATGTAGAGTCTTTACAAATTTGAAAGATGTATAACTCTTATCTGTGTGAGCAAAAATGACGGAGTATTTTTAAGCGCAAGTGAGCGCACCGGCGCCTCCGTCTGTCATGCAGTGAGCATGCTACTCTTCACGCTCCACACAGACACTAAAGTGCACATTTCTTTAGGTTAACATCAGATTGAGCACCCATGTAAAGTTGCTAATACTTACATATTTCAGATGATAAGCCATATTTGAGGTCGATGATAGGCAAGCGTTTGGATGTCCTGCCCGATGTACTGTATTAACCTACCACATAGACCAGCCGTTAACGATCTGCGTGACTTCGCCAATGTGGATTATTTTTTTTATTTTTTTGGCACTAGCGGCCGAATAACATTTGGTGACCAGCCTGCTTCTTGGTCGACTAACAAATAGTCGACTATTTGGGGGTAGTCCTACGTTTAATGTTTACTATCTTTTACTATCAAAACATAAAAAAATATTTACCCCGTTATACGAGGTGTCCGTTACACATTTTCCCTGTGTGTTTACGTCAGTAATTATGACTGTTGAATGTCTGACTGGACTCTTGGTAATGTATTTTGCCCCACCCAAACATATGATTCGACTATCAGCAAGATTCGAAAATTTATGTAAATCCTTAGTCGGGGACACCACTACTCCAGATGTTTCATAATCATATTTAACAGGGTGGATGAGGCATCCTTAACTCCTCTTCTGGCCTGGTAAGCAAACTGCAACGGATCTAAAGGACTTTGAGTTTTCAATAAAAGTTCATCCCTGAAAAATTTCTCAAAGCATTTCATCACCAATGATGTCAGAGCTACAGGTCTAAAATCATTTAGTGTCTTAGGATAACTTGTCTTCCCTACAGGCACAACTATAGCTTCTTTCCACATGAGGGACCCCAGCATCCAAGCAGAGAATGAGTAAGATAGTCAAGGCTATCTCTCTAGCATATGAAGCCAATGGACAGAGTTCATCTTTGGCAGTCAGGGCCCACTTAACAAGAAGTAAGGCAGCTTCATAAGCCTTCTTGTCAGGGATATCCCTGCAAGATGTGTGTGATGCAGTGGGCTAGACCTCGCTGCACATATTTTGATGTTCTACATGCTAGATTTTGACTCCATACCAGGGTCCCAGGTGTCCATGTCTTAATTGTGCTCGCCATGAGGTACACTAGACAGTCACTTGTCAGTACAGTGGAGTGGGTATTATCGTTTCCAAAGTGTCGCTATGTCCAATGACACAACAATCAGAAGCTGACATTGTTTGGTCCGGATATGCTTTATACCTTCCTAGTCACACTACGTGCACCATGCCATCGGACTGATTAAACACATGCTTCAAGACACAGTCACGTAGCATTCCCAAAACATCGCTCCTTCAGACAAAACATTGAGTTCCTTTTCAGGTAGCCATGGTTACAGTCGCAACCTGAGACATTCTGATTCTAGATAATAGTGACTTCTGTTCCTACATCATTTAGAGAAGCTGGCAAGACATTATAGGCCAAGATTAATGTTTAACACCAATAATTTCAAACATGAAAAGCAGTAAACATCCCTGAAATATGGAATAGGGATCCTAAATGTAGTTGTTGCATAATTTACCATATGAACCTCATTAATGGTCTGCATACTGAAGGTGCATTGAGAAAATAATTGTTCAAAGGCACACGTCAATCTACAGAGATTATTTAAAACAAACTAGCACAACTTTCAGACAAAGATCTGTATAAAGTGTTAGTTAATCTAACACTTGTCCCATTGCAGGGTAGTGGGAACGCTGGACCTTGTTTCAGTGTTTTGGGCCGTAGGCATGGAAACACCCAGTATGTTAACTTGTACTTAGAATAGTGCCTTTCATAACATTAACGGGTTAATTTGTTGACATGTCTTAATAGTGTGAACTAACAATAAACAACCTCTTTACAACATTAATTAACCTTTGCTGGTGTTCCATTTGTACATTTAAATTTTTTAAACATTTAAGTTGCTTGTATGATGAACAGCACTTTTGTACAATACACAGCTGTCAAAAGAGACAATAAATAATACATCTCCAAAAAAACAGAATCTCCATACTACATCAGAGGTGTCCAATTCTGCTCCGAGAGGGCCAGTTTCTAGAAGAGTTCTATTTAAACATTTAATTAAACATACATGAACCAGCTAATCAAGATCCTTGAGATCACTTGAAACTTACAGGCAGGTGTGTTGGAGGCAAATGACTATCCAGAAGACAATGTAAACTACTTTTTTTAGACCTATTGTACAGGCACCTGATTTCTACTACTGCTACACTGATAACATGCAGCTTTACTTTTCATTTCAACCAAACAATTCAATGGTAGCTGCATGGATCTAGGACTGCCAGACGGACATGCATGGATGAAGGAACATACCTCATCTTAATCTAGCAAAGCAAAGGTAAAATCCAAAAACATTTGGCAATTTATATATACAGTAATATATTAGAAAATATAAAACAGTGTTTATCTTAGCTCCCACACTGGGTCACTGAACTCCAAGTTTTTTTTAAAATGATGCTTCATTTGGACCTCCAAATGAGATCCACCATTCAGAGAAGTCACTGTTACCACTGTGCTTTATGTATTTCCACAGTCTTTCCTTTTCCTTGGTAATGATTGTGGGTAATGTAGTTTCCTGCCGAGTAATCATCTGTTGATAATGCATTTAATCCAGCTTCCACACACTGTCATTTTATAGTCTTATCGATGTTACCCACAAGACTGTTCAGATTCCTTTTTTCTTACCTGTGGAAATACTTACCTGTTTAATCTCCTCATTGTAACTCGTCTGTATTCCTCCATCATTCCTCTCCAGTGTTCCTCTGTGTTTGTTCCAAATGCTCTATTGCCACTAATGTCCACCTGCATAGAAAGGACTGTTGTCACCAGTTAAGTGTATTTGACCTAGTGTTTCATCTACTTACCTGCACATATCCTCCACCACCTACCTTCCAATAAACCATGCAATTGAGTTTAGTTGCCTCTGCCTATTTGTAACATGACAGAAGACCACCCCTTATGTTGAACTCGGAAGGTATGGATTTTATCACTTGGGGATTTAGCCTCATCAGCCACAACCAGGATGATCTTTTACTTAAGGTACACATTTGTGAATTTTTACATCTGTCAAGTAAAGTAAAGTATGAGGAAAATATTCCAATTGGTTTATTCAGTGCTGGCATTAACAAACCCTTCAGATCCCTCAATGCTGTCTGCCAATGGTCATCAAGGGACACTCTGCCAGTTTCTACAACTAGCTGTTAAACTGAATTGATCTTCCTTTTATCGTGGGAGAAGTGGAGTAAGATCTTGGTCACATCGATCTAGTTTCTACAAGGCCTCCACAGTTTACTTCTGTCTTTCCGAGGCCTTAGACTCTTTTCAATTCCACCCTTTCAGGATCAGCTTCAGAACCCATGACAGAACCCTGCATCATGACTGCCATGCCTCCCACAGACCACACGCTCACCCTTATGCTTGCAACAAACAAGGACACATCCATCCTAAAGCCAACATCAAGGGTCAGGTCCATCCAAGTAGTCACAAGTCCAGTCGTTCCAAGTCCGGTGGTCTTATGGCATGTGCTCATGGTGGTCTCAAGCCCAGTAGTTTCAAGTCACTACACTACATTACAGAGACTGCACCGGGAAACAAAAAAAAGTCATACTAAGACGCATCTTGATTATTCACTGGTCTCACGATAGTTTTGGCATAGTAAGGACTATTACATTAACCATCTAAGAGTAAACACTTAATGGGATATTTGGTAATAATTTGCAACAAAAAGGGGAAGAGTTTATAAAGTTTTGTAACAAATCTCACTGGAGGCAAGTTAAGAACCCATGTGCAGTTTTATTCCATCCAACGTGAGCAAATACAAAACAAAGACTAGACACAAACATAAGCAGACATAACCATAGCATGAGCAGACTTGACCAAAACACTCACCAACAGCAGGTTACATACATACAATACACAACAAACTAACATGGCAAACAAGAGGGCTTAAATACTAGAGAGGAGAACACGTGACAAAACTAACCAATGAGAACATGACACATGACACGTTTGTATATTGTGCGGAAGGTTTACGCACATGCTCCAAAGTCTTCTTCTCCATTAATTAGTGTATCTCTGTGGCAAGTTTGAGTGGTACCCGTTCCATGAGTCTGTTTCAGTGGTTTCGTGTGTACGCAGATGTCTTGAGATGATGCAGTGTTTACTTTTTTTTAAAACGAGGAAACAAAAGATCGGATAGTGAAAGCTCTGGCTTCGTGTGGATGTGGCCACAGTCTTCTGTCTGCTCACACTCCTTAGCCTGATCACCCATACCTGTTGCCAATCAGCCCTTCAGGCACTCCATTTAAACCCTGCCATCAACACAGTAATTTGTCTCATTGGTTTTCACACAAATGCTATACAGACTCTCCCATGTTATCTACCTGTGGATTCTTACCTTACCTGTGATTATCCTCATTGTGGTTTCTCCATCTTGTTGCCTCCTGTGATCGTATCTATTGTTGTTTCTCCATCTGAAACAACTGTTACTCTCAGTTAAGTGCATTCTGTGTTTCACTGTGGTCACCTGTTCACTCACCTGCATTCCAGTTTACCGTTATCATTCAATAATCCCTAAGTTCATTTTCTGAGTTCATCACAGAAGACCTGACCCAACATGAAGTCAGCAGGGTTTTCCTATGTCACCCTGATATTCCCCTACTCTCCATCCAACAAAATAGCCATCATTTGTAAGACTATGTGGAGGTGTTCCTTGAGATTTGCCTCCAGGTGTCCTGGAATGATGGTACTCTCAATGTGTGTTTTTTGGAGTAGGCTAGATGACTATCTTGCTCAAGTGATGCCAGTGGGAGAGACCACCTGTACCCTGACACAGTATTTGGACTATGCACTATGGATGAGTGGCTCATCCTTAACTGTCAGTGAGGTGGTTATCACCATTTAGCCACAGCCCTCCCAGCCTTCTCCCGTCATCATCCCTGAGATCGGAAAACCTCTCTAGTCTGTCACCACTTATCATCACATCCATCACTAATCCAGAGCCAGAGCCTGCCATTATGTATGTCCAAGAGCCAAAGCCTGCTGCCATGTCCACCGCCGAAACAGTCAAATGAGAAGTTTTTTTTGGACTTTGCCACAGAGCCAAACCTCTTCCTCCTCTGCCAGTCCCGTCCAGCTGGTTAGATGTCCCAATTACATCTTGAATACTTCATCCCCCACATCTTGGTGCTCAGATCCCCTGGCTCCACTACATGCCTCCAAGCCTATGACTCCACCAAGGTCTGTCATCTTTTAGTCTCCACCGGGCTCCCATATTCCTCCTGCTCTGTCTTGGTCCATTGCCACCCTGGTTTCACCATTGACTGCTGGTCCTCATCCCCTTTCGCTCCACTGGGCTCCACATTTGTTCTCACTCACACCAGCTCCACCTCGAACTTCCGAGCCCCCAGGTACTCCAAGGCCCCTCGATCCTGCAGCTCTGCCTTAGTCTTCTGGTGCAATGGCGTCACACTGTCTCTCTGTCCTTTTTGCTCCACCTTGTCTCAAACTCTCCTGGTGCCACCTCAATTTTTTTTCTCACCAGGCTCTGCCCAGATCCAACATCAGGGCTCCACCCTGGCTCCTTCCTCCATCAGCCCACCCCAGACTGATCACCCACACCTGTCAATCAGCATCTCATCAACTTGTCAATCAGCATCTCATCAATCATTCCATTTAAACCTTGCCATCACCACAGTTGGTTGTTTGGGCCCGTATTTATCAAGTTTTTCAAAGTGTCATTTTACTCTTAAGTGCTGAGAATTCATGAAATTGTATTATCAAAGAAGTTATCAAATTTCTTAAATCTAAGAATCACTCTTACTCTACAAGTTCGAGAGGTTAGGAGTTGCCAGTACGGGCTTTTTCTTGTCAGCGCTGGTTAATGTTGGGCTGAACTTGCCTTTTATAACATGTTTCCACTGTTCGACTAATTCAGCAAGCAGTAGCGCTTCTTCCTCCAGCCAGTTTGGTTTCCTTTTGGAATCCATGGTGGCTGATTATATCATAAAATCTAGGCTATATATAGGCAGGTCAGTTTATAGTTGTGCCAATAGACGATAGTATCGTGTCGGAGATATTATTTGTTGCTGATTCCTTTGACGATAGCACGGACTATCATCATTATTCTTATTATTATTATTATTATTATTATTACTTGTCTTTCAAAAATACAGTAGTGCCTACTTAGTCGATGGCAGTGCATATAACTTCAAAACGTGCTGCGGTGGCAGCTGGTCTAAACACAAGCATTGACTTAGTTGCTGCGAGAGCTTCAGTGGCCGTGTCGCGCATAACTCACCGCAGACTGTGCAGTCAGTGGTTATTCTCATACACAAAACAATAACAACCAATAAAAAAGAAGAAAAAGAGAGAGACGCTTTACTGATTATAATGGGAGTGTTTTTTAAAGTGCATATACTCATGCTAGACTGAAGTCAGTTACGATGTTCTTCAGTAATGTAAATGTTCTTTGCTTGTATTCTGTAGCTGTTTTTTTTTTTTTAATAACTGAGGAAATCAGACTAGTAACTTACATGTTTCTATTAAAATGTTATCATGTTAAATAGAAATTCAGTCATATTAAAAACATTAGGCTGCTTTTAGCCTTACACTGGAGTTGGTGCACTTTCCGGCAATGAAACTAAGTAGGCTAAGTAAATAAATTATATATCACAGGCTGACGATAAGACATTGAACAATTGAGCAGCATGTCGTCCAACACTAGGTCAGTTAACAGCACACTGGTTTAAAATATGTAATTAAGACATGGTGGAAACGTGTTTATCTTTCATTTCCAATGTGTATATCATAATGTATTCTCTTGAAAATTCTTTGTCAAATGTGTGTTGAATGTAAACTCTTCATGGGAATTTTATAATTCAATGTGAATTTATCTGAGAATATTTATAAATAAGGAAATCTATTCAGTGATTGGACCATGTTATCATCCAAAATCCCATTTGTGGCACAGCAAAATGTTGTGAATCATCTCTAAGACTGACACTTAAGATTTAGTCCTACACTTCACTTAAATTATGACTGAGATGCTTGATAACTAACTTTTAAGTTCAGCTTTGAACCAAGATTTTTTTTATACTAAAGTCAATTCTTAGTAGTGTACTTGTGAGTAATTCTTTGAGGTTTGATAAATACGGGCTCTAAGAACTCATCTGCATTCCTGTTCTTACCCTTGTCCATAGTTCTTACCATTCAATAATCCCTGCTTCTGAGTTCATTTTCTGTTTCTGCCTCTGAGTTACCATGACATAGCTCGGGTAGCATAACCTCCTGAGCCTTTTAGTGTAAATATTCCACACCCTACCTGACACAGAAATACTGGCATGCAAGAATGTAAAAACTAAATGAAATGAATAAAAACAGGTATTTTCCAGTGTCAGTGTAATTGGCGACAGTCACTAATTGTTTCGGAATGTAAGACGACCCTGATTATAAGACAACCCCTATTTTTTCCAGATGTACCTTTTGGGAAAAGGCTTTTTGAAGACCAAATCTTGACCTAATTATTCCAAAAATAACTAGTTTTCATAAACTAGTTTTTGTTAATACAATTAAAAGGTCACACTTTATTTGAATATTGAATTATTTTTTTATTTTTTTACTAGATTAAAATCAACAGGTAAATATGCTAAATGCAATGAAATAATAGATGCTGTGGCCCCATTATCTGCAGAGAGAATTGTTATTGAGGTAGATGATGTCAGGAAAGTGTTCCAATCTATCAATAGGAAAAAAGCTGTTGGTCCTGATGGGTGTAGTGCAGGTTTTTTAAAATTATTTTGCAAATGAATTAGCCCTGGTGTGGCAACCAGTATTTCAGGCCTCAATTGACACACATATTATTCCTGTGCTATGGAAGACTGCATATATAAATCCATTATCCAAAGTTCCATGTCCGAGAAGATATAAGGATTTAGACCAAAAAAAAAAAAAATGCCCTTACTTCAGTAATTGGGATGCTTGGAAAGATTGTTCTTCAGCATTAGTTCGATGGTTCACGACAAACTTGACCCTTGGCAGTGCCTATAAGACAGGTTTACAGACTGACGACGCTGGGGTGAGGGGGGGGGGGGGGGGGGGGGGGGGGGGGGGGGGGGGGGGGGGGGGGGGGGGGGGGGGGGGGTGCTACTTACTGTTGTAAGTACATCTTATTTCTAAACATCTAGATAAACCTACTACTGCCATAAGAACTTTGTTTTTAGACTTTTCCTCCACGTTTAACACAATACAGGTTGATATTTTGGTGTCAAAACTTGTACAGTTGGATGAAATGTCCATCTGATTTGCTGGTATATCGCATTTCTCACAAATAGAGTTCAGAGAGTTTAAGTGAATAAAGCATTGTCATCTGCTATTATAACAAATGTTGGAGTACCCCAGGTATGTGTCAGTTCTGCTATACTTTTTACTTTTTCATATACAGACGTTTGTCGAGCTGACATGACAAATCAATATATTTTAAAGTATTCTGACGACACTGTTTTAATATCCGTGTTGAATGCTTTGGACAGTCCTATGCAACATCAACAGGGGGTGACAAAATTGGTAGAATGGTGTGAGAATAATGATCTTGTTATTAAAACGAGTAAAACTGAAGAAATAATATTTGGGTCCAGATTTGATGGCTGTATATTACCTGTTGTTATTCATGATAAAAAAGTCAGACAAGTTCAAATGTACAAGTATTTAGGGGTGATGGTGGACGATATGCTGTCTTGGAAGGATCATATTGATACTCACTGTAAAAGAGTAAAGCAAAGAATTTACTTTCTTCGTCATCTTAGGTCTTTCGGAGTGCAAAGAAAGATACTTTTGCTCTTCTTTATGTCTATGATTATGAGTATACTGCAATATTGTAATTTATATGGTATAAGAGTCTATAAGAACTGTCTATAAGAGACACTTTTTTAAATGGATGGGCGCTTTTTATTTAACTTATTTTGGACTGATGCATGCAACACCCGCTGAGCGGCATTAAGCTTGAAAGATCAAAGACAATTTTTTATATAACTCCAACTGGATTTGTCTGACAGAAGAAAGTCATATACACCTAGGATGACTTGAGGGTGAGTAATTTATGGGCTAATTTTCATTTTGGGGTGAAATAACCCTTTAAGTAAAATAAAATGTTTAATTAACATAAAAATCTGTTCAGGATTTGTTGGGTCAGCCTCTTGAGAGCTCTATGTTAGCCTGATAGAGTACCTGGTTAAGGCTAGCTATAATATCGTAGCTGATTCTAACTCACGTCCTGCATTAAATGCATAAACAAAAATTCTCAAGAGCAATTTTTGAAGGGGACACAAATAATCCAGCTAAAATTGTACTTGTAAGGATATGTATACACAGAGGAATGGGTTACTACTATTAGTGCAGCAGGTAGACCGTGCCAAATTAGACAACTTCAAGCGGTTGTGGTTGCGCCGCGACAGCGCTCGTGTCCGTTGTAGACATTACATATCCGTCACAGTGTTGCCAAGTCCACGGTTTTCCTGCGAAATTGGGCTACTTTAATCACTGTTGCCGCGGGTTGTTTTTCATGTCCACGGTTGAAGCATCCCCAATACGGTATTTTTTAGCTCCGAACGCATTTTTGAGCAGAGAGATCTCCCTCCAAACGTGGTTACTTTTGCTAGTTTGGGCTACTTTTTGCGTGCAATGGGGTGGGTTTTGTTGTGACAAAGCTGGCCACCTTTCCGTCAAGCAGTAACGTTATTATTGCTAACATAGCGACTCATTGAAAAATACATTGGCATCATCTATATTAAAGATAAAACAATCACTTCCAATGTTTAAGTGAATAAAATAGGTTTGACAGCCTTACTTACTGGAGTTCCATAACTATTGGCTTTGTTCTCTCTCACCAGACTTGTGTGTGTGTGTAGGTGATGTAAAAGAGGAAAGCAAGCATTTGGACCAAAGCACTGTGAGGCAAGGGAGGGGGAGACTCAAAATGTTTCTAAACTTAAAATGTATTTTTGCCCCGTTTGTGTTGTTTTACTACTTACATAATAATTTAAAGTATAAAACATTGTTATTTACAATACACAGCATGGCTTTTATCATATTTTTAGGGGGACAACCCTCAGATGGGGGGGTTGGGGGGTTCCTGTCCCCCCCCCGACCCCTCCCAGAATTTCCGCCTATGGGGTTTAGTTTTAAACGTATAGTATATGTAATGTAGGATGTAATGTAATACTTATGTAAGTGTAATATATAATGTGTGATGTTTTTGTACTGTGTAGATTAAATGTATTTGTTGGTGTTGAATGTTTTAAACATGGATACTGTTACGTGAGAAAAATTTCAGACTTGTCTGAGAATAAAGTACTATCATTATCATTTTAAGATCCAATTCTCACTATTAACTCCTAATTACTTTTATTAATAGGTAGTAATTAGTTGTTAATTTTGTATTAGGTATGATTAGTGATGTAGAATATGGCATTAATATGTGATTTATAAGTACTAATAAACTGATATGCTAGTAATATGCATGCTAATATGCAGATTGTTAAAAGTGAGAATTGGTCACTATACTAAAGGGTTACCAATTAAAAAAATTAAGTTGGTATGATCCACCAGTCATTTAAAAATATACAAAATAAAAGTGAAAATAAAGCAGCATTTTGGGGTTACAGAAACAACAGTTACCGTGGTAAATACACAATACTAACATAAACTGTTAATGAAACATATGGAAACTGCTCCTGGTTAATAGAATAGACATACCTGCATGCAAATCCTTCCTAGATAGTACGCTACGTAATTTATTGGTACTTTTTTGCAATTTCATAATTTACCAACATAACTATGAAGTTGCACGCTCATACTTTCTTTTTTACAGCGTGCACCACCGCATTCGCACAAGCACAGTATAATGGCTGACAGGACAGGAAAGTTATTTTTCTGAGGTGAGAGAGACTTTATTTAGTAACAAGCTACAAAATAAAGTTGGAATAATGCCACTGACATACAGTCTGACCACAGATACTGGATCAGGACAGTGCATATATCTCTGGCTTTTCTCTCAGCTTTCACGCATGTCTTCAAAATAAAAGTCTCACATCATAAAAACATAGTTGTTGTTTCTTTGACTGCACCAGTTGAGAAATACTGGGCTAGATGGCAGTAGCGCAATAAACTGCAGTGGGTTGCTATTTGGCGCCACCTATTGTTTCAGGTGTATAATTGACAAGTAAAAGTCTAGACCCCGAATATCAATTCCAAGAAGAAAAAAAGTAGTCTTATATTCAGAACAATACAGTATTTCTGAAAAATAATGTATTTTTAAGGAGAGGATGAGCCAGCTATTTGTGTTTGTGAATTTGTGTATTTGCAGTGTATGTTATGTAACGTTATTTTATTTGTATGCTTATATAATTTTTGTGTTTCTAGAATCCCCTCGAAAATGAGATGCTACATCTCAACGGGTTATCCTTTCAATCAATAAATTTAAATATTTACCCTTTATGGAAAAGAAACATGCCCATTCAGAGGAGAAATTTTGTAATGTGTGATTTGTTATGTGAACTATAAGTATTTTTGTGTTCTTCAGCAAATGATCGTTGGTGTATTTGTGTGCATCTAAAATGAAACTCATATATGAGTGATAGATGTGGTGTTGTGGGGTGGATGGGCCACCATTGCACAGATCCTGGAACTTCTGCTGGAGTAGAAAAACATCTTATAATGGCACATTCAGAGGATCTGTAACTCTAGATCAAAAGGGTGCATGCTGTGCTACTGGTGCATATATACATTCTTAATGACCGAATCATGAACAACCCAGTGACCAGCAACAGCCTAACAATGAATTCATTAAGTAGGTCTTGAGAGGACAAGAAAGCAAAAGAGTGAAAAAGAAACATAGGCCATACCTTGGTCGCCCATCATCAGGTGTGCCAGACCTTGAAGAAAAACAAGAGCACAATCAGCAAAGAATATGGGCCTGAGTAAACTGGGACCATGTAATCAACAATGCTAGAGAATGCGAATAGAAAAAGAAAAACATTACTTTTCTTTTGTCTTAAATATACTGTATGTAGTCACAATTTGACAGAGATAAAAAACTTGAATTGTATAAAAGCCACCCAAGATTGAGCATTATAGTGTTTTCCGAGTTAGGGGATTGTCCTGTTGTGGCCTAAGTAGCGGGGTCAGACGAGCGGTGACTTTTTTAACCGGGTATGCTGAGTGCTAAGATTAAGATCCACCCTCCTCATCGGCTTTTAGGACGCACTCAGAGACGCAAACACTGTGGCAGGTGTCGATTTAAAAGTATGCACTTTTCCTACCTTATTTGTAAATGAAATTCATCTCCAATCCTTCTTCTAGGCTATCGTTTCAGGTTTATCCAAAGTTATTCGAATGCTAAAGTAAAAACTGCCAAATAACGTTTACACATAGTTACGTTATGATACGTAATCAGAGGGTGGGGAGATGGGGGGAGGGATTGCCTCGGTCTATATATCTATATATACTGTATATATGCATCAGCTAAATTGTTTTTTTTATTCCCAGTGAATAGGAGTTAAAACTCGCACCCGGGTGACACTACTTCAATAACAGACCATGCAAATGACAAAATAATATCTTTACAATATTGCCAAGTAATGTTGCAAACAACAATAAAATCAGACCCAACGACCAACCATATGGAAACATAGATTAAAAATAAAATCTTCATAATGTTCAAAATGTTCGGAGGATTTTTTTTCCACTTTTTCCTGCTTTGTGTTATTTAACATGTATCTACATTTTATAATTTTATTTATTTATTTATTTTACCCTTAGGCATGTTGGACAATAACGTATATCTTCAACAGAACATGAAATATAATATATATATATATATATATATATATTTTTATATATTTTTTTAGTTGCTTTAGTCGCGTTAGTTTTGCATCAAACAATGGAATTTTCGGCAATCGAGATCTGACAGCAACAGTGCATTTTTCGACTTGGGCAAGCGCTTCGCAGACAGCTTACCTCGAGCATGAAATCACCTGCATGCCAGCAAAACACTGAGAACGCGCTACAGTCCTGACGAGTCATAGCTACAGAGCGGAGGAGACAAAGCTGCGGAGAATCCACTTGCCTGGAAGCTTCCGTAAATGATGTAGATTTACGGAAAATTACCATTGTTTGTCAAAGAAATAATTTTAAGTACTTATTCCCAACACTTTATTAAGCTTCAAGGAACATCTCAAATGACAAGGGATCAATTTATAATCATGTTTATGTGTGAACTCATTCTCTCAGACTGCCTGGCTATGCGGAACACACCGGCGGGTGTTCTTATAAACGGTGCAATGCAGGACTCGCTTATCCTTGGAATGACCTTGAGTGGCTGAATGCTTTTTTAAAATGTGGATGCGAAAATATGCAAAAAGAAACCAATGCTCTTTTTTTGTAATCTATGAACTGTTTATAATTGCCAAGCAACATAGCAACTTGCAAAATGTACATATAATCTGCGGCACTGGTGTGTATTTATCAGCAGCGGCCTTGAACTTGAAACTGGATAACTATATTATCCAGTCAGAAAAAGTTCTGGATGAACACTCACAATTTCTTTCTCTTATTAGAAAGAAAAAAAACGATATATTTCTACTTACAGTATCTGTCAGCTCCTTAAGCTTTTGCATGGATCGGCATGATATTTTCATGAAAAAAAATTGTAAATTGCTGTGAAAAATGGTTACACCATGGTATCATATAATGAAGCGCAACTTATTACTGCTATGCTGTGCAGTCCTGAGTCACTGACAGTAAACAGATGTCCTGTTCTACAAATATACAAAAATGTATGTTTTGTTCAAATACTTTAATGAGACCAGGCTGATGACTGTGGTGTAATTATGTCAGATTTTATGTTTAGTCAAAGATCTGGCTACATGAGTTATCTTCCTCCTTGTGCTCAAAGTGTCTCTGCCACCGCAAACAAAAATATGCTCTAGTTCACAGTGTGTATGAGAGTGTTTGATTTATCAGCAGCTCTCTCTGTTTCATTCTCTTTTCTGATAAACTGTTTTCTCCCCACAGGCGAAGGCAAGTCTCATCTTGATGGGGTGTCTTTTGAACCCAAAATCTGGTGATCTATGGCTGCAAGGGTCAGGCCAAACTTGCTTATTTAATACTTCTTTAGAGGTCCTGTAGGATCCTTTTAAGATTAAGATACTAAATGAATGTACATGAATTCTGCTTTCTTCAAATATAATTTGAAGCACTGAGAAAATATGAAGCACTGAGTAAAGATTTGCTATATGAAATAATTGTGTGTGTCTATATATATAGATACTATATATATTAATATATATCATATATGGATTGTTGTATCTTTTTGTGGTGTGGTGTGTGTGTGTGTGTGTGTGTGTGGTGTGCATAAAATTCATCTTAGAAGAAGGAAATGTTGATTAACGGTTGTACATAATATTATTTTTGATATCTAGAAGACAACACGAGCAGAGCATCAAAGTAATTATTTTAGCAAAGAGATTTGTTTGTGTGAGATGGAGACAGACTCCCAAATCCTTTAATCTTTATATCTGATCACAGTAATGTAAAAGCTTTTAAATTATTTAATGGAGAGTTCAAATTTCAAATAATAAGCAGCATTCTGCATTTTTTAGAATATATACTAGATAAACAGACAAGCAGTTCAATTCGTCATCATGTTTATTTATGAAATCTGGACTAACTTACAGAGGTAATTTTACTTCTTGCCAAGTAAAATAAAACCTCAAATCTTTTACAACACAAAAGAGCACACAAATTCTCATATTTTATTATTATTATTATTTTGAATGAGCTTGAATCAAACCGTTTGAACACAATATCTACTCTCATCGCATGTTGTGACATGATTAGGCAACAAGCAAGCAGACAAATTAATAAATAATGATTGTTTCTTTTTCTATGTACATCTGACAAGTGATAGTTTTGTGTATATTTTCATAGTGTGCTGTGTAATTTTATGTTCATTTTGCACAGACAAATTGCTTTAAACATGCTTGAATACTACAGTATACTAAACCCTTCTAGAAATTGTATTTTCACAGTATTAATAAATGGACAGTCAGTTCTGTGTAAACCAGGGGCAGGGGTAGCACTGGTTCATCAATTTAAAGCTTCCAGATTAAAGAATCTTTTCCCTCAATCCTGTCAATGGATCTGCTCAGCTCTCCATAGTCAATCACTGTTTCACTGTTACATTTATATTGAGCCTGCAACTTCACTGCCAAGCCATAAACTAACATACTCTCAGCTGTATTTGTTTGTATTTAGTGCTGGAAAGTCTATTTTATTCATTTTATTCTAGTGAATGTTCATTTCAGTTTTTTAAAAAAATGATTAAACAATTTGGTTAATAAAACCCTGTTTTTCAAGCATTAAAAAAGCCCTAATTAATATAATTCCTTCACTGGACCAAAGAACTCACAAATCAACTGAATTCCTTTGAAACTGTACAGTGATTTTGAGTTGTTTGATCTCTTTATAATAAGACTCTGATTTCAATCTTTATGATATAAAGGTAAACAACAATAATGTTGATAGTCAACAGTACATGCATTCCCTACTCGGTTCTTTACACACACCCAAAATAAAATAAAATAAAATAAAATATTAAAGATTCATTAGCTGTTAGTATATCATTACAAGCAAGAATGAAAGAAAGAAATCTGGTCAATATCTGTGAATGCATGTTAGGAGCATTTGAAACTCTGTCCATTGTACTGTAGAAATTAGTGCATAAATCATATTGTTTTAATATAAACTATATTACCATTTTTCATCCATACTTCGCACTTCCATTGTCACTAGAATGGCTTGGCTAAAAAAAAATTATAATTAAAATTGGACTGGTTTTTGTTGTGTTTTCCCTCCCCATGTGTTCCGTGTCCCAGTTAATTGACTCATTTCATGCACTTGTGTTCCCCTGATTGCCCTGTTTTTATAAGTCCCAGTCTGTTCACTTTGTGTTTGTCTGGTCTACTCGTTACAAGGATAATTGCCGAGACATGCATTTTGACAGTTTCACATGTATGTGTCATTTCAGGTACAAATAGACTCGGAGATGAACGAAATACGGTGTTCACGTGCATCTGCGTGGTTCTCACTGTGTCTACACCGGACGTGAGCGGCGCAGCGACGTGAAAACTACATAAACGCCATGTACAATCAGATGAGGTCTACACTGGGGTGAAACGCGGCTGAAAATTCCCCAATAAATCCCTAGTTCTTTCTTATGATGTACTGACCACAAATTCAAATAATTTGCTTTGTCGCTTCAGTGAGACAGCCTCTACCTGTTGTGGTGCGGTCGGCATGACACAACGCGTCATGCAAACCTATCAGTATAATATAACGATCAGTATACTAAACATAGCACATCCTGCGATGTGACTATCGTGGATGCACACATCGCGATATCGATGTAGCCCTACCCTGACTATGCATCATCCCTGAAATGCCCCGAGGTTTTTCCACTAGCTCTTAAGCTACATCAGCACTAGTGGTGTAACGCTTTATTTAAAATAAATTATAAAAAAATGTATTATTATATAATTTTATAAATTTGATATTTAAACAATTTACGGCATCAGGTCAGCTGGAACATGTCTGCCACTATATCTGTATTCCATGCATACCAAGCTGACCTGCTTAAGGACCTGAATGAGGGCGAGGAGACGTTTCTGGCGCAGTTGTGTTGGGCCACAGATCTCTCTCCATGGTACCAAGGAGATGGCCAGGGCCATCGGCCGTTCTATGGCAGCCCTGGTAGCCACGGAGAGACATCTATGATTGAATCTGTCTGAGTTGCATGATAAGGACAGATTCTGGATGCTCCGCTTTTACCTTCTGGAATCTTCGGCGATGCAAAAAACACTTGTCGACAAGAGGTTTCAGGAGGCGAGGAAGCAGACGGCAGCGTTCCAGTGCTTCCTCCCTCATCACTCCCAGGTCACCCCAGCTGCTGGGTGGGAGCAGCCTCAGCTGTCATCCAGATCCTTGTACCACCTAGCCCAGAAGCAGAGCGTCGCTTCGCATACTCCCCTGCAGAAAGATTGAGAGTTGACTCGCTCTCTCTGCTTAAGGGCACAGCAGTCTCCAGCAAGCACGGTTTTCAGCTGCCGCCTGACAATGGTATGGCACAAGAATGCTCATCCCCTCCACCAGGGACACTTGAGTTGTTAGGCTGGTCGTTCCTGCCTGTCATCCACTTCAGGGCACCGAACTGTCTCCTCTAATAAAAGCAGAGGCCATCCTCGAGAGGCTGGTTCCCTTAGTAGACTTTCTGGCAGCAGTAAAACTTCTGCCAAATGTCTCAAAATGGGTCTTGCAGATTGTAGAGAGAGGCTACAGAATCCAGTTTGGATCTCACCTGCCTCATTTCAATGGGGTTGAGTAGAGCAGACTCTGGTAATGGAACAAGAAGTAGATACTCTCTTGATGAAGGGGGCCATAGAACGTGTTCCGCTTCTTGAGAGAGCGTCCGGGTTCTACAGCCATACTTCATCGTTCCGAAGAAGGGGTTGTGTCTGATAATAGATCGGTGTCTGCTGAACCATGCTATCAAACACTTTTGGTTAAACATCCTCACTATCAAACAGATTGTGTCTCAAATCAGGTTTTTGCTTGCTTTTTCCAGCTCAGAGAACCACTTATCTTGGCGTGGTGTGGGATTCGATGATCATGCAGGCATGTCTGTCTCCTGCTCGTATTGAATCGATTCTCACAGCCATAAAAAGAGTGAGAGAAGGCCAATCACACACTGTCACACAGTTTCAGAGATTGTTAGGGCTGATGGCAGCTGCGCCCAATACCTTTTAGCCTGCTGTACATGAGGCCTTTGCACTGGTAGCTCAAGACCAAGGGGTTTCCAGCACAAGAAAACAGTGCAAAACTTTTCCTGAAGTGGAAACTTTTCACTTCTTGGTGCGGACAGTGACTGCAAAACCCAGTCAACTTCCCATTTGGTACAGTTCTGGAGTTTCTGCAGGAGTGTTTCTCGACAAGGTTATCTACCTCCATGCTGAAGGTGTCCGTGGCGCCTAAAGCTGCTTATCATGCCCCTCTGGGTGTTCAGTCATTGGGAAGAGACCCACTCGTAACTTGTTTCCTCTGTGGCGCCCTGAGGCTGAGGCCTGCACAGCACTTTAAAATTCCAACCTGGGACCTGGCGGTGGTTCTGGAGGGCCTGTGCAATGCCCACTTTGAACTTATTGAGGAAGGGCCAGTCAAGTTCCTGACCTCAAAAACAGTTTTTCTCCTTCCTATTTAATCCCTTAAGAGAATAGGATACCTTCAGGCACTCACAGTCTTACCTTCATTCCTGGAATTTGCCCCTGGCATGGTCAGAGCCTTCCTCCATCCTAGACCTGGGTATGTCCCTAAAGTGAACACTAACATACGAAGGCCCATAGTGCTGGAGGCCTTCTGTCCTCCACCCTGACCAGGAAAGGCTGAACTTACTATGCCCAGTAAGAGGACAAGATGCATAGGTCCACAGAGCTGCCCTGTGGCGTAAGTCAGATCAGCTGTTTGTCTGCTTTGGTGGGCCCAAGAAAGGTTGTGGTCGAGACCATCTCACTTGCCTGTGAGGCCTCTAACTCCCTGTCACTCTCTAGATGTCAGAGCGCACTTAACACAAAGTATGGCGGCCTCCAAGGACTTCTCTCTAGGAGTGTTTCAACCCCCATGCTTCACAGTAGGTATGGTGTTTTGGATGCAACTCAGCATTCTTTCTCCTCCAAACGACAAGTTGAGTTTTTACCAAAAAGTTTTTTTTGGTTTCATCTGACCATATGACAGTCTCCCAATCCTCTTCTGGATAATCCAAATGATCTCTAGCAAACTTCAGACGGGCCTGGACAGGTACTGGCTTAAGCAGGGGGACACGTCTGGCACTGCGGGATTTCAGTCCCTGGCGGCGCAGTGTCTTACTGATGGTAGCCTTTGTTACTTTAGTCCCAGCTCTCTGCAGGCCATTCACTAGGTCCCCCCGTGTGGTTCTGGATTTTTGCTCACAGTTCTTGTGATAATTTTGACCCCACGGGTGAGATCTTGCGTGGAGCCCCAGATCGAGGGAGATATCAGTGGTCTTGTATGTCTTCCATTTTCTAATAATTGCTCCCACAGTTGCTTTCTTCACACCAAGCTGCTTACCTAATGCAGATTCAGTCTTCCCAGCCTGGTACAGGTCTACAATTTTGTTTATGGTGTCCTTTGACAGCTCTTTGGTCCTGGCCATGGTGGAGTTTGGAGTGTGACCTGTTTGAGGTTGTGGACAGGTGTCTTTTATACGGATAACGAGTTCAAACAGATGCCATTTAATACAGGTAACCAGTGGAGGACATTGGAGCCTCTTAAAGAAGAAGTTACAGTTCTGTGAGGGCCAGAAATCTTGCTTGGTTGTAGGTGACCAAATACTTATTTTACCGAGAATTTACCAATTAATTCTTTAAAAACACAGTGTGATTTCTGGATTTTTCCTCATTTGTCTTTTATGGTTGGGTATACTATGATGAAAATTACAGTCTCTCTCATTTTTAAGTGGGAGAACTTGCACAATTGGTGGCTGACTAAATACTTTTTTGCCCCACTGTATATGCCCTCGTCTGACTGGTTGAAGGCACAATATAACACCAGAGAGAAGAAAATACCAAAGAGTGTTGGTGCTAGCACACATCCTTGTTTGACATCACTTCGAATTGGGAAGGGGTCAGAAAATGAGCCATCATATTGGACAGTACCCTGCATGTCTTCATTGAAGAATACAATCATCCTCAGGAGCTTGGGTGGGCACCTAATCCTCTGAAGTACTGCAAAAAGGCCATGCCTGCTAACCGAATCAAAAGACTTTGTCAGATCAGTGAAGGCAATGTAGAGGGGTCTCCTCTGTTCACGGCACTTCTCCTGCAGTTGTCTTAATGAGAAGATCATATCAATTGTTGATCTTCCTGCTCTAAATCCACACTGTGCATCAGGATACACACGTTCTGCAAGTGATTATAACCTGTTGAGAACTACCCGGGCAAAGGCCTTCACAACAGCACTCAGAAGTGATATCCCTTGATAGTTATTGCAATCCTTTCTATCCCCTTTATTTTTATAAAGTGTGATGATGTCTTGGGGCACTGTCCCTTCCTCCCAGCACTGCAACAGGAGTTCATGGAGATAGATGAGGAGAGTGCTCTTCTTGCCAGCCTTGGTGACTTCTGGAGGTAAGCCTTCCCTTCCAGGAGCTTTACCACAAGCTAAAGAATCAATGGACTTATTGAGTTCCTCAATAAAGGGTGGAGCGTTAAGCTCTTCCATAACTGGCAGCGGATTTATGTTCTCAATCATTGCATCAGTAACTACGGTCTCTTTTGAGTAGAGTTCCCGATAATGCTCTGCCCATCTTTTCAACTGCTCACCACGATCAGTTATGATGTCGCCCGAAATGGACTTTAGGGGTGATACCTTAATGATGCTTGGACCGAAAGCCTTATTCATTCCCCATACATTGCGCGGATGTTACCACAGTCAGCAGAGAGTTGAATGCTCTCGTAGATGTTCAGCCAGAAATTATTGGCACATTTACGAGCAATCCGTTTGCTGTTATTTCTAGCCTTCCTAAATGCTGCAAGAGCTTTCACTGAAGCCTCTTTCTTATAGTTAAGCAACGCTGTTCGTTTTGCTCTGATAGCCGGCTCGAGAACAGTAAACCCCGCCTGGAACCAGTCTTGGCTCTTTCTTTCCCGCTTTCCAAAGATATCCAAGGCGAACACGTAGATGACTTCAATAATATGCTTCCACCTTTCTTCGACATTGCTAGCTGGACAGTCTTTAAGGGCTTCTTCAATAGCATTGACAAATTCCTCACAATGAGTAGGAACTGATGTCACAGCTGTATTGAAATGTGGGCGTCCTCTCTGCTTTGAGCTGTAGATTTGCTTTGGCTGAAGGCGGACTTTGCTGCCAACCAAGGAGTGATCTATGTCACAGTCAGCACTATGATAACTACGAGTGATGAGGACACTGTTCAATGAGGACCTTCGAGTGATAATGAGGTCAAGTTGGTGCCGATGTTGAGATCTGGGATGTCTCCAAGATACCCCATGCTGGGGTTTGGTAGAGAAAAATATGTTGGTTATGCATAGATCATAATATGAGCATAGCTCTAACAGCCTCTGCCCATTTTCATTTAGGTTGCCAACCCCAAAATGGCCGATATTACGGGGCCAGGATTCATAATCAGCTCCAACGCAGGCATTAAAATCTCCGAGCATGTATAGGTGTTCAGTTACAGGAACCTCTCTGATAGCGATCTCAAGCTCCTCATAAAACTGATCCTTAACCTTGGTTTCAGAGCAAGCTGTGGGAGCGTAAATGCTCGAGATGTTTACTGGACCTGTAAAGGTTTGGAGGCAAAGAGAGATGATTCTAGGTGTACCTTTGGAAGGAAACTCAACTGATTTCAATAAAGAGTTTTGGTTGCAAAACCAATGCGGTGTAATCTCTGTTTCTCTGGTTCTTTTCCCTTCCAGAATAATGTGTAGTCCTGTTCTTTGATGCTACCAACTGATGGGAGTTTGGTCTCTTGCAATGCAGCAATGTCAATATTGAGCATCTTAAGTTCACAATCAATGATGGCTGTTTTCCTAGCATCATCAACCTGTTGAAGGTCAACATCGAGGCCTGGGCACAGTGTCCTGACATTCCAATATGCTAATCGCAGGATTGGTGTTTCTTTCTTTCTTCTTATTTTTCTTGGTGCAAGTTTTGCAGTCTGCTCTTCGGTATTTGCCCGAAGCTCCAAGCACTATTTGAAGCAGGCAGATTGTGGCAGGTCAGCACCTTATTGACTGGGGACTGCCCAGCTTAGGCAGGCGGTAGCTGACCAGTGGGACTACGATGATCCCTTCTACCATCAGAGGCAGCCCGTAGCGCCCGAGTTCACGCCAATCACTCTAAGCTTATAACTCGTAACTGCTACGTCTCGTGTTGGTTCTGTTGCTGTTAGCAGCGGCACTGGAGTGACCTCTCCAGAGTGCAAGCCTGGGCAAAGTGCAAGAGGATCCTGAGATGCCCAAACTTCAGAACCCCCCTCTCGGCCTCACTGATGTAGTCCAAAGGAGAGCAGAGCAATACGTTTGGCACTAGCTTGGCTGCAGGGGCTGTCGGAGTGGTGGCGATCTCCTGATTTATAAGGTTTACTCCTCTACATTTGGCCGTTGGTTCCGCCGTGGAACTCCTCCACCCTGGTAAGAGTACTGCACAATGCAGTTCATCCACCTAGTGGTGCAGTGTACACACCACCCCCTCACGTGGTTTCGCCCACCAGCTGAAGCGGTGTACCAGGGTGTGGCACTTGGAGCCAACACGTGAAAGATTTAGGGGATGGATGAGAACCGGTGGTGTCGGCCACTCTACCAAGCAGAATGCAGCTGCCGGACAACAAAACTGCTATCTATATCCCTTACACCCCAAATGTGACACTGAAGACTGGAGTAATGATGCTGAAAACTAAGCTTTGATCAGATGAATAGGCCTACATTATATGTTAAAAATTCAAATAGATATTTTAAATTGAGACCTTTCACTAGTGTTTATGTATTTTAATAAAATAAAGGCAGCCTGGCGAGCATAAGAGATTTTTCTAAAAAATATATATATTTTTTATATATATAAAGAAAATATTTTGCTCTACAAAAGGGGGGCCCGGCAGAAAAAAGTTTGGGAACCACTGCATAAAATAAGACAGGTCCTGAGAGTGGCATTGTTTGTCGGTCATGGCAGCAGTAACTAAGGAGGGCGGGTCTTTGCGAACGGTCAATTGTTTGTATAAAAAGTAGCCTACACAGGTAACAATTTTTGGTTCCCAGAATGTTATTTTTTATGGTTTGTTTTTGGTTAGCCAGGAAAGTTTTCTTAATGTTCCCATAACGGTAGTTTTTGGTCCCAAAAAAATAACCAATCGGGAACCAAAAACTAACGTTAGGAGAATGTTCTGTGTTTGCTGGGCTAGGAAAGCAATACGGTTTTTAAAATTAGTATTGTAACGGAGAAATTCATTCAGTTTGGATTTGGCATGAATGAAGCCAAAACTTTATTACTAAACTGACAAATAAACATAAACCGCCCAAAGTTATAGCGGCGGCATTTTCTCTCACACTGCAGTGAAACTTCACTTTTAAAAGCCACATGAAACGCAGCCATTTTTCAAAGCGAACCCATCTCCGAGTGACCAGTGCTGGAGGATATATCGGCAGGACGTTCCTCCAGCTAATGTCATCGAAGTGATAACGGAAAGCTCGTAACGAAGAGCGCGGCGTTTAATGAATGGTGCCCTGTGCTCGGGCGGGGGGCGTTCAAGCCCTTGATCACAGGCAGCGCGCTTGTTTTTTCTCCCAGCGGGCGTCATGGCAACCTGCCGATGAATAAAGGTGCCCTCTCTGATCGAGAGAAAGAGAGACAGAGGTGATGTCATTATTGTTTCCAGTGTGAGACCATCATTTGAAATCATTAGTGACGGGGTCATCACTGACAGACCCCGTGCTCGGTTCACCTTGAGTGAGAGAGAGCGAGAGGGACCCTGGTGACCAGGAAGGGCGAACGGCGGGGGGAAATTGATTTTTTACCACCTCAATCTCCCATCTCTCTTTCTGTATTCCGCTCAGTGGGCGCCCGGGGGGCTGTAACCCTGAGAATCGGCGTTAGGGGCTCCAAAGTCACCATTAATATAAAGCACTGGGGCGTATCCTAACCCCGACACCGCACCAGCCTCTGGGGTTTCCTGCGGGATGGGGGAAAAAAGAGAGCTTTGTTGAAATCCCTCAGACAAACTTTTAAAAAGTGACCTCTGATCAAAGTCAGTCTGTCAGCTGGCTGTTTCTCAAGTGTGATGTGCCGGAGCTTGAAAAGACATGTATCCTCCTTTGTTTTTGTACAAGTTTGATGTTTGACGGTGGTAGTTACCAGACTGCTAATGTTTTGTGTTTTCAATTCTCTGGGTTCATACACAGTGAGAAAAAATTTATTTGACGCCATTATCAAGTGCAATGTCACAATAAACACCCAATACCGCAATAAACAGCTCAATAACGTAAACTGTAAAATGTCGCTAATATGGAAATACACGCAATTTATTTAGCTGTTAATATTTACTTGATACACATTTTATATATTATGTAGGTTATAAAAATTATGTATATAGCCCACACCAATCTCTGGATTACTACTGATTGGTCAATATTCTGTGGTTAAATATTTGTAGGCCTATATAATGATGCAAAACTGTAGCATTAGCTAGCAGCGGCTGTTCAAATCACTCCACGCTGTCTTTCATATAATACTGTTTCTTTCTTCTTCTTTTGTTCAATGATCATTTACATGCTTAGTGCATATCGCCACAGATGGTTGTGCAATCTTTTTTTTTTTTCGTTTAATCTTTAATACTTGAGAATAAGAATTATATTGTTTGTTTGATGCCAATTATATATTAAGTCATATCAGATAGGTATTTTGAGTTAGAATTTAGACATTATAGAAAATGTCGATCCATGTGTGAGATGATAATATAAAACGTAATAAATAAATATATATAATAAATTAAACATTACCTTGTCATAATAGTGTTTTAAAATGTATACAGATAATTGTTATATATGCCAATAACATAAAATTAATAACCATATTAGAATAATACATTACCATATTTATTACTTATATTGGCACTTCATCATTAACATATATATATAGTGACCTTGCCAAAGTATTCATTTTTTTCACATTTTTTATGTTGCTGCCTTATGTTAAACTACTTTAAATTACTTTTTTCTACATTCTACACTCAATACACCATAATGGTAAAGCTAAAAACTGGTTTTTAACATCTTTGCAAATTAAAAACTTAAAAAAATTGGGGAAGTTGAAAATTTAGCTCAGGAGCATTCATATTGCTTGTAGATGTCACTACACTTCAAGTGAAGTTAACCTGTGGCAAATTCAATTGAATGGGTATAATTTGGAAAGGCACATACGTCTTAATTAAAGGTCTAACAGCTGATAATGCATATCAGAGCAAAAACCAAGCCCTGAGGTCAAAAAGAACTGCCTGTAGACCTCAGAAACAAGTTTGTTTCAAGCCACACATCTGGGGAACAGTTCAGAAAAAAAATTCTGCTGCATTGAAGGTTCACAGAAGCATGTAGTCTCTGTTACCCTTAATGGAAGGCGTTTGAAACAACCAGGACTCTTCCTAAAGCTGGCCTCCTGGCCAAACTGAGCAATTGATGGGGGGGGGTGGGGGGGGGAAAAGAAGGGCTTTGGTTAGAGTGGTGACCAAGAAGCTGATGGTCACTCTAGCTGAGCTCCATGATCATATATGCAGATGGGAGAAATCTACAGAAGGACAAACATCACTGCAACACTCCAAATATGGGCTTTATGGCAGTGTGGCAAGACTCAATCCTCTCTTCAGTTAAGACACACGAAAACACACTTGGAATTTACAAAAAAAAAGCACCTAAAGGACCCTCAGACTGTGAGAAACGATATTATCTGGTCTGATAAACCTCAGTTCCAAGCGTCAAGTATGGAGGAAACCAGACACTGCTCATCACCTGAAGAGTACCACCCCAAAAATAAAGTGTGCTGGTAGCAGCCTCATGATGTGGGGCTGTTTTTCAGCGGCAGGGAACGAGGGACTCGTCAGAGTAGAAGATAAGCTCAATTAACCAAAATATTGAGTTAGCCTTAATGAAAACCAAGTCCAGAGCATTCAGAACCTCAGACTGAGAAGAAGGTTCACCTTCCAACAGGACAATGACCCTAAGCACACAGCAAGAGTCAATTATAGACAACTGTGTGAATGTCCTTGAGTGGCCCAGTCAGAGCCTGGTCTTGATCCCAATCTAATATTTCTGGAGAAACCTGAAAATGTTCATCTGCCCTCATCCAACCTGACAGAGATTGAGAGGTGAAGAGATGAGGAGAAGAACGGCAAATGATTGCAAAATGCTGATGAGCAAAGCTTCAAACAAAAAAAGACTTGAGGCTGTTTAGGTGCTTCAGCTAAATATTTAGTTGTGACCATTCTGTTTTTGCTTTGTCAGTATGGAGTATGGAGTGTAGATTGATGTGGAAAAAAATAATTTAAAGCAGTTTAACATAAGGCAGCAACATAACAAAATGTGAAAAAAATGAAGGGGTATGAATACTTTCGCAAGGCACTGCATAATATATATATATTTAGTAAGATATATATATATTATATATATATATAATATATTATAGAAGATAAGTAATATTATATAATGTGCGCTATCTGTCACGCCCACTGAAGGCTCATCAGTAGATCACACGTCCGCTGAAGTGAACTAAACCTGGAACATAACCTGCTCCGGAGCAGGTTATCTTCAGAGAGCAAGTTACTATGGTTACTTACATAACCTGAAAGTAACCTCCGAGTTTGGAACCGAAAGCTGAAGTTATCCGCTCGCTTATCCTCAAACATACCAGGGGTATGGTCACATTTGTGTTAAATTTTAACTAGAAAATGCCACACCCAAAGTAAAATTGGTTGCAAATTGTATTGATTTTTTCACCATTTTAGAAAAAGTGATCAACAATCTCAGCTAAATAATCCAATTTAAGACATGACATAAAAAGTATTCTAGGTTTATTTAAATGAATAGTTCACTCAAAAATGAAACTTTGCTGATAATGTACTCCCCCTTAAGCCTCCCAAGATGTAGATGAGTTTGTTGTGCTCTCACAACAAAATCGACCATGATATCTGTTTTCAACTGTTTTGGCTTGTAAATGGTAATTGATCTGTGCACATTTCTCTCCTGATTCAGACAAGGAGACATTGTCACTGGAAGAAGCAATATTAGGGATTATGGATTAATATGTTAGCAGGAAGAAATGGTTTGAAAAACATCTTAATGGATTTTTTTTAATTTTTTTTTTTACAAACACAGCTTTTTTATTCACAAGACATTAACTGATGGACTGGAGTGGTGTGGATTACTTGTGGATTATTGTGATGTTTTTATCAGCTGTTTGGACTCTCATTCTGACGGCACCCATTCACTGCAGAGCATCCATTGATGAGTAAGTGATGAAATGCTACATTTCTCCAAATCTGATGAAGAAACAAACTCATCTACATTTTATATGAAACTAAATTTTAGGCCAATCTTCATTTTTTGCTGAACTATTCCTTTAACAATCTCCATTAAAGATTTGAATGACAAAAGTGTAAATAAAGAGCTTTTATCTTCAATTCCCCCTCATGGAGACCATGTCCAAAAGCAGTGTTTTTCAGTCAGATAAAGCAGCGTTTCAAAGCGCAGCAGGACTCAAGGTCAGCGGCAAAGGCAAAGCAGGGAGAAATGACTGCGAGGATGAGCCCGCCGGGAAAACTCATCTGAGCGCTTGTTGTTCTTCATTGTAGATCCCGAAGGGAAAAAGCGAACAGAAAACACTCTCTCTCTGGACTGAACATGTGCTCTTTATCCTGACACTGTGACTTTATTGAAAGCCTTTGAAATACGCTTTCTTCTGCTAATAAAAGAACACAATACAAAAACACAGTGGTGGGAATGTGTGCATTTACAAAGAGCGACGTGGAAAGGGAACAGTTAGCGGGAATGATGTTGCGGGATTGAAGCTCAGTTTACTCAGCAGACTGAATGTTGTTTTCATTGTTTTTATGTTAAAGAGAGCTGAATGCTGCTTAAATACTCACCGGAGGAAAACCTGAACACAAGTGTTTTGTTCCTAACAAAAACTGAGACCAGATGCATATTTCAAACAAGTATGTAAATGTGAATGCTTGGCCAACAAATTGCAAGCATGCATTCGGATTGTAAATATTCACTGAGCATTTTAGCATTACTGTAACAATCCTGTATGATAGAACTAACTATTTTTTCCCAAGCAGTTTTAGTTCCTGTTTGAATAGAGTAGAGATAAAGATGCTAATGAATAATAACTAATCCAATGAATTACTAATAATTAATTTGAATTATCAGAAAACTCATGCCCACTGTGTAGTAATGACATCAAAAAACACCAAGGGGGGGGGGGGGGGGGAGTATCCTAATTTTTTTTAATAAATGTTATGTTTATGAAACACCCATATGGACAATAAATAAATAAATCGTAAAAGAATGTGTAGTGTGTGTGTGTGTGTGTGTGTGTGTTATTTATGTATGGATTATATATATATATAATATATATATATATAATATATATATATATATATCTATATTAATACTTACATATGCAGGTTTCAGGGCTAAAACCTAAAGAGATGTTTATTGTTGTTTTTTATCATTTGCTAAGGAACAAGCTAAAAACAATCAATCTAGGACCATTATGCTTTACTGAGGCACAGATATGGTTTGCACTAATATCGAAATATCATGCATTTGCTATAATCTAATCTTTTGGCTTGCGCCTAGCAAATTACAAATAATAGAATAAAACATTAAAATAGAGATGAAGCCATTTTCATTAACTGGATTATGCAAAAAGGCATCACTATATGGTTACTTAATATATTTCCCATTGAATTCCCAGGAACAAAAAAAACAACTATTCTTTCAAATATATATCCTGAGAATAAATGAGTGATACTGGACGTGATTTTGTTCATGCGGCCCACCTACGTCCTCGAGGAACCTTTATACTCTCTGTACGATCCTCTGAAGACACATTCACTGAATGCTGCGTCGTCCTTGTCCTGGAAAGAACAATAAACTTAATGTCACCAGACACTCTTGAAACCAGAGAAAAGAATCTTGGGACACTTTTTTTCTATCTTTTATGTCTCTCTCACCGTGTGTGTGTGTCCTTGATGTCCATCTGTAGCTCAGACTCATCACACACTCTTTTTTAAATCCTCCGTTCAGCTTTTTGCCTTTAAACGTCTCTTGAGATCCGAGTCCTTGGTTGTAAAACAAAGCCGCCGGAGTCTCTGTGGATGCAATAGACTGTCTCATGAAGAGCACTTCTCTTTACGAAAACAGAAAATGACATCTCCTGACTGTCTGTCCCTTTGTAACTTCACTGGCAGCTCCGCCAGAGGTCTTTCAGAAACATCCATCACGCTGAAATAAAACATTCCTGCTGTCATGCATCACATTCCCCTGTTGTTTATTCTCTGCAGTTTCTTTTATTGAGAGTCTGAGGCCTGAAATATACTCTACACAAGTAAGTGAACGCAAATGCTTCTGGCTACGCAAGCTTGATTTCATTGTGCTATGACACGTCATAATGCAATTTATAACCCAACACAGGGCCGCTGTACTGTGCATTTACATATACTGTCTTCTGACTGACTTCAGAATAACATACTAGTATACTATTCTTAATATTTCAGCCATGCATATATGCAATATATGATATAAAAGTATACAAGGACGCATTAAATTGATCAAAAGTGACAATAAAGACCTTTATAATATACAAAGGTTTCTATTTCAAAATATAGCTGCTCTTAAACGTGTATTCATCGGTGAATCCTGAAAAATAAAATGTATCACAGTTTTGAAAAAGTATGAAGCAGCACAACTGTTTCCAACACTGATAATAATCAGAAATGTTTTTGAGCAGCAAATCAGCATATTAGTATGATTTCTGAAGGATCATGTGACAGTGAAGACTGGGAGTAATGATGCTGAAAATTCAGCTTTGATCAACAGGAAATGAATTTAATTTTTACAGACAGGTGCATCACAATAAATGAGAATGTTGTGGAAAAGTTAATTTATTTCAGTACTTCAACTCAAATTGTGAAACTAGTGTATAAATTCAATGCACACAGACTGAAATAGTTTAAGTCTTTGGTTATTTTAATTGTGATGATTTTGACTCACATTTAACAAAAACCCAACAAAAATCTCAACAAATTAGAATACTTCAAAAAAAAAATTTTAGTGAATTGTTGGCATTCTGGAAAGTATGTTAATTTACTGTACATGTATTCAATACTTGGTGGGGGCTCCTTTTGCCTTAATTACTGCCTCAATTCGACGTGGCATGGATGTGATCGTTGTGGCACTGCTGAGGTGGTATGGCAGCCCAGGTTTCTTTGAAAGTGGCACTTCAGCTCATCTGCATTTTTGGTCTCTTGTTTCTCATTTTCCTCTTGACAATTACAGGTCTGGTGAGTTGCTGGCCAGTCAAGCACACCAACAACACCATGGTCATTTAACCAACTTCTGGTGCTTTTGGCAATGTGGGCAGGTGCCAAATCCTGCTGGAAAAATGAAATCATCATCTTCAAAAAGCTGATCAGCAGAAAGAAGCATGAAGTGCTCAAATTTCTTGGTAAACGGGTGCAGTGACGTTTGGTTTTCAAAAAACTCAATGGACCAACACCAGCAGATGACATTGTATATTAAATCATCACAGACTGTGGAAACTTCACTGGACTTCAAGCAACTTGGGCTAGGAGCTTCTCCAACCTTCTCCAGACTCTAGGGCCTTGGTTTCCAAATGAAATACAAAAAAAATCTGCTCTCATCTGAAAAGAGGACTTTGGACCAATGGGCAACAGTCCAGTTCTTCTTCTCCTTAGCCCCAGGTAAGACGCCTCTGACGTTGTATATGGTTCAGGAGTGGCTTAACAAGAGGAAAAAGACAACTGTATGCAAATTCCATTACACGTCTGTGTGTGGTGGCTCTTGAAGCCATGACCCCAGCCTCAGTCCATTCCTTGTGAAGTTCACTCAAATTCTTGCATCGATTTTGCTTGACAATCCTCATAAGGGTGCGGTTCTCTCGGTTGGTTGTGCATATTTTCTTCCACACTTTTTCCTTCCACAAAACTTTCTGTTAACATGCTTGGATACAGCACTATGTGAACAGCCAGCTTATTTGGCAATGAATATTTGTGGCTTACCCTCCTTGTAAAGGATGTCAATGATTGTCTTCTGGACAACTAACTGTCAGATCAGCAGTCTTCCCCATGATTGTGTAGCATAGTGAACCAAAGTGAGAGACCATTTTGAAGGCTCAGGAAAACTTTGTGTTTTGAGTTGATTAGCTGATTGGGATGTCATCATGTTCTATTTTGTTGAGATAGTGAATTGGTGGTTTTTCTTAAATGTGAGCCAAAATCATCAATTAAAATAACCAAAGACTTAAACCACTTCAGTCTGTGTGCATTGAAATTATTTAATACACGAGTTTCACAATTTTGAGTTGAATTACAGAAATAAATGAATTTCCACGACATTTAATTTATTGAGATGCACCTGTATATTCACATAGAAAACAGTCATATTAACTTGGCAAAATATTTCACAATATTACCGTTTTTACTGTATGCATGATCATATATTGCAGCATTGGTGAGCATGTGAGATAGAGACTGACATAAAAATTGTAAATATATTAAAAAATATATATTTTTAACAATATATAATAAATATTTTAACATTTGTAATTAAAAATATAAAAATACCAAATATAAAGCAGGGGTTTTATTGTTAAGAAAATAGTACCATAAAAATGGTCATGACTTAAAATAAATAAAAATGAATGACATAAAATTAAAAAGTATAAAAAACAATTTTATTTAAAGGGCCATTAGATGCACATGACACAATATTTTAAATTGTTCTCGATCAGTCATGACGGTATGTGGCTTTAGGTAAGGCAAAACAATCTCTAGAAAAGTTTTACATGTCCTTATTTCAAACCCTAGGATTGTCACTAGGAATGAAATGGTTCGGTATTTTTTACAGTATTTGGAAGGGTCAGGAAAATACTGTTGAGCTCTGATTGATTGGCGGTTTCCAGGGGCCATGTCAGTAGCGCACACAGCGGAAGGAAACACAGGGACATATATATTCAATACTGTCTCTCGCCAGTTATATCGTTGGGTAGGTATCTGTATATAAAATGGGGCACAGGAGCCGCTGTTAATATGCGGGGGCATCAAAAAGCTTTCAAATGAACGTTCGCTTTACTTTCACTTTCGAAATTTGCGATCGCACGTGCTCTGTGTAAACTACAGCGGCAGTACTTACCACACATTTTACACAATCAGATGCTTGTCAGTGGTGCTCAGGATCTGAAAATCATTCGCCATCATCCTCAGTCATCTCTCCTTACTCTGTTTATGTGGAAAGTTAAATTGTATGCAGGTAATGTAACAGGGCTACTCTAGCATGAGCAAAAAAAAAAAAAAAAAAAAAAAAAAAAAAAAAAAAAAAAAAAAAAAAAAAAAAAAAAAAAAAAAAAAAAAAAAAATAAAAAAAAAAAAACAAAAAAAAAAAAAAAAAAAAAAAAAAAACAAAAAAAAAAAAAAAAAAAAAAAAAAAAAAAACAAAAAAAAAAAAACAAAACAAAAACAAGAAAAAAAAAAAAAAAAAAAAAAAAAAACCATGTCCCCTTTAGTGGCTCGCATTATTTTATTAGAACGCACATTATTTGCTTTCCGTGCTTTTCTGAATACAGACACCAACCCATCCCTGCACTTCACATCCCCTGCACAGCCTGGAACATAGCATTTGTTTCCATGATCTGCCATTTTCGCTATTATCCTCGCTTGTTTCTTCACAATACCTGCAGAACATCTGATGATTTGGCTGTGCAGGTTTTGACTCGCGCGGGCGGCTGGTGGCTGGCATAGAACATGGGCGGGTATATGCAAATGTTGGGTGCGTAACTATTAGTGATCCCGACTGTCCCCGACGTCACAGTCGGTGTTATGTTCTGATTCGCCTACTTTTCAGTGGTCTTTTGCATGCTCGAGATTTACATAAGAAGGAGGAAACAATGGTGTTTGAGGCTAAGCAGGGTTGGAGTATGTCATTTCCATGTACAGAACTGTTATTATTCAACTATGCCAAGGTAAATACAGTTTTTCATTCTATGGCACCTTTAAAACAGTACATATTAAAAAAATGTAAATGTAAAATAGACTTTAAAACATAAAAATTTTACTTATTTTATTTCAGCTAGATGCCAAGGCAACATTTCTTGTTTTCGTTTGATGTACTAAAATAACTAAAAAACTAAATAAACCAAAAATTAAAACTAATACAAATGAAAAAAATTAATAAAATAAATCAAAAACTTTAAATGAAGTTCAAATGAAACAGGAAATCTAAAAATAAAATAGTATATCAATGTTAAAATAACTATGTTTACTTAACTGATGTTGAATGACAATGTTTAATTAATTGATGTTAAATAAATAATGTGAGAAAATCCAGCTCAATGGCTAGTGAAGCATGTTCATAGCTAGTAAATGTAGTCATTGACAGGCAGGTGCAATAATGTAATTCTGTAGTGTGGTTTTACCATAGCATGTCCTGATGTTTTAGTGTTACGTTCTCTCTCTGTGCTGTTGGAGGTCATTCCTCACTCGTGACCCTCATGTAAACAGAACAATTCTTACCTGTTTCCCTCCCTGTCGACTCTACCTGAGCGGATCTAAAAATAAACTCCTCCTTCACCTCTCTCTCACACAGGCGCACATGTACACGACCGGCACGGCTGACCTCTGACCCCTGCAGTGACGGAAGGAGAAAATGAGTGATCAGCAGATGACTGTGTAAGAGAGAGAAGAAGAAATGAAAGGATCCTGTGGTGCTAATGGCCTCAGATTGGCTGATTCCGCTGCTATTGATTTCCAATAGTTCAGATCAGAGAGAGCCCAAAGGACACACACACACGGAAAATATCATTATCACAGGATTAGAAACACACGTGTGTGATCTGAAGGAGACCAGAGGTCAAGATTTGGCTGGTTAGCAATGTCCCTGCTGGTGAATGCCGTAATGACATGGTTGTGTGGGGGAAAAACAGCTTTTTCCATTGACGACCATGCATTTTGAGCAAAAAATATTAAAACCTAAATTTAAGATTTGCGTATTTTAATTGCATGTAAAATTTCCATGAGTTTGGATTGAACATTTTTTAACATAAACAACCTAATAAATCTAGCGTGATGCATATTTGTCAGTCATACATAAATGAAAGAATCTCAAAAAAATTATAATAATAGTTTATTACTGTAAACTGTAATGCAAATGGGTGGAGATTTTATATGCAATTCATATGCATAAATCTTGAATTTAGGCCTAAATATTTTTGAGTGCATTATGCCGAAGTTTATGATTATGACAAAGAATGTTTTTGTTGTTGTTGTTGCTGACTTGGACCAGTAAGAAACTACCTAGCAACCACCCAGAGCACCCTAGCAACCAGCAATATGCTAAAATAATCAAATATCTGTATTTTAAAAATCTAGCTTGTATTTTGAAGCAATGAAACTTAAATGCAACTTAAAATTCAGACATAAGAAAAGCAGACATAAAGTATTTGCCTTTATGAGTCCTGCACATTAAGAAATGAATTTGAAATGTCACATCTGGTGACATGTTTGTCAGAAAGCTCAAAATTACGGCATTCATCTGTGAGTGCTGAGATGCATGTGATGGCACAGTAATAATGGAGTTCTTTTGTGTCTGTGTCAGTTTTGCAGGGTTTGTGTGTCTCAAGGTCTCTGAGAGTGTTGATTGGACATCTCTAACTTAAAGCAATAGATCAGAAAATGAAAACTCTTTATTTACCTTCACTTTGTTCCAAACCCGTATGAATGTCTTTCTTCTGTGGACAATGAAAGGAGATGTGCTTACAATTAAAAATCATACAACAAACAAATGAATGGTAATGTACACTCTCAAGCTAAAAGACAAAACATACCATAAAAGTATCATACAGATAGTTCATATGACACTAGAAAATATTTGTTAATGAAAAAAAAAAATATATATATATGTTAACTTTAAAATGTAATTGTTTCCTTGGACAAGTAACGAAGCATTTTAAGCCGAACTAAACGTAAATGAATAAAAAAGTAAAAATGTATAAAAAATGAAAGCTAAATAAATTTATCGAACTAGTCATATGTTTAAAAAGAAAAAGCTAATAAAATTACAAAAGCACATAACAAAATGACTAAAAATTAAAAGAAAAGAAACTAATATAAAAAATATATTAACAAAAGTTTCAAAATATAAAATAAAAACTATAATAGCATCTAAGATTAATAATAGTAAAAAGAAAACGTTCGAAGATATGAAACCACAGCTTCAAATCTCATATATACTATATATAGATATTAATATAATATATATATATTCTATATATATATTTTTATATATATTATCGGAATCTATTAGAAGTGTAGCTTGTTGAACAAAAGTATTGATTTCAATAAAAAAGGTCCTTGTTGTCAATTTTAAAGGTAAGTAAATGATGACAGAATCATTTTCAGGTGAACTATTGCTTAAATGTATTAAACACACACACACACACACCACACACACCACACACACACCTACACACACGCATAAACTCTTAGTTTATCTCTAGCACTGAGGGAGAGAGAACAGAATTAGAACATTGTGAGAAAAAAACAAAATTTTTTGGGCTTTTCAGGTCTTGTCTCTGCCGTGTGATTTTTAAAGGGTTAGTTCACCCAAAAATTGAAATTAGTTGAAAAGTGAAAAAAAAAAAAAAAGTTTATACGTTTGAACTATGGAATTTTTCTGATAAAAATACATGAATTCGCTACAGGAGGCCTTCATTCATCCCCCGGAGCCGTGTGAGGCACGTTTTATTACGGATGCGCGTGCTTTATTTAACGTGTTTTGGACTGCTAAACAGAAACACCCTCCCACTACAATGATAGAGCTTAGAAGCGCCAGGGACCTTTACTTAACTCGAATTAGATTTGTCTGAAAGAAAAAAGTCATATACACCTATGATGACTTGAGGGTGAGGAAAACACAGGCTAATTGTCAGTTTTGGGTGAAATAACACTTAACACACACACACACGCACACAGCTGCTCTCGTCTCACTAGGAGGGATTCCCTGGCATTCAGTGTCAGGCTGAAGTGTGTGTGTGTGTGTGTTTTACCCCAGAGCAGAGCTGTTGCGCGCTGGAGACATGAGTTGAGATTCCTGTAAGGTTAATGTCACTTCCAAGTCCTTTTATAGTTATTATCAGGAGTCATTTGAATCAGTTCTCTGATGACACGTGGAGCAAAAACATCCAGACTACTCCACTGAAACAGAGAAACACCAACACACGCATTTAAAAACATGCTGCACTACAACAACATTTTTAGGGAATTAATTAGACCATTTTTACATGTTTTTGAAAGAAGCCCCTCCAGCTCACTAAGGCTGCATTTATTGGATAAAAAAAAAAACATATAATTGTGAAATATTATTACGATTTAAAATAACTATTTTCTATTTGAATATATTATAAAATGTCATTTATTCCTGCATCATTTTCAGCATCATTGAAGTCTTCAGTATCACATGATATTTCAGAAATCATTCTAACATGTGACTTGGGACCTCAAAATCAGTCATAAATCGCTGGGGTATATTTGTAGCAATCGCCAACAATACATTGTATGGGTCAAAATGATCAATTGTCTTGATATGAGGCCAATAATCATTAGGATATTAAGTAAAGATCATGTTCCATTAAGATATTTGTAAATTTCCTACCGTAAATATATCAAAACTTAATTTTTGATTATTAATATGCATTGCTAAGACCTTCATTTGGACAACTTTAAAGGCGATTTTCTCACTATTTAGATTTTTTTGCACCCTCTGATTCCAGATTTTCAAACAGTTGTATCTCAACCAAAAATTATCCCATCATAACAAACCATAATAATCAATGGAAAGCTTATGTATTTCAGATGATGTACACTGTCAACTTTCGAAAAGATTGGACCTTAGTTGGTTTGGGTCCGGGTAAATATTCTCAATGAAAAAGCTTATTATTTATTCAATTAAGGTGATGCTATGCAATTAGAAATTTGAACGTTGATCGACGCTATGAGGTTTGTGGTCAGGGTCACATATGATGAGTTGGCTGCTCAAGAAACATTTATGATTATTTTCAATGTTGAAAACAATTTTAAATCAATTTGCTTGATTTTCATTTCTAATTTCATTAATAATTCCCACTAATAATTTTAAGCTTTGTGTTAGTTCACTAAGATATGAAATAGTTCACTAATGAACACACACAGACGTGTTTCAGGAGATAAATGTGACTGTAATCCACACTAACATGATCTTCTGTACATAATCACATTCACCTTTCTGTCGCTTATCTTTGTCCTTGATAGACGTTGAAGAGAAGTATCTAATCTGTGACGATAAAGACTTACATCACATGCTTTTTAGTAGCAAGCCTAGAGTTAAGTGTCAGTTTAAGGGTTATTTCATCCATTTAAAAAATCTGCTGTCATTTACTTAGTTTCAAACCTGTATGACGTCATTTCTTTCATACAGCATCAAAACTGACTTTTAAGCTTCAAAAATGACACAAAAGCACCCCAAAAGAATAGGTCCAGTATGACATCAGGGGCAGCTTTATTACTATTTAGCCGGATGAGTAAGAAAAGTGAGAAGGATCTGTTGTTGGTTATAGATTCAGTAAGGAGAAGGTGCAATAGAAACGAAATGGTGCCCTGGTCGGTTGCAGTAACGTTATGGCGAGCCGCGCCTTCGTCTCGTGACTGTGAATATATGGCTATGGGTTTATTTAAAACGGTGGCAATACAGGCCAAGGTGTTTGCATTACCAGGAGTAACAGCGTGTGAGAGCAGTTGAACCAAACCACTCAGCGACAGATAATCATCGTGACGAAGTGCACAAATCAAGTACTTGAGTAAAAGTACAGATCCGTATAATAACATATTACTCCAGTAAAATACTCGTTTTCATTGATGAAGTACCAAATACTTGATTTTTTTATTATAGCGGTAAGAAAAGTACCGGGGGGGGGGATAGATTATGTTGTAATTTGGTGCAGTTTTAGATTATAGAGCTACTGTAGGGATGGCATGTTATTTATATAGCATATATATATAGGGTAGTATTGGATAAATCCGGTACAGGGGCTCAGAAATCCAAGATGGGATTTTGCCCAGAAATAATCCAATACGGAAATACTGAAATAAGAATAAAGGAAAATATAATTAGATTTTCAATAATGATTGTTGTGTCTTCTCCACACCTTGTCGGGCCTTGTGGTGGAATAAAACCAACCCGGGCGGCGCCCGCCCCCCCAAATTCCTAAAAACCGCAAGGGGCATCACGTAACCCACTTTGATAATGACTGGTGTTGCATGTTGCTCACCATACACATCGCTAATTCTTTTGTATTCCGCGTAGGATAAGTGTAAATCTATCTAGGTGTTGAATACCAATCTTTGGGGGACTTTAATTTTTAAAAAAAGTTGTTACCAAGTCGAGTTGCACCAGCACGCTCGTTAGGCTAGACGGCTTATTGATTAGTTATGGCAATCCTGTTGATGAAGTAGGACCACAGGGGTGCGGTAGTATTTGTCCGACTAGGCATTGGTAGCCTATACATAGGGTGGAGAACTTAGGACATGTGTTTGCGGACGAAAACATAAAAATCACAAGCGCGTCACATAAAAGGTGCTCAAGTCGCATAGCATGTATTTGTAAAACGGGGCTAACTTTAAATAGGCAGTGGGGGAGCGATGACGGTGCTGCGTGATTTGTATGGGTTAAACACAGAATCCGTGGTAACTTGTGTTTGGTTAAACTGTAATCCAGAATACCAGTATGTGATCAAGGACAGACCAGAACCAGTGCTTCCAAACTACGGCCGTACTTGACGGGCAGCGATGTCACAACGGTTAGGGCTTGATACTAAATTTGTTCTAATGTGAGTGGGTACGGTAGAGGGCTTTATCCAGCGGGAAATTCGAGGGCATTGCGTTGTGGTCATTACGGTGACACTTCTGTAAACATAAATGTGGATGTCGCCCTGCTGGCTAAGTCGTCATGTGATAGTCGCTGACAGTGCTGATCGTTATCCGTTTCTCACAGCCGCTAGACTATTAGGCCTGTCAAAAAAGGGGTGATTTTTAGGTGTGCGGATTGTATCCAGAAAAGATAATCTAATGCAACCCATGTTAAGTGAAATTAGTTTCGGTGCCAGTTTTAAATGTGCTGGTCTGGGCGGATTTCAAAAAACGTGGTGATCACAATTTCTCAAACTGTTATATTGTGTGGGCTATATAATATATCGGATATAGGTAGGAGTATATATATGATGGGTATACTATGTCGTCGCCTTGGAATTAGTAGAGTGGTCTATCTGAGCTTGTTCAAATTTAGTGATTCTCCAGAGTTCTTATTCTGTGACAATGTTATTACATTCAAAATTATGTTTCTGTGGGTTAGTGTAAGGCGGTGGGTCCTGTGGTGGGCGAGTCTCCAGAGTCACATATAGGGTCGCCCGTACGGAAAAGCCTCGTTCGCATAACGGCTGAGTCCACGAAGCACAACACCTGGTGCGGCGGATTAGGTGGCGCACGCTGGAGATGCGTATGGGCCCGCTGGTGCCTGTGAACAAATGCCAGACAGAAGAAGCACCAACGGCGTGAGGAAAATAACAGGCAAACCCCAGAGCTCGGCATGGAGCAGTTAGATTCTGTATCTGAGTATGTTGTCACAGACTCCTCAGGCACCGTGGGAGGAGGAGTCTGCCCCACGTGCCTACTATCACCCCACGGCGCACGCACGCTGAGACGGGGGCCCGCTAGTTCAGGACGCCAATTGCGCTCAGTGGGGAGCACTGTAGGATCATTGTGTGGGGCAGATAAAATCACCCTCCGGGGGATGGCCTTTCAAATCAGTACCGGGATTCTAGTGTTCTCGATTCACCGGGGGGGGAAGCCAGCACCTAAAGTATGGTGGAGACATTGTCGGTGGCATAGACAGGGTGTCATATTTGAGACCACAGAATCACGTGTGTGTTACCCGGAGGAGAGAGAGTTGCGGGCAGGATGTGTCTAGTAACGATATATGTGTTGCGTGTTTCGTATGATGATAACCGTGTGCTCATCTGCCCCCGGAACAATATGGAAGAGGTCATGTCGTTCCGTCGCAGTAAGGGCAACTCGGGCGGGAGGGGGAGGGGGGGGGGGGGGGGGGGGGAAAGGTAGTGGAGGAAAAGGGGGGGGGGGGGGGGGGGGGGGGGGGGGGGAGGGGGGGGGGGGTGGGGGGGGGGGGGGGCGCGCCGACTGCATTGCCAGAGTCGACTGTCCGGGGCGAGGGAGGGGTGAAAGGGGTGCGCTGCCTTATGGGTAGTCTTGAGGCGACGGGTCGTGGGGTCGAACGATCGTCATGTGCCATCTGTGGGGCTGGGGCTCGCTGTCGCCGCTCCACCGACGGGTGTGTACGAGGGATCTATCGCAGTTGGGCCCACTAATACCCGTGGCACGGCCCCGACTGCCCCGCTTGATGGCGGGGTTAATCCTGCACCATGACATACATCCCCTTGAAGGCCCGGGCAGCAGGAGTAGTTAAACTGAAGGTGAAACCCCATGAACGAGTCCAATACTTGGGACCCGTCCTTAATCAGTCCAAAACCTTGTGCACCCGTCCCTGGTACGCCCAGTCCCAGAGTCGAGTGCAGAAATCCCGATTTTGCCGCGGGTTGACGATTGTGTATCACTGGGGAGTGGAACGGACCCTACTGGAGGGGTACCAATGGGGACCCGGGTACAGTGGCTATCTCAGCGGGAGGCCCTGGGGACCTGTGCCTCCGGTGGGGGGCATTGTGGCGCTGATGCTCCCGTATCTGCTGCTGAACCTTGGACACGGGGGGACTGGGGCCAGGGTTGCCAGAAGCTCCTCCTTGACGGCGTGCAGTCACACGCCAGTCCGAACAAAAGAGCCTGAACTTGGTGCCCCGTCTAGCCCCGTCTGAGGGGCCCTGCCCAAGAGCCCAAGGCCCGTTACTCCGTAGCGGCTTGACAGGTGCGGGAGGACTAGAGGTGGTTGTCCATCCCCCATGAATCACCATCTGGGGCTGACCTGAGTTTTTTTGCCCCATGGGTTTACGACCGGGGAACAAGGGGGCTCGTGGGGACGGGAAGTGTGAACAACTCTGAAATTAGCGCCCGACGAGAACACCTGCGACTGGTCTGTGAAATCGACGTCGGGCCGCTTGTAATAATGTAGGACATGCCCCGAGCCACCAACAGCCCCCTCCCATCAGGTATATCGCAATAACGCAAATTGACTGCTGGAAGGGTAACGTTTTTCGCCCACAAAAGGCGTGCGGGAGGACAAAGTTCCTCGCTTTTTCGTGCACGTACCAAACCACGCGGCCTACGTCATGTAGCGTGGCAACAACGGTCCACGGCCGATGTCGGGACACTTACGGAACGCGAGAAAACCGTCAATGGCACATCCATGACGTGTCCATTTCCCCGGCCTAGAGTCTTAAGTTTACACGGGTTGGCTGACCGGTCAGGCATTTCCCACGCTGCCATCAACAACATTCCGTGCCGCCGTACCCCCCAGACCCTCATTCCGCTACCCGGGAGTCATTGATGTGCCCTCGAGCGGATCGGGAATGGAATCTGGTAGGACCCGCGGCCGAGTCTCCGGGCTGAGCACATCCTGGTTTATCCTGGCACGATGCCAACCCCGGTACCCGAAGCCCATTCCACTGTGGGCTCCAAAAAAATACCCCCCCAGCCAATAAACTTGCCCGCGAACTTTTTCTCTTCTGCTGGCCAGCCGCATCGGGATCCCAAAGGAAATTCTGACTGACCAGGGTACCCCCTTCATGTCCTGGGTCATGGCAAACCTTTGTCACCTCTTCAAGGTCTGACAGTTGAGGACGTCGGTCTACCACCTGCAGATGGATGGCCTGGTGGAGCGGTTCAACCAGACGCTCAAGTGGATGCTGAAGCGGGTGGTGGCCGAGGTTGGGCGTGACTGGGACCTCATGATCCTGTACATTGTCTTTGGAGTCCGGGAAGTACCACAGGACTCCACAGGCTTCACCCCCTTCGAACAGCTTTTTGGGAGACAGCCCAGGGGCCTTCTAGACGTGGCTCTGGAAGCCTGGGAGAACCAGCCCGCCCCCCTTCGTAGCCTCGTCAAGAGGCACGAAGGATGCGGGAGTGATGAGTGAGAAGGTATAGAGCCGTGGTCTTCCGCGTGGTATTAAAGTTGAACATCTCGTGACCGGGGGTTGGCGAAAAGGGGGGGGCCAGCAACGGCTTACGCCGGGGAGTCGCGCCACCCGGAGTTCCAGCCGTGGGGGGGGAATCGAGGCTTCGAGTGTTTGGTACTGCTCACACGACAGTCTTCATGCCAGTTTAGTGGTGGCGAGCCTGGCAGGGAGCCCTACCACATAGTTGAGAAACATGAGGGACGGCGGGGTTAACGTACGGTTGCTGCAGACCGTGTCCGGAAGACTCTACAAAAAGGGTAACGGAGTGCAAACCGGTTCCTACGTAAGGCCATACGGTCAACTTGCTCCAAGTGGGTTCCCCTCTGGAACCGCGATCAACTTGGCCGGGCCTAGCCGCAGTGAGCCTTCCCCCCTTATGGACATGTCACGCAGTCTGGGTCGGGTAGCGGGCCGAAACTGAGCTTGAGGCCCTGGTCTCAGTTCCTTGATGGTGTATCAGGTGAGACCCGGGGGGTGGTAGGAAGCTAACCGGTCATCGATCGGCGACAAGGATGTCCGCACAAAGGGGGCCAGGGGGCCCGAAGTATCCCGTTATCCGGCATAGACACTACCGATAACTGGAATCTCGCCGGGCGCTCTATAGAGGGAGTCAAGGAAGGATGACTTCAATCTATGAGATCATCAAGCGCCCTCCCGTAGGGCCCGGGGCGGCAGCCCCATCGGGTGATGGTGTCCCAAGGGCCGGACACGCACCCACAACCGGTTCTGTCATCCTTCATGAAGGTCAACGGAAGTTTCGGGCCGGTTTGAACTGCTAGGGTCCCCTGCCGGCGGGTGATGAGGCCCAGCTTGGACCGGCTTGTGCAGTCGCTCGCTACCTCAGACAGGCGGGCTTGTTACCTCACGAAAGTGGCTGGACTGGTGCAGGTGCCCCTGGTCCCGCGGACTTTGGTCCGCGATGAAAACAGCCTAGTTAGCAGGCGACCCAAGTTTCGACTGGGCTTACCTGGGGTGGCTACGCTTTATCTAAGAGCGCTACACGGGGCCCAGTCCATGGTTCCAGGGGGCGGGGTTTGATGTGACAGGTTCTTGCAGTAAAATACGTCCGGGTGCCCTACAGAGGCAATACGGGAGGGCCGAGCGATGTCCCTGTGACATGAATCATACACTCCCGGAGATGGGGAACACACCTGGAGGCTTCTACTGAGGGGTGGTGGGGGGGTGGGGTGACAGGGGGGGAGTCTCCGGCGGAGGCTGGGGACCTTAGCTGCACCAACCGCCAAAGACAGGTGCGCAGCTCGGTCGCTCAACCTTGACGTATGCAAAAATACGCTAAGGGTAAAACGAAGAATGGTGTGAAGAGGGGCTCATCTGGTGCCATGGAACAGGAAGGAGAGGGTCGAAGGCGGGGTAAAGGAGGTTTGCCGCGCCGTCCCTCCGAACGGAATGACACTGAGGTAGGGGGGGGCCTTTTTGGGGTTGGCTGTGTCTAGCTACCGGTGATGTTATTTCATTCGCTAACGGGTTCTGGGGGGACTTCGAGTCCGCTATAGGAGGGGAATCCTGCTGGGCCCTGTCATACCTTACACATGGAAGGTAGACATCCGGAGAGTATGCCTGAGGGCGCCCGAGACCGAGCCGCGGTTGCCAGGGCCCTCAAGACGGCCCTGGACTCCTTCCCCGTGTCCTTTCATGCGCCGCAGACTTCTGACTGGCCCCTCACCTAAGTAAGGACGTCCGTCCGCACCGGGTTGTAGGTGCGAGTCCTCTCCCCAGGCTCCGGGATTGGAGGAACACCGGGGCCGGATAGGTCTAGGCATCAGGTCCGGAAGAAACTCGTCGCCGCGGGGCTCAGTGAAGCCAGTCAACTCCAGGCGCGTCTTTTAGAAAGTGAAGGGGCCGGGGGCTGTGTCCTAAAGGGTTGTCGATGGTCTAGATTTAAAGAATATTACCTTTTGGTCCGGGAGGCGTGGTCTTTTACCCTCTGTCCGTACAACAATAGCGCAGGCGCGCTGCAATTTATGTCCCGGAAGCGAGAGGACAACAAACCGCGATAGGTGACGTGGTCCTCTCACGTCCATAAGCTTCGGTGCTTCGCGGTAAGACGAGGCATCTGGTGTCCGTGGGACCGATCACGGGAATAGATGGTGGGACAGTCGGTCAGGGTCAGGGAGGGTCCACCGTGGGGCCTGGTCCGGTTGTGCACGTGATCTGGGGGCAGTTAACCAAAAGTGCCCCCCCTGTTAACCCCCACAAACGAGTTGTTGTTTCCCCACAGACCAGTGACTGGCCTGGGGGGTGGGGGGTGGTAGTGTGGCTCGTATCCCAGTCCATATTAGCATCTGCGCGCGGAAAACGGGAAGCCCGCTGGTGCCCCGACACTTAGTCCCAGTACGGGCGAGCAACACAACTGTGGCGCGAGTTATGGCGGGCGAGCCGGTGCTCCTGATTCCGGGGCGTGTCCATGGTGAGAATGCAGGAGAAGAGGTTGGACGGGCCGGAGCGGGGGGGACGGGGGCACTCCGAGCTTGCCGGGCGGGACATTAATGCTTGTGCGCCTGGGACTTCGCACCAGAGCACCATGGTCTCGGAGAGGCAAGCGTGGTATCAGTGATTGGGCGAATCATCCCCCTCGGGGGGCGTGCTCTTGGGGGGGTCCGTATCAGAGGTAACCGGGAGGGTCTGTTTTCGGTCATTCACGAACCCGCGACAGTACATTTTGGGCCTTTTTTTAAAAACCAAATTGGTCCTAATCGACAATAGATGGTGGTTATGAAATGTAAAACTATGACAGCGTCAAGTATCTCAGAAGCAATAATAGACCCTAGCATTCCAAGGGGGCGATGTAGTAAAATAAACTGATTTAATATTGAATATAGACGACAATATATTGAGTACATTTTCGTGGTTGGTTATAGAGGACAATTTCAATTTGACACTTATTTCCCACAAGCAAACAGTCTGCAGATAACCAGAAACACTTCACTTTGAATCATTTTGATTGCCTTATTTAATTTTCTCCAGTAACCTCTGCATATACAACCAGAATCACACAAGAGATTCAGCTGAATTAATCTCAAATGAGTCAAATTACTTATTTCCAGCTCAGAAATGCAGTCTCATTTGATGATTTGCACACAGTAAATCCTTTAAAGCAGGTGATGCATGAACTACCACCACTGTGCCTTTGAGCGAAGCAATTTAAAGGTAATTTCTGTGATCATTTCTCATGCTGTACCAAGCATATTACTTTCTTTCCTCTTAAAAACAAGTGTTTTAAAGCATCTCAAAGCTTCTCCTGTCTAGGCATATATGCACAATAGATGCATATTATGACCAAGATATGTTAAGCTCCAAACAAGGCTCATTAACAGACAAATTGCTAATATGCAAAATATGAATGCATGTTATTAAAAAAAAATATATGGATAGGCTATTTTGTGTTCAATGGTTTAAAAACAACAAGAGACTGAGTATAGAATAACACAATTACCATTGTTGGTGTTATTTTAGTATCAACGGCTTAGACCTGTTTTATTGATTTTTTTTTTTATTAGACTTTAATTTAAATATGTTGTTTTCACTTTAAAGTGGTATTCATTTATACATATTTTTTTTTATTTCAGGTACATTTTTTTACACATAAATATTTTGTTCTGTCTATACTATTTTTTATTATTTTTATTTTTTTATTTTTTCAGTTTATATGTAGTAACATTCAGAATTAGAATGAGAAAATGTTATCTTGGGAACTAGCTGAATTAAAATAAGTTTTAAAAAAAATATTTTGTTTCAATTAACTTTTACTCTATTTAAAAAAAAAGTTTTATGGTTTTAGTTATTGTTAACTATACTAACCCTGAGTTGCACTGAATAAGCAAGTGTTTGGTAAATAAATACTAATGTTTTTCCCAAAAAAGGGTCTGAAGGCTGGTTCCCTTCACTTTCCTGGAACGGCGTCCACTTATCAGGGTGAAAGTGCCGTCGTGAGAGAAGTGGAGCCTGAAAACTACAATTACAGCAATGAAACGGCCTGGCAAGAGAACGTAGACAAAGTGATGAAGTCCTGGTTCGGGGAGCAGGACCTGGACTTCGTGTCCATGTACTTCGGTGAGCCTGACAGCACGGGACACAAGTACGGGCCGAATCCCCAGTGCAGGGCGATGGTCCGACGGTGGACCGTACGGTTGGTTACCTGTGGAGCGCGGCCAAGAAAAACGGCCTGAGCGAGCGGCCCAACACTTGCGTGGACCAGATTATCAGTGGTCTTGTATGTCTTCCATTTTCTAATAATTGCTCCCACAGTTGATTTCTTCACACCAAGCTGCTTACCTGTTGCAGATTCAGACTTCCCAGCCTGGTGCAGGTCTACAATTTTGTTTCTGGTGTCCTTTGACAGCTCTTGGTCTTGGCCATGGTGGAGTTTGGAGTGTGACTGTTGAGGTTGTGGACAGGTGTCTTTTAAACTGATAACAAGTTCAAACAGATGCCAATAATACAGGTAACCAGTGGAGGACAGAGAAGCCTCTTAAAGAAGAAGTTACAGGTCTGGGAGAGCCAGAAATCTTGCTTGTTTGTAGTTGACCAAATACTTATTTTACAGAGGAACTTACCAATTAATTCTTTAAAAATCCTAAAATTTGATTTTCTGGATTTTTTTTTCTCATTTTTTCTCTCATAGTTGAGCGTATACATGATGAAATTAAAGCCTCTCTATCTTTACGTGGGAGAACTTTGCACAATTGGTGGCGACTAAAATACTTTTTTGCCATGTATATATATATATATTATATATATATATATATATATATCTATATGGACATGGACATAGAAAAGCCTTTCTGTTGTAACTTATATCCATGAAAATGCAAAAAGTTTGCTCCTTGAGGATGAAAACATTAATTATTTAAATCTAATCACAAGCATTCAAACCAAACTAAATCAATTGGTTGTTTTTTTTTTGCCCTTGACTCATCTTAATTTACACTCCTGGCAATCAATCGATCAATACTCTGTTCCCAAGATGACCCAAGAGGTCAGGTCAAGCGCATGGACGCTTCGAGCTCCTGTTGACCTTTTGACCTACAGATGTCCGAGGTCAGTTTTACAAGTGTGGCATACTAACAAGCCTTTATGAACACTGCTGCTGCAAACCATGAGAAAATCAAACAAAGTCAGACACCTTGGCATCCCAAACGTTTCATTAACCACAGCATGAACCTAGAGCCAAATCAAACTTATACTTTAGCTGAAAGATTCAGCAGCTGCTTTTATTGACCATCTCTATCTGGGGGCTTCACAGGTTAACTGCACCCACAAGCCACATGTTGCAATGACAACGCCAGACCATAACCATAAGACCAATCAGCTGATCTGCATCGCCCTCTGCTGTTTCAAATAGCAATTCACCATACTACTCGGTGTCTGTAGTATACTGCAAGCAATGAGCAAATATGCATGACATTACGATGATCTTCTGCTTTAATCAAAATGTTCAGTATCCAGCAGAACATTTCCAGTGTTATGTTTGAACCAGATGTTTTGTAAATAACTGAACTTATTTTTATTTTCTCATTAGATGACTGAACTCTCAAAAGTTAGTCGTCTTTCAATAAATTTGACTGAAAATGCTCATATTTATTTCCAAGCAAATAACTCAATGCCACTTGATGAATGTGACAAATATTCTTCCATTTAAAATGTAGTTTAGCATGCTGGCTTACATTCTATTTTTAAACTAGGCAGTATGCATATAATAGTCATTAATACAGCATTTCATTTCAAACATAAAATTATCACTGTAAAGCAGTGTTTATTTTTTTATTATCATTGCGATACTATTATAGTTTTGTATTAGTATTTTGAATCAGTTTTTCATTTTATATTTTCCTTTTAATTTCCTTTTAATTTCAGTTAACATTTTAGTACTTTAGCTGTGTTTTTTGTTGTTATTTTTAATCATTTTTGTTTATTTTATGTCTATAGTTTTTTTTTTTTTAGATTAGTTTTAGTACATCAGTTGAACGATACATTAAAATTAACTATTTAATTGGATTTCCATTCACATTCATTTTATTTCAAGTAACAGAAATGTTTTTTTTAATGGTTTTAATTTTAGTTTCAGTTTTAGTTTACTGTAATAACCCTGCTGTAAAAGTGTATATTTTGGGTGCTGATGGTTTCAATAAATATGCATTTGTTCATGTGCCTTTATACTCTGTTTTCCTGCAGTATTTCCCAGTGCAGTTTCATAAGGGGTAGCATGGCTATGATAACCAGGCTCTGGACATGAAGCCGTTCTTCAGGGCCATGGGGCCGGATTTCCAAAAGAATCTGGAGGTGAGGCCGTTTGAAACGGTTAACATTTACCCGCTGATGTGCCATCTGCTGAAAATCACACCTGAACCCAACGACGGACACCTGAACACCACACGACACATGCTGACCTCCTCCATACAGACAGAGAGTGAGAACATCTGTTCATACACATCTATCTATCTATCTATCTATCTATCTATCTGTCGGTCGGTCGGTCTGAAGAATCTTTCTTGTGTTTCAGATGAAGGCTCGTCTGGTGATGATATTCTCAGCAGTGTTTTCATTGGTCTGGGATCTGTCGCTGGTTTTCTGTTCATTGTCTTTGTTGTTCTCTTAAGCCGTGGTATTCACAAACGCAGGGGGAACAAAAGCAGGTAGGGATGTAACGATGGACACCTTTTCATTTAGAATTTGTCTTAAATCTCATTTTGTTAAAAAAGGTGAGAAAATCATATTGTGAGACCAGTATAATGAATTGTATCGCATCATTAGTTGAGTGAATCATACATCCATAAAAGCATGTTTATTATACTGCCGCAGCTTTATTTAGCTCATTCTGCTCAAAAGAGACTAAATACAAGTTGTTTTTTACAATTATTATTAAAGAGATAAAGAAATAAAAATTCCTAACATTCATTACTAACATTCATTACGTCGTTACTAACCTGATTTTGCCGTTACAGACAAGATCTTGAATGTTGCACTGAATGATCTGGATGTGTTTTGTATTCTTGGTTTACTGTACAGTTCCACAGACGAGGGGAAGATTGACAAGTGTCACGCTGAAACAAAACAAACAGCATTTTAGAACGAGGAATCCAGAGGAAGACACACACACCAACATGTTGTAGTACAAACAATACTATTGCGGCTGTCTGTTAATTTATCAAAATCACTTGTTTGTTTCAATGTCATTTTATATTAAATAAAATTTGTATTTTGTCATTTGAAGTATTTTTGACTAATGAAAAGGGAGCTTGGGGTTTGCCTTATTCAGTCATTGACTGTATTATTGCTATCATTACACTATTTTTATAACATTTTAATTTGCCTCTCATTTTCACTGTTACTTTATTTTACATTGTTTTAACATTTTCACCTTTACTGACCTCTGATTTTTTTCATTGATTTATTACAATATACAGTAGGGGAAATATTTATTTGATCCCCTGCTGATTTTGTAAGTTTGCCCACTTACAAAGAAATTAAATTTTAATGGATAGAGACAGAATACCAAACAAAAAAGTTTATATAAAGGTTAGAGATTGATTTGCATTTCAGTGAGTGAAATAAGTATTTGATCCCCCTACCAACCAGCAAGAATTCTGGCTCCTACTAACTGGTTATGTGTCCATGTGGAACACAGATTAGTCCTGCCACTTTAAGAAGTTACTCCTAATGTGTAAAGACACCTGTCCACACAATCTGTATCTTCCATTCCAACCTCTCCCACAACCATGGGCAAGAACAAAGAGCTTTCAAAGGATGTCAGAGACAAGATTGTAGATCTGCACGAGGCTTGAATGGGCTGCAAGGCCATCAGCAAGAAGCTTGGTGAGGAGGAGACAACTGTTGGTGTGATTATTCGGAAATGGAAGAAATACAGGACAACCATCAATCGGCCTCGGTCTGGAGCTCCGTGCAAGATCTCGCCTCATGGGGTAAGGATGATCATGAGAAGGTGAGGGATCAGTCCCGAACTTCACTGGAGGAGCTTGTTAATGATCTTAATACTAAGAGGAAGATGAGGGACCAGGCCGGGATATTTTGGAATGTAACACAGTTCGTAGTCACGGGAAGAAGGAGGTGGGAACCGGCGAACGTTCAAAGAAAACTTTAATAAAATAAACAAACACAAAATGAAAGTAAAGCGGAAACCCCTCACGGACAATTGCCCCACACATAACACAAAATAAAGTCCAGGTCTGGTCTTCTCTCGTCTTTCACTGTCGTAACTCCTTTTATCTTTCCGGAGCTCCTCCTTGGGACTCGAGACCGGTGAGTGGCGCATGTGTCGTGCATTAGCATGTACTCCACCGGCCTCGCTCCATTCCCACGGCTCTCCGTCCCGCCCCACTCGTCACACCATAGAATCGACACTGAAAGTGCACTGTTTATTAATTTTTTTTGCATGATTCCCAATTATTTATATTCATGATTTCTAGTATTTGTACAGGCTTTACATTTTTATTTCAGTGTTGTAATTAGCAATTCATAAAAAATTTTCTTTGAAGCAGATTTGTGTGACGGCGTTAATTAAAGTTTCTTAAGGGTCAAGATCATGTTATCTGCATCTGCGCTCCATCAAGCCACTCACATAATAGCTGTCACCACTCAAATTAATGCACGACTCAGATTAACTGTAAAACATGTCTGTAAGACTCCAATACAACTATGAAGTAATTATTTCATCTCGATTAAAATTTTCAACGAGTAAACCTGGCTGTGTCTATAGTGTTATAGATGATGACTACACAACATTATAATACAGGATCCCATATGTGTATTCTTCCACAGTATAGCTTTAAGCCCGTGTTTTCCCTAGGCAGAGCCCCCTCTGCTGTCCCTGCAAAGGTGTGGCCACCCTAACTGGGTCTGAGCAATCCCAGGGATGAGGTTACAAAGTAACTGAGATGATCTGTGATATATTGCTTATGTTCCTCGTTTGTAAATTGCTTTGGATTAAAGCAGGGGTGGGCAAACTTGGCCCTTCCAGGCCACTTTCCTTAGTTTAGCTCCAACCCTATTCAAACACCTGAACCAGCTAATCATTGTCTTCAAGGCTACTAGAAAGCTACAGGCAGGCGAGTTTTATCAGGGTACACGTAAAAAAAAATCCGTAAAATTTAGGTAAAAGACCGGCAGCGTGGGTTACCGGAATTTACTGTAAAAAATTACGAGGTAGGGTAGCACACTTTAGGTTTTACATCTGTTTTGTACCTTTGTAATACACTGATAACCACCAAATGCAGGTGGTGATGAGAAAGTCACATGATGAACAAAAGCCCATCACAAGTAGCTTTTAAATAATAACATGTATAGAAGGTGCGCCGTGTCATTCACACAAACACCAAACACCATCATGGTAACACACATGAAACTGAAATAATGCAATAAACATTCATTTAACAACATTAGGTGTAACACTCAACCCTAATATACAAAACTGATAAGAAAAACTAAGAAGAAACATAGTTATTTCAACAAAAAACATACAATTTTAAATGTAACACAGGGAATTCAAGGAATGTCAATTTACGGTTATTCATTGTAAATTATACAGTATTTTTCACTTCCAAAAACGGTATACTACCGTAAAATTAATGTCCAATACATGTAATGTCCAATACAGTTTTTCACCATACATAGTAGGGGAATTTACCGTTAACCATTTAACAGGTTTTTACTGTAGCATTTTTACAGTCTTTTACCGTAAAATTCACGGTCATTTTTTACAGTGTAGATCAATCTTGCAGGAAGTGGCTGGAAGGGGCCAAGTTTGCCCATCACTGGATTAAAGCATATGGTAAATGAAAGCATTTAAATGTAATGTAAAAGGAAAAAAATAAAAGCTTGAGTCATTCACTGGTGAACACCGTGGATCATCTGACAGGAAAGAGAAGCTTGAGGAATAAGGTAACTAAACGTGCCACTTCCCGGGGACATGCTCAGCACAGGATTTCTAAATTGCCTAAACTGGCTGTATGACATCAAAGTACCGCGAGAGCTATAGAGCAGAGCCGACGGCTCCATTCTTTCGAATCGAATGTCAGAAAGTGAGCAGGATATATTACATTTACTAATTGAAATCCTTTAGCTTAAATGTTCTCATGTGCATTGCCTTTCAAAAGTTCTGATGTTCTATGTTTGTTCTGAGAATAGACATGACTTTCTTTTCCTTCCCTGTTTTCCTCCCCAACTTGTAACATTCTAGAAAAACATTCAGAAGCAATAAATACTACATTAAGGCAGCATTCTATGCATGTGTCATGTGTAGAGCCTGTCAATCAACATTAGACTACAGCGCCACCCTCAGGCTGAATTACGCAGGAACACTAAACCTCTGCCAACAGTGTGTCTCTATGCGTTCATCAATTAGAATATGAAGCTTACAAACTTTTTATCACAAATTGCACTAAGACCCCGAATCTGCCCTTTTCCCTAATTCTGCCCTAATTCTCCGAAAGACACAACCAGCAATAAAACAAACAAAAATACATTCCCAAGGTTATTATAACATATGTCAGGGCGTAACACTACAGTCTGTAGCTTCTCAACCTCATTATACATTACATGACCAGAGAGAAGTTAGGGTGAAATATTTGATCAGTTGAAAAAATAAAAAATAAAGATAAAAATAAAAAATAGCAAAGCATTTGTCCAGCAATGGGAGAAATCAACCTTTTCGTGGCTTCAAATAAGTTCAACCAACAATTTTGCAAAAGGATTCACTGTTTCAAAGTGCTTGAAACATCACACGCTGGTAATGTCTGCAGGTCAAAACTACGGTGACCGAGAAGTGCAAAACAAAACAATTCAGAAAACACAACAACAATACAGAAAACATTATAACAAGACAGAAAACACAAAGACAAATCCGAAAACAAAATAACAATTCAGAAAACACAACAATTCAGAAAAACCATCTCCAAACTTTCTACCATGACTCTGCTGTTCTTCGGCAGGTTCTTCCTGTATACATTGATTGACAAATGTCTCGTCCAGTCAGCAGTGAGTAACTCCAACCAATGGCGCTGTCTCAAACTATAACCTACCTCTTCCGGTTTGTCTGATTCGTCGTTGTGTTTTCTGAATTGTTATTTTGTTTTTGGATTTGTCGTTGTGTTTTCTGACTTGTTATAATGTTTTCTGATTTGTCGTTGTGTTTTCTGACTTATTTTGTTTTCTGACTTGTTATAATGTTTTTTGTAATTTGTTATTTTGTTTTCAGATTTGTGTTTTGTTTTGCACTTCTCGGCCACCGTACAAAACTGACAGAAAAATAATTATTAAAAAAATATATATTTTTTTGTTCCAACCCCATTGCAAATGTTTTTAATGAAAGCTATAACAAATAGCCAAAGACCATCATAATGGAAGATCATTAAATATGAGTGTTGTTATGTGTTCTGGTATTAATTTGCAAGGTTAGTTTTGATTATTTTATGGAGGCCTTGTCTAAACAGGTCAATAAGAGATGATTAACAACTAGGCCTACTCTTCCTTTTAATTACACAAATGCCTCATTAATGTCCCCATTAAATCAAAATGGAAGTGTTTGGCTTTTAGTATGAATATGTTAGCCATAAGTTTGTCTATAAGCTAGGATGCTCCAAAACAATGAAAAATTTTGCATTTAGAAGATATAAGCATTCAAAACTCACCCTGGACTTCAGCTTCTCATCAAACTTTCTGTCCAATCAAATGCTCTCTAGAATCCGAAGTGTCCCGCCCCCTTCACTATAAATAGATGCTGAAGCTGCGGCTGAAATCGGTCACTTGTTAACAGAATTATTATTTTCTGTATGGTGAATGGCACGTAGTGCACTATATACGGGATGGAGAATGATTCATACAGTGTCAATATGCTTTCCGTTGGGTGATTTGAGTCGAATTAAATCTGGTATCCTAACATTTAAGGCGGTCACACACTGGACGAGAAGTGCTGCGCAGTTCTAATTTTACATGGCACGACGAAAGCGGCACACGGCTGGGCTTCTCATCCGGTGTGTGACCTTCTTAGCCTGCCCCGGACCAGGTTAGTTTCCCAGCGTAAGTTGCCACAGTGACTGAGCTTGATCTATGTTAAATTTGCTTTATGGAACCAAATGATTTGACAACGAGTCAGACTAACTGAAATAAAGCCTGGCTTATTTGGTAACTTGTTTTATGAAACAGGCTCTGTCCCAACCAGTGATATAAACGAAACGCTATTTGCTATTTTAAAAAGGGGACGGGGCTGTTCGATATGTCCTGCCCTGTCTTCCTGTTTCAGTTGAAATACGTCAACGCATTGAATAATGCTGCGCGTTTCAAGGCACTTCAGTGGACCTTTAAAAACGTGCTGTTCATTTTTTTTAAACTGATCCGAGATCAAGTAAAAACCATGGACACTGGTTAAATAGTTTAATGCTGGGGGTAAATAATTAAGGAACATTTTCCATTGATATAGCTTGTTTAGTAGTACTGTGCATTATACAGCTGCAATGATTCAGCAAATTAAATATAAGATGTTTAAACATAAATAAATGGTCAAATAAAAATATTTAACTTAATATTAAATGACAATATAAATTAAAATGCACCAAATTAAGGTTACATTACTACAATGTGCTTCATACTGGACATGATCTCATGAGCAAACATAGCTATGTAAGAAAATTAATTAAAAATATGTCACATTTAGTCATCACATTTATAAAACATTAACGTCATTTGACATTATAACAATTTCTTTCAGTTTTGTGTGTAATCCTGTCTGTATTGGTATACTGGTAATTTATTTAGAGGGATTTTATCGGGATTATATACCAGGCCTGAACTGTAAAATGTTAGAGATAGTGCACCCAAAAATCTATCTATCTATCTATTGATCCATACAGATAGATACAAATGAAACCAAATTGTCAAACAAAACAAAGAAACAAATATGATCATTACTAACCTGATTCTGCTTTTACAGACCAGATCTTGTTGCACGGAATGATTTGGATGCGTTTTGTATTCTTGGTTTAGACGAGGGGATGATTGACAAGTGTCACTCTAAAACAAAACAAACAGCATTTTAGGTCCAGGAATCCAGAAAAAGACTCACACATAAACATCATTGCAACAGATGTGATCTATTGCAATGCAAAGAAAAACATGCACAAGGCTCATTAGATGACATGGCTGGTTATGTTCAGTGTTGTAGCTTCTGATGTGTTTAAATTGAGTTTAGAATTTCATCAGAAACTTTCAGAACAGACCTATATTTAAACATTTATAATTTACATCAACATATTTTAGTTTGTTTACATTTTTCCCTATATTCCAGGGGTTAAAGCAAAAAAAAAATTCTGATTGAAATACTTTTCCTCGGGGCCAAACCACATTCCACACCATAAGCCTTTTTGTTCTTCTTCTTGTAAATTAGGAGCGCTTGTCCTCCTAATTTAAAAATAAATTAGGAGCACCATCTGATCAATAATAAAAAAATAGCTTTCCTAATACAAGCTGATATTTGACTCAAAGTGATTTACAGGGGCATTTTCTTTTTACCTCTGTAAATGCATTTTTCTAATTGTATTAAATGTATGCAGTGTTTCCTCTGGGATTTTTTTTCCAGCTGTGCTTCATTCCAGCAAATTAAAATCTGTTTTCATTTTGTTAAATATTCAAATAATTTGATACATAAAATATAAAATAAATTGAAGTTAAGAAACAAACACTTCATACTACAATATAATATTAACTGCATGTCAAATATAACAGAAAAACATAATATCACAATATAATGTTAATAGTAATAGGATTAAAAGTCATATACAGTACAATTACATTTTTAGGCCTACTTAAAGGGGTCATATGATGCTTGTTAAAATCATTATTTGTGTATTTGGGTGAACGAATAGGTTGACTGCTTTAATGTTCAAAAAACACATTATTTTTAATACTGTAATTATTGTAGGTCCTCTATGCCCCGTCTCTCTCAAACTCTTCGTTTTCTACAAAGTTCCTCCTTCCTACAAGCGCAGTCTGCTCTGATTGGCCAGCTGACCCAGTGCTTTGTGATTGGCCGAACACTGCAAGCACTCATCGGAAATGTAACACTCCTTTCCATAATCGCGAGCTTCATCTTTCAAATAAATGTAAAGACAGAACCAGAAATGGGAACAGAGTCGTGTGACAGACAAAGTGATGAAGCTGGTATGTGTTTCTTTGCAGTACACAAGCCACGGTTAAGACAGCTGACTCACTGTCTTAGAACTTAGACTCTCTCTCTCTCACACACACGCGCGCCGCACTACACAACACCACACTATGTCTCTCTCTCTCCCTCGTCCTCGCTCGCCTCGAGCACACACACACACACACACACACACGATGCGCAAAACTCCGCTTTTGAAGTCAATAGCAAATACTTAAACTAAAACAAAACAGTAGCTGATGCAGAAGCGCCAGATTGTCATAGCAAAGTCAGAACGAACTCCTCTCCTAGGTTCACGAAACGGTCGTCCCTAAAATGCATTGCTTTTCTGTTGTAAGTCATCTTAAAGATTCCTAAATGCATCGACTTCCGGAAGGCCAAATAAAGTGCTTTTGCTTTTCGCACTGAAACACACAGCGTCTCCCTTACATGCTGCTTCAACACTACTGCTGTTGCTGAAACCACGCCTTCTTTCTTTGTGCACATTTGGGCGGCATTATGCTATATTTCCACATAGTGAGGTATATTGGGGCGTGTTAGAACCAGCCGTTTTAGGGGGCGTGGCAGAGTCTTAACTTTGTTAAAGTATATCTCTTTGGTTTTGAGACTTAGTCTTTGCAACTTCAGGGATCTTATCTATTCACAATCAGCTTGTAACACTCCAAAGAGAAAGGTAAACTTTAAATCGCATCATATGACCCCTTAAGATTTAAAACTAAATATACTCTGAATAACGGGATTAAAAGACAATAATACAATCAACATTTAAATAAACATGTGTTGTTTTTATGTTTTGATTCATGCTAATGTCTTGTTTTTGAGTAAAAAGAGTGAAAATGCTGTACTAAAGTGAATAACACAAATTTAAACTGGCCTATAATTCAGGCACAGATGTCTTTTACTTATGTTTGCACATCGAACTCATTTATGTTTGTGCAAAATAATACAATCACAACAAAGTCGGATTATTATATATCATTTCACATCAATATGCTGTCCACCAAAAACTCACATCCTTAACAAATGTGTGACGTCACGTGGACGGTGTCCTCTGAGGGCCATTGCGCGTGCTGCGCGTTTGCGTATCCCCCCCCCCTTGCCTTCTGCCCTGCTCAGCGCTCTCTCTCTCGCGCACGTTCAGTTCACTGAGAATGAGATGAGAACAGTCATGGAGGAGCTGAGCGCGGTGGGAGAGCAGGTCTTTGATGCCGAGTGTATCCTCAACAAGCGCCTGAGGAAGGTAACAAACACGCACACAGACACACACGCGTGAATCCGAATGCGTGCGCGACCCTCAACGCGTGTTTGATTTCCACAGGGCAAACTGGAGTATCTGGTCAAGTGGAGAGGATGGTCGTCCAAGTAAGTGAGAACTGATACATATACTGCCTTTATTATGTATGTAAGTGTGTATAAATGTAGACCATATAGGCGATATACATATATATGCGCATCGTATAGACTGGTAGTTCGCCAGTGCAACGCGTTTTGCCTGTAAACATCCTTGAATGTGAATCTCGAGGAAGGGAGCGCGAGAGAAACAATGAAAACAACAACAACAGCGTGTTGCGCGTGTTTAATTTCGCGTCCACGCGTGAATTCGCGCACTGCTCGCCACTTGATTGTTCTGCATTTCTCTTTGTCTTGCAAATTACGTTTGCTGTGTCTTTTCATCAAGTTGTTTTTGTTTTTATTTTTTGTTCGACTGTCCAGTCGCAATTGGTGAAGTAAAATCGACAGAAACGAACGTAAAGTATATGAGGAGAACATTTTAGTGTTGTTATTAATGTGTTTTTAGTTATTATTGTCGGTGATAAACATCATATATTGAGTTCAGGAATTGCTTAGTGCTGGGTCAGTATCATTGTATCAGTTTTAGAACGCTTTTTGTTACTTTGTAACAGTTTGTTCTTTTGTAAAGCAAGCCGTTTGTAGAATTCGCAGCGCGTGGTTTGTTTCTACTTTTTTTTTTTTCTCTTAAAACTCCAGCTGCCCCAACCCCCCCTGTAATGCCCCCTGTTACATTGTCGCCCCCCACTTGAGCTGTCAATCACACGAGCCACACCTCCCGCGCGCTTCCATCTGCTTCATTGATTATTTATCTCATCTATTTTTTATTGATATTATTACTTGTTCAACCAAAATCAGAAACTGACCAGAACTCAGGGTATTATGTCTAGAATGCTCTAGACCAGGGGTGCCCAAACTGGGTCCTGGAGGGCCGGTGTCCTGCAGAGTTTAGCTCCAACTTGCCTCAACACACCTGCCTTTAAGTTTCTAGTATAGTATGTCTAGTAAGAGCTTGATTAGTTGGTTCAGGTGTTTTTAATTGGGGTTGGAGCTAAACTCTCCAGGACGAGTTTGGGCACGTCCCTCTATTTTTTAATTGAGGAACGAGAGGCGATGTCTTGTTGAACATTTGGTATATTTCATAATAGCCTGTAAAACATTAAGTACAATTTTTGTTTCCGTAATGCACATTTTAGATATTGTGAATGGATGTAAGAGAGGTTCTTAACACATTGTCCTGGTCTGTTGTGATTGACGTTTCCATCACATGGTGAAGAAAATGAATAAATAAAGGTCATTTCGACTTTTTATCTCGCATTCCTGAAATCAAAAATGTGAGCTCTAAACTTGGCAGTTCTTAGGAAGATAGTCCAATTATGACATAACTTGCTGATTTGAGAAAAGTTTGAATTGTGAGATAAAAAGTCACAATGACCTGTTTTATATGTTTTTTTTTATATCTTGTGGCGGAAGCAAAAATAAACAAAATTGTGATGAGACATAAACTTAGATTTCCAAGAAAAAAAGTCAGAAATACCGAATGTAAACTTGAAAAAGAAAGTCACAGTTGTGAGAAATGAAGTCCAAATTCTGAGTTTATATCTTGATATCCTGACTTTCTCTTTAAGTAAGAATTGTTAGATAAAAAGTCTCAATTACCTTTTTTTTTCATCCTCTAGCTGAAACTAAAAAAACAGATTTGCGATATGTAAACTCCGAAATCCTAGAAAAAAGTTGCAATTACCTTCTTTTTTTTTTTTTATCACATGGTGGAAACAGGCTTCCATATTAATGAATCCATGCACATTTTTCAAAAATGTCTATCTTCATAATTTTACATCAAAATGTAATAACTTCACCTCTTACGTTTTAGCCACCGGTCACTTTTCACCATAAAATGAATTCCTGATGGATAAAATCAAGCCATGTCCTGCATTATTTTCCTGCTGGAAGTAGCAGTAGTAGTTATGGAAGTAAAATGAATGGCGTTTCATGTTGATTTTGAGTAATGCTGGGTTAAGGGCATCTGTTGTGATAGATCACTACTTTTTTGTGTGTTAAATGAAATCCAGACGGCCCAGACTTTTTGAAGTGCCCTTTTAAGTAAACTGACATCTTATCTATTTTTTCTTTGCTATATAACGCCAACCAGGCTGCGCCTGAAGTCCAATTCAACTCCACATCCCTTATTTTTTACATTTACAGTAGTAGATGCAAAATTGCTATCCAAACGATATTCAAGGGGTGGTACACAAATAGCTTGTTTTGCATGCTTGGTTATGCTGATTTAGTCTAAGCAGCATCTTGTGTGACATGCTGTATTTTTAACTATTATACATGCCATTTTATATGTGCATATGATTCATATTATTTGCAAGAATATATGAATTATATGTACTTTAAAAACGTCAAACTTGAAAGAAATAAGAGTTATAGACTTTCCCTTGTACATAGCCATCTTTTTGATGCTAAATTCAAAACTTCATGAGCAAGTTATTTGTCATCTACTCGCATGCTAAAGAAGCCAGTGTCTGTGTTTCAGGCATAACAGTTGGGAACCTCATGAAAACCTTCTTGACCCGAGACTATTGGCTGCGTTTAACAAGAGGTAAGAGATTTCTCTCATTGGACGAGCAGGCCTGTGTGTGAGAGCAACGCCCCCTTCCCCATGTGCAAACAATATGGGCTGCAACGCTTGGGAGAGCGTAAATGGGTCTCCATTCACAGAGCCATTCAGGGGATGCAGACGTGTCCAGGCTCACGAGTTCCTCTGCAGCCTGACTGAAAATCAAACATCGTTAACATTTATAAACGGGAGCTAGTTTTAGAGATTTCTGTCAGCGTTTCACATTTGGTTTCACAGTTTATGAAGGATGGGTGTGAAAATGAGACTTGGATCACTTGAGAAACTACATTTTTGGTATTTGGTAGTATTTTCTAAATATGACTTCATACATCCTTCCTTCCATCCTTCATACATGGGAATTTTTCTCCTGTTTTATTGTTCGCCAAATAAATATTTCTATATTTGAGAAATCATTCATGTCTGGAGTACAAATTATGCTTTTCGTAGGAAACACCAGTTTTTGCTAACACATCTGCCAAAAACAAAAGCCCTATTCGCACGGGCTTATCATTATCTGGTACCTGTGTGATTTTTGAAATAATTCGTGTCCCTTTTCATTGACATTTCCCAGGTTAAATATATCCAGCTTTATGTTTGATTTATTTGTAACGCATTAACCTCAAAATCTTTTCAGCTTTCTCTTTCTGCAAACTGTATGGTGTAGCGATATGACAGCTCCCAAAATACTATCAAACACTCCAATGCAGCTCCATTCTCGCGAAAGATGGATAAAAAGGCGCACAGCAAACAAAAACCTCGAAAAATTATATACGACCCTCCAAATCGCAGTGATTCCATTCCGCACAGGACAATATTATCACAAGGACTCGTGGTCTGCTAATATGGTGAGTCATTTTTACTTTACAAATTACAGACATGGCTGATTTGCATGGGATTAAGATCACAGACAACCTCAGCAATTATTACAAATGACTGGAGGAGACCAGGTAATACTAATCCCGTGCAAATAGGGCTTAAGAAAGTTATGTCTTTTGTCCAAATTAGAACAATGGAGAGTTGTGACAGGAAGTGGAGAGAAAGAACAAGAAGTGAGGAGGCTTAATTCCATAAAAACAAAACTATATATTAGCCAAGACTGTTAAAATAATGTTTTTTTTTTTTTTTTAATATGAACTTTTTTTAATTTATTTAATTTTTTGTTGGTTTTATTTGATTATTTTTTATTTATTTATTTAAATCATCTTTATGTAAAGCACTTTGAATTACTTTTGTTTATAAAATATGCTATTTAATTAAAATTGCCTTTGCCTAATGGCCTTTAAAGGAGTGGTTGATCAGCTTTTTTCAAAAGTTTCATTGTGTTTATGGGGTGCAGTGTAACATGTTCATGCTTCGTTAAAAATTTTTTTTCACAATATTTCACCTTTATTCTACTCCGCTGTTTCTGTTCTCGTCAAAACGGTCTGTTTAGTTCCTGGTTCTATGAAGCCCCTTCCTCAGAAATATGCAATGGGCTCAGATTGGGTAGCTGGTCCAGTGTGTTGTAATTTGTTACATCGGGGTTAGTGATGTGTCAAATCCAGGAATAAGCTCACTGTAGTCCATTCCAGCCTTTTTTGTAGTCCTTAAACAGCGATTTCTTTAAAACGCTTTACAGTGAACTTTGAGCTCGTACTTTTGCAGATGTTCATCAATGCTCCCAACAGCAACATTACACACGAACTAAAGTTAAAAATGTGAAATCATAATCAACCACCCCTTTAATACCAAAGTAATAGTCATATATAATAACATTTAATGATAGCAAGGACTGTATGATTTACACAATCGAAATGAAGCATTGCAAGTCACTGTTTTTTTTTTGCCGTTTTTCTCAAATGTTTTGTCATTCTTAGGGAGCAGGAGCGGGAACTCTTGATCCGCAATAAGGGGAAACGGCCTCGTGGACGACCCAGAAAAATATTGGTAAGTATGCCACAAAAAATGCCAGACATCTAGTGAGAAAAAACAACTTGAACCACACATTATGTTCTCACCATTTTCTATATGTTAATTTCTCAGGAAACCATTCCAGTGGTATCCAAATCAAGCAGCTCGTCCTCATCGTCCTCGTCTTCTGGTTCATCATCTTCCTCGTCTTCTTCCTTTTCTTCAGATGATGACAATGATGAAGATGACAACGACAGGAATCCAAAACCGAGTCCTCGTCCACGAGAGCACCACCCGGTCCCTCAGAAGAAAGCCCAGATCATGGTTGCCAAGCCAGAACCACCGAAGAAGAAGAGAGGGAGGAAAGCGCTTCCTCCGGAGCTTAAGGCGCAGCGTCAAGCCAAAGGTCCTCGGAAGATGCTCAAGCCCATTTCCAGAGACTCAGAGCTCCGAAGGAGCATAAAGAAACCACTCATGCCTGCAAGCTTCACCTACACCGGGTTGAACCGAAACTCTGGAAGGGAGCCGATGGCACTGCAGAATAGAGGTTCATTTACCCAGAAGAACTCTTTAAGTTCCTTGGGACGCTCTGTCGGATTGGCCTCGTTGCCTACTAAATTAAGTCGGCTGCCACAAACCAAAACCGCTTCGGATTTTAAGCTCTCTGTCTCAGATATGAGCAGCGGAGGAGTCGATCCCAAAACACCCACGTGCAAATCTCCAGGAGTGGCTGCGTTGAATCTGCACAGCAGCAATGGACAAACATGTCCACAACTCTCTCCGAATGTCCCGAAGGCCTCAGATCAGACTCTACTACAAAGATCAGGATCTCTACAGAAATCCCCATCGAGCTCATTTTCCTCTCTTAAAACTCCCTCCAGCCTTCAAGCTCTCAACCTGCAGAGCGTCAACAAAATGACGCAGGGTAACGGGACCTCCACAAATGACGGTTCCTACTTGAAGGGTACCGCCAATCCTAGTAGAAAAAGTTCTGGGTTTAACGCAAGTCACGAGCAGAGTCCTGCACTGAATGTCCCAAGTAAGTTCCCAACCAGTCAACAAGTCCTTAAGAGTCCGCAACAAGATAAATCCAAAGCGGACGATTTGTCTGAAAGACTTGGGAAAAACAATCAAGGTAGAGTGGACAAGATACTCACTCAGAAGACAGAGGGCCGAGATCAACCAGCGCAAGACAGATCCTCTTCTAAAGATGCAGGGAAACCAAGCAAGACCCTGAGCGAGTTGAGCACTGGAGAAGAGGGAAGCAGCTCGGATTCTGACCACGATTCCTCATTTCCGAGCGACAACCGTGACTTGGCCATCTCGGTGCAGGCGGGTCAGGACTGGAGGCCGACACGGAACCTGATCGAACACGTGTTTGTCACCGACGTCACTGCAAACCTGGTCACTGTAACGGTGAAGGAGTCGCCCACCAGCGTTGGGTTTTTTAGCATCCGCAATTATTGAATGTCGACAACTGGAACTGCAGCCACTCTGTGATAATCGGGAGAAGTTTCGAAGGAATCAAAGGAACTGTTTGGTGCTTCTCCATCTTTGGATTTTACTTGTTTTAACTCAAAATCTGACTGTTTTAGTTGGTCAGTTTTGGAGTTCTTAGAGAAGACGAATGCCTAAAGACCTGCTCAATCAGATACCTTTATATTCTCAGTTAAGCATAGATATTAAGCATAAATATGTTACTGAACAAATAATTGGCCGTCCGTCTTGGTTTCCACTTCAAGGATGGTCTTGTGTTCTCTTGATGTTGATTCCGAGTACAGTATTAGTAAAGAAGAAAGGCACCAGATCAGAACAAATGTATCCAAAATGCGTTAAAGCTGAATCTCAGATCACGTATTTTAAGGTACCTGTTTTTAAAGCTGTCCTCTTTCTACCTGACGACTATTATAACAGGGTTTTTTCCCTTCTAAAATTAATGTTGGCATCTTTTATACTACACAACAGTTCTGTTTATTTATTATTATTTCTCATTGGTTTTTGTTGGTAGGTGAAATGCTGAAACATACAGTAAAGATTTTTTTTATACAAAATTCATCATTGTCTGTTTTGATTCGAACGTACAGTTCAGAATATGAATGTGTAAGATTACAGCAAAGGCATTCTTCTGCTCACTAAGGGCGCATTTATTTGACCAAAAACTGCAGGAACCACCGCAAAATATTGAGAAATATTAATTTAGTTTAAAATGACTGTTTTCTATGTGAATATATTTTAAAATGTAATTTATTCTGGTGATTCAAAGCTGAATTTTCAGCATCATTAGGCTACTCCAGTCTTCAGTGTCACATGAGCCTCAAGAAATCATCCTAACATGCTGATTTGCTGCTAAGTACTCATTTCTGCTTTCTTATTACCATGTTTTAAAACTATTCATGAGAAGTTTAAAAGCAATTTGGATGCATAAATGGTGCCCTTTACTGTCATTTTAGATCAATTTAATGCATCCTTGCTAAATAAAAATGTATTGATTTCTTTCAAATAAAAAACTGTTTTCTTTTTCTTTTTTTTTCCTTTGAAAAATTCTTAAAACAAGTGATAATCTCAAAAAGTGAAGGTGGTGAACTTTTAATTGTTTTTTTTTATTGTTGCTACACCCCTAAATATATATCACATCATAATTATTTGCAGTCCAAACAATCCAAAAAAATTACTTCATGATGAGCTTTTAATACATAATTTCCACATAAAATATCTAAATATCCTTTAAATAAGATAAATGTGCTTGAGAAGCAGCACTGCATAAGATATTTAGACGTATTTTAATGTTTTTTTTTTTTTTTGGGGGGGGGGGGGGTGTTTTATGATTGTATTTTGTATTGTTTACTTAAATGGTGATACAAAATACACTTATATTAAAGATACAGTCTAAAACAAGTCTTAGTACCCTAAGATGTTGCTTTTTTTGATGATTTTGTTTTTTTTTCAGCATTGAATGCATTGATTTTTTTTGTTAGTTTTTTTTTCTGATCTGACACATTGAATAAGCAACTGATGCTACTTGACAGTAATATGTACTGCAGCTCTCATATTTAGCGTTTGCTGTCTGACTTTTGTCTGGTCTCCTCTGCAGTCCTGCAGAGAGGCCATTTAATTACGCAGGTTTAGACGTTTTAAGAAACCCTTTAATTTTCCCAGAATTCTAAGAGGCGGCTTCCTGACAAACTATACTGTGGTCTCTTTGGGCAAACGGCCATCCATGAACCTCACACCGACTTCAGCTTCACTCAAACCATAACTCTAGTAGCTATACCTGGGCTGCATTTCCCAAAAGCATAGTAGCCTAAATATCGTACTCCATTGGAGACATGGTTCTATGATGTCACTTTCGGCTACGATCTTTTGGGTAATGCAGCCCTGTTTGTTAGTAAATCACTATTGCCTCAGACTTTCTTCTAAAGCCGTCAAGGCAAAATTGAAGCGGATACAATAGTCCACTAGAGCGTATAGAGCGGTAAAATAACAATGGAGAACATTTCGAGTTTCATAAGGAGAATAATGAGTACAGTTTGAGACATTGTTGAGATCTCTAGGAGAGACACATTTCATAATATAAAAAATAAAAACATTTCAGTTTCATTGAAAGCAGTATCTCATTGCTGGTAATGTGACCAATGATTTTGACAGTTGACAGTGTAAAGCAGCAGTTTTTGCCCAGAGGCAGTAAGGGTTTTTCTGAGCAGTTTGCAGTCACTGCGATCTGTCTGCGTGTCGCCACAGGGCTACTGTTATCAGCACGGCTCATTCCTGACCGCACTGAGATAATCACAGACCAGCAGAAGGAATGAGATAACAGAACACACGTGTGCCGAGGTTACTGTAGCGCTTCACTACCAGCTTCCTCTGAGCACCATTATGTCAGACCTGTAGATTGGCTACTACTGTAGGTTTTTGAATATTTATATTTTAATATTTGATATTTTTCTGTTTTCATTGTAGATTTAGTTGAAGTTTTTTCTTTAAATGACTTATTTTATTTTATTTTATTTTTACTACATAATGTTAAAAAGGCACTATTGAGCCTTCAGCTCTATTGAGCTGAGCCTCACTATTGAGCCTTCAGCTCAAACCACTTAGAAGACGTTGTGGGTAGGTGCTAGAGTCCTGCTGGAAAAGGAAATCAGCATCTCCATAAAGCTTGTCAGCAGATGGAAGCATAAAGTGCTCCAAAACCTCCTGCTGGACGGCTGCATTGACTCTGGACTTGATAAAACACAATGGACCATCACTTGACTTCAGACTTTCACACTGGACTTCAATGAACTTGGAGTCTGTGCCTTCTCCAGTCTTCTCCACCAGACTCCAACCATGTTTTCAAATGAAATGCAAAATTACTTTAATCTGAAAAGAGTACTTTGACACTGAGCACGTCCAGTTCTTTTCCTCCCCTTAGCCCAGCGAAGATGCTTCTGACTGGTGTTCTGTTTTCAGACGTGGCCTTGGTTAGCCCTTTTCTGAAGACGTCTGAGTGTGGTGACTCTTGATGCTCTGACTCCAGCTTCAGTCCACTCCTTGTGAAGTTCTCCCAAGTGTTTGAATCGGCTTTGCTTGACAGTATTTTCAAGCTTGCGGTCATCCCTGTTGCTTTTGCACCTTTTCCTACCCATTTTCTTCCTTCCTGTCAACTTTGCATTTAATATGCTTTGATACAGCACTCTGGGAACAGCCAGCCCTTTCTGTAATGACCTTCTGTGACTTATCCTCTTTGTGGAGGGTGTCAATGATTGTCTTTTGGACTATTGCCAAGTCAGCAGTCTTCCCCATTAATTGTGGTTTCAAAGAACAAGAGATAACCGGAATTTATACTGTAGGGATGGTCACTTAATGAAACTCAAATGTAAAGATCTAATAGTTTTGAGATCGGAGTTTTACTTTCAGCGCTGTAAGCTCAATCCATCAAATGAAAAAAAAAAAAAAGAATAACCTTTTCACGATATTCAAATTTTTTTAGATGCACCGTTACTTCTGTATGCGTTTTCTTTTGATTTTGATGTCAAATGTTTCCTGGACCTGCTTTCATGAGTTTCACCCTCTTGCTTCCTCCTAAGAAGGAGATTTAAGGCTCATCATGGGTGTATAAGGCAGCCGGGACACACAAGATAATCAAGTCCATCAACATTATTGTGCCAAGAATGTCTCAGAAGGCGCTTTCCTTTCTTTTATTTGGAGTAATGCATTATAATCTGTCTTTTTCAGCAGTATAGTCCTTCATATCAAGATATGTCTATCATAACATGAATAACGTGAATTCACAAGTGCACAGTCATCTCTAATGTCTCCATAAAACATTAGTTGGGCTGTGGAAAGGGTGGAGACGAGGAGAACTAATAATCATCTCCTCCATCCGCACCCAAAAACACAAACATGTCAGAGAGTGAAAACACAACCGAAAGAAAACACAATAATGCTTGTGTTTGTTTAGCAGAGATGAAGTTAGTAAAGCTTCACTGTCATCATTGTCTAAGCAATCTGAATAAATACATTTTGGAAATGCAATTATTTAAAGGGGCCATGATATGACATTTTGTTATGGCAGAGGTATTTGCATTGTACGCGATAGATGCTATTTGCACTAAGTGAAACAGCAGTATTTCTTTGCGTTGTGTAAATAGTTAGATGGTTTTTGTACTTCCTTACTAGTGGCAGATAGTATTTGCAACTCTTGTAATACAGTATGAAATGATAACAAAATACCGAGTGAAATGATTATACTTAATAGAATCATTAAATGGATACCACCTACCCTAATAATATTTTTTTCAATATAGAAAAACTGTTATTTTCAATCCTCATTCTGATATTCTGAAATCATCGTTTTTATGGGGTGGTTCCTTTAAGACTTGTCAGTAAATGGCCACTGTTATGAGTGGCTAACCTCACTGCATAGGAAACAGTATCAACGCTATTGCATGTGAGTGTTTGGAAACTTTACAAACAAAGCATTATTAATTCATTTACTTAGGTCTGTGATGCAGCTGTCAGATCTATACAACTAGCTGCTTCATCTTTCAACAAATGTTCCTTTGTGAACTCTCCATTACTGTGCCTCGATTACAAAAATAAAAAAAAGCTTGGAACAAACATATAAACCTCCAATGTGATCCAGGACGCCATTAAAATAGACCACTCACTTGATCCTTCTCAACTCTGTAGAGACGCAAAAGCCATCAAAGCATCAGAGACGTGTCAAACGTACTTTATTTTAAGGTGTCCTTGTTAAATTTTACATGCACTTTACTATTATACATAACAATAATTACACATAATTACATCAAGTACCTAAAGCAAACCTTAACCATATAGTTAGTACATGTAGTTAATTAATATTACTGTGTACTTAAATGTATAATTACACTGTATCTTAAACATCTTAAAATAGTGTAACCATTGTATGAAACTATAAAGAGTTTAACAGGAACATTAAAATGCAGAAGAAAACATATTTTGGGTGCATTTGATTTTACTAAGTTTTCAACATTTTAGATGTGCAATTTTATGGTTACTGTATGGTATAATTGAAATGCATTTATTATTAGCACTATTAGACAACTACTTTTATAAAGTTGACAAAATGACTTAATTATTACAACATTTGTTCATAAACTTCTAGCACACTGGGATATATTGAGGTTTACACAGTAAGCATTAAAGTACAACCCTCAGCCCACATTATTTCATTTTTGGCTTATATTAGAAAAAAGGTCAGAACATGTATAATTTGTGTGAAGATCGTAGCTGCTTGAGTTACTTGAGTTGCTCCCATCACAGACATGGCTAGATCTTCTCCTTCAGCCACGGGTTCGACAACTTCTTCCCATTTCTGCACTCCTCCTCTCCATCCTTTGAATAGTCTAGATGCACCAGGCTCTTTTTCTATTGAAACAGATTCTCCAGATTTCATTTTTCCTATTGGTCCAGCAAACTGTTTTGGAACAGGTTCATAATGAACTGGCCAATCATTGTTGTCAAGATCAGCCACGACATAATCATCTCTTTCCACAACTTTTATTTGACCATTTTTTTTACTGACATCATAAATTTTTATTGGTTTCTCACTTCTGTATAAAATTCTGTTATTCGAAGCTTTAATCTGAAAATTACGTGTGAATGGTTTATTAAATTCTTCTCTTGGCATGAAGGATTGTACGCTTGGTATGTTGTTGCTATTCTTTACTTCCACTCTATATCTCGTTGCAGAATCCCACGCATTCTTCCAATACTTGTAATCAAATGGCTTGTATTTAGCTGAAGGATTGTCCAATAAATGCTTTATCTTAAAATCCAGAAATGTTGGAGCACGTCGGTTTCTGATGTGCAATTTTGTGCAAACACACAAAAATTCTGACTGTGTATTGATGGAGTTTACAGTAATGTTTTCATAGAATCCCGCAGGAAAATGTTGGCTTTCTTGGCTTTCTTTGTCTTGTTTCAACACCATAAAACTGCAGGCTTTTTCCACCTAAAAAGAAAAAGTAAGATTTATTGACAACTCATGAGACCATGGTTAAATGAAGTAAAGATGCATTACAAAAGTACATCAGAGGTTTATCCTCCCCCATTGATCATTTTGGCAATTGTTTAATTTGTCTACAGTGTCCAAACTACCTCTAAAAGGCAGTAACTTTCTAGGCAAGCTAGACGTGATGATAATTTCTTAGTTGGATGGGGGGTATGGGCAATAGGGATTTCGCCTAGGGCGTCAAAATGGCTAGAACTGACCCTGCTAAAGGCATTTGATGAACATTTCTAAAACGTTAAACATGTTTTACTCAAAATGTCTCTTTGGCAGGGTTTTGCTGAAAAGGTTACACTAATGTAATTAGTGTAACCCCCCCCCCAAAAAAAATGCAAATGACCATATTTTTATTAATATAATATATACGAGTAGACAGAAATGGTAATTTCCATATAGAAAAGTATTATTATGTAGTAGTAAACTTCTTAAAAGCTCACCTTCAGTGACAGACTCTCCAGATGCCATTTCTCAGGATTCAGTCGCACATTTTCCCTTACTGACAGGCTTACACCGGGGCAGGGCAACTTGCTCTGCAGTTGCAATGTTGCACAAAGTTTCCCTGATCCCAGGTGTGCATTCTCATTCAGAAATGGAGGAGGAGGACAGTTGAAGGGCAACCCCTCAGAGAGTGGACATAATGTCAAAAAGAAGTAAAGGAGTATAACTGATATCTTCATTTTGGCTGCAAACTCATCAGCTATGTGCAGCATCCATGCAAAGCACCAATATAAAGACCATCTGGTCAATAAATAACCATGCAGATCGTGTTATGGTTTTACAGGTCATGGACACTAGATAAGGTATGTCAATATCACTGTTTTCATAGTCATTTTCCCGCAATTACTGTAATTGATTTGTTAGGAACGTGCACAAATACAGGCAGAACTTTGGCTCGATTATTGATCTATGACTGCGATCGTATACTTCCGCTGACTTTGCTAATTATTGACACCGCAAAATGCAATTAGTTGAGTTTGCTTGTGGAAACGGATTGCCTTAAATTTAGCAAGTAAATTAGCTCATAATGTTTGAGCTGATTAAACTCACAACCACGCTTGGACTGCTTGATGCATCCTGCTTTGTCACCTGGCCAGCTAACACGGATGCTTATTCACAATACAAAATGCCTTGTATACCTTATTGCTTTCATAAAACAGTTAGCACACAATACAAATATTAAAACCAAAAATGTATGTATTATTGATATGTTACTTTTTTGAAGTAAGTTAATTAAATGCTGCCCTTCCAGTGACAGCAACACTAAACGGCAAGAGAATGTTCCGATGTAACATGCCTTATCTTATGGCTCAAATAAAAACAGAGAATAGGAACTCTTCTCATCTGCTGTCATTTATTTCTTTAACACCATATATTATTATTTGTTTTTATCTCACACACACAGCCACCCTACAACACAAACACAAACACAAACACACACACACACAAACACAAACAAACACACACGCCTGCTTATCTCTCAGCATGAGAAAACATCTGTTTTTCGGCTTTTAGTTTAAAACAGACCAATTTGCAGTACAGTGTGAGTTTGCGAGATCAGAATCGAGGACTGTTCTGACCATTCAGTAATGTTATAAATCACAAAAAATAAAAACTGGACATTTTAACATTCTTAGAATATAAAAAAATAAGATAATAAAGTAAAAATAATAAAATAATAAAAAACATATTTATTAGGAGAGCATTCACAATAATCATTCAAAAATTATTTAAAAAATAATGTTAATAGAATGCTGTAAGAACAGTTTTGTAAAATTCAAATAATGTTCTAATGAAAAAATGACTTTAACATTCTCAGAATATTAAAAATATGCATTCAAATGTTTTAAAAAAAATTTAACATAAAAAATAAAGTTAGTATAGTGTTGTAAAACTTTTTGTAACCTATAAATAACGTTCTAATCATGACAAGAAAACTACCATGTCCAAGTTTAGAACCATTCAATTCAATGTTCCCCTAACTTTTTAATAAGTGTTTATAATGTTGCTTTTATAACAGTTCGCTAGTCTCTGTTTCGTTTTTTTAGCTCCACTGATAGGCGTTACACCTAGTAAACACTCCGGCCATTTACTATAACTTTTTTATTCCCCAAAATATAACAGTTAAACTTTATTTCATATACCGTGGGTACGTCAGTATTCAGACCCCCTTATTTTTTTCACTCTTTGTTATATTGCAGCCGTTTTCTAAAATCATTTAAGTTAATTTTTTTTCCTCATTAATGTACACCAAGCACCACATATTGAACGAAAAACACAGAATTGTTGACATTTTGCAGATTTATTAAAAAGAAAAACTAAAATATCACACGGTCCTAAGTATTCAAACCCTTTGCTCAGTATTTAGTAGAAGCACCCTTTTGATCTCATACAGCCATGAGTCTTTTTGGGAAAGAAGTTTTTTCACACCTGGATTTGGGGATCCTCTCCATTCCTCCTTGCAGATCCTCTCCAATTCTGTCAGGTTGGATGGTAAACGTTGGTGGCCAGCCATTTTTAGGTCTCTCCAGAGATGCTCAATTGGGTTTAAGTCATGGCTCTGGCTGGGTCATTCAAGAATGGTCACAGAGTTGTTGTGAAGCCACTTCTTTGTTATTTTAGCTGTGTGCTTAGTGTCATTGTTTTGTTGGAAGGTAAACCTTCGGCCCAGTTTGAGGTTCTGAGCACTCTGGAGAAGGTTTTCGTTCCAGGATATCCCTGTACTTGGCCGCACTCATCTTTCCCTCGATTGCAACCAGTCGTCTTGTCCCTGCAGCTGAAAAACACCCCCCAGCATGATGCTGTCAGCCCCCCCGCCAGCCGCCCCCACCAGCTTCATCGTTGGACCTGTATTGGACAGGTTGATGGAGCAGTGCCTGTTTTTCCTTCCACACATACCGCTTAGAATTAAGGCCAAAAAGTTCTATCTTGGTCTCAGCAGACCAGAGAATCTTATTTCTCACCCTCTTGGAGTCCTTCAGGTGTTTTTTTTTTAGCAAACTCCATGTGGGCTCAGTGTCTTGCACTGAGGAGAGGCTTCCGTCGGGCCACTCTGCCTTAAAGCCCCGACTGGTGGAGGGCTGCGTTGATGGTTGACTTTCTACAACTTTCTCCCCTCTCCTGACTGCATCTCTGGAGCTCAGCCACAGTGATCTGTGGGTTCTTCTTTACCTCTCTCACCAAAACTCTTCTCCCCCGATAGCTCAGTTTAGCCGGACGGCCAGCTCTAGGACGGGTTCTGGTCGTCCCAAACGTCTTCCATTTAAGATTTATGGAGGCCACTGTGCTCTTAGGAATTTTAAGTGCAGCAGAAATTTTTTTGTACCTTGGCCAGATCTGTGCCTTGCCACAATGCTGTCTCTGAGCTCTTCAGGCAGTTCACAGGCAGACTTCATGATTCTCATTTGCTCTGACATGAACTGTGAGCTGTAAGGTCTTATATAGACAAGCGTGTGGCTTTCCTAATCAAGTCCAATCAAACACAGCTGGACTCAAATGAAATTGTAGAACCATCTCAAGGATGATCAGAAAAAAATGGACAGCACCTGAGTTAAATATATGAGTGTCACAGCAAGGTCTGAATACTTAGGACAATGTGATATTTCAGTTTTTCTTTTTTAATAAATCTGCAAAAATGTCAACAATTCTGTGTTTTTCTGTCAATATGGGGTGCTTGGTGTACATTAATGAGGAAAAAAAAAATAACTTAAATGATTTTATAGCAAATGGCTGCAATATAACAGAGTGAAAATTTAAGGGTGTCTGAATACTTTCCGTACCCACTTTATACATGTCCAGTTTTCTTGTTGTGACTATGTTATTTAAAGGTTTACAAAAAATTATTTTTTTTTTTTTTAGAATGTTCAAGTAAAATAACCCAAAAGGATGTTTACAGAATGTTGATCTCAGAACATTTTCTCAACATTCTAAGAAAGTTCATCAAGTACAAATAACATAAGGACATTTTGAGAATGGTGTTCTGTACATTTTCTCAACATTATGAGAACTTATATCAAATATTAACAAAGTTATGTTCCAAAAACATCACTTTAAGAATATTTAGTTTTGACATTTACAACTTTAATAAAACATTAGTCAACTTGGTACGCAGCATACTCATGCAAGATCAGAATGTTACAGCAAATCAACTTTCCATTGCTGCGGATGCAGAGTAAAACTTTGGCAAAAAGAAAGATAAGTGAAACAAGACAGCACAAATACAGCATCCATTTTCTTGATTATGTGAGTTGCAACATTCATAATTAAAGAGACTTTAGAAATTTTATAAACATTTTTGAAGTCAAGAGATCTGCATGTTTCAAGGACTGAAGTAAAAGATTATGTTACAATTGATCACAAAAATATTGGCATGTTTACAAGGTACAGAGTGTAACCTATGTCAATGTTTGGTTGTATTTATGGGATTTCACTACTTTCAATTTGAGCTTTTGCCCACTTACTGTGCCACATCACTCCTCTAACTTTCGGGGCCCATTATTAGCCACATATATCATTCTGCCCAGGGGCCTAGATGGTAGTGGAACTTTAATGTTTCGTGGACTTTGTTTGCTTTTTTTTTTTTTTTTCTTTTTAAGGTTAGTATGATGTACAAAAATATATTTAAAAATAATATTTTTTCTTCTAGTGCACACCGCACACATGGTTACTAACGTATCCAATGGAGAATGTTGTAGCTACATGGTACAGCACAAAATCCTCAGTGTTAAATTGGAAAATCCAGTGTTGGAGTAATTAAGTGAGTGACGGTAGAGCATCAGTGATGAACACCAGCTGTCAACAAGCAGAATCACTTCTTCTCGTGAAGAGTCAAACACAATGACACCAGCACAAAAAAAGAGAAGAGATGAGCAGAAACACAACTACTACAAAGTTATAAATAAAAGAAGACATTAGATCTCAGCAGAGGATGATTAATCAACTTTAAACACAGCATTACTAGCTTCACTTTGTACTAAACAGTCTGACTTTATTTTTGTCATATGTTTACTAAAGTTCTTATGGTTTAAATGTTGTTTTATTGAAAATAATAGTTTTGTTTGAACTATTTCAGTTTCATAGTCACTATTATGGTGATTAGTGTTGCTATAGGCTATAGCATTAAATATTATTCATAAGAACAGGCTTTTGAGTTCATCATCAATATAAACAAAAATATACATATTCAGTCATGCAATGTTAGGCTATATAACAACGAGAGATAAGCTATTGTTGGTCTTTTTAATTGCCTATTCATTTTTGATGTGACTTCCAAATACATCTAAAAAACAAAATAGTAGAAAATAAACTCACTGGAGGGTATCACTGTCAATTTATTTGATCATTTAATCTTCATTTCCTAGTGAAAATTCCAGTCTGAGTAATGGTGCCAGCTGTCCTTTTGCGCCACCAGGTGGAGATTTCACTAATGAGTTTGTATGGCTGCATGCATACTGTATACTTCAAAGAATGTCATGCACAATCATTTTGATTTATTTTCAACATTTTGGGTAGTTTTGATGCCATGAGCCAGTTTTGATGACTTTGCAATAATCATAACTCAGAGATGATAATTATTAATGATCATTATAATTACCGGGGGGGGGGGGGGGCTTGTCACAGCGTCTGCTAAATGATTAAATGTTAAAAATTGTAATAATGAAAAATGAGTGCACGTTTTCAATGTATGTGGGTAAGATACAAAAGCTCTGACATTGAGTGGATAAATATAGTATCTGGAACCCCCCACGTCTATTATTATTTTTCATCTGTGCTTCTCATCCAGGTCGAGCTGTTCCTATGTTACGCAGCTTTCACACCATACAGATTTAACTATGCACACGCTCAACTAAATAAAACAGCTGCATTACAATTTTGGAAATAAATATTATTGCAAATGGCTTGCATTGCCAGAAGAACCCCGATCAGGGACCTGCCACAGCAGCAGATTACATTATTGTTGTTGAACACGACCTAGGATGACATCACGGGGCTCAATGTGGTTGACCAATATTCATCCAACGATTCTTAAAGGGGCATTGTCAGACCACGGTTCACAAGGTGGAAAACAATTTTCTTTTAATTTAAGATTGTTTTATCTGTCCTTTCTTGAACCGCTGGTTGGGACAACCAAATGGAACAACAAAAAAACGAAAATTTGATTCAAAGTATGTTTTTTTCATTTTTTTTTTAAACAAATTTAACAAACGAACCGACTTTCTCTCTGTTCTGCTTTTTCCTGTTCCAAATTGAAAAACCTTAAACATCAAATCGCGTACAGCATGGTCCTGGGTTCAATAAGCAAGCTAACATCGTACAATCTGAATAGAAGCAGTTTTAATCTAAAATGTATTTTTGCGCCTCCTAATAGCGCCGTTTTTGAAGATTGTGCTGTGCACAAATACCTGAAAGAAACCCCGGAGTATGCTGTAAGAGGGCCCTTCGACGAATCAAACATCCAATAAAGCAAACTGCAGGGAACAAAAAATAGTAAATTAGTCATCAGGTGCTGCATGGTTCAAACACGGCAGCTGCTTAGAGCTCTCGTAATCAGTTAATAACAGAAGTTGTTACTTTTTCCATCCCCCGATCCCTGTCATGTGTGTGACGTCATTAACACTGGCTATGTTGTTGAACTATTGTGGTTCAAATGACGGAGATGCGAACATTTTCGGGAAACAGTCGTAACTAGCTAGTTCGTTTCCACAATAATGCATTGTACTATGGTGGTTAATCAGCGAGTTACGTCGTTGTATGGGAAACAAATCCGTGTATCATTCGATCATTCGTTTTTTTGAGGTTTAATAAGTGGAAGTAGAAAAATTCGAAAATGGCTCCTTTTTCATTTTTTCATTTTTTTTTCCAAAAAATTAAAAATGAGAATTCAGCTTAAATTTTCGTTTTTTTTGGTTCTTGGGTGGAAAAATGAATAAACGGCTTGAATATTTGATTTCTACATGTGGGCGGGAATTAAACACCCCTTTCTGCTGATTGGTCAGCCGAAGATCAAACTGTGCCGTCATCAGTTCTTCTGCAGTATCACGCAACAGAATAATAGTCCTCCACTGCTGCAGTTGTACGGATTAATAACCCATTTTATCAATTTCATATTTTTCTCATCAAACAGACTAATAAAAAGCTTGACACAACTCGTACCGGAGCAGAGTCTAGACAGGTCTTTCTTCTGTGTAGACCAGCAGTTCTTAAAGTGATAGGGGGTCCAAGAAATAATATAGCCTTAATATTGCTATAGCCTAAAGTATTTCCAGACTGTAAAGTCGTTTTTTTTTATCATGATACATAGGCCTACTGTGATTTATTCCAAAGTGACTTATATGATGCATTTAATGTAAAATAATCTAAATTAAGCCTTTTTAAAAAACGAGTATTCCCTGTGGTTCATGTTTGAGGCTTGCACTAGAAAGATGCTCAGCTGATGCAAAGAATAGAATTTATATCTACACAGAAGAAAGCCCTGTCTAGACAATGCCCCGGTACGAGTTGTGTCGAGCTATTCATTTGACTGTTTGTTTGATGAAAAAAAGATTAAATGTAGTTGCAATAAATGCGTTAAGAATCCATACAACTGTAGCAGTGGAGGACTATTATTTTGCTGCAGAAGAACTGATGACGGCACGGTTTGATCTTCGGCTGACCAATCAGCAGAAAGGGGCGTTTAATTCCCGCCCACATGTATAAATCAAATATTCAGCTGTTTATTCATTTTTCCACCCATGAACGAAAACGAAAATTTAAGCTGAATTCTCGTTTTTCGTTTTTAGAAAAAACGAAAAAGGAGCCGTTTTCTCATTTTTCTACTTTCAATATTAAATAAAAAAAACGAATGATCGAATGATACACGGATTCTTAAACTGAGAATTCAGCTTGACTGCTGACTGCTTTTATCCAGATTTCACTTCATCTAAAAGCTGCTAGTTTTATTTGTTAAATCAAGTATTGGTCAACCGTGCCGTCATCAGTTCTTCTGCAGTATCACGCAGCAGAATAATAGTCCACTGCTGCAGTTGTATGGATTCTTAACACAAAAATTTTTTGTTTTTTTTGTTTTTTATTGCAACTACATTTCATCTTTTTTTTCATCAAACAAACAGGCTAATGAATAGCTCGAAACAACTCGTACCGGGGCAGAGTCTAGACAAGTCTTTGTTCTGTGTAGATATAAATTCTATTCGGTGCTCAGCTTGGCATGCAGGGGTATTATAGGACACTGTCCTAGCTCATACTGCTCACCCATTAAATCTGTTTGTTTTAAATTAAGAAATAATTAATTCGCTTAAAAACTAAATTATTTTTAAAACACTAGAGAAAAGGAAAGAAGAATAAATTGGATTGGGTATATATGGCCGATTTTTGCAAGAACCTGTCCCATTTTGACCTGACAAACCGGAGAACACCCGATATTAAATAGCCGACTTTTAAGTTATATAATGTAATCTGTTTTTATAAAATTGATTTATATTGATATCTCAAAAGGATATTCCTTGTTCGCACGTGAGCTGCCAAGACGCAAGATTTTCATAAAATATAATAACTTGCCATTTCGTTATTTTCTCACCAAACCCTCAGTATACCTTCAGAATGCTTGGTATATACGCCACGAGATGCATAGGATTTTTTTACAACAGATATGCATCCGCTTCACACACACAAAAAAAAAACTAAGTCACCATTCTCTGCCATTAAATTGGCAGCCCTAGCAGGACATTGCGTGTTGCGAATTGTGATGGGGTTAATAAACTCAATAAGCATACATATATGCACTACAGTCAGCGCAGACCAGTATTGAAGGCACAGGAAATAAGCGCATCAATATTTAAAGCATTTTAATTAATATGAGTACTGAGGTTGTGGAGTTTCCACTGTGATTTTTTCCCCCATCGAGAACTTAATACTCTGGTCATTAGCAGCTATTCATAGTCCTTTTGTGTGCACAACATAGAAATTGATAAAATGGTTATTAATCCGTACAACTGCAAGCAGTGGAGGACTTTAGTCTGTTTGCTTGATACTGCGAATAACTGATGACAGGCAACAGGTGTTGATCTTACGGGCTGCCAATCAGCCGAAAGGGGGCGTTTAATTCCCGCCCACATGTAGAAATCAAATATTCAAACTGTTTATTCATTTTTCCACCCATGAATGAAGAACGATTTTTTGGAAAAAAATAAAAAAACGAAAGGATCAGTTTTCCCTCATTTTTCTTCTGCTTTTCATATTAAATCAAAAAACGATGAATCGAATATCCACGGATTCCTTAATGAGCCGTTTGCTTTCTAATTTTTCTACTTTGAATATTAAATCAGAAAACGAATGATCGAATGATACACGGGTGGAAAGGGACCCCAGACAGTGTCTTTATCTGCTTATGAACACAGAGGCTGTTCTAACTCGTCTTTTCACTGTGATAATGTGTTAACTAAAATCATAACTAGAACTATAAAAAATGTTCCTCAAAACAAAATCTATGTTAACTGAAATAAGCAATAAAAAAATCTACAAGAAATCTACAATAATAATAATAAAAAAGCTTTTACTTGAGCTTATACTATGGTCTGTCTGAATACTGGATTCTGATTGCTGGCAGGTATTTCCTTCAAACCTTTGTAATTGCATTGCACAGTAGTGTGCCGGTCTCAAGGGTTCAGCCTTGTAATACATCATCAAGTTCTATTAATGTGCTACTCTTAATTGACACACCAACCCCACCCTCATTCACTCGCATGACGGGTAAGTCTCGCGGCACGCACACAAACAACACACACACACACACACACACACACCCACACACACACACACACACACACACAGATAGAGAGACAGAGAGAAGTCGAAGATCGCAGATTAATAAAATAGCCTAGATAGTAGACCGCTACATTATATTCTTCAGCAACAAGGTGTAAAATCATTGTTTTTGAAGTAACTAGACACAGCTTCATTGTATGTAGAAATTTACAGACGCAGGTAAAGCACACACAACTGTCATCTAGGGATGTAACGATATCAAAATCTCACGATACGATAATATCACAATATGAAGTCCACGATACAATATTTATTGCAATATAAAAAAAAAAAAAAAAGACAAATGAAGAATTGGAAAAATGTTTGTACATTTTAAAGTTAAATTATTCTATCAAATGCCCTTTGAGAGTTCAAAATTAAGAGCTGCAACCCATAATCTTAACTATGAAACTTTAGTCAGAAAAAAGTCAGTGAATTGACTTGTACCTGAACTTTAAAGGGGACTCAACCCTCATTTTATTTGTGATATACTGTCTCAGTTCACACTGCTGTTTTAGGAAACCAAACAAATTAGAATCTAATAATAATAATAATGACAGTAATATCCATATATTGTAAAACAATTGCACTGTAAAATAAATGAAAATGAATATGTCATAGGTATACTATTTTTGCTTTACACTACAGTAGGTAAATTACAATACTTCATTTCTAATTTCTACACTTGAAAGAGATATTTTGACTTTGTACTGCATTTGAAAGCGCTAATACTGCACTTTTAGGCTTTTATTTTGACGGAAACAGCAGTAGAGCTTTTATTTTGAAAGAAAACTCCAGCTTCAGTGAAAACAGGCTTACAAAAACGCATCCCACTCTCAAATCAAGTGAAATGCTGTAATAACCTGCCGCGAAAATAAAGCATTACTGGTGGTCGTTGCATGCCCAAACGCGCGCTAAACTCACAACACATGAAATAAATGAGTTGACTGCATTCATTGACTGAACGGAGCCGTTCTGAGGCACGGAAAACACCGGATCACCAGCCGATAGCCTGAACGATATATTGTGCTTTCGGTTTTTAGTTTGTTTGACAGATACAGTACTGTGCCAAAGCATAATGGCCCAAAACGCAACAAATGTTTAAAAACATTTTATGTACGAATAAGAAGTTTAAATGTATATCTGAAAACTACACTTTCCCGGAAGACCTATCGTTTCATATCGTCATGGACCACGATAATTTCGAGACAGTTTTACTATCGCGATATTTCGATATTGATAATATCATTACATCCCTACTGTCATCTCTCTCTCTCTCTCTCTCCCTCAATAATCAATGCAAATAAATGCTATAATTCATTCAAACAAATGTGAATTAGTGCTTTATGAACATAAAACATAATTGTGTGTCGTTTTTATCCTATTGCTTACTATTGTTTGGCCAGTGTCATTGTGGGTTTTGGTTATTTTGCTGGTGTACGACCTTTGAAATAACCAGAGGCGGACAGTAGTGAAGTATTTTTACTTTACTCAAGTAAATTAAAAAAGTATCTGTAGTTTATCAGAATGTTTTTCTTTGGAAAAACTTTACTTCACTACATTCCAAAGCATATGTCATACTTTTACTGCACTTCATTTCATAAATAAAAGTTGTTGTTTGTTTGACCTTTAATACTTAAGAACATTAAAAATGTAGTACTTTCTTGTACTCAATTAAATCTTTGAATTACTTTTACTTGATTAAATGTAAGAAAGTAATAGATTTCTAATGTTATTAAGTATTAAATTATATTTAATATGAAACATAGTGCAGTAAAAAGTACAATATTATGCTTTGGAATGATGTGAAGTAAAGTTTTCTAAAGAAAAACACTCTGATAAAGTACAGACTTCACTACTGTCCGCCTCTGGAAATAATCGACTTCATGTGGCGAAGTGATATGGACGGTAAATGATGCGGTCAAGAGCTGCCTGTACTAACGTTTCGGCCATGCGTTTCCCTAAAAATAATTGCACACCTTAGAACCAAGTTGCCCAGCCCTGTTCCTGGAGATCTACCTTCCTGCAAAGTTCAGCTCCAACCCTGATCAAACACAAATAACCCACTAATTAGAAGTTGCGGAGCACTTGATTAATTACATACAGGCGGGTTTGATCAGGTTTGGAGCTGAACTCTGCAGGAAGGTAGATCTCCAGGAACATGGTTGGGCACCCCTGCCTTAGAACGTTCGTCAGCCAATCAGATTCAAGCATTCAACGTCCCCGTAGTATAAACGATTTTAATGCGCTTTGCGTCGGGTGGTTCTTAGCCTCCATGTCGTGCATTAAAATTGTTTCATGCACAGCTAGCCATGCATTATGCCTTACTTATTTTATTTCTCATTCCCGTTTAGTTTAACATGAAGTTCGAATGTAAGTAAAACGAAATAAACCAAAACTAAGAAATAAAAATGAATAAAAACTATACTGTATTAAAAAACATGACAAAACCACAGCAAAATTACTAAAACGAACAAATATAAAATTAAAATCGATTATAAATTCTAATTAAAATAAAATTCAAGAAATGTTAAGAGTTGATGTTTCTTCAGGGATCCATGTTTTTAATCACTGAAATTACCCGACTCTTCCAGTTGTTTGGGATTTACTGGATTGAGGATAAGGATTTTTAGAAATATTATTTACTCACAATTTCTGGTAAATATTTCAGAGCTTGGCTTACATAGAGATACATTTATATTTGTCTTATTTTTAACTTATATAAGCTAGCTGAGGCCTCCTCGTGGGCCACTGGCCTACATGAATTCATGACCAATACTTGATTTAACAAATAAAACTAGCAGCTTTTAGATGAAGTGAAATCTGGATAAAAGCAGTCAGCAGTCAGTAGATGACGCTGTTGCTCTGGAAAGCATGTTGAGTTGTGATGAAGATGCTGCCCAGTGTGATGTAACCTAGTGTACACTCAGCAGTGTGAGGAATGTGTGTGTCTGTCTTCATGAGCTCTCAGTGGATCTGTTAACCCACGCTGCCCCTCTTAACCTACATCTGACATCTGACCCGCAGACGCCAGAGACTCCCTGATGTCCACTCGCCCTGAATCATGGGAATCAGCGCTTCACCAGAGCCTCTGCCACTAAATATCACACATCAGATCTCTGTGGAATCTCGCCTGTTTCTCTTAGAGAGCAATGAGATCTAATTGAGACTTCTGCTTTAGTTTCCAGATGTTTCTTCTGAGAAACAGATACAAGGGGCCTCATTTATAAAATGTTGCGTATAAACCGTCCTAAATTTGCTCTAAGATCATTTCTCAAAAGTGCGTAAGTGCGATTCAGAGAAAAGGAACGTGCGCACAAAAACACGTGTGTACGCCTCTCTTCCAGATGTGACATTTATAAATCGCAAATGATCTTGAAATTGTGCGCAGCTGACTGGTGTCAGATCTCCGCCTTGTAAACGCCCCATATTACCATATAAAAGATCACACGCCAATATCCAAAAATATATAACTATTATCAAAATTAGGCCACTACTTCTAGAAACAACAGAAATAATAATAACAATAATAATAGAAGTCTCGCCTAGTAGTAGTAGTAGTAGTAGGCCTAGCAGTAATTATAAAACAATTAGGTTTCCAAAAGTAAGAATAAACTACGAATTCAAGTACAATTTTCAGTCGTCTTATAAAAAGTGAGCCATCCTACTTTTAAAATCACTTGCTATGACAACTAATAAAAAGTTTAGTATCACGAAATTCTTGCAAAACTTAAAAAAAAACTGGGCATTTCATATCATAATAAAATAAATGATTACACGATTATGGACTCCGGTCTGAAAAAACCTGCATGTGATTTGGCATTTCTTTATATTTACACAGTTTACTAATGCTGCTCAAATGTGCCATTAATGTACTGACACAAGAATATATAGTGTATTTTATACAAATATAACTGATGTAAATGACAAAAACAAAGTTTAAGGCTGATGTCTCTATTCATTTTCTCAGAAGCAAAGCAGCAGATGTGATGTGATTATTGAATAGAATATATTAAAACCGTTATTGCACGACATAGGCCTATTCTTAAAGGCTACACAGACAAAACAGTCGGTGCGTTTATGCATTGTTTTTCTATTTTACGCATTAGTAGTAAATCAAGACTTACGTACGTACACTCTAAGATCAAATCTGTGCGTACGCACATTTTATAAATGAGGCCCAAGATATCTCATTTCATCTTAACTGAGTCTCAAACTGTGCTCAGATTTGCCATTCGAAGTCAGATCTCAATATGAACTCAAACATTTATCATTAAATGAGCAATCATTTTACAGCTCTGTAGTCTTATTGGATGATGACTTATGACTAATTTGCATCTCTTTCTCCTTGATTAGAATACATTTCTAATTTTAATATTTCATTTCTCTTTGCTTATACAATATTATAAAGAGAAAAGAAAAATAAAACATGTAATATATTTTAAAATAAACGTTTTATAATACACTATTAAATAAATATTCATAAAATACTAACATATACATGAAAATATTGACCAATTATATAAAAAATTAATAATATAAACATGAAAATAACATATTTCAAAGATTAAAACTATTGTAATATGAAAATATTAGTATTGTAATGTACTTTTTTCGCTTTACTTTATTTATAGAACATTTTGATTTTAATATTTTATTATCTAGGTATGTATATTGGTATTATACTACTATAAAATACGCTTATTGAAAATAACCTGTTTTAACTAAAACTGTACATATTGTATTAAATATGCTTCATTCTAATAAGTTATTTAAAAAAGAAATATTTAAAAAATTTTTTTTTTACGGTTTTATTTCTGAGGATAAACATCTGAGCCAAAGCTGATTGTTAAGGAGTCAAAGTCGTCCTGAAGTCTCTGTGTGTCGGCGGTCAGATATTCTCTCAGCGTCACAATGATCTTGTACTCACAGTCACGACGTGTGTGAACCAACAGTGTGAGCAGAAACACTCCGAACTGCACGGGGACATTTATAGCAATGGAGCCGGAATTCACCCAGAATACACTGGTGTAAACACTATAGAGACACACCAACACTCACACACACCTGGTATGCAGAAACTCTCTCCTCTCTCACACACACACACACACACACCACACACACAACACTACACACACCCACTTAGTTATCTTTCCCTCTGTGTCACTGTCCCCTGCATGGACTGTCCCAAACAGATTTAGTCTGTCATTGGATGTTCTCAGAATAATATATTATTGCTAACTGTATATAGTCAATAAGATTTCCTTGAAGAAACAAATACTTTTATTCAGCAAGGAGGCATTAAATTGATCAAAAGAGACAGATTTCTGTTTAAAATAAATGCTGCTCTTTTGAATGATTTCAACATTGATAAAATAAAAATGTTTCTTGTGCAGCAAATCAGCTATAGATTCTGAAAGGATCATGTGACACTGAAGACTGACGTAATGATGCTGAAAATTCAGCTTTGATCACAGGAATAAATTACATTTTAACATATATTCCCATAGAAAACAGTTATTTTAAATGGTAATAATATTTCACAATATTACTGATTTTACTGTATTTTTAATCAAATAAATGCAGCCTTGGTTAGCAGAAGAGACTTCTTTCAAAATTGCGAAACCCAAATTGGTTTGTTTTTAGCCCAAAATATGTAATGTATACTGCATCTTATTTACTGTAATATAAACTGCATATAATCTGTTGTGAAACAAAATAGATCATGCAGCAATTAGTATGATATGTGTCACATGACCTCATTATATGTTTAATTCTGTGACTGACATCTAGATTATCTCAAATCATTTTAATGGTTATTTTGTATTTTTAACCTAACTTTGTGTTAAATAAATAAATCCTAAGTTTGACTCAAAGAAAGAGTCATGAATAAGATGACCAGGTTGATCTTGAAGTATTTATATTGAAGAATACATTTTGCATAACAGTATTATTAACTTACTAATCTATTAGACTAGTTACTTTGGATGACAATAAATGCATATCATATACTTCAATAATTAAATTTCATTCAGTGCTGAAAAGTGTCAATCAAATAGTTGAATCTGATTTAATAAATGATTTACTCAAAATGTGAGTCAATATCAATTTTTGAGCTTAGCTACATGTTAATATCAAATTATTAAAATCACACAAGTCAATTTTGTGCAGTTTAGCATTGAGGATGACACTCAGTATGCTCACTATGTAGGCGGCTCACTAGGGTTTGGAATGGTTGTTTTGTTGAGCTTCTGAAATGCCGGTGTGTGTGTGTGTGTATGGCAGGACTGCTTGTATTTAGGACTCTCTACAGCTTTAACGATCTTCTACATTTCAAAGGCTTGTTTAGAAATCTGATCTGTGCATAGCTTCGCACACACCCACACACACACACACACACACACACACACACACAACACACACACACACACAGAGAGAGAAGAGAGAGAAAGGGATAGAGAGAGAGAGACAACTAGATGGTTTAATACTCCTACATGTGTGTGGCAGGTAAATAACCGTTAGTTTTGCCAGTGTTCACACACACAGCAGCCGCAGACACACACGTCATTGTATTAAAACACAGGACACAATACAAGCAGCGGAGAGATGAATTCAGAAAGCAGTCGACATGTCTGACACACACACTCTCACTTTTCACACCACTAATCACACACACACCCTGACACCTGAGGAGGGAAAACAGTGATAACGAGGCGACCCGGGCCGTTGATGACTCGGGGTTTTTCATTTTAGATTTTTTTTGTGTTTGTTTTTGAGCGAGCAGAATAGGGGCGCACGTAAATACTGTGTGGACGCCACTCTACATCTCTCGGGGTGTGTGTTTGGGGTGGGTGTGTAGTGTGTGTGTGTGTGTGATAAAACATCCTGCAGCGTTTGAATGATTCCTCAAATCATGCTGCTGTTACTTTACTGACTGATCAGATGCAACATTTTCACCTGCTGCACTATAAAACAGTTTCAAAAATCCCACAGACGTATCATGAAGGATGAAAATTCCCAGAACACCATGGCAACATTCTGAAATCACTTTAAACACCTTAGCAACGCCCTGTCAACCACCTACAACAACACGGTATTGTCTTTTGCACAGGCAAACACAGCTAACCAAGTCTTGATTGGCTGACACAAAACAGGAAGTGAATGTCTGATATATGAAAAGGAATATAATTTATTCAAACAGCAGAGAACGAGACAGAGAGTTAAAGACAGTGAATAGTCTGCTGTTTCTAACTGTTAAACATTGTTCATTATTATTACTTTTGTGTGTGTGTGTGTGTGTGAGTGTGTTTTGCTATTTGGTATCTGAAACCAATCGGAGCCCTTAAGGATGCGTTTTGTAGTGCTTCTGTATGGGCTGTTGCTGGTCGCTTATTTGTTGTTACCGGCAGCAACACAGATTTTAACAACAGGAGAGCACACCGCCGCAGCTGAGCAGATTGGCCCAGTGACTGGGGTTCTACGCTATAGCCGGGAACAACTCTGGCAGCTGAGACATAGTGTGATGGAATTTCACTGGAATTGCCAAGAGAGTGTAGGAGGCGGAGGAAAGGTCGGCGTGCTGGGTTGCTGCGGAAGGTCTGGGCCCAAGGTAACAAACTGCCTCTACCAACAGTGATCCTCGCCAATACACGCTCTCTCTCCAAGCAACTATCAGAGCTTCAGTCGGCTGTGAGGTATTTCACTGAATACAGAGACAGTTGTTTGCTGTGTTTCACAGAAACATGGCTTAAAGACACGATTGATAACTTGTTACTTCGGGTCGTGGGGTTTAGCAACCCTGTGAGAACTGATCGTGATCCACTAGCAACGGTAAAGAAAGCTGGTGGAGGTGTGTGCGTTTAAGTAAATGAGAGATGGTGTAAGAATTACACACTGTGGGAGTCTTACTGCTCGGAGGATATCAAACCTTTGTCCTTGTCATTCAGACCATTTTACCTCCCTAGGGAGTTTGGACAATTGTTTATTACCGTCGTTTATATTCATCCCGAGCAAATTTCCGGGATGCGGCAGACGTTGTATATGATGTTGTGGCTCGGTTGGAAAACATTTCGCACCAGACGCTCCTAAATTCGTACTTGGGGATTTTAATGGTTGCTCCTTAACGCACACATTGCCCCATTTCTTTCAATATATCACTTGTCCCACCAGAGGAGAAAGAGTTCTTGATTTGTGCTTTGGTAATATTAAGAATGCTTACAAGTGGTACTCAAAACCACCCTTAGGAGATTCAGACCACAATGTTATTCACTTGGTTCCTTTTTATAAACAACGGCTTAAAACAAGCAAGCCTGAGCTGAGAACTATCCAGATATGGAATGAGGAATCTGTGGACTGTCTTAGAGGATGTTTTGACTGTACATCATGGAACGTCTTTATAGACACCAGTGAGGATCTAGATGAACTAAATCAAGTTGTGACAGACTATATACATTTTTGTGTGGATAATGTCATACCAAAACAATTTATTAAAAGGTATCCAAATGATAAGCCATGGATAAATGGGGAAATAAGCAGCATAAATGAAGAAAAAGCAAGCCTTTCAATCTGGCGATAGTGCACAGGTTAAAGTAATGCAAAGAGAAAATAAGGCAAAAATTATTATTAGTATAAACATAATTATAAGCGAAAAGCTGATGGTGGGGGGGAGATTGGGGATAAAAAAAATAAAAAAAAAAAAGAATAAAAAAAAAAAAAAAAAAAAAAAAAAAAAAAAAAAAAAAAAAAAAAATTGATTGGGAGGGGGATGAGATTTTCGATGGGAGTAAATAGAGGCGGGGATTGAAATGGCATGAAGATAAGGCGATTAGGAAATGATTTAATAATAATAATAAATAAATAAATAATAAAAATAAAAAAAAAAAAAATCAAAAATTAGGGAAAGAAAATATTTGATTGATTTAATGAGAAGGGGGGAGATTAGGATATAAAAATAAAATACAAAAAAAAAAAGCATAACCATAGAATTGATTATATATAATAAATAAAAAAAAAAACAAAATAAAAAGAGAAAATGGGGGGTGGATAAAAATGATGATAGGGGAAAGAGATAATTTAGACCAAAAATATAAGTGATACAATAAGGATATTAGATAGAGGATGGATAGCGGGATGAATAGAAAAAAAAAAATAAAAAAGAGATAAGGATAGGATATTTAAATTGGAGAGGTGAATCAAATAAGATTAAAGATATTTTCATATAATATAAAAAAAAAAATAAAAACACCAAAAGATCAAAAAATATAGATAATAGATTGAGGAGGGGGAGATATTATTAACATAAACATAAATAAATATGAAAAAAAAAAATAAAAAAAGTATAAAATATAAAATAAAAAAAAATTAATATAAAATAATCAAAAAAATATAAAAAAAACAGAAAAAGAGTAAATAATTTAAGGAAGCATGGCAGGGAGTGTATACCTGATAGGAGAGAACGGGAAGCTTACTGAGTATCATGGGATGATGATTTGCCTTTGCATTAATAAATGTGTTTTTGTTGTTGGTCGCTTGAAAACACCCAGATTTAAAAACTGAGCGGATAGACATCCATGAATGCAGGGGCAGGAGGTTAAGAATAAAGCTGAGAAGTGGGTTTGTAGAACGTTAAAAGGGTTTTAATAAAGGAAGGAAGTGGGTCATGATAAAATAACCCGGTAGGGTCATTAACGGGGTGTAGGAGGTCCTTTCGGCTACGGTACCGAAAACAAAAATTGTAGTCAAAACGGGAAAAAGTTTTTAAAAAAGTTTCACGTGACACATATGACTGCGCAAAAGGCAAAAAACGCTGCATTACGTTATGCCAGGCCAGGAGTAGTTGGCACTGTCACCTTTTAGTAAACAGTACCTGTAGGGAAGTAAAGATTATATGATGTATAATATGATGCGTCTCCGCTGTTGATTGTAATATTGGTGAAGTAAATCCACACTTTGCTGAAGAAGCGTCAGCAAACTCTTGAGCAGCAACAACAGTACCATGTATGTTTGTTCGCGCTTGCCTTTTAAAATCAACACGTACTGCGCATGTCTACATACCAAACACGTACTACGCACGCGCATGACGTCACCATTTTCAAAGATTCCCGTATTGGGTGTTTACACGAAAACGACAATGGTGCCGTTTTCAAAAACTTGCACTTTGAAACCCGATTTCAAAATTATGTGTTTTCAGTCCCCAAAACGCCATTGTCGTGTAAATGAACAGTCAAAACGCATAAAAAGTTTGCCGTTTTTGGCTGAAAACGTTGTCGTCTAAACGGCCCCCTCCCTTAGTACTATTTACAGTCAAGTGTCTGTGGATACATGCTATGTACCTAGTGCCTGTGCCAAAAATATCAAAACCAGCAGTTTTTCTACTGTCATGAAAAAGTTTGAAAACATAGTTAGATCGGTGTTCTTGTGAGGGTACAAATACAAACTTGATCCTTGCAATTTGATATAGGAGGGGGAGGGAGCACAGAAGATGCCCTCTTGTATATGCTGCATAGACTCTACTGTCATCTTGATCAACCAAAGCAGGGTTAATTTAGTTGGCGCATAGTTTCATCATAATTTTCGTCAACATTATTTTCAACGAAGACAACGAGACGATAATGAACAAACTTTTTTAAATGACCACCACTATGACGAATATTTATTGACATTTTCGTCAATAAATAAAAATTAGATGAAAATGTTAGAGAGGGACGATTTGGGAAGAGATTCATTAAGAATGAATCTGCTGTGTGGTTCAGAGGTTAGATGCGTACATATTAACTGGCGGGACATAAGCTAACATACACTTTCTGCATGTCGCATAAAACGTTAAAACATGTCAATATGTGGGAATAAGAGAAGAGCAGACATATAGATAAATCTGACGACGCAAGAGAGAACTCATTTAGGTCCGGTTTTCTGAGCGCAGACACTGAAGCATACACACACAGGAAACGCGTCTCACAGCGGCGGGTACTCTTCGCGTTCATGAATGGAGAATTACACCCAAAATGATGTTGACTGTCCGTTTGACGGACGTATTACACGTAAACACAGTTGATACGGTCTAACCGGAACGTAAAACAGCAGGAGAGAGTTTTTTTGGTTATTGTTTATCAGTACATTGCATGCAGCTGTGCATTCGGTTTTAAAGGGATAGCAGCCTAATTTAGTTGCTATTGTCCGAGTCATTGATGTTAATCAAGCAACAAAAGAAAGACAGAAAATCACGCACTGCTCTTGACTGAAAAACTTTAGTAGCCCTAAAGATTTATCTAAATTTATTTATAGAAATAAATAAATATGTCTGATTGAAAGAATGAAGATTATGGTAAACAAGTTGCTATAAAGAATGCATAATTAGCCTATATAACCATTGATATTTCATTAACAAGTAGACCGTGTTCTTGTTCTTTATGAGAAGTGGTTTTATTTAATTTTAACATGAAGGCATGCTGTGTGTCACCGCAGTTAAATCAGTGTCTATCATGATAAAACCTTAATATCAAACCTATATAATGAGTTTGGAAATTTTTGAGAAATGCTTAATAAATGCATTATACTGTAACTAAACCCATTAGATTTTAGCCCGACTAAATTTACTGTAGATTTAGTCGACTAAAATATTATGATATTTAGTCGACTAAAACTAAAAACAATCCAGATGACTAAAATATGACTAAAACTAAATGGCATTTTAGTCAAAAGACTACTAAATAAAAATTTGCTGACAAAATTAACACTGAACCAAAGTGATATGCCCGTGTTATGTTTATAGATTTCTCATCTGCATTTTAATACTATACGACCACATATTCTAATGGAAAGATTGTTTAAGCTGGGTGTGAATAGCAGACTCATTAGATGGGTTGTGTCTTTTTTGACTGATATATTACAGTGTGTTAGCAGCGCAAAAGGTCGTGGGTTCGATTCCCAGGGAACACACATACTGGTAAAAAATGTATAGCCTGAATGCACTGTAAGTCGCTTTGGATAAAGGCGTCTGCTAAATGCATAAATTATTATTATTAATTAATTATTAAACTCTGCATTGTCTTCGCATTGTCACCAACACAGGACCCCCTCAGGGAAGTACTATCTCCCCAGTTTATTTATCCTCTATACGAATGAATGGATTGATGTTTTCAATGTTAAATATGCAGACGATATGGCAATTGTTGGTTTGATTACTGACCGAGGCGAAAAGACTGAAGATGAAGTGGAGTATCGTAGATGTGTGGACAAGTTTGTTGAATGGAGTCAATCCAGTTTTCTCCAGTTAAACACTAGTCAAACTAAATAAATGATTTTTTAATTTTTAGAACAGGAGGTGACACACACCAACAAATAACTGTCAATGGTGAATGCACTGAAGTAGTAAACGAATATAAATATTTAGGAACAGTTATTGATGCAAAATTGACATGGGGTGTAAATACAGGAGCCATTTATAAGAAAGGGCTGCAACGGTTGTATTTCATGCATAAGCTTCGACAGTTTGGTGTGGATACATATATGTTGGCCCTATTCTATCATTCATTTGTGGAGAGTATCTTGACTTTCAGCTTTGTTGCTTGGTATTTCTCACAGTCTGTAGTAAATAAGAACAAACTAAATAAAATTGTTAATATGGCTAGTAAGATTGCAGGTAAACAGCAACATAGTATGGCATCATTATGTGAATCTCGAGTTGTGAGAAAAAGCCATGTAATTCTTTGAGATGAATCACACCCTCTTTATGGTGAATATGAGTTGTTACCATCTGGTCGAAGGTATAGGGTACCATTACTACGGACTGCCCGTGCACAAATATTTTTTATATCATTGTACACCTTTGGCAGTGATTCTGCCGTTGTGAGAGTGAGGTTAGTGTCCAATGTTGTATTTGTAACGTGTAATGTGTAATCTTCAATGTGTTGTAATTTCTTGATGTTTGTTTGTATTTGACAATTGTTGTTATTGATGACTGAAGGGTGCCACAGATGCAAAAAGATTTTCCAAAAGGACAATAAACTGGACTAACTTATCGCTGATAAATTGGATGTTTTTATCCTTCTTCAATAATGCAATTACATTTTTTTATTTTACAATGTTAACGATATTAAATCAAATTTCTTATCATTGCTTATTTATGCTTTTATTTTACTTCTCTTGATTTTTAACTCTATTTCTCATTTTCATTTCATAATTCTACTTTTCGTGATTTCATATTTACACCATTGTTAGAATGTTGCCAGTTTTTCTTATTTTATTTTTCTTATCCTTTTTATTTTATTTTATTTTACACTATTGTTCCTTTAGAGTATGTTAATATTGCTTATTTATGCTTTTATTTTTCTTTTGTCATTTCATTTCTGATTTTGCATCATTTTACTTGTTAATTCATTTGTATCTCTATTTGCACTATTGCTATAATTTTACTTGATTTTTCTCGTTTTAATTTCCCTATTTTAGTTTTCCTGTTTAATTTTAAATATAATTTAAATATAAAACAATACTCTCATATTGATTGAAATGTAAATGTTCTCTTCTCATTTTGTTTTTTAATCTGCTGTTCCAGTTTATTTGTTAATATTGCTTATTTGTTCATTTCATTTGTTAATTAATTTACATCTCTATTTGCATTATTGTTATAATTTTACTTGACTTTTTTGTTTTAACTTCTTTATTCAACTTTTCATTTTTAATTTTGAATACATTTCTCATTTCATATTTATATTTCATTTCTTATTGCTTGCTTGCCCCATTTCCTCTATTGCTAATAGTATGCGGAAAATACTTTGCCGATGCCAATGTAGTTTTCGTTATACCAATTAAACTAATGAATCCAACTGAATGGAAATAGCGAGAAAAAAGCTAACTATTGTGCTATTATTATTGACCCATGCAGCTAGTTACTTTACTCTCTGAGCTGATTTAGTGCTGTTGTTGAACTGAATGCAGTGCTGCTATAGTGTGTGTACAGCTGAATTTCACAGCTCATTACACTGGCTCCAGTTCTGTCTGTCTCTCTCTTTCTCTCGGTCTCCCCTCCCGAGCAGCAGCAGGTAGACCTCAGAGTCTCTCCGCAGGCTGAGGGCTTCTGTGGTCTGTCTGTCTGCGCTGCCGTCTGCCTGTATGTGTCATATCTGCAGGATGATGTGCTGCACAATAGCAGAGCATCTTGATGTTTACATTCATTCTGAAGAACTAACAAGCCTCAAAGAGAGAGAGACCGAGAGAAATGACAGCGTTTGTCCCATCTGCTGATCATTTACTCACCCTCATGTCGTCTCAAACCCGCATGCCTTACTTTCTTTTGTAAAAACACAGAAGGAGATGTTTAAGAAAATGTCTGAGCTGTTTTCCATGGGTACCAGGGCCATCAAGCTGCAAAAAGGACATAAAAAGCACCATAAAAGTATCATTAAAACCAGGGTTATTACTGTTAACTAAAACCAAAAAAATATTTAATTCTAAATATTCACCAGGGTTTTTATTTTTATCAACTATAACTAAAACGATTTATTTTTGTTAAAGGGGTCATATGATGTTGCTAAAAATAACATTATTTGGTGTAATGGAATGTGTTTATGCGGGTTAAGGTTAAAAAAACACATTATTTTCCACATACTGTACATTATTGTTTCTCCTCTATGCCCTGCCTTTCTGAAATGCGTAGATTTTTACAAAGCTCGCAGTCTGAAAAGCGAGGTGTGCTCTGATTGGCCAGCTATCCAGTGTGTTGTGATTGGCCAAATACCTCAAACATGTGACAGAAATTTTACGCCCCTTTACCATATTGTGATGCCCTGTACGGCCGGAGAAAAAAGATTAAAACCCATTATAAATGAGGCATATATTGCATCCAGTGGGGACATAATTACAGATTATAACGACTTATACTGTCTTTTTACGGGTTGCGTTGCAGTATCGCGCCGCGGGTAAACAAAATATTTGCCTGCATTGTAATCGGAGCAAAAGGAAACGACAAACAACAAGCGCTTCAGTGGCAAAGTAAATCGTCAGTGGCAAATTCTTTAAATATGAAAACGTACTTACAGGCTGTGAGTCAGAAGCACCAGACTGTCCTTGTAAAAGTTGGAATTGCCCCACTTTATAGAAACAACTCTCCTCAGGAAACAGGGGATCTTAGGGATCTATCTTATCTATGCACGAACAGCTTGTAAAACTCCAAAGACAAAGGAAGCATTGTCCTCAAACTTTTTTCATCATAGGCAAATGCATCATTATGACCCATTTATCTAAATATTGTGAATAAAATAAAATATAATATTAGATGAAAAACATAATCTAAAAAAAAAAAGTTTAAGCTGAAGCACTAAATATATTAAATGGAAATAAATTATTATAAAAACTAAAACTGAAATAAAAAATTTAATCTAAATAGTATTATTTAAAAAAAAAATAATAACAAACATTACAAAAGCACATAAAACAAATAATAAAATCTAAACTAAAATTATAAACGTACTGAAAACATAAAAATAAAATCTAATTAAAAATACTAACTGTATATAAATAATAAAAAAATAAAGTAATTTTATGGCTTGTAAGTCCTTACAAAAGCCATAATAATAATGACAAAAGCACATAACAAAACTATTAAAAAAATTATAATGAAAACTGAAAACATAAAAATAAAAATAGTATATAAATATACTAAAATCAATCTATGTCTTTCAGCCATATGACTAGCTTAATGGGAGGAATAAAAACAAATTTCATTAATCATTCAATTCAAATATTTGTTTAATAATAAAATATGGTTTGACGTCACGTCAATTTAAAAAAGACATGCGACACACAAAAGTGTGTTGGCTCTGCATCATGACCACACCAGATTTAAACAGCCTGAAAGCAAGATTTTCACTCAATAATGATTTAAGTATCAGCATATTCCTTACATAAAACTAGTGTATGCCATTGAGCTGTAGTCTCCATGCACTTTCAATGCATACAAAATAAAACTTTTCTTTTGTTCTTCACTTAAAGAAAGAATGTTATTTGGGTTTGAAATGGCATGATAATGAGTAAATAAAGAGTTTTTTTGTTGTTATTGAGTGACTATCCCTTTAAGAGACAGACGCAACCGTACAGACTGTTGATTATCAGGAAGGTCTTTTGGCTCCAGTACTTCAGAAGAAAGAAGAAAAGGTAATACAAACAGAGATGGGGGAAGTGTGTGTGTTTGTGTGTGTGTGTAATGAGACAGTTGCAATAAGTCAAACGGGAACCCCCAACCAGCAAAGCTCGTTTTAATGACTGTGAGCAAGAGCTCAAGCAGAGAAGCGGCGGGACGGAGAGAGCAGTGGAAAACAGAGAGAGAGCAGAGGCGCCAAATAGTAATTAAAGCCGTGTAGATTAAGTTTACAGAAGTGTGATGCTTTAACTCACTTTATTACCCCCTACAGGGGTGTAAAAACCTCCCCGCTCCCCGGTGTGTGTGTGTGGAAAAACAACATTTACCATCCACTCCTGCATCTGTTTTTTAAGGCGGCGTTTTGCACCCTGTAAAGTCTCTGCTCACACCTCAGTTATCCTGGCTGTGAGAGGGTCTGAGAAATGGCCCCACACCGCCTCGCACCTCTGCGATAATTGGAAGGGTCGCGTCGTTTCCACCGCGTGCTTTGACTCCCATCTCAGGTGTTGTTCAGTAGCTGCTCCTGCTGATATAACAGACACACGAAAGCTTCGCTCAGTGATGAAGAGTTTATCTGACACTGCAAATCTACAACTAACTGCATCACACTGCAGGACAAAACTGATTTATCATCCTTAAGAAAATCTGTCTATCTGTCTATTAATTAATTGATCTATCTATCTATCTATCTATCTATCTATCAGATTCACATTATGTGATTTATGCAAGTTTTACTCATAATTTTGTTTACAGTTCTCATTATTTTCATGTCGATTATCATGGCTATATTGCAATCATTTTACTTCATTGTCATAAATAAAACAAGTTCTTATCTTAGTCTTTTGATTATGAGGTGAAAAATAACCAAAATTGGTAATGTAAGTGCCTTGGAAAAAAGTATGTTGCCTTATGTGAAACTGCTTTAAATTACTTTTTTCCACACCAATCTACACTCCATACACCATAATAAAGCACAAAACAGGTTTGTAACAACTTTGCAAATTTATTAGAAAAAAAAGAGGGACACTTGAAATTTAGCTCAGGAGCAATCATATCGCTTGTAGATGTTACTACACTTCAAGAGAATTTAACCTGTGGCAATTCAATTGAATGGGTATGATTTGGAAAGGCACACACCTCTCAGAAAAGGTCTAACAGCTGAAAATGCATATCAGTGCAAAAACCAAGCCCTGAGGTCAAAATAACTGCCAGTAGAGTTTAGAAAGAGACTTGTGTCAAGCCACAGATCTGCGGAAGATATCAGAAAAAAATTCTGCTGCACTGAAGGTTCACAGAATCATGTAGCCTTCATTATCCATAATGGAAGATGTTTGAAACAACCAGGACTTTTCTTAGAGCTGGCCTCCTGGCCAAACTGAGTAACTGATGGAGAAGGGCTTTGGTTAGTTTGGTGACCAAGAACCTGATGGTCACTGTAGTTGAGCTCCATGATCATATATGCAGTTGGGAGAAACTTACAGAAGGACAAACATCACTGCAACACTCCACCGAATTGGGCATTATGGCGTTGTTGCCAAACTCAATCCTCTCCTCAGTGAAGACACATGAAAACACACTTAGAATTTGCAAAAAAGCACCTAAAGAACCCTCAGACTGTGAGAAACAAGATTCTCTGGTCTGATGAACCTCAATTCTAAGCATCATGTTTGAAGGAAACCAGCTCTTCTCATCACCTGCAGAGTAGCATCCCAAAAGAAAAGTGTGCTGGTAGCAGCCTCATGCTCTCGTCAGAGTAGAAGAAAAGCTCAACGCACCAAAATATTGATATAGCCTTAATGAAAACCCAGTCCAGAGCATTCAGAACCTCAAACTGGGCAGATGGTTCACCTTCCAACAGGACAATGACCCTAAACAGACAGCAAGAGTGGCTTATAGACAACTCTGTGAATGTCCTTGAGTGGCCCAGCCACAGCCTGGGATTGAACCCAGTCAAATATTTCTGGAGAAACCTAAAAATGTCTGCCAGCCCCCATCCAACCTGACAGAGCTTGAGAGGTGAACAGGTGAGGTGAAGAATGGCAGACAATTGCAAAATGCTTATGAGCAAAGCTTGTCGCATCAAACAAAGTTTATACTGAGCGTAAAGTGCTTCAGCTTAGTATGGAGTAAGGCGTAGAATACTATGCAATGTATATTCAGTGTTGGATGTTAATCAATTTGCAAGTTGTCACCAAATCTGTTTTTTTTGCCTTGGCATTTATTTTTTGGGTGCGTAGGGAGTGGGTTTTTTTGTTAAAAATTGATGTGGGGAAAAGTAATTTAAAGCAGTTTTACATAAGGCTGCAACATAACAAAACATGAAAAAAAAGATCTCATGATCTGGTGCTTTACATAGCCCAGACCAACAAAAATCTGAACTTACTACTATTAGCTGCCCCCCCCCCCCCCCCTACCAATATATAAGCCACAACATCGATAAGCCAAAAACAAGCGCCAGTACAGTGATGATGGAAGTGAGAAACTGTCTCTAATGAGGGTGTATCCTGTTTATCGGGGTGAAAATGAGAAAATGCCCCCCCTGGGGTCCCTGTGAAGACTCTTGTGTCCCCCTGTCCCAGTGTGCCCTGTTTAAACACAGCAGAACTGTGAGATGAATGCAGTCGGGGGGTCAGAGACACTGCTGGGAGCCACTAACACATTACATCTGATGAACAAAAAAATACTGCACCATTGCTTTTAATTGGAGGGAAATGTATTTTTCTCCAATTATGTAAACTTAAATGTTATTTTTCATTCAGATTTAGATATCGGGTGGACAATGACAATGCGTGTAAATGTTGCTACAAAGGCAGTGGAGATGCTCAAACAGACAATGAAATAAAGGGGACTTACATCCTATAAAATTACCTTCTTTTTAGGGTCCTAATGCAGACTAAAACAGAACAAATTGTCATGGCAACCACAGCTTCCACCAAAATCCCATCATTACTACTGTAAAACCATTTGATCCTCTTCAAGGAATATATTTGGTTATTTTGTTTCATTTCCTTGTTGATGACAGATGACACTTTATTCTAATACTAAGCCCGAAGAACAGAAATATATGTAAGCTCTTCCACCAAAAAAAAACGTAATTGCAACTTTTTAGGGCACAATTCAGAATTGAGAGAAAAAATTGAGAGATAAAAACTCGCAATTCGGAGAAAAAAAGTCAAATCAGAATTGCCAGAAAAAAAGTTTTAATAACCTTTTTTATTTTTTTTATTTCATTATGAAATTCTGAATTTACATCTCACAATTCTATTTTTTTTAAAGAATTCTGAGTTTACATTTGTATTTCTGACCTTTTTTTAGAATTCGGACTTTACATTCCAAATTCTGTCCCCTGCTCACATACATCTACAGTTTGATAAGTGCCACTAGATGGCACAGAGTTCCAGATGTACTATATAATGTGTGTGTGTGGGGGGGGGTCTGACTGCCCCCTCTATTCTATTCTATTCTATTTCATTCTGTTAATTTCTGTCCTGTTCTATAATGTTGACTTTCCCAGGCAGAAATGTAGACAAAAGAAAATGGCTTAAATGCAGAGAAGGGGAAAAGAAAAGATAAAAAATAAAAAGTTAAATGAAAGCTTGTGCAGGTGAAAGTGGATCAGTGTGTGTTACGGGGGGATGGAGTGATGGACAGCTCACACGCCAGCCATTATAGTGAGGTGCTGCCAGCACCATCACCATGGAAACAGGCCAGGGGCCCGACAGAACAAAGAAGCCGGATCCCAGTGTGTGTGTGTGTGTGTGTGTGTGAAAGACTAACGGCCTCCAGCGCTCATATTTACATGTGACGCTGAAGGGTTAATTGCTGTGAATTCCTGGGCTGCGTGTGAAATCTGTGTCGTCTTTGATTTGACATCGCAAACACTTCCAGAGTTAAAGATGTTCAGCTTCTGAACGCAGCTCTTTAGGTGATCTGACATCTATTTAATATCATTCAGATTGTGCTCAAATTTGCCTAGATATAAGTCAGAGATCTCAATATGAACTTGATTTCTCATCAAATGATCTAGTGACTAATTTGTATCAAATCTACCATTCAAAAGTTTGTGGTCAGTAAGATTTGTTATTTTTTTAAGAAATAACTTTTATTCAGCAAGGACACATTAAAATGATCAAAAATAACAGTAAAGACATTTATAATGTTACAAAGTTTCTATTATTTCAAATAAATGCTGTTCTTTCTATTCATCATAGAATCCTGAAAAATAAAATGTATCACAGTTTCAACAAAAATATGAAGCAGCACGACTGTTTTTCAACATTGATAATAATCAGAAATGTTGCTTGAGCAGCAAATCAGCATATTGAAGATTTCTGAAGAATCATGTGACAGTGAAGAATGGATTAATGATGCTGAAATTTCAGCTTTGAAGGAATAAATTACATGTTTATTTTACATGTTTATTCTTTTTCATTCACAAAGAAAATAATTATTTTAAATTGTAATAATAATTCACAAATATTACGGTTTTTTTTCCTTCCTATATTTTTGTGACAAATAAATGCAGCCTTGGTGAGCATGAAGAGAATTCTTTCAAAAACACACCAATCCCAAATGTTTGAATGGTGGTGTATTTTAAGGAATTTTAGCATCTGAGACAAATTTCACACCAACATAAACAAATAACTGAGGCCTCCATTGAATCTCATGAGAAATAATAAAATTCCATTTTACAGCCTTCTGGGATCCAGTTGCTTGTTATTTCTCTGATGTCTTTTTTAACTCAAAGTAATTTTCAGTAAACCAAATGTTCCCAATGGAGTCTGATCTAGTTAACACTCCATTCTGATTGGGATTGAACCTCAAACCTTTGTAGTACCAGCCCAGTTTCAGCTTGGAGATTTGCTCTGAAGACCTTCATCCGACATCAAAGAGGCACTGGCCTTGCATACCAGGTAACAGGAATATCTTTACTCCTAGATTCCCCGAAATGCATCAAACACCACAAAAATAACTTTAAAAGGAAAACATTTCTGTCCCAATATCAACAATGAACTTTTCAAAAGACACCAATTAACCTAGCAGTGGGAGAACCTGAAGAACCGGGCCAGTACATATTCTCTAATAAACAAATCGCATTTCTGATGCAGTACGTGCACAGGTCAGGATTGCAAAAGACAAACTGTACGATTTAAGCGAAAACTAGCATGAATCAGACTCTTTATCCTACGCAGGGTGGAAAAAGCACCTGCGACTAAGAGCGGGGTTTATATACAAAGGGTGTTAAGAGCAGGCCAGCTGTAGCTTTCCAGGATAAGGTGAAAATATAAGCTCATTGACAGACGTATGTTAGCAAGTGAGCTAGCTAGCAGCGATGACAAGGCAGATAGCGAAGTCTACATGGTTCATTTCTACAATGATTATTTTATACCCTTCCCAAGCAGCCATCGTAAAACAATACAAAAAGGCATTGCGACATACAAGGTTTTATGGAGTTTTCATGAAGCTAAAAGTTAAAAACGGGCCAAGCGACGTGCTGACAAGCAGCTAGAGTTAAATGTAAGCACGCACAAGAGATATAAAGGGAAAATGTTTCAACATGGTCAAACTGGGTCAAAGACGAACCTTGTCTCCGCCAATTGGGCACCTCTGAACCAGCAATCGCTCTTCGGGGCGAAATAAATTATTTATAAGTTTATAACAATGACATGTCATGAAGTTTCAATTTCACTACAATGAATCCATACCCACGGAGCATAAAGCAACACCACATGGATGAGAGGGGATCACGAAACAAGCGGTTCCGCCCACCCAATCCGGTGCTCCCCAGACGTACAAAAGATGGGGAAAAACAGACGTATAGACGCCTTTCATCCTCACAATGAGAATCATATGTCTCCCGTGGCCTGCTCCAGACATTCGGTCTTCACTATAGGTGACGCCTTCGGGGCAGAAATGGGAATCTGAAACAAGGAACAAATCGTATGGAGATAAGAGGCTTCTAGAGGGGAAGCGGTGGTCTAATGGCTCTGGCCGAGATCCGCTCTACGAACACAAAGGTTATAGATTCAAGAGAGCAGTTTTGTGTCCATCAACTTGATACCCTTGCGCAAGGCAACAAACCCATCTGTAAATGCAGCGTACAATGAACATAAAGCAACTGGTGGATTACAACTCAAAAATGAGTCACAGGTCTCTTAGGATCGTGAAATATTCTATATTAATGCCCAGCTCTTTATATAAAGTTGGATATATCAAAATTTACCTACATACATTCGGTACACTTACATAAAGCAATATAGACTACATAACAAATCTCAAAATTTTGTTTTTATATTGTCTTCAAATGTAAATTATCACACTGTTAAATTTGCATACTGTATATAGTACATCCAATTTTACTGCATACAGTACACTCACAAAAAGCTATATATCCTATATACCAAATCTTGGCTGTGTGATCATTTATTTGTTGCAAAAAGTAAATTCTACTATGGCACAACTCTTTATATGAAGCTGGATATATAGTACATCCAACTTTATTTATGCATAATCATGTAAAGTGATAAACATTAGCAAACCTTGGCAATGTAATTGTTTATACTGTCACAAAATATTAACTTAATCTTACAGCTCTCTATACAGAGTTGGATATGTAGTACATTCAACTTTATATGCATTTATACAGTAGCCTATACTTACATTAAGCGATATAGACTATACAACAAACCTCAATGGCTTGATTATCAATCTCGTCGAAAAAAAGTAACAATTAGTCACACAGCCTACTATACCTCTAAAATGCTGGTTTGTTTCAACCCAATTTTGGGTCAAATATGGACTAACCCAACTGTTTGGTTAAAAAGTTAATTTAAAAATGTAACCCAACAGTTGGGTTAATCCATATTAGACCCAAAGTTGGGTTGAAACAACCCAGCATTTTAGAGTGTAACGTTGGATATAGTCCCAGTCTTATTTCACATACTACAGTATTTACGCTCACAATTGATATATAACTTATTTTTTTTAACTTCAACTGTGATTGTTTACATAGTAGCACAATTTGAACTAGGCCTAGATTATAGAAATTAATTTGACAACCTGATTTGAAAACGATGCTAAACACAAAAAAATAGGATAGCAAATCTACCAAAGGAATTTTCCAAACAAAATGCAACTTCAGTGGAGGACAACAGCAACAGCACTTCAAACAAACATCTCAGTTTAATTGGAAAGATTAACTACAGTTGTGATTGTGCATTGGTCTGTGGCATTACCTCATCAAGGGCGTTCTGCTTCCAAAAATACTGCATTTAAATTTAATACGAGTATTTACAGCATGCGTTCTGCTGAGGAATACGCACAGAAATGAAAGCCAGCGAGTTCACGGGACACGTCTCTCTCTCTGATACCGCTGCATTACTTCATGGAAATGCATCAATACCGGTCGGTCTAGTAGAGAGACTTGGCTCACGTCTGATTTCTCATTATCGCAGACTAATGTTCTTGCCCGGTGCGTATAAATCAACACGACTGAGCCGCATTCATGTGCACAGCGGGTAGTTATCGTGCATATCGACGAGCTCTTTGAACTCTACATGTATGTTCTATATGTCTGTGGGTGTGGATGAGATGGGGCAGAGTTTTTAGCCTATTTATTGATCGGTCACAGGGCTTAGGAAAAGATCAGAGACTGAGAGAATGATGCGCAGTGTTAATGAAGAGAGGCCTGCTACCTTGCTGTCTACAAAACCAGCTAACTTTCTTCTTAACCGTCATGTAGTCTCACAAGTGGCTGATTTGGAAAGTTTTACGTAGACAATAACTAATAATTCAGAGTAAGTGCACAGGAAACTCAGCCCTCAAAACTGATCTCGTAGGCCTATACCGTCTAAAGTTTAGACTCTAAAACTACGCTAAAACAGTGACCACACAAAATTCACCAAACAATCTCAAAAGAAGCAAATGCACTGCTCACCTTGGAACAGGTTTCATTTGCCTTGGAAAGTTTTTTTTTATATCGTAAACATACCTGTTTTTTTTTTTTTATATACTGGTCGTGTTTGACCATGCGTAGCAAGTCTGAAATGTTGCGGTAATTTAAAAAGTGAAAAGGCTCGTTTTTTTTAATTCCACTGCCCCGCCTTTCTCCCTCCGTTTTTAATGGCAAAATCACTTACGTATGCCTGGTTTCTATGGAAGCTTGTTTCTGCCACTGAATAAAAAAAATTAAAAAGGTAATTGCAAGTTTTTATCTTACAATTCTAACTTTTTTTTTCTCAGAATTGCGACTTTATATCTCACAGATTGCACGATATACATTCAGAATTGTGAGATGTAAATTCGGAATCAAAAGGGAAAAGACTTTACAGAATTGCAACAAAAAAAATTTGAACAGGCTTTATTAGGAGCATGTGGATGATAAATGAAAATGATGTTGAGATAGATATACATTTGGGAATCCAGACAAGTGATAAAATACAGATTAAACCTCAGTGCTGCAAAACACGACTATCTAAACAGTAAGTTAACCAAGTCTTGAAACAATAAAACCATTATTCAAAATGCAGTTTTAAATAAATTCATGTACCGACATAAAGCCAAATACAGATCAATCTTTCTTCAAATTAATATCTATCTATATGCCATCATTCGATTTTTTTTTCATGCCTGATTTTTATTGATTCATTGATGATGGTTGGCATGTGCACAACACTCACTTTCATTATAATAATCAAGGCCTGCATCTCAATACACACATCAGGCCAAATGCAGAGGAGTTGTAGGCAGAAGTAAACAGTCATGTATTTAAGGCATTTGTGAATGTTTATGTTTAAAAGTTATTTTATTAATGGTTAAATAGGATATGTGCACTAACCAGGATCCATATTTTTAACGTTACCTTGTCTTAAAGGGGTCATATGGTGCTATTTAAAGATCATTATTTGGTGTAAGAGAATATGTTGACATGCTTTTAATGTTCAAAAAACACATTTTTTTCAAATACTGTACATTATTGTAGGTCCTCTAGTTTTCAACAAAGCCCCCTCCTTTGATAAGCGCAGTCTTCTCTGATTGGCCAGCTTACCCAGTGCATTGTGATTGGCCGAACAAAAAAAGCACGTGTCAGAAATGTAACGCCCCCTTACCATAATCACAGCTTCAGCTTTCAAAAATAAATATCAAGACAGTTAATAATATCATTAGTTTTACCATCAGTTCAAGCACGAAAGGGGAACAGAGTCAGACACAGTGATGATGCTCGTACACACCTGCGGTTAAGAACACTTACGCTATGATTTCTGAGCACAGTCAGACTCCCCTTGATGGGACCTGTTCCCCCCACAAAACAAAAAGCACACCAGACTACGCGTTACTCTGCCTGGCGCAAACTCCCATTTGACATTCAATAGCAAATACTTTAATAACAAAACATACTTACAGCCGCTGATTCAGAAGCGCCAGATTGTCATAGAAAAGTCAGAATTAACCCATTTTTTATTTTTTTTTTTAGAAATAGCCTTTGTCCCCAACCAGCCTTGTACTCTTCTAGGTTTAAAAATCTGTCGTCCATAAAATGCGTTGCACAGATTTGAACATCTGGGTTGTGCTGTTCTGTTATTAATTAATCTTAACCAATGATTCCTAATTGTATCTACTTCCGGAAGGCCAAATAAAGTGCTTTTGCTTTGCACTGAAACACACAGCATCTCCCTGACATGGTTGTTTCAACACTAACTGCGGTTACTGAAACATTGCCTTCTTTCTTTGCGTGCACATTTGGGCGGCATTATGCTAATTTTTCCACATAGTGACGTAGATATGTGGGGAGGTGTTAGAACGAGCCATTTTAGGTAGGCATGGCTGACTCTTAACTTTTATAAAGAATATCTCTTTGGATTTGAGACTTTAGTCTTTGCAACTTTACAGATCTTCTTTATGCACCAAGAGCTTGTAACACTCCAAAGAGAAAGGAAAACTTGAAATCGCATCATATGACCCCTTTAAGAAAAAGTGTTTGCATGTGCAAAACTCGCCACCATGCACACAAAATGCTATGAAATATGAGCTGATCCTGTCAGTATCTCTTGACAAACAAACACACTTTCAGCTCACAAGAGTACATGAAAAGCTCTGAAATTCTTGACAGACTGAAAATAATTTTTATGTGAAAGAAGAAACCAGACTAAACAAGAACAGCACAGCGTCTAGCAGCGGCAGGTGTGAGATATATTTCTGTGAAATGCCGTGATGGTTCAATGCTACATAAGCTTTATCATTTGTTATCACAGCTCACAGGACAGAGGAGTGTCTATCGTCTTAGTTAATGTGTACTTTTCTCATTATCTTCTCCTGTCCTTGAATCTTCAAAGAATACACAGCACTAATGAGACTTCTATCCGAAAAACAACCCAACTATTCTGTCTAAAAAAAAGAGAAATGCACGGGTTTAATTTATAGTAATGCTGTTTTTTTTTTGTTTTTTTTTCAATCATTAATGTGAGAACAGAAATGAGAAGAAAAGCCTGCTGGATCAAGTCATTACCAATGGGATTGCAAATTCGTCCTCTGTTGGTAAAAAGTAACAGGTTAAAAACAGATAACACCCATGAGAAATCCTTAATATCTCAATTTTTTTCCTTCTAGACAGCAATGAGACTATAAGAAGCTCAAATGAAAAGTTTTGCTCAAATCTGCTGCTCTCAGATGTTTCTCATAAAGAGAGAGAAAAATCTTGACAGTGTCTAATTTAGAGTGTCAGACCAGTGTTGCTATTAATTTTGGTAATTTCAATAAAGCTAAAATAAAGTAAAATATAACTATTTGAACTTAAAAAAGCTATATTTTGATGAATTAAGGATGAAATAAGGGCATTGATGGCTTCTAGTTTTCTGCAGCTCAATGAGTCTAAATCGGAAGTGGTGATTTTCGGCCCCCCAAAGTTAGCCAAACAGCTTTCTGTACGTTTAGGACCCTTAGCCACTAATATCAACACTCAAGTAAGAAACCTTGGTGTAATCTTTGACTCGGAGTTTGATAGACAAGTCAGTGCTGTTGTTAAAGTTAGCTTCTATCAATTGTGAATTATTGCTAAATTGAAGAGAATTCTGTCTTTTGAGGACACGGAAACCGTGATTCATGCTTTTATTTCATCCAGATTGGATTATGGCAACTCGTTATATTTAGGGTTGTCTAAGAATCTGCTCTCACGGCTGCAGCTAGTACAAAATGCTGCAGCTAGACTGTTGACTGGCACAAGGAAGTGGTCCAGCATTTCTCCAGTGCTGGCTTTACGCTGCACTGGCTTCCTGTTGATTTTAGAGTCCAGTATAAAGTTTTGATAATGTTTTTTAAAGGTTTGCATGGCCTTGCTCCAGAGTACATTTAATGTCTGTTACAGTAGCACTGTGTTGCTAGACCTCTAAGATCATCACAGAGTCTGCTTTTACATGTTCCCAGATCACGGTTGAAAACCAAAGGTGATTGAGCCTTCTCCATGGCAGCTCCACATCTTTGGAATAGTCTCCCATTGCACATTAGATCATGTGACTCATTTGACTCATCGTTTTAAATCAATTTTGAAAACACACCTTTACTCGGTGGCATACAGTTTGGGACATTGATCTAGGTTTTGGCTTTTTTTAGCCAAAACCTAGATATTTTAGGCAAAATAGAAATCCTGGCAAGGGTGCGTCCCATAAAAATGGCCCGTATGGTCACCCTAATCAAATTGATTGAATTACCTAAATGATACTAACTGAGAAGTCCACCACAGAGCTATAAAAGAGCAATCTCTGACCAAATCCCATTTTCCTTTAGGAAATCAGACGAGTGTCAGAGTTGTACACTGAAGTGAAATGACAGAGCGACTCAGTGCTGCATGTCGACTGAAGGCTGATAAAATAACAAAGGTCTGCATGTCAGTGGCCTGCATTCAATCGTCCTGTCATTGACACGGGACAGAGCTTTGGGTTAGTGAGTGGGATTTTATGACAGAACGGCCCTTTCATTCCGCTGCATTAGGAAGACAAACTGCAGCTATCACTTGAAGTGGGTCTGCAGCCGCAGGAGAAACATGTTTGGCGCGTCTCCTGAAGCCGCAGAGATACGGAGACTCTTGACACTGGTCAAGCCACGCGCTTAAGAGAAGAGATGGACCAGATGGCCATCGTCTGCCGGAGAGAGCGCCGTGTCCTTATTAAGAAATGAGGGCATTCTGCTGGAGAGATATCAGAGCAGACATACACATCAACCTTCTCGACCAGATGAAAAGAGCATCTCTGATAAATACGAGCAGCTTCTGTCCCACACTCACTCACAGAGGATGCTTTTGTTGCTCAGAGGTTGCTCTTTCACTGCTCAGATGTTCTCCGTTAAATTTCATTTTAAGATTTAGCTGGGTCTAAGAAGTTTCTCCTGAAAAAGAAACACAAGTGAGACAGTAGTTTGGTGTAGAAACAATGTTCACTGAGAAATGGCTAGTAATTGTCACAAAATAAACAAAATGTTGTATTTTTGTGTAGTCTCAGGGAAACTTGAGTTAATATTGAGACTTTTGGTCATCTTGGCATCATATGAGACATTGTTGAGATTTTTTTCTGAAGCTCGAGATTATTTCGAAACGTGTGATTATTGAGTACTTTTTTTCGGTAGAAACATCTTAACAGATCTAAAGACTGGACTCCAATCAGATTTTAAATACTTTTAAAAGAAGTCTCTTCTGCTCACAAAGGCTGCATTATTTTTAATCAAAAATGCAATAAAAATTAATAAATGGTGACCATGTTTATAACACCAGTCTTAAGTGTCAATTTTTTTTCGAAATTGAGATGTATACATCTTCTGAAAGCTGAATAAATAAGCTTTGGTGTATGGTTTTTTAGGATAGAACAATATTTGCCGAGTACAACTCAGTTGAAAACTGGAATCTGAGATTGCAAAAACCTCAATATATGAGTAGTTGATTTTAATTTGTGCAAATGAATCCTTAGCAGTGCAATTAACTAATTATAATAAGTTTTTGATATCTTTAACATATGAGATTACAGAATATTTCATGACAATTATTTTTTGACATAAACCAAATCTATAATTTTATAATTTTGACCCATACCATGTATTTTGGCTATTGCTACAAATATACGCCAGCGACTAAAGACTGGTTTTGTGGTCCAGGATCACAAATGATTTGAAATATTTTACCATGACCATAGGGTTCTTCATATATGAATATGTTTTCCAAATGTAATTTCTATTATTCCTTCGAGAAAAAGCTGTATTTTCAAGCATCATTACTACTCCCGTCTTCAGGTGTCCACAGATTCTCAGAAATCATATCTAATAATGAATTTTTGTCGCTAACGAAACCTTTCTGTTATTATCATAAAGAAAATAGCTGTGATTGTAGATTTTTTTGGAAACATGGATACATTTTTTTTTATGATTCGTTGATGAATCAAAAAAAGTACAGGTTTTTGATTAAATCTAAGTCTTTGATAACCTTATACGTTAAAAAAAGTAGGGTGGCCATATGTACCATTCATACGGGACACGTCCTGGCCAGGACTTTTATATTGCCTAAAACATCCAAAGAAATTTGACCAATAACATGCAGGTATTGTACATCATCGACCATTTCGTGGCGCATGAGAAGGTAAGATCTACAGAGAACGATCAAAGCGATGCAAAAACTATTTTCTGTTCAAAACCAGTCACCAGTCACATGACCCCTCCAAACACATCCTAGGTTTCAGGGACCTCATCTACAGCAGATTAAGACAAGAGAACACAAGAGGAGCGAGATATATGAGAGAGTGAGTGTATAAATCACAGGCCATCTCCCGCAGGGTTTACGAATGCCTGCCTCTCCGTTAAACAGAGGGCCCTGCTGGTACCTGGGGGCCACCGTGCAGGAGCCGAGTCTCCGCCACCCCCATCCTCGCTCGACAGAGAGGTCGTCACAAGGCCTGATCTCCATGACCCCTGTGGTCACACTGCACAGTGTCATTTCAGACACGGTACAAACGCAGTATTTCACTCTGATAACAGCGGCTCGCTCGCCGTCACCACGTCCGACACCAGTTCAGAGGAGATCTCAACACAAATGACACTTTTGATCAGAATACTGGTGAACGTGGCATCAGATTATACTGAGAATTCTTGGCATGCACTGCCAATCAAATGTTTAGACACACTGAATTGGTTTATCGTGATCTTTTGATCTAAAGGCTTCTGCTTGATCTGAAGTTCTGTAGACAAATATAAATTGTGCCCACAAGCAGATCTGGAATCTAAACAAAGAAGTTTTCAATTGTGTCACATCATTACCAGACTTCCATTTGTATTATTCCAGAGTTTTCATCATTTAAATGTTATAATAACATGCAGAAAATAGTCATAAAAATAGAATGAGTCAGTGTGTTCAAAGTTTTGACTGCTAGCATACTGTATGTGAATGACCATCATTTAAATATTGAATAAATCATTTAATAATGTCCTTTTCCACCACATTCTCAAAAAAAAAAAAAAAATTCTAAAGGTTCTAAAATAATGTTATTAAACCAAAAATGCTTAAAACCGCATATTCAAACTTGTTTATTTGTTGACAACAAATGACAGCAATGACAACAAATGGCACTGTTATATGCATAGTTCAAAATGTCAGGTAAAAAACTCTTAAAAGTTAAGTAACGTATTAACCACCAATTATTTAGAACTGGAAACCAAAGAAACCTAGAAACCAAAACGCTGACCTGAAGAACAACTGAACAACCTTTATTTTCAAGGACTGACGATTTATATATAAAGAGCATGCTAAAAGAAGCAGTACCCACTGGTAGTTTTTGTTTGACATCAATAATGACAACAAAACAGCATTGGTTCTTTTACAATGGCTTTGGTTCTTATATGGTTCTTCTATGATAAACACCCCTAAAGGTCAAGCTTACAGTTAAAAGTTCTTTTTAAAGTTCCAAAAAGAATGTTTAACCACCAATTATTTGGAATTGCATCTATGATCTGATGCTTTGAAGAACATAGAAACTAAAGCACTGCTCTAAAGAGCCTAAAATCTAAAGCACTGCTCTAAAGAGCCTAAAATGAAACATCAAGCATCAAACAAGTGGCTCCTTTTGAGACACAAAGTCATTTTCCAAAACCTTCACCCTCTCTGCTCCTCTCTGGTGAAATGCTGAACTGCTTTCTAGCTCACAATCTTTCCTAATCTAGCTTTCAAATAAACATGGCATTGTATGCTGCAAATATTGTTAGCGCTGTGATGAACTGATTATGACCTGCTCCTCTATTGTAAGTCACTTTGGAAAAAAGTTATTGTTAATTATGAAAATGTAATGAATCTCCGAAGAACCATATAATAGCTCAAGATCCATATGAATAAAATACAAAAGGGTTCTTCGGAATTTAAAAAAAAAAAAAAAAAACACTGAAGAATTAATTTGGACAGTTTTCAGCCAAATACATGTAAAGACCAAGCTAAAAGACACATTTTCAACCAAAAATTCTTGAAAGCACATATTCAGACTTAAATATCATGACTTTCAAACGATGCTCAAATGATGATTTGCAGTTGATAATTAATTTTCAATCGTAAATTAAATTTCCATTTTTTTTTTTTTGTTTTGCAAAGAATGTTTTAACCACCAATTATTTCGAAACGCAAGAACCTAGAAACCAAAACACTGACCTGAAAACCTAAAATGATACATCAAGCATCAGTGCTGGGGTACCTTTTAAAAGTGATGCATTACAATATTGCGTTACGCGATTAAAAAGTAGCTGATTTCATAATTAGTGACTTACTACATTAACTTAGTTACTTAGTAACTTTTATAAGTAAGGCATTACGCACTTTTTCGTAACTTTTGTCCCATGAGCTGGGCTTGCTTATTATTTTAATAACTAAAATACTTTTGGCAAATATAAAAGCCTTTTCACACCAAAAGTGAAATTAATAAGCATCAGGCTCTTGCACCTCACTCCCAGTTTCTCTCAACAAGGGCACAGGAGAGGTGCCAGCCCTCAAAAGTAATGGCGTTTAATGCATATATACAAGTCACACGGTAGATGCATAGTACCTGATTGCGTTACTTTTTATAAAGTAATGTGTTACTTTACTAGTTACTTAAAAGTAATCTGATTACGTAACTTGCATACTTGTAATGCGTTACCCCCAACACTGTCAAGCATGTAATAAATCTCCAAAGAACCATACAGAAGCTCAAAAGAACCCAATGCATCCAAAATATGATGAAGAACCTTTATTTTTAAAGAGTTTTTAATGAAATAAAAAGTTGTTCGTGTAGATTTGAATTCTACACATAGACTTGTGTGTAAAATATAGAATGTGTATAGTATACTATATATATATTATTGTACCCTCTTAAAAATAAAGGTTAAGGGTGTTTGCAGTGATTTCAGTGAAAAGTTTGTAAAATATCCGTTTTTCTCCCTCAGTATAAAGAACATTTGAATCATCTAAAGAAACCTTTTTTCCACTATAAAGAACCTTTTGTGCAATGGAAATGTTCCACTGATGTTAAAGGTTCTTTATGGAACCACTCATGCCAAAAAGAAAAACTTTATTTTGGTCTGAAACCTCCAGACCCAAGGCCCTCAATACCCTTTGGCCAGGACACATCCATTTAAACGAAGTCCCGTGTGATTAGTTTGCCCAAGCGGCCGTAACGGTGTCCTAATCAGTGAAGTGTTTGGATAAAGCGCTGTTCTGCAGGGGTAAACAGAGCTGTATTTGATGCTCTTTATGAGGGTTGTTTGGCAGGGTTTATTCCTCTGTTAGACTGGCTCCATGCTCTCGGAGGGAGGCCGGCCCTCCTGCGGGGCCGCAAATGGGCGGGTGGCAGTCAGGCCGGGCCACATGAGAGAGAGATGCTCTCCAGCTGTTCCAGACCTCGCGCTTTATCTCTTCAGGATGTTACAGTAGATGTTAACAGGTTTTCAATGAGAATCATCATGCATCTCCACCCCACAATAAAAAGCTTGAAAACAAACCACTTGAAACAGAGATAAAGAGCCATTTTCACTTCAGATAAGCTGCAGTTTTTACAGACTGCAAACTAACGCGTTCATTAGCGCGAGTCGTCAGCTCTGTTGACACCCGTGATGTGAGAAAGTTTAGTCGGCTGCTCCATTGGGCTCCACATTACATGCATGTAAACCGCATCAACACACCGTAACCCTTAACCCAGTAGAAAACGCATCCAGAAAGGTTTTAACGAGACCAAATAAACAAATTAACACATTCAGGTTCCCAGGCTGTGAATGTTAAGAATTGTTTGAATGAATTGATGCGTAAAATGCGGTTAATCTACTTTAGAAGGGACGTCTGCTGAAACGTACATCACATAATTATTGGTAACACTTTATAATAACTTTCATTAATAAGTCATTAGCAAATACCCTATGATGCTTAATGACAGATCAGGAGTTTGAATGTGGATGTACATGAGGATATATGAATAAAAGATTCATAAATTACCCTAATGTACACTCAAAATATATTTAGCCCTACATGTAAGATTTATGTTTGAGTTGCATATATAATTCCCAACCATTTGGATTACCATAACTTGCAGGTGAGCATATTGGTCAGTCATACATGCACTGTAAAAAATAGTGTAATTTTAACTGTAAAAATTTGTAAAAACGACTACGAAAAAAAAAAACTGTTAATAGGTTAACAGTAAATTCCCATACTATATACAGGGAAAAACTGTAAAAAATCTAACCAGACATTTCATGTAATTTTACAGTAAATGCTGTTAATTGTACAGTTTTTAGAAGTAAAAATGAACAGATCAATGTTAATTTGCAGTCAAAAAACTGTAAAACCGTATTTCCCAGAATTCCCTGCATGACACTCCACATTTGAAAGTATTTAATAAGTTTAAATAATCATGTTTTTTAAAAAGTTTTTGTTATTAGTTATGTATATTTGGGCTTTATGTTACATCTTCTGTTGTTTAATGAAAGTTTATTGCATTATTTAAGTATCATGTTCGTTACCATGTGTGTTTTGTGTTTGCATGAATGACTCCATGAATGTGCACCTTCTATATATTAGTATATAATTCTGCTTGTGGCGAAGCTACTTGTGACGAGCTTTGATTCTTCATGTGGCTTTCACTTTTACCACCTGCATTATTATGGTGGTTGTCAGTATGTTAAAGGTACAAAATAGATTTTAATAGCAGTGTGCATTGTTGAATTTACTGGTTTACATTAAAAATTTCTTGTTTGTAAATTACAGTTTTATACTGTAAAATGTACAGTTTTTCTGTATTTTTTACAAAATGATTCTGGCAACCACAGCTGCAAAAATTATTTTGTAAAAACTACAGAATTTGTTTTACAGTGTGCACTCAAACAATCAAGGCATGGTTTATTATTAACTACTTGCATCTTTGCAACTATTTGATTTTATTTAAATAATCATATTTTCAAAATGCACTTAATTAAATGTGAAAAAAAAATCTGCTAATTAATTAAATGTGTGCAGTAAAAAAAACATGGTTAAATTATGACTAGCTGTGGAACAAGCAATAATCACTTTGTTAAAAATAAACTGTTTATTAGTATAATTACAGAACTCAGACCTGTTTTTTTTTTGGATTGAAGTGCCAAAACCTCCATGGGCCCCTGAGAGCATCACCAGCAGTTGCCTGGTTACGGGGCCCTTAAGCCAGGTGAGAATATTTCACGGTAAATTAGGAGAATCTCTTTGAAGTTTCTTCACAGGCGTCTTGAAAAGAAACAAAGACTTAGGAAACAAAGCTTGAGCGTGCTGTTTGTTGTGGTTTTCACTGATATTTTATTATCTGAATATAAAGAATAAATAACAGTTCATCTTAATTTACAGGATAAATCGTCACCACGAAGCAGCTGTCACAGCTGCAGGACGTTAAAAATCCATAATAAATTTTGAGGTCATCACATCGGTGTGGAAAACCTTATAAAACATCTCAAACGGCTCCACGGGCCGCTCTCTGCAATATAAATATGTTAACCAATATTTTCCACAAATACAGTAGACTCTGGATAATACACATAATACTGGCTTTTTACAAGAAGCTAAATCATTACATGATGGCACGACATATACATACAATACATTCCTACACATTATAGTGCATAAAAAATAAAATGCAACACTTTACAATAACTTACGAACGGCATTAACAGACATTATTATAATACATAATGCATATTATGTATTATAAATCATATTATAATACATAATGCTCAACAAATCATCAGCTTTACATTCAAACTGTAGCTGAAATGTTTTTTTTATTTACTAAATATAAATATTGGCATAGATAAATATCGCATTGTGATCAACACACACATTTCTAGAATCATGGAATCGAATTATTGATATCTTCATCATTACCTTTGTTAAGACAAAGTTAACAAAGTGTTACCAAAATACACTTTTTTTTTATAAAACTTAAATCCAGAAATTTGTATGAGATTAGATTTTTTTTCATGTTCTTCCAGAAATATGTATCAGAGCAGAGTTTTTAAAACTGATATCCAGAAATACGTATCAGATCACATTCTGTACAGTAATACAGTTTCCATAATTTAAGTCCAGTAATCAGCATCAGCTGCAGCTCATGTCCAGAAATACGAGTTTTTATATAGTTTGTGCACTTTTTTCCAGAAATGAGCATCGGGTCGGACTTTCGATGTCCGTTCGTGATTGGTCAGTTCGCGCAGGAGCATTTGCACTCGGTTATGATGGGATACTGCACCGGTATCCACGCGCACTTGAGCGCGCCTCGCCTCTGCACGCATCGCCACCGCAGCAGCGTGATGTGCGTGGATTTGGCCGGTTTGCACACCATCCCCTCCGGCACCGAGCAGGAGCGCTTGCTGTAGCAGCTCCCCGCGCGCACGAAGCGCGGCCAGAAACGCGCGCCGAGGTCGTTCCACGCGTACAGCACCGGACAAAACGAGTAGGACCAGAGCCACATCTGCAGCCTGCGCTTCAGCTTCTTGCTGGCCTTGCGCTTTTTGCCCCACTGCGCGTCAAAGTCCAGGTTCTTGATGTCTTTGGGCATCATCCCGGTGGGGTTCTGCTGCTGGAGGTCCAGCTCCTCCAGATCCTCGTTGCCGGTGTAGCGATCCTGAGGAGGACTGACGGACAGAAAGCGGCTGTCAAAGTCCCCTAGCGCGCTCCGCAGCTCGGTCTCGTTTAGGTCCCTCTCCCGCGGGTCATAGATGGGGTCGGGGTCCTCCTTGAGCTCCAGCAGGGGTAAAGTGTCACTCGGGATGGGTCTGAGGAGGTAATAGTGCTGACACTGAGCGAGGGACACCAGGAGCAGGTACACAGTCACCAAACCCTGCGGGAGATCCATCGTGATGCGAAAAACTGGGGTAAAAATCGCACAAACTCAACTTTATCCGACGCGAATGCAAGCGCTCAGATGCCGGATCTATCCATCCATCTCACTCGCAAGGTGTCCTGCTGCTGGCGGTTGAATGTGTCGGAATCGAGCGCAGCATCAGGCGTGAAAAGTCCCACACGCGACGCGTCAGCGCGAGCCAAAACTCTGGGAATGCCTCTCTGACGCGCGCGCCTCTCATATATAGGCTACACGCGCGGCCCAGTGATGTAATACAGCGGATCTGGGTTTTTGAATGTGAGTTTGTTTGCAGGAGATTCCCCGAGACCTCCGTTAGAGATCAGGGAGAGAGGGAGAGAGAAAGAGAGAGACAAGAGGGAGGGAGGGAGGGAGGCGTGGCTGCATGGGGTTTGAAGCCGCTACGCCCCCTGTCGGCCTCCTCACGCCAGTGGGAGAAACTTCACTGCGAGAGTTTATGATAGTCTACACTTTCTAACTGACACGGTCATCTCATTATTATTATTATTAAGTACTTGCATCATTACAAAATAGTGTAGTGACAAAAAAGGAAACCTTGAACAACAGCAATAATAATGTTAATAACTACAATACTACGAAAAATATATTTAATTTATTTTAAAGTATGAATGGATAATTGGCAGATTGCTAAACATTGCAGTGACAAGAAACAATAACAATATAATAATTAAATACAAGTTAATAAATAAGTTTATTTATAATACTAAACGACTCAGCATGAAATGAACATAAACAGCAAAAATTATACAATTAAATTAAAAAAGATGACATCATAAAATATAATAATAAATTTAAAAAAAAATAAGAATTTAAGCAGCAGTGAGTTGAAAAGAACAAGATAAAACAATCAGTAACGCCACAATCTACAATAATGATAATAATAGGCCAAACAAGAATGAAAACTAATAACTACATAATATAAAATAAATATACAAAAAATAAATAATACAAATACAGGTATTAATATTTCATCAGTTATAATTGTCACACTGAAAACTATCTGTCGTCTGTGGGCTGTCTGTTCTATCTATCTATCTTCATCTATCATCTATTATCTATCATCTACTATCAATCTATTATCTATCTATCTATCTATCTAATCTATCTGAGCCCTGTACTATCACTATCTATGTCCTTGAGCAAAGCTCTTAAATCCTCAGGATACTGCAGGAGGACTGAACCTGAAATAAGTCTTCTGAAAGTCTCTTTGAAGAAAAGCAGCTCCTAAATGACCACATGCTATCTATCTTTTTGCTACTTCAAGAAGCACAAACACACAAGTGTGCGCTTAGGCCATGGGGAATAAAGCCATAAAACACTCTGTCCAAATGAATCCAAAACGAACATCTCCCACCAAGCCAGCGCCGCAGAAACCCCGAGCTACTGTCAAACGCTCGTTTTTCAAGAATCGTTTAATGGAAGAAGTGACCTGCCATTCCACTGGCCATAAAGCAGACAGAGAGATAAATGCATCTCTGTTTCTGTCTGAATGAGCTAATTCACACTTCAGCTCCGCTACTTCTGCACAAGGAGACCGAGAACAGTCTGGGACGCAAGTCACAGGTGTATTTTTGGGCATTGTCACAACATAAAAGACTCAAAATACACATAACAGGCTTGGAGAAGTGCAGCTGTAACTCAAAAAAAATGAGTGCAGGTTTCTGGTTTTATTTTAAACCCTTTTTTCAGTGCATGATTAAAAAAAAATTTTTTTTTAAAGAAAACAAGATGTTTGTCTTAATAATCTTTCATTAAGTGCACATTTTGACATGCATAAAATAATTAAAATAGGTTGCAAATGCCACTTCATTTTGAATTTGAATAAAGATTGAAATTCAGAATCATTTTCTTAACCAGCTCACTTCAGCACAGGACTTACCCACTTAAAAACCTACAAACATTTTGCGAAGTGGCAAAAGATCAGCATTTGGCTTTACTTAACCTCACCGTCTGTCACATACAATTCTCTTGATTCTTTCCTGGAGTTTTATCACAGTCAAAATACATAAGTGGTGATGCATCTACCTGTCATACTTAGATTTATCAGAGCAGACGCCGACACGGAGATGTTTTTATTTTAACAATTTCTGCTAATGGTTTTGTCTTTTCCGCTGGTGCTTATGGCAAACACACGGAAAGGGTCATAATGGGTTTTCTCATGTCATGAAACACACCAGACCCCTTCAATGGCAGAAACTTCTCAGGTTACGTATGTAACCATGGTTCCCTGAGTAGGGAATGAGACACTGCATCCTCTAGGGGTCACTATGGGGATCGCCTCGTCGTGACCTGTGTCTGAAGCACACATTGAAAAAACACCAACAACACATTGGCCGGCGACAGTCATGACGTCACTACTGGTGCGACTATAGTATAAATAGGCGCCAGGAGAACACATCATCCACTTCTTCGTCTGAAGCTTGCGTCCGTAGCATGGCAGGAAACCTAGAGGACGCAGTGTCTCGTTCCCTACTCAGGGAACCATGGTTACATAAGTAACCTTAGATGTTCCCTTTCATGGGAACTTCGAACTGCGTCCTCTAGGGGTCGCTATGGGAATGGTATACCCCGCCCACCATGCTGTGGGGAGTGCATGCCAGAAAACCATGGCGAGCACTAAGTACCAATTCTACCATTTTGCCATGGGAGTTGCCCCTGGGACGGTAAGACGGCTGTCAGTGACATTATCCCCTAGGGCCAAAGGCCTAGGCTACATACCCCAAAAAACTTACCTGTTAGGGCCAGAACACCTGGGCCCGGGGTAGAGCTCAAGGCTTGGAACCAGGAATAGATTCCTTTAAGGGAATACGACCAAGAGCCTAGAATGATACTAAGTCTTGGCTTGTCACACAGGGGCTACCGCATGCTCTGCATATGCTGAAGGAACTATCTCAACAGACCTCTAGTAGCAACACCCTGTCAGAGTAGGTATCCAGAGGATACTAGGAGGAGTGGTGCCCAAGGCGGAACTGGGGTTTTAAACCACTCAAAAAGAGCACGAAGCTGCCGCGCAAAGCCCTCACCATACAGGATTTTAGAAAGAACGCAAAGAACTAGCGTGCGATCTTACCACAATGTGGATTTCAGAAAGTGCTCAAAGCCTTCACGTGCACACTTACCATAACATGGATTTTAAGATACCGTTCTAAGGGGCTCTCGTGGCACTCTGAAAGAGCAGCCCATAGATGGAAATGGTGCATCCCAAAAACAATATGTATGAGAAGTCATCAACTCGATCTAAGGTATAATGCTGGAGTGGCTAGCAGTAAATCTCTAGCTGAGGGAGCAAACACCCAGCTCTCAATCAAGAGGAGGCTCGACCTATAGCATGTTCCAATGCTGGAAAAGCTATCAGTTACTTAGCTGAGGGAGCAACACACCCAGTTCTCAATCGAGAGGGGGGCTCGACCTACAGCATGTTCCAATGCTGGAACCCAGCTATCAGTAATTACTAGCTGAGGGAGCAACCCCCCCCCCCCACCCCCCCCCACATCCAGTTCTCAATCGAGAAGGGAGCTCTACCTACAGCATGTTACAATGCTGGAACGGCTAGCAGTAAGTTACCTAGCTGAGGGAGCACAACACCCAGCTCTCAACACCCAGTCTCAACGAGGAGGGGGCTAGAACCTACGCATGATCATTAGAAATCAGAGGGTAAGCGTACTGCAAGCTAGCCAAAAAAACTCAGTGCATCAGAGAGGCAGAGGAAGGGCCTAGTTCGCCTGATGCTGCTGGTTCCAGGTGCTCTGGGAAAAAAGAGAATCAACTTCTCACGTGAGAGGAGAACTCCGAATTAAGAAAGAATAGTGCGCTCATAGGCAACCCTTTGATAAAAGGGGAGCACTGCTAAACACTACCACGAGAACAGCCCACGGAGTGAGGAATCCACTGCACTGCCTGAGACAGCATTACACAAGAAGGTTCTCGCAAATGCCACCTATACTTCCCGCTCGATGCCTCAGCAAGAGGGGATATCATGGTGACACTCAGGTGCAACCTAGATACGGGTCAGGGAACGGGCAGCCTGAAAGCATAAGCCCAGCCCGGACGTTCAGGTGCCGTGCCGGGGGCCTGATGATCAAGAAGGCTCCCGCAGAAGCCTCTTACCTGGCCGCATGATCCAGGAAGCATGTAGCCGAAACCAGGCTATCATACCGGCTGGACACAATATCGACGAGTGAGGTAAACACTGCAAGTCGAGCACCCGGTTTCTGAATCCAACAGAGGGGGGTGCTCACCGAGGACCTACCCTAGAAAAAGGACAGAAACACAAAGATCCCGGGAAACACTGCAAAGAAACTAGCAGAAGGATTATACACACAACCACCAGTGCATTAAATACACACACACACACAACACACACACACACACATATATACATATATATATTTATTATAATAATATCATACAAACTTACACATATTTAGAAATGGATCAAATCCATTAGGTCTTGCATACCTCCCTTTGACCCGCGATTCTTCCTACCCCTACCCGCGGGTGGGGGAGGAGCGCGATCCGCGACACTAGCCTTCTGTGCCCGTCTCTGTTCCTCAGACTGAGATGGGCCAGGACCCCTATGTTGTTTGGGCTCAGACTTGGACCTTCGTTGAATGAAGGATTTGAAGGCCGCTGAGTGCGCCTTCGCCTCCCTGAACTTCTCAACCACCATCTCAACGAAGGTACCGAAAAGTTCGGAAGGCAAAAACCGGAGCATTGAGAAGAAAGCCCCTCTCCTTCTTCCCGATATCTGCCAGGTTCCCCCACAGATGTCTCTCCGTCACTACCATAGCCACCATGGACCTGCCACTAGAAGAGGCGGCCTGCTTAGTAGCACGGAAAGCAAGATCCGTGGTGCGGCGCAACTCAGCTACCTCATCAGGAGAAAGGCCCTCCCCTTTATCCAAGTCTTTCAGCAGATCAGCCTGGTACGCCTGAAACACCGCCATCATGTGTAACGAATCGACAGCCTGACCTGCTGCTGCGTATGCCCTGCCATTCAAGCAAGATGTATCCTGAAGGGGCTTAGATGGCAAAGAGGGAGTTTTAAGAGAGGTTGTCTCACCCATAGAGAGATAGCTGGCAAGCGTCTCTCTATAGGGGCATCTTCTCATAACCGCTTTCGCGCATTGCCTCGATGTTGGCATAACTCCTATGCTGGAATCGATGGATGCGTGAGGAAAAAACGGCCTCTTCCATTCCTTCTCGATCTCTGTATGGAGATCAGGAAGAAAAGAAAGGCTCACCTGAGCTGGAGGGTTATGGCCAGAAAGATAACGCTCATCGAGACGACCTCGCGATGTCACTTTCTTTGCCCACTTCTATGGCAAGTCAAGCCTCGCCATGGCGTGATCCATAACTTCCAAAATCTCATCATACGCAAGGCAGGAGGATTGGGAAGGCTCAGCCTCAGCTTCTTCGCCCTCCTCAGACATTTCCTGCTCTTCCTGGGCCGAACCCAGCAGAGCACTAGCCCCTGGATCAGACAATGTTAATGAAATAACATCATCCTCCAGCGGCTCACTCTCGTCCACAGCCGACGATCGCGAGAGGGAAAGATCCTCTTTAAACTTATCGGCCAGATCCACCTGCGATCCCCACGAGCTTATTCTCCTCCGTGCCTCAGCAGCGGCGGGTCCTGAATCGCGGGAAGCAGATGGCTGCCCCTCTTTCCTCGAAAAGAGAGACAAACGAGAGTGGAGCTTTTCATTGGGAAAGGCTCAGTGCACGCAGATGCCCATCGTAGGACATCACGCGCGTACTCTTCGCCCAAACAAACATTGCATAGATCGTGTGTGTCATCAGATGTCAAATAACGATGACACGGATGCACACATCCTCTAAACGCTTTGCTAGTGCTCGCCATAATGATATGAATAGAGATTGCTTTTACCATGGAAATGTACGCTTCAAACAAAACAGTCAGTGAAGACGAAGAAGAGGATGATGTGTTCTCACGGTGCCTATTTATACTATAGTCACACCGGTAGTAACATCATGGCTGTCGCCGGCCAACGTGTTGTTGGTGTTTTTTCAATGTATGCTTCAGACATGGGTCACGACGAGGCGTTCCCCATAGCGACCCCTAGAGGACGCAGTTCAAAGTTCCCTTGAAAGGGAACCTTATACAAGGTACCAGAACACAATATTTATACAGAAATATAATTTAATCTTGCACAATGGCTAAAAACACTGAATGCATCAAAACTGCGTCAAGAGTTTTGAAATGAGAACAAACACTCAATATGACAATTTTCTGAAACTCACCCTCAAGCCATCCAAGATGCAGATGAGTTTGTTTCTTCATCAGACTTGGAGAAATGTAGCATACAACACTTTGCTAGAAATGATCATCTGCATGGTGGATGGGTGCGTCAGAATGAGAGTCCAAACAGCTGATAAAAACATCCCAATAATCCACAAGTAATCCACACCACTCCACTATAAAGAATTTGCGGAATGGAAAGATTCCATTTTCAAGAGTCCTGATTGTTAAAGGTTCTCCGTGGAACCTTTGATGGCAATAAAGAACCTTACATTTTTAAAATGATGAGTGTAAGAAAGAAAATAACAGATTCTGTACTGCTATAGATACATTTCACAGCAGAAAGATCACATCTGTCTGTGGCTTCATTGTCAGCTCTGTTCCCACAATCCTCTCTGCCTGTTAAGGCCACGAACACACACATGTAAAACTTGCCGCCACGATGCTAGAGCAAATACTAGGTTGTCAAAGATCTTCTTGTCTGTAGTTATGGCTAGTTTCCTCCTTCAGTGTGCGTCTGTTTGATTTTTTCACCTGTTTTATTGTCCAGCAGGTGAAAATGGTGTATCTCATCACTTAGTAAAGTAACACACAAGATTTGAATCTTTCATGTCATCACTAACCCCAAGTATGAGTAATAGTAATCCTTTCAATTTAGCATGCACCACTAATTAGAGGTTTGCACTGATTCCTGTGGCTTGTTCATACAATTTATCTCCTCAATTACAGTTTCCACAGTCATGTTTAACTGAGGCCACATTTCTGAACACACACTTGGATGTTTAAGATGTGCAATTTGGGGGGGGGGGGGGGGGGAGGGGGGGGGGGGGTACAATTTATACTATTTTTTTATATTTATGCTCCAGGATATCTGACCCAAAACCTTTTGAGTTTCGGAAATCGGGATAACTAGTATTTTTTTGTTCTCGAATTCCTTGTCTAGACCCTTCGCAAAAACCCACCCTCCTTAGTTACTGTTGCTATGTCCGACAAGCCATGTCGCTCTCACACTACACATCATGTTCTCACGCAGTGAAAAATATATCGCTGAGCAAAGAGGAAACTGACAACGTGCCTTCAGACAAGACCGAGCAGGTTACTTCTTGTATGAAACAAGGTCTCAACTTTCAAATTTTGTCATTTTTAAAGAAATTCAAACAGTAAATATTGTTTAGTCTCTTTCATATGTTGTGACAGATCATCTTATTGCCTCAGTTAAAGCGGCACGTGAACCGATCGTCTTTTCATATTTACTTAAAGCGCAAAATAAACATGAATAAACATCAGAAAATATTTTACTTCAACCATGGGAAGATGTCAATCCACAAAATTTTTTCAAGTTTTAAGTTCACCGATGTTAATCTACTCTCCTGTCTGGTTTGTTTGTCGAACAAAATGGCGGTTTCGGCATTATGATTGGTCAGATCGCCTGTCAATCAAACTCTTAGCGAATGGTCCATTGTGTGACTATTTCTTATTGATCGTAATGAACATGTCTGCAAATTTTCAACACTTAAAGGGGGTCATATGATGCAATCAAATTTTCCTTTCTCTTTGAAGTGTTACAAGCTTTTTTTTTTTTTTTTTTTGTGGGTGTATAAAGAAGACTTAAAAGTTTCAAAACTAAAAATTCTCAAATCCAAAGAGATATTCTTTATGAAAGTTAGGAGTCAACCACGCCTACCTAAAATGGCTCGTCCTAACACGCCCCCACATGTCTACGTCACATGTGGGAATATTTGCATAACGCCGCCCAACTGTTCACACAAAGAAAGAAGGCATAACTTTAATTCGCGCTGTTGTATGGTTGTTGTGCCGCCACCCTAAGACTGTGCCCATGCTCGGAAGGCGCTGTTGTGGTTTTTTCTGTTGTGAACGCGTGAACACTACTATTGTTTGGCCGCCAAAGAGGACATCGCTGGTCGCTGCATGAGGAAATGCATCAACTTCGTAGCTGTGGATTCGCTGGATCGGCTTTTGCATCCGTGGACGAAGCGGAGTCCAGGCCCGGTCAGCTCACATTGTTGCCGGAGAAGGCCCGCCGGGGCGCAAAATCCTGTCGTCAATCCTCCGGGCTGCAACCGTTCTCACGCGCGCCTGCCCACTGCCGTACCACTCTAGCCGATCCCGCTACGCTCACTCTATATTTTACTCGAGCCCGCCGGATGTTTCTTGTGAAAGCGGCAACTCCTTTGTTTGGTCTTCCAAAAGAGGACACTACTAGAAAACAGTTGTTAAGTTGTATTTACAACACTGTTCAGAACACTTCATCCCAAATATTCAGATGTGTGCAGCTCTTTTTATGGAGGACGTTTCCTGATCCTGTGAGAGCAGACTAATGCCCGGCTGTCCTGAGCCTCCAGACTGTAGTAATTTTTTATATTAAAGAATGGCCACGGATGAGTCCAACTGCGACGTTTTGTACATTTAAGAGTAGCACTTGGTTTGTTTGTCATTTCCCGATCACAATGCAGGCATGGGTTTATTTCTACACGGCGCGATGCACCGCAACGCGTATAAGACAGTATAGTCATTATATCCGTAATTTTTTTTCTTATTCTTTTATTCCCCACTGAGGCAACAATGCCTCGTTTCTATGGTTTTATGTGTTTGTCATCTTCAGCTCCGGCGAAGGGCATCACAATATGTTGAAGGGCATACCATTTCGTCACCCAAATAAAAAAGAAACAGTACGCTTGAGGTATTCGGCCAATCACAATGCACTGGACAGCTGGCCAATCAGAGCATACCTCGCTTTTCAGACCGATGAGCTTTGTAAAAATCGATGCTTTTCAGAAAGGCGGGCATAGAGGAGAAAACATTATGTACATTATGTGAAAATAATGTGTTTTTTTAACCTTAAAAACCGCTAAACACCAATACACAAAATAATTTCAATTAAGAACAGTCATATGAACCCCTTTTAAGTGCCTAAATCTCTGTTACTATTGGGAGTAAGCAACATCATATGACCCCTTTAAAGTGCCTAAATCTCTGTTACAATTGTGATGTTAGCGCAAATGTTATAGTTAAAGGAAGCTGCGCAAAAAAAAACCAACAATTAATTATTAATAATTCATACTTTTGTGAAAAACAAATTCTTAAATAGCTAAATAGTTTAAAAATATGTTCTCATGTTTACTTTTTCTGTAATATGTGAGAAATATGATTGTTAAACATTACTGTATTTATTTTTTATTCATTAATTTATTAATTCATTTATTTTTATAGTGTGATTTTTTGTGAATTGTTTTAAATCTACCATAATTTAAAGGTTAAAATACATTAATAATTCATCCAATTTTACAATTTTAGTCATTTTAATTAACTAAAGCCTCAGTAATTATGCATAACACTAACAACCTAACATTACCAATTAGGTTGGAGTGAATGAGGTGAGCTGTTACTTTACTAAAACACGGACAATTTTCACTTTCTGGACAATGTAATGGACACAAGAAATATCCCAGCGATTTACACTGAAAGAGGGATTTAAATACGGCCAGTGAAAACAACTCCATCGGATCGGCACCTTAAACCACCGGGGGAATGTTTTGGGTTTTGCTATAAAATAAAACCATCCAAGCCATTTAAGAGGCCCGTCTTCTCGTGTTCCCATGAGGCTCTGAGACAGCAGCGTTCTCACACAGCGATCCTCTTTCTGCCTATAAACTCTCATTTAAACACACACTGTGTCAAAACAAGCTAATTAACCAAATCACACTTAAAATCTCTACATGCTGTGGAGGCATTACAGCATTTAAAGGCTGTTTCACAAGCCATTATTAGAAAGAGAGAACAGTGTGTTTAACATCTACTGTGTGCTGCTTTCTCATGTGTACAAACACTGCTGTACTTTGAGTTTATATGCAATGGAAAATACTGGAATCAGACGTCTGTGCTGCTGGTGTTATAACATCTCAGCCTCGACACACAAATGTATAAAATGTCTGGAGAAAATTTCAAACTCTGTCAATCCGATTGAGTGACTTCATATAATATTCAAAAGTCAGTCTGATGTCAAATAAAAACAGTTTGCAAGCTGCAAAAAGAGCATTTCTGAGAAAGAACTTGCTGATGAAGATCAACCAAAATGTTTGTTCATACCTTAGATTTTTTAGGATCTGAAAGATATTTAGTATCTGGATGAAACGATACTTACACACACACACATAAACATACCAGTCCAATAAAACCAACCCCCTAGTTAAAACTAAATGGCATATATGCTATACCATGCAAAGTTTAAAGTTTTTGGGGGGGGGGGGGGAAAGAAGTATCTTCTGTTCACCAAGAGAGCATTTATTCAATAAAAATACAGTAAAATATGAAATATTATTATAATTTAAAATAACTGCTTTCTAACAATGTGATATACTGTCAATGTAATGTATTCCTGTGGATGCAAAGCTGAACTTTTCAGCATCCTTACTCCCGTCTTCGTGTCCACATGATCCTTTATAGTCCTTCTGATATGCTGATTTGCATATTGAATGCATCATTTAGTTAAACAACGCATTTATTTGAAAAATAGAAATATTTCATAACATACTGTCTACCTCTACTATATAAGTGGTTTTATGCTCTTTAAACTATCTCAAATGCACTTGAATCCTCTGGAAAATTACCATTAAAAGTTTTCCTTGCGCAAATTACAAATGAATCCACAAGATCCATATGGAAAAATAGCTGTTGAACAATTATTCAAATCACAGGTCCTCGTGCATTCGGACAAGCTTATACTTTGCTTGCATCATTGTTCTATGAATACGCATCTTCAAATCACCTGCCGCTAAATGGACACCACGATTGTCGCTTCACAGGTCAGTCATTCTAAGTGGGCGTGCCTTGTGGCAGTGTTCTGAACTTTACAGTGGATAGTCAGAGACTAACGCTGGTATCATACTATATCTGAGCAGTGCTCGAGCTTGCCAGGGTTGAATAATGTCTCGTATGTTTCTGAACTCTCACGTTTCTCAGTCCCCAAAACACATCGGACATCAGCTTTATTTCAGTCCGCCGGCGCGCCATCATGTGCCTTTCGTTCCCGGGAAGCAGAATCTCCTGACGGGACATTCTGTACAGGTGAATCACCCCCCTCACCCTGCTCGTAGTACACAACACACACACCCACACCACCACACACGAGACACGCTGATGCAACCTGCTCGACAGTTAAATCGGTCTTGTCGTAGCCTGAAATAAACAGAACGCAGTTGTGATGGATTGCGGGCCGCATTGTCGATGCCCGTTGCATGGTTAATGACGCGGAGATCTCGTACAGGATAGTGAAGACGAGGGCTCAGATAACGAATCGGTCGGTCCTACAGACCTGCAGAGTGAAGAACTTCAGTGCAACTTCTCTGAACACGTATACAGCGTCCCATAAATCCTTGTAATGATTGTTTCTTTCAGAGTCTGGATTTGGATAATGTCGCGTTATTGACTTGCTCAGCATGGATCCTCTGCAGTGAATGGGTGCCGCCAGAATGAGAGTCCAAACAGCTGATAACACATCACAATAATCCACACGACTCCAAACCATCAATTAATGCCTTATGAAGCAAAAAACTGCCTGTTTGTAAGAAAAAATTCCATCAAGGAGTTTTTTTTTTACTTCAACTCATTTCGCTTCCAGACTACCATACAGTCCTCCACTCCATAATATTTCTCTCCAATGAAAAAGATCTTCCGCGTTGAATCAGAACAATATGCAGAATCAAACACTGTTCAGAAAGAATAAACCTAAGCCTACAAAGACCTAAATAATATGAGGGGGGGTGTTGGAATTTCTTGAGTGAGAGGCTCTAAACAGTATTGGACTTTTTTCCACTGAAGGAAGAGCTATTATGAATTATGGACGCATATTTTGGCCAGAAGCAACAGTTTAATGATTAAAACACCTTAATAATGATTTTGTTTATGTCAACAAGCATCTTTCTCGTCTTTCAAGTCTTAACTGATGGACTGGAGTGGTGTGGATTACTTGTGGATTATGTGATGTTTTTATCAGCTGTTTGGACTCTCATTCTGACAGCACCCATTCACTGCAGAGGATCCATTGCTGAGCAGCCCTTGCTGAGCAAGTGATGTGATGCTAATTTTCTCCAAATCTGTTCTGATGAATAAACAGAAATATATTAAAGCTTAAAATGTGGGGAAAAACTTAGACAACCACACTATATCTGAACACTCATTGAGATACTGTTTTAGTTTTTATTAATATTTTGCATAAGTTTTTATTTTTAGGTTTTCATTTTAATTGTAGGTAAGGTTTTATTAATTTTGTTGTGTACTTTTTTTTATTTTTTTATTTCAGTTTTATTTATGTATTTATTTTATTACATTACGTTGAACTAAATAAAATTGAAAATTGTTGCCTTGACCAATATATGAGCAACATCACACTCGTAGATGTGAGACATGGCTGTATATCGGCATGGCTATGATTCAGCCAACGGTAATCACAGCGTGCCAATATATGTCTATGAGTGTGATATTGCGTTTATACAACAGTTCGACGGAATATGTGTGTAATTAAACAAGAAACAACAGAGAGCCTAATAAAACTCTCTTTTGTGCGGAACTACTTTCTTCCACCAGGGGATCAATCTGAAAGTTTGACCCGGTTAACAACTGACCTAAGCCCCTTGCGGATTCCAAACACTTACTTTAGAACTAGTAACGAAGGAGCGTGAGTTGCTTATTGTTATTATCATTAAAAGCTTATTGTATTACTGTTTTAAAAGTGGAGTATTATGTATAGTAGAGTTTTATGAGAGAACGATTGACTAAGCAATTCTTCAGCTCAATCTCATATTCACAATAAAACATTAGTTTGAACTTCTGATAGGCTCGTACTATCCTTTCAGTTAACGTTTATTTTATTTTAACTCAAGTAAGTTTGCTGTGGTTTAGTTTTCATTTAATAGCAAAGTCAATAAATTCGATCACCACTGAAGTTTTATCCCTGCAGAAAAAAAGACCTGGTTGGCTGGTTTTAGCTGGTTAAAGCGGAAAGTGCTTGTGTTATAGGCTGTCTCCACTAGGCTAGGCAAGCTGGTTTTAGCTGGTCTCCCAGCCTGACCAGCTAAAGGAGTGGTCAAAACCCCTCAAAAAAAGGAGAAAAAAACCCAGCTGGCCAGCTTTTACCAGCTTGACCAGCTAAGACCAGCCTGACCAGCTTAGGCTGGTTTTAGCTGGGTTTTTGTTTCAGCAGGAGCTGTCTAAGAATGTCTCTCCTTATGTAGACAGCAGACTAGTCAGCTCACTAACCCGTCGGGTCACCAGCAGATTTTACTCCACGGTTTATAATACAGCCGGATTAAGTGTAGAGTTTAATCTAGGGCCTGATATTTGCAAACGCAGTCCAGAATCCACTATGTCAGACATTTTACACCGGCCTTCGTTTATTCAATTAGCGCTATTTATTTTCACAGCAAAATTCCCCAGTAGCGCTGGCTTAGACAAACACACGCCGTAATTTCTCCACGCTTGTTTTTCTTAGAAAATAATTAGCACCATAACGACTTGTTTGTCAGGCGTGTTTTCGCAAGGCTGACATGTCCTTTTCTAATACACGCATGTATATAAACATTATGCAGACGTATGCTATATGTTTATATATAATAACAAATGTATATATTTACGTATGTGTTTCTCAGTGGGAGGCAGAGCTTCGGAAAAACAGAAGCCGCTCTCCGTCTCTCTCCACCGCCGCAAAAAGCTAAATAAGGCTCTTTATACAGGTACTCCTGCGCTATAGTTAGCGCTCATCTGGCGTGGCGCCTGCTGATGACATCAGTGGTGTTGACTGCAGCGCGGATGAGTGATGACCACTGTCTGTACATGTGCACGCGTGTGTTTTCTGTGAGGCGATGCAGTAATGAGGCCGTGTCTGTCACTCTGGAAGGACACAGATCTCTGTCACCTGCCCCGCTGCAGGTATGGCCAGTGCTGAGCCAACACTTGGCCCGTGAAGAGCCCCCCCCCTGACTCCGGGTTCCCCCTTTCCATCGTCTGTGTGAAAGACTCGAGACAGTGAGCACTTTCCATAAATAAACTACACTTCATGTCCTGTGACTTTGAGCCACAAATCCCAGACAAACTATCATCTGCATGCTATTAACATTAAATAAAAACACATCAAATGTCTGTTTCTCAATCCCCAAACTGGTCATCTTCTTAACTGATGATCTTCCCAATGGTCCTGTTTAATTTAGGCTAAATTTCCAACCATGTTAAGGCCGGGACACACCAAGCTGACTTCAAAGATCTAGCGCCGACGAAAGCCGACAGTGTTGTCACCTCAAGTCGGCAGCGTCGGACCAAAAAGCTGCGCTCAAACACACCGCACAGACTACAGCCGACGGCAAACTAACTTTTTGAAAGTGACGTGACATGTGGCCAAGTATGGTGACCCATACTTGGAATTAGTGCTCTGCATTTAACCCATCCAAAGTGCACACACACAGCAGTGAACACACACACACCGTGAACACACACCCGGAGCAGTGGGCAGCCATTTATGCTGCGGCGGGGAGCAGTTGGGGGTTCGGTGCCTTGATCAAGGGCACCTCAGTCGTGGTATTGAAGGTGGAAGAGAGTGCTGTACATTCACTCCCCCCACTACAATCCCTGCCAGTACGAGACTCAAACCCGCAACCTTTGGGTTACGAGTCCGACTCTCTAACCACGTGCATTCTGCGCATGCATGAGAAGAATTAACTGTCTATATCAGCAGCTATCAATAGTATATATTTGTCATTCAAAACGAGAAACCGAAACAAAGATATACGAGATAAACGCAGTTAAACTAAACGTAACCAAAGCAGCGCTTGCTTACCATTTTGAATATCAGTAACGTTGATAACTTAAATCATTTTAAGCAGCTCATGTTATTATGAAAACATTGCTGTATTAGAATGATTGGGAAAAATAACGTAACATTTAAACAGCCTTCTGTCTGTACCGCCTTCATTTACGTGCTTGTTTTCATCACTTTCGCTTTAATTCTCGGGCACCGACTCGTTCGCTAAACTAAACATCCAATCAGAGCTTTCACTCACGCAGGGGGGCCGAGGTTTTTCGACATGTGAAGTCGGCCAACACGTGCCGCCGGACGTGAGCCCGACGAGTGGAACACACCAAACAAACTAGCCCGACTGTCGCTCTTATGGCTGCTTCCGCGTCGTCCCGAAATTGTGTTCCCGGCCTTTACTGCTTTATAACCTATATATATCCTATGTAGGATCAGAGCTGGGTAGATTACTTACAAACTGTAGTCCATTACTGATTTCAAATTACATGACACAAATTGTAGTTAGTAACGTAATCTATTACATTACACATTTAAGGTAATATAATCAGACTACTTTTAGATTACTTTTGAGCTAACTTGTATATCACATTGATTAAAATATGATAATCTTGTACCATATTGATATAAAGATGCAAGGAAAAATAAAATATTCCATTTGTTGTTACTAACAACATGAAGTGCATGAAATATTACATTATGTCAAGGTTTCCTAACCTGGGGTTTGTGAAGGAACTGCAGGGGGGCTTTATGAGTTTAATGAAAAGCTAATAGGCTAATTAATTAAATCATAAAAATGTAAAATTCAAGTAAATCATTTTAAAATAACATCAATGATAATAAAACAGTTTCTAAAAAAAAAAATAATAATATTTTATTTGTTTACTTGCATGTCATGTCACCATTAACCAGCGCCAGAGAACCGTGAACATGCAAATATGATACTTAATTATTAAAATATTTATTTTAAAATCTCAGGGGTACTTCAAATAAATATATTAGGCGAAAGCGGTTCGGCTGACAAAAAAGCCTGGGAATGCCTGCATTACATGTAAATGAGAAATAACATGAATTTGTGCAATTTAATGTGTTTGAAAAACAAAATCGTTCCACAGACATACTGGACAAATAACCTACTGAGTGAGAATTCAAATAAAATGAAAGTGTTCTCCGTTATGCGTGTTGAAATGCTGAAAACCTCGAACCTACATGATTTTTGTAAATCTACTGGTCAATGCTGTTTGGCCTCTCAATTTTCTGTGTAATTACATAAGGGAGAATCAATAAATTATGAATAATTTATTGGTATTCGTGGTGAATAGTGTATATGCAATCAATAACAAGTAACTGTATCTGGATTCTAAGTATTTTAAAATGTATTTATCTAATTACAATTACTTTAATTTTTTGAGCATCTGATTACGTGAATCCATATTACATACAATCAGTTACCAGCGCTGTTGTATGTATTTATTTTGCTTTATTTATATAACTATATTTTACCATATAGTATATTAATATAATAAATATACAATATGTAAACAAGCAATAAAAAAAAATCATCATTTAAAAATAGTCTTATATTGTTTCTATGCGTCCTATATGTTGTTTTAATATTTCTATATATTTTATGCGATATATACATATTTTGATGTTTAGTGTTAGTTTCATGAGCTTTTCTTGTATAATTTATTACGGTGAATATTTTATTCCTACGCTTAAATCAGTGCTATTTTAATATGACACTAACACTGGTACTAGTATTTAAATATAACATTTTTATTTTAATTTTTTCATTTTAATGTTAAAGTTTCAGTAATTTTGTTGAGTATTTATTTTTTTTTTTTAGTAATCAAGGTAAACTGAATTATATTATTTCGTATACAGTATTGTGTTATTAGATGTCTCATAGAAGTTCAATTTTTTTGTAATTGCTGTGTTTTCCTGGACCTAAGAATGTTCTCAATTCCCCAGGCAATGCACCAACAGAATTTGCATGCTATCATAAGTGATTTTGGTAAAATAGCATCTATGAAAACCATTCAAATACCATGACGGTTTGATATTTATTTCAGTTCTGAACTGTACTGCTGCTGTGGTGTTGACATGAGAAACAAGAGCATTAAAAACTCTATCATACCAGTACGTCTGCCACAGAAGTACACTAGAGTACTGGAGGAGTGAAAAAAAAGGGGAGAAGAGGAGCACAGCGTCTGTGTAAAGGGTTAACTGTAGACAGTAAGTGACTCCAGATGTGCTGTTATTATTAATACACCAGCCTGATGAATAGGAAGGTAAAATTTCAGGCGCCAGCCAGGGAGGCCCCGCACGCTCACCCTGCCACCCAGCCACTGCTAACCCACCTATAGCGAACGCTCGCTCGCTCAGACTGACAGACAGAGGCACGGACGCTTCAATCGCTGCTTTAATTACACCAAACCAGCCTAACCGGCTCTCTCACTCATATTTAAGGCAGGACGTGGAGATCCAGATTTCAGACAAATTGTATTGTTCCAGCAATTTAAATTTATTGCACCATTTGCATTGATAACAACAGGCATTAATTAGTTCACTGCCACACACACACACACACGTTTATCTAAGGGAGAACAGACTTTTATTTGTTTTTATATAGAGCTAATTATGACTACAGACTAACCCTAGACTTTAAAAAACAACAAAATATAACATTATTTAATAATAATGATGAGTCATTTTTACTTTCAAGGTCCCCGCCAAAGGGAGGTTTTGCCAAACAATACAACATGGCGCTAGCGACACCAAGGTTATGGGTTCGACTCCCGGAACGCAAGAATGCAGTGCAATCATGTGTTTTGGAATAAAAGCATCTGAGAGGCGATAAATGTATAGCCGATATGTATAATATGATCAAAAGTAGGCCTATATATAAGATATAATTACATTATAAATTATATATATTATATATATATATATATATTATATGTAGTTGGACTCGTTGATACTATAATTAAGGTTGAAGTGCTGTGACTTAATTGTCCTTGAAGGAATATGCACATTTGTTATTAACCAGGCACATGACAAATGATATACAATTTGTAAACTATGAAGTTTTGTTGTAGTTAGTTTTAGTAAACTAATTTTGTGATGTGTTTTTGTGGTTGTGTTGTCATTTTTATTTGTTTGTTTACCTGATTTATTTATTTAATTTTTGTTAATTGTAGGAGTTTCATCAAAAATTGTGAGTAAAGTCACAAATAATTACAAGAAAGACCAAAGTAACAAAAATGATTAAACATAAGTAGAAAAAACGGACACATCCAAAATCTTATTTTATTTTAACCTTTAAAAATATATAATATATATGAATATATATATAGATTGTATATAGTTTTCATTAAGTTTTAGTGTCGTTTATGACGTTGACTGATTTAGTTTACCTAACTTTAACAGTGCTGTTTGTATATTGAGACAATATTATAGGCTTTTTATAATTTTTGAAAGCAGGTTTTATTATTATTCCATTTTTATATTGTATAGTGAAAATTGTCGCAGTTTGTTGTGTATGTTTGTCATGTTTAGTTGTTGTGTATTTTTTGTGTATACATAGTGTTTGTTCTTTTTATTTCAGTTTAAGTTTAGTTATGTAGTACATAAAGTAAAACTAAATTAAAAGAGAAAGATGGCATTAGCAAATAAGCGTATTGTAACACACTATTATTGTTTAATTTATAGTGAAAGTTTATTTCAAATTTTATCAAATGTTTTTATTTATTTATTATATTTAATTAGTATTAGGTACGATCATGGACCGTCCCGTGGGTAAAAGAAAATACTATTTCAGTTTTTCTACTTCAAAATTTTATGTTATTAACTGTTTGTGATGTTTAGTAGTAATTACTGAATGAAAATAGTTTCTAAACCACTTTTCTTTCAGTGTCTTTCAGTGAATATGGTCACCATTTAGTGCTGTATACATCAGTCTATTTTAAAGTATTACCATCTACATTACAAGTGCACTACATTACAGTTTTCTTGCATCACTGTGACAGATGAAGCTCCGGGACTCAAGGGGGCGATAGACTTTAACTCTAATCAATAAACTAGCCCCCGGTTTCACAGACAAGGCTTAAACCTAGTCCCAGACTAAAATGTAAGTCTGAGCTGTTTCAACTGAAAGACACTTGCACTGGTTGATCTTAAAATATATCAATGCCTTTGTTTAGTCTCAAGATGGACACCAGTAATGTCCATCTTGTAAGTCAGTAAGTCCTAATTGAACTATGGCCTAATCCTGGCTAGTCTAAGCCCTGTCTGTGAAACCAGGTCTAGATGTGTTGTTATTGTTCAGATCGTTGCTATAAACCAGATTTTGATCAAGTAAGATTCTCCTGTCACTCGATCTGAAAGAGAAAAAGAAGACAACAGTTTGCGCAAATGCTAATGTCTGCTTTTAAGCGCTGAGAATGCAGTGCATACTTTCAGAAACGCTTGTGTTTGTGTGCATTAAGTAGGGCTGAGGTTGAATATAAAGCAGTGAATGAGCTTAAAGCTTCCCGTCTCCTCCGGGCGTCTCTGAGCTGCAGTGTGTGTGTGTGTGTGTGTGTGTGTGTGTTTGGTTTGGGTTCTGGTAATTGAGCCAGACCACAATAACAGAGTAGCGCATGTTTGATAAGGGTCAAGTTCCTAGAAAATAGAGGCTCTCTTTTTCACGTCTGTCTGACTCTCTCTCTGTAGACACACATTACCATATAAAGAGAAGCAGAAGAGGACAGTTTACGTGTGTGTGTGTGTGTGTGTGTGTGGTGGTGGTCCACGGGAGTGCAGGGGTACCGGGGGACATACATGTAACTTAAAAAGGTCCCATCTGCGAGACTAGAAGAATGTAGAAAGAAAAATCCAAAGCAGAGAAAGGGAGACGGGAAAGAAAAATCACTAACCACTTAATAGCTTATGTACTTCTTCAAGAAATGAAATGGGACTTGTTTTGCTTGCTTGCTTAAGTAATCTCACATGTGTCTCATGTGGAGTTTCAGAAGAGATCTCAACTGTGTCTCAAACTGTCCAGAATTTTATCATGCCTTATGAAAAATGAAAAGTCAAGAGTTGTCATACAGTAAGAATACAGCGTAAATGAATATGAAAATATACAAAAATGGAAGTAATGTGATTTTTCTGATTTTTGCTGACTCACATATGAGAGATGTTTAGGTTTAATTGAGAGAGAAACTGGAAATGTCTTTCTATAATCATTTTTATTGACTTTAGCTTGCTGTGGAAGGCTCAAACTACTCAATTAACTCAAAATAATATAAAAAAAAAAATTATATCCCAAATTCCAGCAAAATGTTTAAAAAAAGAAATAAAATAAATGATCTAAATAATTAATGAGGAAGGATTCAACTCAAGTACCTCAATGAAATAGAATACATTTAAATTAATTTCTGAAAAAGGTTTAAAGTTCTCAATTGCCTCAAAACAATTAAATGAAAACAAATTAAATAATTCCTGCAAAACTTTTAAACGACTCAATTACTTCAAAAAATAAAAATGAATTCAATTAAAATTAAATTAAATAATTCTTGCAAAAGTTTTAAACACTCAATTACCTCAAAAAAATTAATGTAATTAAAATTAAATAAATTAATTCATGCAAAAGGTTTAAACAACTCTATAAAATAAAACAAAAATAAAATTAAACTATTCTTGTAGAAGGTTCAAACTACTCAATTATCTCAAAAAATAAAAAATTAAATGAATAAAAATAAAACAATTAAATAATTCAAATTACTCAATTACCTCTAAAAATTCAATTAAATTCAATACGTCTTGTGTAAGGCGCAAACTGTGCTCAGAATGCAATCAAAAGTCAGAAATCTCAACATGAATTTTTCATCAAAGGATCTTGAGCTGCTTATAGCTCTATACTCTTACTAGTGACTCATCCGGGTCGGTTTTTATTTCTCCTCCAGCATTCGATGAGACAAAACTGACACTGAATTGACACAGGACTCCATGAAGTCTCGCTGGCATGAAACAGCAGCCTGTGAGAAACACGTTTCCCTCTGAGACACAGAGGTGACTGATGGAGAGGAGCGAGCGCGAGGCTGAGGAAATCCCTCAGGATCACTGGTGCCTGGCTGGCCGTAAGAGCGCTTGATACCGCCGGCCGGAGCGGGACGTCCCTCTCAGGTTGCTGCCCTCCCCCTTAAAACACACACAAACACAGAGCGGGTCCTGAGGGAGCTCCCAGCGAGCCTCAGTGTCCACACACACACACACACAGAGCCGCATGGGGCCCAACATCTCCACATGACAACAAGGATGTCCCGCTCTCTCTCTCTCTCTCTCTCTCTCTGTCCCGTCGTGAGTTTGCAGTTCAGGGATACCATACAATACGCTTAATGGCCGCCGTGCGCCTCGGTAACGCCGCGTTGGGAGCCGCGGCCAACGCACTACACTCAAACCACCAGCGGAACCCACTGAGACCAGAGGAGATAAATGACAGTCGCTCGTGAAGCAGGAATTCTCAGAGGACGACTCTCCGAGATCTCATCACTGCAGTCTTAAAGAAAATGCCCTTATGAGAGGTCAAAGAGCCAATGACCCTCACAAATCGGTTTTTTACATAAATTCTGGTAAATACTCCTTTAAAAAGAGGTTTTTTTATTTTTGACTAGAACACGTGGATATTTTGTCATTCTTACACTATAATACTGACCTTTGATTTCAGTAATTTGGACTAGGAGATGGACACTTGCTTCTTGCACTCCATGTTGCACTTTACTTTTGCTTTAAAAAAAAAAAAGGATTTCATAGAAATTTGGATTTCATTTGGTTCAATAAAATATAGTTTAATCAAATATTCTTAATTAAATGTCTTAAAGGGGTCCTGTTATGCTTTTTCACTTTTTAAATTTTAGTTAGTGTGTTTGTTTGGGCATAAAAAAGATATAGAAAATTACAAATCTCAAAGTCCACTCCAAAGGGAGATATTTTGTTTTTTTAAAAAATCTCTTTTCAAGAACTACAACGAACAGCTCGTTTGGACTACAGCACTGGTTTTTGGGCTTTGTGATATCACAAAGCAGCCCATTAGAATATCATTAAAATAATTCCCGTCTACGGAAATTCGAATGGTTGGGGGGGGGGGAGGGGCAAGGTTGTGGTTAGAACGCTTGGTTGAGTGAGTGCATCCGAGAGACGTTGAAGAAGAAGTGCTGCTGCAGAGTTAGTGCATCAGAGAAAACGAAGAAGAAGAACTGCTGTGCTGTAGCCTCAAATTTTTAGCATGTCTAGAACATTCTTAAAGTCAACTCGCCGTAGCTGGCTGCCGCGGACAGACGCCGAACGGCGCCTCCGGTGTGGCTACACTCATAGAAGATAATGCATTTGAATTTTAAAGATGTGGCGCGACGCTGCTCTTCTCGTCTGGTGTGCGACCGCCTGAAACTCTGTTTTTTTTTCCCTCCGTGCCCAAACGTCTTTGTTTGGGCTTCCGAAAGCGGATGATGTCAGGAAACATGGTTGCAATTTATTTTTTAACTCTGTTCCTGAGCATTATAACCCCAATTTGCTATTGTGTGCTGTGCATTTTTACTGAGGACAGCTTCCACAACATGAGGGAGTACAGTGCCTGCCGGATTCGCCCAAAATTTTTTGTTGAAAGACGGAGCAAGGGGCGTTGCAGTACACCGCCTAAGCTGTTCGCCAATCACAGCGCACTGGGACAGCTAACCAATCACATCACATTTTTTTTTTTCGGAAGGCGGAGCTTCATCAAAGCTGGAACTAATCGAGTTGTTTGTGCCAGGCTGGGGAGAAAGGTGTTAAATGTAATGTAATTTATGTGAAAAATAATGTGTTTTTCGAAGAACCTAGTATGAGAGCATGTTCTAGTATAGCCCCCAAAACAAAATCAAGACTTTTTTAAAAGAGCATAATAGGACCCCTTTATTTTTTTGTGGAATGAATAGTTCGATTAATTACTCGTTAGTGGCCCCCTAAAAAGAAAACAAATGTCATGATCAGGCCCATCATACATATTTTATACCTATAAACTTGGAGTAACCTGTGAGTAATAGTAATAGCTTTTTAACACTGTACTGACACGACCAAATGTCATTTCTGTGCGATACGCAGCAATAAGAATGCAGCATACTAGAGAAAGGTCCAATATAAATCCTAAATAACTGCTCAGATATGCAGGACATCCTGCATTGCTTTCCGACCAATATAAAACCGATGACAAAACCACCGCTTTACTTAGTTTTCTGAACTGTTTAAACAAACAAAAAACAATTAATTACTCAAGAATACCGTCTAAAAAAGAAAAATAAAGTAAATAAGATCAAATAATCTTCCTGTGAAGGTTCTAAACTACTCAACTGCTCTCTTGGTCCCGGATCACCCCTGAGGTTGAGCAAAGAGCGGAGCTGGAGAGGAAGAACGCGTGTGGATTGGTCCCAGAGGAGAGCTCCCTCTCACCCTTCTCCTCTCTCCTCTCCTCTCCTTTCAGGCTGTGTATGCGCTGCAACCTGAACTCCTGAGGAATGACGGTCTCGGAGATCTCCCCCAGCTCTTGGGAGCTTTGTGCCACGGGACACCCTGCGTTTGACTGACTGCTTCTCAGCCCATGGTTTAACAGAGGATGCTACAGGACGACAATGACTTGAGAGCAACCTTGAAGTTTGATCGGACGCGATAAACTAGCCTCACGGCTTTCAGTCTGAAAGTACAACGAACCCTCACGCTGGAGATCACCTACACTGCAAGAGCAGATTCAGAGAGCTTGTTTGAGGTTTTGTGATGTATAATTTGCATCTTGCATGCTCTGCGGTCCCATACATAGTAAGTGATATTTATGTGAATGGAAATCATTACTTTTTTTTTTCAAAGATGCATTAATTGATCAAAAGTGACATCTATAACCTTAAAAAAGATTTCTATTTCAAACAGATGCAGCTCTTTTGAACTCTCTTTTCATCAATCCTGAATCTTATTTTATTTTTTGAACCTTCCAAAGAAATTACTTGATTTTTTTTTTTTTTTGAGGTTGTTTGTTTTTTGTCATTTTCCTATTAATTATTACAAATAACCTTTAAACAAACACACTAAACTAATGAAGAGGGAGAATGGGCTCAGGCGCTCAGTACTTTCAAAATAAAATGTCCATTTATGACACATGTCAGCCGAACAGTAAATGTATAAAATGTCAAATATCAGCCGATATGTCAGCCACGGCAATATATTGATTGGCCATAAAACAGATTAATTTATTTTGAATTATTTTAATAATGTATTTCATTAGATTACGCTTTCAATATTAAAGTTCCCCTTACAAAACTTAATGGCCAAACAAAACTTAAAATATATATATTTTAAATATTTTAATTATTCTTTTAATCCAGGTCGGAACCTATGGCTTGTGAGCACACCTGTCCTCTTTGACAAACTCACGTGGCTCGCCAGATCTCTCACCCTTTACTAACAAATTATCTATTACACAAATTAGACATCACTAGAGATCAGCAATTCCTTTGTTGTAGAGCCTACATAAGCTCTACATATACATGTAAAATAATAATACATTTTCTGTACCGGCCAAAGTGCGATGTTCAATGCGCGCTCAGAGCTGTCCGCGAGAGTCACGAGCAAACCATTGACGTTTCTAAGTAAGTTAAAATATGTGGCCAAACTATTGTTCAGAAGTCTAAGTGTTCATGAAAGTCTGCTAATAAAAGGCCTCTATTTCCAGCTCCTCGGTCTCTTTTTTTAAATCAGCAGTGTCCTTCATCCTCTGCGCTCTACAGGCTTTGATTTATAAAGGGCAGACAACAGACTTTATGAGAGATTGAATTTTCCAGTCATAATCCTCCTGTACAATCCAGCGACTGTATTCCAGCAATCACACACACATCTGTTTTAGCGCTCACGCTGCCAGCTTTGACTGACAGAGCTGCTGGTACCAGGCAAAGCCATCAAACGCTCGGATCCAGGCGGGGGACAATGAAAACGCTCTCACTGAGGAGGAGAATTTCTGCTGAAAATATCACCAAGGCCTCAAAATCAACCAACGAATCAAGAGCTGCTGGAAATACCTGCGCAGGTCAGTGAGCCGAACGGACGGGAGCGCTAGCGGACCACCCAAACACTGGTGGTTATTTGAGAGGAGAGATGGACACCGAGGTGTGAAGAACAGCCGACGCTGACAGATTCAATAGAAACACACACCTTCACCTCACAACGATGAGAAGAAATCAGAGAGAAGATCCACAGCATCACTGTCCATTACAGACCATCCAAAACCTCAGTGAAACTTCACTGAAATCAGTAAGTCAATGATCTGACCTAATTTACCAGCATTACATATAACTTATTGGTTCAATTGTTCAAAATGGTAAATAAATACATAAAAATATTAGATGAAAAACTTAAAACTTTAAAAACTCAAGAATGTTGGCTTCACATCTAAAATTAAGCTACAAAAATATAATAAAACTGAAAAAAAAACTGTAAAAATTACTAAAACTTAAAATTCATATAATAAAAATTCAATAATAAAAATAAAATTTTTTTTTTTTTTTTGTTGTGTTGTTTTTCTAATCCAAAATATTAATAAATACTATAGAAGTGTATATAGTAAATAAAACGGCATAACTTGTAGACTTTTAATAAACCATAATACACTTTTTTAGACATAAATCCCGTCACATTCTATTAAATGTAATTAAAGGTAAAAAAAAAAAGTTAATTAGAATAATAATATTAGTATACAAATATGTTGATTAGTATTATTATTATTATCATAAAGTATATTTTACTATTATTATTTTTAAATAGCACCTTTCACATAACCTAAGGATACTTCACCAACACCTAAAATAAAATGTTATTTCTTATGATACTGCACTTTTTTCAACAGAGCTTTGCAAACATTACCTAATCTACCTCAGCATGGAGACACAAAACCTCAGGTTACTGTAGCGTAAGTCGCCTCCACCATCACTAAAAACATTTTAGCTGTCGTGCCAAGCAGCGCTGCCACCGTCTCTGAGCTCGACCCAAAACAAACAGCTGCAGACAGCCACACACACAGCATATGCTTCTTCAATAAACACACACACACACACCGTATGAGTGCTCTATAAACTCATACACACACACACTATACGGCCGTTTCATAAACACACTGAATATAAAGCCACACAGATGGCTGGTGGTCTTGTAGCGCGTGCCGCTCGACTGCCGACCCGACCGTGAGCGTGAACGCAGACGGTGAGCTGCGACCATCTGATCTCTGGCCTTCCATAAACTCTCACAAAACCACAGACACAAACCCAGCAGAAGACGAGCACTGAATAAACACAGAGACACAGCCTGGACGCTACGAGAAAGACAGAGAGCATGCTGGGTAATCAGAGCTGGCTAGTCACTGATTACATGTAATCAGGATTACGTAATCAGATTCCAAAAACTGTGTGCTTGCTTAGCCCTTTGTTGTGAAAACAGTAAAGTTTATTCTGCTGAATTCAATTTCCGTTTTGTCAAACGGGTATAAAAAGGTTAGTATACCGCAGCAGCGGTCGCGGCAGCCCTCGTGTGAAGACCGAAGAGTGTAAAGACCATCGACTCTTCCGTGCGATTCCACCGTGCAGAGACACCGGCAAGGGACATAAGTATCGCTTTTGATTCATCCTCTTTTCTACACCTTGCTTCACTTCGGTTTCAGTTTTTATGACCATTTCTTACTATGTGTTTCTACATCCCTAATATTACTACCACTCGCAAACCATACATCACACACTATAGGCAGCACAATCCTAACAACCTGCACACTTTGTCTATGTCTGCTAGTACACTACTTTCTTTTTCTTTTGCTCTGGAATTGTCAGTCTGCAGTAAACAACGCAGATTTCATACATCTATTACTGTCATTCACAGACTAAACCTCATGCCCTGACAGATCTGTGATCAAACCAGAGGCCCTGCTACGCCCTGCACAACCTCCACTAAGGCGCATTTCCCACACTCCCCTTCTGACGGAAGAGTGGAGGACTGGTCTTCTTATCTATAAGAAGGGAAATGTATTACATTACCTTCCTCTAGTTATTAACAACTCTTTGAGCACATTCAGTCACATTAACCCCCCCTTGAAATCCATTTTGTATTGTTTATCAACCCCAGGACCAAGGTAACGCGGTGGATGAATTATATGTGCTGCTCTCACCTTCCGAGGAGGTCCTCCCATATTATGCTGTAGACTTCAAAATCCCCCTAGCTCAACCGGCAGGTTGCAGACTTCCACCCTCTGCTTGCCTCTTTGATTTCAAGAGTGTTAAATACGGCTACTCACAATCAACACACTTAACCTTATTTTACACACGACACTGCGCCCCTGATCATGTACGGTTCTCCATTGCACAACAATGGGACCCTGTCATTACCAACATGTTCCCTGACCCAACACATACCCCTCCCATAGTCATATTTCAACACAAACCTATAGTCACGCTATATCTGCTATGGTTTCATATTCGCTTCCACTTCCTGAACAGTTATCATCTCTTGATGTAAACAGTGCTACTGATATATTCTGCTCCACTCTTACATCTTGTTTAAACACTGTCTGCCCCTTGTCTTCCAGGACAGCTCGTACCACCTCTTCTGCCCCTATCTGATGTTCTCCGCGAACATTGGTCTAAGCGCAGGGTGCTGACAGGTTGGCAAATAAAAAAACGACCTATTGTTCAGTCCACCCTCTCTTCTTTCCTCTGCTATTCTGCCACGCTCCAAGGACCTACTAGTCATAGCCAAAATTAACATTCACCTACTCGCTCCTTTGGCCTCCTCCTCCCCCCCTTCATCACTCTAACAGCTTACGAAGTTGCCACGTTCTCATAATACAATTAAAACCATCAGGGCCCAATTTTCCACACCACCATGTGTACAAGCCACTCTTACAAAAACCACACTTGTTCACATCCTTCTCTTCCACTCCTGAGCAGAAGTCTCCAATACCTCCTTTCTAATTCATCCTACTACTTACCTGCTTGATCTTATTCCATCGTCATCTCCTTCACCATTTCTCCTGCCGTTGTACCTGCCCTCACTCACATCATTAACACATCCCTTCACACTGGTGTTTTTTCCCTCAGCATTTAGACAGGCTTGTATAATCCCATTACTTAAGAAACTCACCCTTAACCCATTTCTTTTAGAGAACTACAGACCGGTTTGCCTTATTCCTTTCATTGCAAAAACACTTGAACGAGCTGTGTTCAACCAAGTCTTTGCCTTTTTCACAGAGAACAATGAAGAACTTGTTGAAGCCCTAAGACTGGCAAGAGCGGATTTCAAATCTTCAATGCTTATCTTGCTGGATCTTTCCGCTGCTTTTGACACGGTTAACCACTAGATCCTCCTGTCAATCCTGTTGGCAAAGGGCATCTCAGGAACTGCATTCCAGTGGTTTGAGTCTTACCTCTCAGTTAGGTCCTTCAAGGTATCTTGGAGAGTTGAGGTGTCCAAGTTGCAACATCTAGCTATTGGGGTGCCTCAGAGCTCAGTTCTTGGATCACTTCGCTTCTCTGTCTACATGGCATCACTAGACTCTGTCATTCAGAAACATGGCTTTTAATATCACTGCTATGCTGATGACACTCAGCTCTACCTCTCATTCCATCCTGATGATCCGACGATAGCTTCTCGCATCTCAGCTTGTCTAGCAGACATTTCTTTCTGGATGAAGGACCATCACCTTCAACTCAACCTTGCCAGACCGCCCTGCTTGTGGTTTCCAGCAATCCCATCATTCATCACAATGTCCCATCCAGTTAGGCTCATCAACCATAGCTCCTTCAAAAACAGCCAGAAATCTTTGAGTTGTGATTGATGATCAGCTGACTTTCTCAGATTGCTAAAACTGCCCGGTCCTTCAGATTTGCTTTATTCAACATCAAGATGATCAGGCCTTTTCTTTCGGAACATGCGTCACAACTCCTTCAAGCTCTTGTTCTATCCAGGCTGAACTATTGCAATACTCTCTTGGCAGGTCTTCCAACCACTCCTATCAAACCTCTACAATTAATCCAAAATGCCGCAGCAAGATTAATCATTAATGAGCCGAAAACAATGCACGTCACACCTCTGTTTATCAATTTGCACTGGCTACCATAGCTGCTTGCATTAAATTCAAGGCATTGATGTTTGCTTACAAAACCATCACTGGTTCTGCACCCCTTTACCTAAATTCATGACTTCAGACTTATGTGCCCTCTAGAAACTTGCATTCTGCAAGTGAACAACGCATTATTGTACCATCCCAAAGAGGCACAAAATCACTTTCTGGACGTTTCATTACCCCTCCCCTCCTGGGTAATGACCTGCCACTCAATCCGCGCAGCCTTAGTCCTTGCCTCTTCAGATCGGCTAAAAACACATCTCTTCCTCTTATTTGCCATCTAGCCTTTCCGATTCTCATTCGATTCGTTAAAAAAAACTGTCATTTTAGACTTGCACTCTATTCTTTCTGGGTGTTTTCTTAAAAAAACAAAAAACGAATACTACTTTTCTAATTTTTTGTTTTTCTATTTATTTATTTTCTTTTAATTTATTATACAATTAAACACAGCTTGCTTTATTCTTTTTTTATTCGATGTTTTCTTTTATTAGTACTAATTTCAAAAATTATTGCTACTTGTATTGCTTTAAGCTAACTGGACTTGTTAAAGCACTTCATATCATTGCTCTTTGTTGATTTGATTGCTTCGCCTTGTCCTCATTTGAGTTACGTGATAAACTCATCTCTAAATGACTAAGTAAATTATCCATTTTAAGTACTGTAGTTAATTAATATTACTCAGTACTAAAATCCATTACTTCATGTTTATGTTTCCATGCCCCCATTTGGTCTTCCTGCTCCTGCTCCCTGATTGTTTATTATTTGTCCCAGGTGTTTCCTATGTTTATTTATTATTTATATTCTGTTCCCTGTTGGTTTGTCCGGTATTGTTTATGTCAACTCCTTGTGCTACGTGTGATTCCCCGCAATATAAATAAAGTCCTTGGTTTTGTACTCTTGGTCTCCTCGTTCCTCGCTCCGCCGTGTTACCCCTCATAACACCCGTGACAGAATACCGGACCAAAACAGAAAGTGAGCGGCGACTTTTTCCTTGCGTTTGTTTTTTCCGCCTTTTTGAGAAGTTTTTTGTTTTCCCCGTGGCTATGGAAATTACCGCTCTGTTCTCTGCCTTAGCTCGCCTAGATCTCCCCTTTGTCGAGTATTCCTGGGAGTTCTGCAGGCTTGCCGCGGCTATGGCCCTCGATGACGCCACTATTAATGATCTGTTCTGGCTTGGGGCCAACTACCATCGCCCCGTGGACCTCCCAGACACCACGGGACTGAGCTGGAGGGAAGGAATCCTCCGGTGTCTGGAGAGCGTCCTGCCTCGAGCCAGAACCAGCCCGCTGTCCGCGACTCACCCAACCCCGCCGCCGTCCGCTGCTTACTCTAGTTCACTGGTCGTTAATATGGCAAGCCCAACAAACATTAATATGGCAAGCCTGTCATGCGTTCATGAGGCCCCAGTGTCAGCTCCAGCCCCAGAGCTCACTCCAGTGCCAGCTCCTCGAAAGTGCCTTGCTGTACCTACTCCTCCAGAGCGCCCTCCCCCTCCAGCTCTCGTAAACACTTCCCAGTCCCAGAGGATCCCATTCCTCAGTCACGGCCAGGAGTGCCGTTCCCAAATCCCTAGTTAAGCCCAGGAAGGGCTCCTGTCTTCCAGTTAAGCCCAGGGAGGGCTCCTGGTCCCTAGCTAAGCCCAGGGAGGGCTCCTGATCCCAAGTAAAGCCCAGGGAGGGCTCCATTCCCCAAGTTTCGCCCAGAGAATGTTCCAGCCCCCGAGTTCAGCCCAGTGAGGGCTCCAGTCCCAGTTCCGCACAGGGAGGGCTCCAGATCCCCAGTTAACCCCAGGGAGGGCTTCAGATCCCCAGTTAAGCCCAGGGAGGGTTCCAGAACCCCAGGTAAGCCAGGGGCTCCATCCCAGTTTTAGCCCAGGAGGGCTGCAGTCCCCATAAAGCCCAGGAAGTGCTTCCAGCCCCATCAAGCCCATGAGGGGCGCCTATCCCCAGCAGCCCAGGAGATCTGATCCCCAGTCAGCCCAGTGATTGCTCAGCCCCCATAGCTCGGTCCAGTGTCATCTCCACCCCCAGAGCTCCACGCCAGTGTCGGCTCCAGACCCAGAGCTCGCTCAAGTGCCCGCTCCTCGTAAGCGCTTTCTGGAGCGCCATCTAGTGCCCGCTCCTCTAGAGTGCCCACAAGGATTCCTAAATTTCCCCAAGAAATTTTTTTTGGGGGGCCATATACCCGTGGCCTAGCCATCTGAGGCCACGGTGGATCCTGAGTCCCTTGATCCGCCATGGCCTCCTATCCCCTGATCCACCATGGCCGTCCGAGTCCCTTATCCCCATGCTACCCTGGAGCTCCCTGAGCTGCCCTGGAAGCTCTCCTTTTCTCCGCCCTGTTCTGTCGCTCAGTCCTCCAGGCTTCCGCCCCCTCCCCGAGTCAGTGTGACGCGCGTCCGGAGGGGTGCGATCGTCACATTTTTTGTTGTCCATGCCCCCTTTGGTCTTTTCCCTGTTCCTGCGCCCTGATTGTTTTATTATTGTCCAGGCATGTCTATTTTATTGTTTTTGCATCACTCCAGGTGTGTCCCTCTGCATTCCAATTACCTGTTTCAGTGTTTTAAAGAGTGTTCTGTTCCCTGTTGGTTTGTCCGGTATTGTTTATGTCATCTCCTTGTGCTACATGTGATTCTCGGCGATATAAATAAAGTCCTTGGTTTTGTACTCCTGGTCTCCTCGTTCCTCGCTCTGTGTTCCCGCTCCAAGCACCCCTGACATTACCTTACATATTTTTAGGTAATAGCCTATAATCAAACGACATTTAATACTTTTAGATTCCTTTTGACTAAACTCCATTTAGCACACTGATTTAAATAGGATAAGATTTACCACACTGATACAAAAAAAAAAAAAAATTAAACAAGGCGTAAAAAATATATTCCATTTGTTGCAATTAACAACGTGAATTGCATCAAACAATACATTACAATAAACACCATTTTGGCACTGTATAACTGCTTTAAAACCAGTTTCAGTATGAAATAAACATGAATGAACATCTGAAGGTAGGTTAAAGGAGGAGCACAACTTACTAAAATTTGTATCCTGTCTCATGTAATCGATCAATCAGTGTTTCAACCGTGCAAAGACGTCAATATATCTTGTCACATGGCGTAACGTCACATTTACCTCAGAAAAAAAATATTAGTTTTTTTTTCTTTGAGAAAATTAGTCATGAACTGTACCTGATATGTATCCAAAATCAATATTGACTCAAATTGTAATTTATTCATGTAATCGTGAAAATTGCAACAAAACCCAGCCCCATTTCTTACCTCAGAAGACTTAATGCAGATCTTGGTTATTCAATTATCAATGTAGGCTCAGATGTTTCTCCTAAAACAGACAATCATTCATATATTGTTAAGGAATTCACAAACTGCCACTTTTATATTTAGTGCACAATTAAAATTAATTAAATTAAATTCAAATGAATAAAGATGATAATAATAATAATTATTATTATTGTATTTTTGTGAAGCATCCTGGGATATGTAAAGGGGTGCTATGTAAATCATACACTATTTATACAATACAGCTATAATTACTGGAATATATATAATAAGTATCTTTATATATAGCATATAATATATACACTGTCATACATACATACATATATAACATAACACACACACACACACACATATATATGTATTATCATATAATCTCTTATATCATATATAATTACATAGCATTTTTTACATAACCAAAAGATTCTTCAATAATACAGTATGATGCAGGAAAATAACAAAACAACAACAGATCTTATTAAGATCTTCATCCTCAGATCTCTGACTTTTGATTTAGACTTTGGTATATTGACAAATCTGGCCACAATCCATGTGAGACTCATGTAAAATTACCCACTCACTCTAAATACTTTCAAGGAGAAACATTGCATTCAGAAGATTGTTGGAATTTAATTTTCTCACGATAGTACTCAAACAGATTCTGTCAAAATATTCAGATTTTCTTTTCAACAGTCGTTTGTAAACATCACCCAACTGAAGCTCGGTTTGAGTTTCACAGTCTGGCTCTTCTCAGGAAAGCTATGAAATCTCTCTTTCTCTCTCTCGTTGTAGGCCAAGGCTACCAGTCATTCATCCGTCTGTCCCTTAAATATGTCGTGTGGCGCATTAGTGGCAGAGACAATGGACTCAATCAGTCTGAATTCCTGCTGCTTTCCAAAGGAAACACATCTATCTGAACACGCGGCACATGTCACATATCAGAGCCGCTTCTCTCACAGGCCGTTCCACTCTGCATCTGCTGCCAGAGCTTTTCAGCGCTCATTATGTGATGAAAACCATGAACCGCTGAGATATTTCTGCACTTCTCTATGCTTTTTCTCTCCAATAAAAATCCCTGTTTGTAATACTATGATACAAAACAGTTGCTTTATGCTTTGAAGTCAACTTCAATTCAAAACTGATCCCATTTACGGTTTCTTAATACACATTCCTGATCTTACTGCGAATGTACTTATGTATTTATTAATTTATTATTTTGGGAGCTTTTGCATTCTATACTGTCCAGTCGAGTCAGATTGATTGATTGATTGATTATGTTTAATGTGACATTATTATTAGAACTATTATAAATTATTTATTTATTAAAGTCTAAAGTGGCATTTTCTCTTGGTTTAATGCCATTAGGCTCCACCATTGCCTGCACTACTTTGTTATTATTTTATTATTATTATATTAATAACTAATATTTATTGTATAATAATAAAATATTATTTGCATAGTGCCTTCACATAGCCCAATACTTATTTCATAATACAATTCATGATTCATACAATACACCAGAGAATGACAATAATACAATAAAAGAATATCTGACATAGTGTAAATCCGATTCATAAAACGGCCCGCTTTTGGCACACTGTATTTGAGCAGAATAAATTGATATATACTTTTCTTATTGTTATTATAACCAATGTATACATTTTTAGGTGATACAATTGGTATAATGATGTCTAATGGCGCTCTATTAACCGGCGGGGGACTGGTGGATTTAGGAGCAGCTCAGGAGAGGACGGCACCAGAGATGGGCCGGCAGATAGAGACCAGGAGACGACAAGAGGGAGGAGCCAGGGAGGAATCACAGCAGGACCCAGGCCACAGCCATAAATGTGGCCCACGGTGGAGCCGACAGAGGGAGGAGACATGGAGGAGGAAGGCTCACAACTCCAGGGGGCCGACCAACGGCGGCGGAGCAGGTGATGGAGGAGCCCGAGGGTGGAGACGGAGAGCCAATGAACCAGGGCGACGTGGAGGATCCTGAGGGCCAAGGCGGAGCAGATGGCGCTGGCGACCGAGGCGGAGACGGGGATCCAGTAGGCCGCGGTGGAGCCGGCGCGACAGAGGACTGAGGAGAAGCCGAAGGGATGGAGGAGCCTGACACAGCCGGAGGAAGAAGGGCGATGCGAAGCCGGAGGAGTGGAGTACCAGGTGCAGGATGGTCGACGCCAGACCAAGGCGGAGCCGGAGGAACGAGGGAGCCCGGCGGAGCTAGTGGACTGCCGGGCCACGGCGGAGAGGATGGATCTAGGAGCCATGGTGGAGCCGACGGGTCAATGGGCCGAGGCGGAATCCTGAGCCCAGCGGCTGGAGGCGGTGTCAAGGGATACTCCGACCACGGCGACGCTGGAGGATTGGCAGTCCCGCGGAGCTCGCACCACATAGATGGTGGGCTGAGGAAGAGCAGAGGGGCTGCCAGACGACAGCGGAGGAGGAGGCATAGCGTGTGAGAGGGTGGGCATTTGTGAGCCTCCGGGCTTTCAGGCCAGAACTCAGGAACGGGAGCCCTCTCTTCTTCGGTGTGGCACATTCGCCGCACCATACAGAGCTCACCCTCAGTCGCGGTGTAGGGGTGGAGCTCCTCTTCGCGCTCACACCGTCCGTGGCTTTCTCCCTCATGGCGGGCATTGTTGCCGGCTCACACACCTTGACTTATGTCATCAGCAGCTCTGGCTCCGTGGCGATCCTCAGCCCTGTCGCTCCGTGCGGCGATGGCTCGTCGGTCGCAGCGGGCTCTGGCTGTCCGTTAGCGGTGGGCTCGGGCATGCGCTCCTCGCAGCGGGGAGATGGTGGGCTGGGCACTGGGTCCGGAGTGGCACTGACAGACGGTGATCGGGGATTCATGTCTCGCCAGTGTCTACTCCATAAAGGCGGCAAAGTTCGCTCGAGGACCATCTTCAGACGACAGCGCTCTGCATGAGATGTTCAAACTGGCGTCGTAGAACGCACAGAGTGCGTCGTCCGGGTAGCTGGTTAGAGCAGCGAGGACCAGGAACAGTCTAGTATGGCCCTCGAGCAATCTCTCCCCCTGCTCCAGTGAGGGGATCCATGGATAACACAATGGAAACAAAACGCTGAGGGGAAAAAAATGGAAACAAAAACGGAGGGTAGACACAAGGAGGTAACTGTTTCGGTCGGGTCTTCTGTTACACTATGCTTACGGGAGGAATGAGGAGACGAGGAGACGTCAAGATTTCACAAAAACAAGAGTCTTTAATAATCCAACATGGAGACACAGAGCACAAGGATGACGTTCAAGACCCGACAAGGAAACATGGGGCAGACTACACTATAAATACTAAACTTAACAAGGGACAGACAGATGTGGTGAATCAACTTAAAGAGACAACGAAACAGGAACAGACCAAATAAGGGAAACGTGAAACCACAGGCAAAACAGTCCATAATCATGTCCATACTCCATAATCAGCACTTTCCTGATAACTTAGCATAAAACGAAATTAACAATAATAAGTTTTATATAATTTTTTCATTTATACAAAACATTTATTGAACAGTCTCAAAAACAACAAACAAACAAAACCAACAATAATAAATAAATGGAAGGTTTACTCTGTAGTTGCACCCTGCTGCTACTGAGGAGTGGGGGATAAACGAGGGAACAACGGCTTGAAAACATAAATGACAGCCCTTATAATCCAAATGGGAAACAGAGCAAGCAGAACACACTAGCACAGCTGACGTTCAACACCAGATAGAAAGCAAAGGACAGACCACACTATACATACACAACTAAACAAGGTAATTTGGGGAACACAGGTGAACAGAATGACTAATTAAACAGACAACTGTCACGGAGCCAGGTGAGGAAACCACACAACGGTGCATAAGCCATATACCCGCTCCCCTCCCTAAGGCGTGTCCTCTGCCATAGAACATAGAGGAGGATGTGGGAACTTGGGAGAGCTTCAGGAGCAGACGACACCCGGAGGTTCCGGCAAACCGAGTCCAGGTAGTGACAAGGACGGATGAGCAGGTCATAGACGGAAGAACCAGCCCGGACCAGACAGAGACAGGGGCTTTGATCGAGGTCAGTGTGGCCTGTGGGACCCAGCCACAGCCGTGAACGATGACCCACGCTGATGGAGGGAGGAGCCATGGTGTAGGAAGGGCTGATGACTCCAGGGGGCCGACCAACGGCGTTGGAGCAGGTGGTGGAAGAGCCCGAGGCGGAGACGGAGAGCCGATGAGCCAGGGAGATGGCTCCGGCACCATGCGGAGGCTTGATCCGGAAGGCCGCGGTGGAGCCTGAGTGACAGAGAACCGAGGTGGAGCCGAAGGGAAGGAGGAGCCTGACAGAGCCGTGGTACGGCGTCACACCGAATAGTGGAGTCCCGAGGAGACGGATGGTCGACAACAGACCAAGGCGGAGCCGGAGGGACGAGGGAGCCCGGCGGAGCCAGTGGACTAATGGGCCGAGGCGGAGTCCGGGACTCAGAGGCTGGAAGCGGAGGCCAGGGATTCTCCAGCCACGCCGACGATGGAGACTGGCAGACCCGCGGAGCTCGCACCGTACCGATGGTAGGCTTAAGGTGAGCAGAGGGGCTGTCAGACAACAGCGGTGGAGGAGGCAGATTTTTCACTAAATCATAAGAATGTAACTGAAGATCCACCAGTAACTCTATAAACCCAGCTAGAATGGACGTCTATGATGATGATGATGCTGTCAGACCGAGCGTGCTCAGTGCATCCCGGCCCGTCTCCTCAAACAATAATGCGTTTGTGCCATAAACAGCCCACCCGGCCTCACTCTCTGTCTTACTCATTGAGCCTAAAACAAATAGTGAAACCACATGTTCAAATATACAATGCATACACGCTGACTAAATATTTATGGATCCATCTCTATCACGGGAACACAACCAGTGAGGTATGCTTTGCATGTCGGCCGTCCCGTCAGATGAGAAATGGCCCTTCCCGCCTTGATTTATGCCCGTTCACTTTGACCTACGGACGGGCGTCTTCACATGTGAGTGATCACGAGATCAAACTGGCCCGTTGTTTTGTGTGAAAATTACATTGAAGAATACGCCGCAGTATTTTGTCGTCTTACAATTTTAATAAACGACCTCCGGGAGCCATGAAAGCGGCAGGCTCCGCTAAGACTAATACTGGCATGTAAATGACCCAGAAAAATAGCAGACAACCCCTGATGAAAAGACGGCAGAGATAATAGCAGCCGATGTATGAGACAAGGAGCCGGGCTCACACTCCTAAAAATAATAATAATAATCAGCTCATTTCTCGCCTCTCAGGAGAATCAAGATAAATCTGCCTTGAGCAGAGCTCTTTCCTTTCTTCTGCAGCAAGACACTTTCCCCGCAATATTGCTTATGGGTGTGAGGGTTGAGTATTTACTGAATATTCAATAAATATTATACATTTTATAATAAAGATGTTAAGAAAGTGTTTAACAAGGACATTATAAGAATTATTCAGGGGGGTTCTATTTAAATATTTACAAAGATAGTAAATGAATTTAAATATTAAATGTTTTATTTAAAACTTGTGTTTACATATATATATATAAAATCTAAAGAATGGCTAACCAAAATATTTTTACTTTCCAAATTGATTAAATGCATTATATTAATGTATTCTAAGTCTATTTAATCAATAATATTCAATATTTTACTACATACAAGTATTTCAGAATTACATTACAATGATTATCTATAATGGTAAATCCTAAAAATGAGGTTATATATCTATAAAAATATTGTCAACAAAATTTATTAAATTGCATTACAACTTTACACCGATAATAGCATACGTTATACAAAAAATCGCAATGATTTTGAAAAAACATGTTTTATTTACATATAAATATATATTGATATTACCTTTGAAACTGGAAGGCCTTATGGTAAGGGGGTTACATTCGACGCCATCTTGTGGTTTCGCAATCACAATGCACTGGTCAGCTGACCCCTCCGAGCAACTGCGCTTTGTCAAGAGGGGGCTTTGTTGAAAACGATACATTTGGAGAGGCGGGTATAGAGACCTACAATAGTACGTATTGAAAAAGAATGTTTTTTGACCATTAAAGCAGTCAAGAGATCTGTTACACCAATACACAAAATATGATCTTTAAAACATAGCATTTAATAGTAGTAAATTAAAAATAAACATTTATGTTTGAACAGCATATTGATATTTATCACCTAATAACATATATTTATTAACTATTACATACATTAACAAATTATAACGTTTTATTAATTATTCAAAAACCTTACAATTATACTAATGAATTTATACATTATCACAAAATGTCCACTGTACTACTCTTTTTTTTTTTTTTTTTTTTTACAAATGTAATAAAAAATTATTTTACCAGTCTTATTATAGATATATATATATTAATATATAGATATATATATATGTATATATATAATATATATATAATAATATCACATATATGATATACGCAATTACATTATATTAACAAATTGTTTGAATTTTTTAATTATATTTATTTTCAATTATTGTCCACATGTTTTATTTAAAATGTGTATGTGTGTATTATGTATGTATATGTATATAAAATACATTAATTAAATAAAATAAGGTTACATTTATTAAATAAAATTATAAAGTTTCAATGATTTTTGAAATGAGTGCTATACAAATATTTATTACAAGTTTTCATTATTTTACATTATTTTAGCATATTTTAATATGAGTGGAATGCTGTTTTCACCAATCAGCATCCAGGAACCATCCATGTGACATTTATCAGTGACTAAAATCAAACAATTTACCTAGTACTTCTGCTAAATGATCAATCACTGAATAACATTTAAATCCTCTTCATTATTCAGTGTGGACAGAAGTCTTCAGATGTTTGTTTGCTCATTTAATTAGCATGCTCTGGGCCTTAATTGGCCGTCTATGTGTCTCAGTTGAGCTACAAAACAATTATTGTGAAAACCTCCATGCAGACGTGGTTTGTTTGTCTTTTAAAGCCGCAGATCAGAGTGTGTAAATGATCTGAACTGGAGTGTGATGATCTGAGAGGAGTTTATAACGCATCTGAAGCAGGAACCCAGATCAGTTGATCTTGTCTAAGACGCTTGATAAATAAAGGTGGCAGGACGGGGCTTAACCTGCTCCTCGGGGTTTATGGGTGTATTGGTGAAGCGGTTGGTGGCTGGTCACGATGCGTCAGGATCCGGCGCGGGGCTTTACTAGCTGCCGGACAGTTTATTGAATTCCAGTTCAGTTCACAGACAGCTTTACTGTCGGCTCCAACCGCAGTCACTCAATAACAAACAGCCACGCAGAGCTGTTTACAGTCGGAGCCATTACTGCCCACCCTCATACAACACTGGGGGGGAGGGGGGGACCTTCCTTCGCGCTAGCTCTCACTCACTTCAACACTGAACTACAATTCAATACTTAAGAATGCGTCTCACTTACTTTGTCCAAACCCTATGATTTATTTCTTCTGTTGAACACAAAAGAAGATATTTTGAAGGATGTTGGTAACCAAACAGTTGACGGCAGCCACTGACTTAGCCTACATAGTATTTTTTTTCTCCATACTTTGGAAGTCAGTGGTTACTGTCAACTGCTTGTTGACTTAATCAGAAAATAATTCGATTCTTTTGACTTGGATTTTTTTTTTCAGACATGTAAATATGCGTTAACTATGGAGGCCCTTCCCCATGACCTAAAACATAAAAGATAACTTTTTATCTTATAATTCGGACTTTGTTTCTTGCAATTCTGAGAAAAAGAAAAAAATAAAGTCAGAACCCGCGAGATATAAACTCAGAATTCGGACTTTTTTCTCACAATTTTGAGATTATATCTCGCAATTCTGAGTTTTAATCTCACACTTCTGATTTTAAATATAGCAATTTTCCATTTATATCTCGCAAATTCAAATTTTTTTCTGAAAATTTTGAGTTTATATCTCGCAATGCTATTTTTTTTGCGATTTTTTTATAGCAATTGCTAGTTTATTTCTCGCAATTCTGAGTTTTAATCTCGCACTTCTGATTTTAAATCTTGCAATTCTGAGTTTATATTTCCCAATTGTAATTTTCTTTCTCAAAATTTTGTTTATATCTCGCATTTCTCAGTTTATATCTCGCAATTCAAATTTTTTTTCTCAAAATTCTTTTATATCTCGCAATTCTATATTTTTTCTCAAAATTCCGAGTTTATATCTCGCAATTCTCAGTTTCATTCACAATTCTTAGTTTAAATCTTGCAATTCTCAGTTTATATCTCACAATTCTCAGTTTAAATCTCACAATTCTCAGTTTAAATCTCACAATTCTCAGTTTAAATCTCACAATTCTCAGTTTAAATCTCACAATTCTCAGTTTATCTTCATTTTTTGAGATACGACTACATCTCAGTTTATATTTCTCAAAATTTTGAGTTATCTCGCAATTCTGAGTTTAAATCTTGCATTTTGACTTATTTCTCCAATTTCCGAGTTTACATCTCACAATAATTTTTTTCCACCACAGAATAAAAATAAATAAAAACGTTAACTTTTTATTCTGTGAATCCTGAGTTTACATCTCACTGTTCTGTTTTTTAAAAGGTAATTGTGACTTTTTATCTCAAATTCGCTTTTTTAGTTTTTCTTTTTATTATTATTCTGTGGCGGAAACAGCTTCCATAATTAACTAATGCACTTAAGTGAAGTCCTATGAGCAGACAGGGTTTACAGGCAAACATCTCAAGATTATGGCACTTATTTCTTGAGCTGTAAAATTGTTTACTTTTAATTTTAGCTGTTTGTAGGAACAAAGTTAAATTTTTCACTATATAAAATGCCCTTCTCTTGTATCAAGTTTCCAGAGTTACCAGGATGATTTCAAGTATTTTGAATTATATTCTGTCATGTTAACAAGTATAATACGTCTTCTAAACTACAGGTATTTAAACATTTATTCCACTGCCCAGTACATAGGCTACTTACATTAACCATACATCACTTTAACCACAATTTTAAATAAGGGATGAGTCAAAACTATTGAACACAGCCTTATATTTCTCAAGGAAAGTGCACATAATCAAAACACTGTCTGTCTGTACATGAGCCAAATAAACAAGCGCAACCAACCACTATGACATGACACGACTCTGGGTGGGATTCAATATATTCATACCAACACATGTATTGAATGGAAAGTTTAGCCAAAAATGAACATTCTGTCATTACTCATTTTAAACCTGTAAGTGTTATTTATTCACCAATGTCTTTTCAGTAGCTTCTTCAAAACTGGATGAAGTCTTAATCTAAAAATTAGATTTTTTTTTTTTTGGGGGGGGAGTAATAAATTCACTGACATAGAACGAAAAGATGTCTGAATTTAACAACAAAAATTTGCAAAGTTTAATAACAGCATTTTACTCAAACATGTTTTTTTATTTATTTTTTTTATCATCAATTTGAAGAAACAATTACTTATTTCAGAATTGTTTATTGAAAAGTGTTTTGGATTAAACTTTCCCCAAACTTTTGTGTCAACCAAAAATTTTCTTTGGTGACTCTTTGAAGCAAGACTCTTTTAATATTAAGTTTACAATGATTTTTTAAAATTATTATTATCTTGCAAATTTTACGTTTCCCAGTTATGTCTATAGCTCTTCATACAATACAGATTTTCTCAAAGCAGCTTCACAAAGATAAACAGCCAAATAACAGAATAAATTCTGAAACTCATGTATGGAGACAATTCAGATTCTACTGTAAAGCAGCTCTAAAAGACAAAACTGACATAATTTCAGAGAAAATGCCATCTTTTTATCTGCAAGAAGATATTGATGTATAATTGCATTTTTAAGGAACACTAAAAATGTGACTTATAAGAGCCTTTGGGGTATAATAAATATAGGCTAACACAATAACACTTTTAAATTCCTTTTGGTTAGTTATGAGGGGTCCTCGGGCTCAGTTCTTGGACCACTTCTCTTCTCTGTCTACATGGCATCACTAGGTTCTGTCATTCAGAAACATGGCTTTTCATATCACTGCTATGCTGATGACACTCAACTCTACCTCTCATCCCATCCTGATGATCCGACGATAGCTGCTCACATCTCAGCTTGTCTAACAGACATTTCTGAAGGACCATCACCTTCAACTCAACCTTGCCAAGACAGAAATGCTTGTGGTTCCAGCAAACCCATCGTTTCATCAAAATTTCACCATCCAGTTAGGCACATCAACCATAACTCCTTCAAAATCAGCTATAAACCTTGGAGTTGTGATTGATGATATGCTGAATTTCTCAGACCATATTGCTAAAACTGCCCGGTCCTGCAGGTTTGCTTTATTTAACATCAAGAAGATCATGCCTTTCTTTCGGAACATGATTCTCAACTCCTTGTTCAAGCTCTTGTTCCATCCAGGTGGATTATTGCAATGCTCTCTTGGCAGGTCTTCCAGCCAGTTCTATCAGAGCTTTACAATTAATCCAGAATGCAGCAGCAAGATTAATTTTTAACGAGCCAAAAAGAATGCACGTCACACCTCTGTTTATCAATTTGCACTGGCTACCAGTAGCTGCTCGCATAAGATTCAAGGCATTGATGTTTGCCTACACAACCACCACTGGCTCTGCACCCATTTACTTAAATTCATTACTTCAGAGTTATGTGCCCTTTAGAAGCTTGTGTTCTGCAAGTGAACGTCGCTTTGTTGTGCAATTCCAAAGAAGCACATAATCACTTTTACGGACTTTTAAATTAGATGTTCCCTCCTGGTGGAATGACCTTCCCAAATCAATCCGAGCAGCTGAGTCTTTAGCTATCTTCAAGAAACGACTAAAACACATCTCTTTCCATCTTTATTTGACCCTCTAACTCTAGCACTCTCTATTCTATTCTTTAAAACTTGCCCCTTTTAGATTTGCACTCTATTCATTTACTAACTGCTTTTCTTAAAAATTAAAAAACATTTTGTTTTTAAATAGAACACCCTTGTTTCTCTAATCTTTTTGTATTCTATTTGTTTTCTTTTTATTTATTTTACAATTAACAAAAAGCAAAAAAGGACTCTAACACTAGCTGGCTCTATTCTTTTTCTATTCTATCTGTTTTCTTTTGATTTATTATATAATTAAAAAAAAACCTTGATATGTGTACTGCGTTAAGCTAACTGACACTTGTTATAGCAATTGTATATCATTGCTCTTTTGTTGATTTTGATTGCTTCCATTGTCCTCATTTGTAAGTCGCTTTGGATAAAAGTGTCGGTAAATGACTAAATGTAAATGTAATGTAATGTATTATTTGTGCTTTTAAACGCTATATTCTTTTTTTGCATATTAAAAAAAAAAAGAAAATATATTTTGCCTGAAGGATTTTTGGTCCACACAATGGAAGTCACTGGGGTCCAAAGTTATGTTTTGGACCCCACATTCTTTCATTTTAATGGTAAAGAAAGTCGATGTGAGAGTGAATAAATGATGACAGAAACTTTAACTACCAAAATCACTACTGATTTTAATGTCATCCTTTATGATTTATAAATAAAAAATACTGTCCACAGTGGCGGAAGTCAATTTTTTTAGTATATGCATTTAACACAGAGGAAAATATTATTTATCAAAGGTTACTCATTCTCAAATGTTTTAAGCATCAACTTTGTCTCAGATGTTTCTAAGAAACATTTGCGTTCAAACTCAGATTTCTGACCTTTGAATGCACACTTCTGAAACTCAAGGAGACACATGTGAGGGTCTTTTTCCCAGGAGACACATCTGAGACATATGAGACTCCTCCACTTAATCTCACTGTGCTCTTGTAGAAACACTTGAGCCGTGAGTGAGATTTTCCCGTGCGCTGCAGTAAGGCGTTACAGTAGCAGACGGCTGCGGTCGGGGCTCTAAGTAAAACCAGTCGTCTGGTGTTTTCTCCGGCCGCAGGAGTAATGATATAATGGAGGTATTGGCTCCCTGCGGGCTCAGTCCTGCAGGGTTTAGAGGACAGAGACGTTCTGCTGTAATCACTGCAAATAGCTGCAATCAGATGGCGTGCCAGCTCTTATATTCTCTGCCTTATGTATTTACAGAGGAGACACGGGAGAAAATGAATCTAGTGGCACATCTCAAATGACCGACGCAAACAAAAAAAAGAGAGAAAAACACACTAGATCTGGGTTCCTCAAATCTTACCCTGGAGGTCCAATGCGCTGCAGAGTTTAGCTCCAACCCTGATCAAACTCAGGTACCTGTGATTTTCTAATGATCCTGAAGACATTGATTAGCATGCTCAGGTGTGTTTGATTAGGGTTAGAGCTAAACTCTGCAGGAAAGTGGATCTCGTGGGCCAGATTTGAGGATCCCTGCACTAGATGGTCAAATACAAACACCGAGAGTGACTCTGACGCCCCCTTCTGGAGGAAGAAGATTATTATGCTTTATAAGGCATTCTCAATTCATTCAAAAAAAATATTAGGGCCTAAATTTAAGATTTATGCATTTGGATCATAGCTTTTTATTTACATTAGTAAACTTGTATAATACAATGTGATGCATATTTGCCAGTCATGCATTCATAAATATGATTAATAACAAATAATTGTGTTTTCAAAATGCATATACTCAGAAATCAGAATCAACAAAAGTGTTCAACGTTACGGATGGGCCGATCGATCCTGAAGTATTGAAAGTTTTTCTTACTCTCTGATTCCAAAATAATAATATTACTAATAAAAAACAAATCCAGTATATTTTCTTATGTAGCTTCTCTCATAAATCCCAGCACAAATCCTAAATGAGTTGCCTGCGGAAACACTTTGTTTTCCATATTCAATTAGTTAAAACCTATGAGATTGAAACTGGATTTATAAACCTGGTCACCATGTATTTAAAACGCATTCAGTTTGCTACTAGTGGTTTAACAACCACCCTGAACACCCTAGCAACCACTTAACTGCACAGAATACCCTAGCAACTGTTTAACAACCACCCTGAACACCCTAGCAACCACTTAACTGCACAGAATACCCTAGCAACTGTTTAACAACCACCCTGAACACCCTAGCAACTACTTAACTGCCCGAACAACCCTAGCAACTGTTTTAAACAACCACCCTGCACACCTAGCAACCACTTACTGCACAGAACTACCCTAGGCAACTGTTTACACCACCCAACCCCTAGCAAAAACCTACTTAACGCACAGATACCCTAGCAAACTGTTTAACAACCCCCTGGACACCCTATCAACTACTTACTGCACAGAATACCCTAGTAACAACTGTTTACAACCCCCTGAACACCCTAGAACTACTTTAACTGCCGCAGAACCCCTAGAACGTTGACAACCACCCTGAACACCCTAGCAACTACTTAACTGCCCAGAACACCCTAGCAACTGTTTAACAACCACCCTGAACACCCTAGCAACTACTTAACTGCACAGAATACCCTAGCATCCATAATGTGTCTAAAAACGTATTACGCATCGCTAACCAATTAGTTAAAGCTATGGGTAGTTAAGCAGAATACTTTGACAATTGTATTTCAAAGCTCTAGCAACCATTTAAAAAGACCCTATTGCAACATGGCAGTGAGTTCTACAAATACATTAACAATATAAAGTTTTTCTTACTCTCTTGAGCCCATAATAATAATAATAATAATAAACAACCCCAGTATACTTTCTTATGTAGCTTCTCTAATAAATCCCAGCACAAATCCAAAGGAGTTACCTGCAGAAACACTTTGTTTGGACTCCTATAAACTGGCAGCAGATCCTGGACTCTCCTCGACGCCAGAGCGGTTAAGATTTCAACAATGCAAAGCATATGCTTATGAAAATAATTACCTAACCTTGAGTTCAGGGGCTTCTTGGCTGCAGATAGAGGGGCCAGACGCAGCGCCAGGTAACGTCTGCAATTATAACCTCCATCAAAACTCACTACATGCGCATGATGCTGTAGAAAAAAAAACCCATAAAAGCCTATTCAGCATTAGGATGCCGGTTCCCAGAGGCCCCTCTATCTCTAATTGTAATCTATTAAGAATCACAAAAGCTGCAGACGGGAAAGTTTCTGAGAGGAGCGTCTGTTCAGACAGACGGGCACCTGGGGAATCGGAGGAGGTTTTCAGACAGACCGAGAGAAGTGTATCGCTTTCTGAAGCTAATTAGTCCTGTATATGACCAATCAGAAGAAATACAACAGCTGGCCAAGAAATATATTTGCCTTGCACTGGTGAAGGACAGCCGGTGGAAAGAAGCAGTGCAGTACCTGATGTTATTCAAGAGCAGCATTCAGGGATCAGATGTGGGACAAATATAGACCATCTCAAACATCTCAGCTTCAGTTTCATTGTTTCCTCCAGCTCAAATGGACACATATGCATTAAGAACTCGGCCAAGAAACACATTCACAAGGGTCGATCTCACAGAGCCTGACAAGGTTACATTTAACCTCAGAATAAAACGAAAATAGAACAAATTATATTTTGTATATATTAAGCATATTTAAAGGACCATTTTAAGGTTTTGACATTATTTTCATGACAGCACAAACTGGAAAAAAATAATTTATTACATTAATATATTATGGGCTGTTACTCAAGTATTTTGACTGGTTGCTAGGGCATTGCTATGCAGTTGCTAAGGTCTTCTAGGTGGTTGCTAGGCGGTTACTAAAGTGTTTTGGCTGGTTGCTAGGCATTGCTGTGCAGTTGCTAAGGTCGTCTAGGTGGTTGCTAGGTGGCTACTAAAGTGTTTTGGCTGGTTGCTACGCATTGCTGTGCAGTTGCTAAGGTATTCTAGGGGTTTGCTGAGGTGTTTGAGTGGTTGCTAGTGCCTTGTTATGCAGTTACTGAGGTGTTTTGGCTGGTTGCTAGGTATTGCTGTGCAGTTGCTAAGGTATTCCAGTGTTTGCTGAGGTGTTTGAGTGGTTGCTAGTGCCTTGTTATGCAGTTACTAAGGTGTTATGGCTGGTTGCTACGTATTGCTGTGCAGTTGCTAAGGTATTCTAGGGGTTTGCTGAGGTGTTTGAGTGGTTGCTAGGGCTGCCCCCCCCCCCCCCCCCCCCCCCCCTCCCTCCCCCCCCCCACCCCCCCCCCCCCCCCCTTGTTATTGCAGTTACTAAGTGTTTTGGCTGGGTTGCTAGGTATTGCTGTGCAGTTGCTAAGGTATTCCAGTGTTTGCTGAGGTGTTTGAGTGGTTGCTAGTGCCTTGTTATGCAGTTACTAAGGTGTTTTGGCTGGTTGCTAGGTATTGCTGTGCAGTTGCTAAGGTATTCTAGGGGTTTGCTGAGGTGTTTGAGTGGTTGCTAGTGCCTTGTTATGCAGTTACTAAGGTGTTTTGGCTGGTTGCTACGTATTGCTGTGCAGTTGCTAAGGTATTCTAGGGGTTTGCTGAGGTGTTTGAGTGGTTGCTAGTGCCTTGTTATGCAGTTACTAAGGTGTTTTGGCTGGTTGCTACGTATTGCTGTGCAGTTGCTAAGGTATTCTAGGGGTTTGCTGAGGTGTTTGAGTGGTTGCTAGTGCCTTGTTATGCAGTTACTAAGGTGTTTTGGCTGGTTGCTACGTATTGCTGTGCAGTTGCTAAGGTATTCCAGTGTTTGCTGAGGTGTTTGAGTGGTTGCTAGTGCCTTGTTATGCAGTTACTAAGGTGTTTTGGCTGGTTGCTAGGTATTGCTGTGCAGTTGCTAAGGTATTCCAGTGTTTGCTGAGGTGTTTGAGTGGTTGCTAGTGCCTTGTTATGCAGTTACTAAGGTGTTTTGGCTGGTTGCTAGGTATTGCTGTGCAGTTGCTAAGGTATTCCAGTGTTTGCTGAGGTGTTTGAGTGGTTGCTAGTGCCTTGTTATGCAGTTACTAAGGTGTTTTGGCTGGTTGCTACGTATTGCTGTGCAGTTGCTAAGGTATTCCAGTGTTTGCTGAGGTGTTTGAGTGGTTGCTAGTGCCTTGTTATGCAGTTACTAAGGTGTTTTGGCTGGTTGCTACGTATTGCTGTGCAGTTGCTAAGGTATTCCAGTGTTTGCTGAGGTGTTTGAGTGGTTGCTAGTGCCTTGTTATGCAGTTACTAAGGTGTTTTGGCTGGTTGCTAGGTATTGCTGTGCAGTTGCTAAGGTATTCCAGTGTTTGCTGAGGTGTTTGAGTGGTTGCTAGTGCCTTGTTATGCAGTTACTAAGGTGTTATGGCTGGTTGCTACGTATTGCTGTGCAGTTGCTAAGGTATTCTAGGGGTTTGCTGAGGTGTTTGAGTGGTTGCTAGTGCCTTGTTATGCAGTTACTAAGGTGTTTTGGCTGGTTGCTAGGTATTGCTGTGCAGTTGCTAAGGTATTCTAGGGGTTTGCTAAGGAGTTTTGGAGATGTATCTATCTATCATTTAAATAGTACAGTATTTATACAGCATGCGTAACTGGCTTTTCTGCCTTTAATTTCTGACAATTAAGAAATAATAATATTAATGAGAATCTAATGAGATTCACCTTTGAAAATAAGCATTATAAACAAACTCAAAAATAAAATATTTTTTTAATAAGATTTTGCAAGTGAAATGTGCTTAATGGTCCTGAAAATACTGTCAACGTGTGAAAACGCAGTCCTAAATGGACAATGTTTTCATACAAAATATGATTTCATTTAAATTTGCAGCGAGAGTCGCTCTTTAGGTTGGTATTAACAGGATCACAATTACTCCAAACATAATTACACTGTCAACACTGTCACAATAAGCTTCAACCTGCAATGATGAAACTGATTTACCATATAAATGTACACAACAGACCCTGATAATATACAGCAGGACATTTACCACACACTAACAACACGTGTGTTCAAATACTTATGAAACGTCATTATTTACGGTGCGAGAGAGAGGAGGGATGAAAATACATTTAAAGGCAAAGCAGAAGACAGAAAAAATAAAAACACATTATATCAATCGTTTTGCCTCACCCAGGACCTGTTTAAAGCAAGGTTACTGTCGTCAACTAAAACTATAACTAAAGCCATAAAAAAGTTACTTCATAAATATTAACTGAAATTAAATATAATAAAAAAAAAAAACCTAGTTGCCAAGGCAACACCTCATTTTAGTTTAACTTTATGTACTGTATAAAATAAAAACTAAATTACTAAAAATTACAAAACCACAAAATACTGAAACCGCTAAAACTAAAATGAAAACAAAAATTGAAAACATAAAAATATAAACTGATTTAAAAAATGAATTAAAAAAGAAAAACTATAACAGTATCCTATCATGATCCTAAAATAACATGTGACTTTAGTGACCGTCTTATATGACAAAAAAGAAAAATACAGCTATTGACATTGGCTGTAATTACATTATTGACCAACAGGTAGAGCCACAACTACTGCATTCAGTTTAGGCTAGAAAATGCTGTACCATTTAATTTTTCATTTTAGGACTCAAATACATGATCATGTTGCTATACGGGCATTTTAAGTGCAGATTTAACACCGTTTGTGTTCAACACAACTAAAGGGAAAAAAAACACGTCATTCTTCTACTGCATTCAAAGGCAGAACACCAGTTTATTACAATAAAACGTTTGCAATAATGAAGAGGTTGAGGAAGAATGTACAGATTTTTTTTTTCATTTTCAGCACTGTGAGTTTAAGAGGTAGAGATGTCAAAAGAAGAAAAAAAAAAACAGAATCAGAGGAAAACAACACACCAAAAGACACAATGAAACTACAGTGTTAAAACAAAGTCAAAGGCAATGTCACTTAATTTCCTATCAATATAACCTCTATTTCCTACTAACAAAAACATGTCAGTAAACACCAGCAGATATCAACGGCCTGGATTGCATCAAAGTGCTTTTTAAACTGCTGTTACAGTATCAAACACATAATTCATTCACCGTAACATTCAGATTCGTGCAGTGTCATGTAAGTTTCATTTTGCATATCCGAACTGCACACGATGGGAGATTACTAGTCTTGATTATAATTGTAAGACAATTTTGTTGTATATCAAAATTATTTTTTAACAGCCACATTTTTCTGTGCTCAGCATTAACACGTACACTCTAAAAAATGCTGGGTTATATTTAACCCAGCATTTTTTAGAGTGTACCTGTTAATGCTGGGTTAAAAAGGGACAAACCCAGCTATTGGGTTGTTTTGACCCAGCGGTTGGGTTCAAAACAGCCCAACCGCTGGGTCAAAACAACCCAATTGCTGGGTCAAAACAACCCAATAGCTGGGTTTGACCCTTTTTAACCAATAGTTATATTTAAACCAGCATTTTTTAGAGTGTACGTGTTAATGTTGGGTTAAATATAACCCAGCGCTGGGTCAAAACAACCCAATAGCTGAGTTTGCCCCTTTTTAACCCAGCGTTATATTTAACCCAGCATTTTTTAGAGTGTACGTGTTAATGTTGGGTTAAATATAACCCAGCGCTGGGTCAAAACAACCCAATAGCTGGGTTTGTCCCTTTTTAACCAATAGTTATATTTAACCCAGCATTTTTTAGAGTGTAAACAGCACACAATTTTGATTTCAGACGTGAATGTAGGCATGACATTTTCCATGCAAATGTTCATCAATATACAGTAGTCCCATCTCTGTTTTCTAGTAATTGTCATAAATGTGATTTATGCACGATCCTGACAGTCATTTCTGTTTAAAAGTCTCTGCAAAGTATCATAAATATAATTACATTTCCCAATATACAGCAGGTTACACTAACTGTTAAAAACGGCATGACCATTAAAATAAAATCCGTGTGAACTTTAGTGTCTTTGTAAAGTCACAACACTTGAATCCACCAGCAGCAGAGGGCGCTGGATCACTATAATCCATCACGCCCATCTGCAGAGGCTCATGGGAAGGGACTCATTCAGCACCAGTACATGCTAAAATGTCTTGTAATATATACTGTAAGTGCATGATTGTGTTCAGTTGTTGGGGGTGAGGAACAAAACTATAACAGTAGTATTATATAACTGTTCAGATCACGTACTGCGACCCTCATGCTTATTTGGACACTTAAACCTAAAGAAGTTTTAGTAAGTGGTCTCTTCTGCTCACCAAGGCTGCATTTATTTGATCTAAACTACAGTAAAAATTGTGAAATTTTATTACAATTTAAAATAACTGTTTTGTATGTGAAAATGTTAAAATGTAATTTATTGCTGTGATCAAAGCTGAATTTTCAGCATCATTACTCCAGTCTTCAGTGCCACATGATATTTCAGAAATCATTCTAATATGATGATTTGCTGCTCAAGAGACATTTCTGATTATTATCAATGTTGAAAACAGTTGTGCTGCCTCATATTTGTCTGGGAAAACTATTCAAAAGTTTTACTTTTAAGCAAGGAAGCATTACATTGATCAAAAGTGACAGTAAATACATTTATAATGTTAGAAATGATTTACATTTCAAATGAATGCTGTGCTTTTGAACACCTGAAAAAATGAACATCAACAAAAATATTAGACCGCAAAAAACTGTTTGCAACATTGATAATAAGAACCATTATTGATAACTGAACACACAGAAAAGGAGTGAAGCATAATCAGTAATTAGACGATTATATAAGGATCATGTGACACTGAAGACTGGCGTAATGATGCTGAAAATTCAGCTTTGCATCACAGGAATAAATTACATTTTACAATATATTCACATAGAAACCAGTTAATTTAAATTGTAATAATATTTCAGAATTTTAACATTTTATTTCTTTCATTTTGATCAAATAAATGCAGAATTGATGGGACTTCAGGAAGGCTTGTTGATTGAGTTTGTGCATTCGCTATATAACAATTAATCTTTTCATACATTCACAAATAACAATCAATTAAAGTGCTGGGATCAATCCATATTACATTAAACAGATTTTCCAAACTCAAATTAGCTCTAATTCCTGCTGAAGTTCAACAGGAAGCTGGATTCATTCAATTATTTAACAGATAATTGTATACAGTAGTTAAGACAAAAGAACATTAATGAAGGACTCCAGGCACGTTTTCTCCGATCACCACAGAAACAGTAGTAACTCTACCCAGAATGCCCTCATGACAGGAAACAGAAGCAGAGGACGTCACTCGTGCGTCACTTGCTGTTGTTGCAGTAGCTGCTGTAGTTACTGCAGGCCTTCTTCATGTCGGTGAGAAAGGCAGGGACGCCCGTCTGAGAGCAAAACTCATCCATCAGCATACTCACCTCATCATGGATTACACCAGAAATCTACAGCACTCACCTTCGCGGTCCAGTTCACCAGCCACGCTGGGATCATTCCTCCAGGATTGTCAAAGTAGTTCATAAACACTGCAATACGATTCAGAACAAACGCTCTTATTATTCATTCAGCTTCAGGACGCAATGGGAAGTTATTATCATTACAGATTTGATCTGAAAGATCACAATGAGTCTCTCAGAAAAACACCTTCACTTGCATCCAAAACCTATCTCAGATCAGTCTAAAGGATCATGGGAAAACAGTTTTTGGCACGCATTAACCACCTTTAATAAACCTCAAGAGGAATAATGGAGACACATTAGACTCTGTTAACCAGACAAACATAGAAACACGAGAAGATCCATCAAACAATATTTCTGCCCTCACTGAAAACAAAAATGCTGTTATATATGTGTGTATATACACACACATAATTGTGTACATAAGAATCAGATGGAGCAGGGTTTTTGGATCAGCATAATAACACTGTTGATGGACACTGTGCAGCGTCTGGTTAACACAGTCTGAGCTCCAGTGAAGCCGAGCTCATCAGCTTGAGTGTGTTAGACGTGTGTTTGTACCTTTGGTGCCGCCAGAGCCGTCGCTCTCCATGGCCAGACTCTGTTTGTAGTCTTTGACCCGGATCACACCCTTCTTCTCTGGACACTGAGACACAGCCGAGCTCTTGGCTAAAACCACACAGATCTTCCGTCCTCCCACGTCCAGATCCCGGCGCTCCCGCACATACACATACTGAAGAGAGTTAAGAGCTCACCCACAGACAAATACAGCCATGCCTTTATCAATTATTAATATACTTAAAGAAATACTACAAGAAACACATTTGTGTTTCTGATGAAGGGGAACCTCAGCGTTATTGCCAGAGACAAAAGAGAAAGCAAGCTGTTATGATTTCTACTTTTGTATTTGAGGCTGATTTAAGCTTGTACAGGGATGCCATAATTCCTCAATGAATTGAAAATAGATTTAAATGAACTGAAATTAATTGGAAAGAACAATTCGTTTTTATATTGTTAAAATATAAAAATATATTTAAAAAAAAAATCCAAAATTTGAAATTTAATATGAATACTGTAAAATGTAATGTTTTTAATGTTAAATGTGCAATTGTTTTAGAAAAAATGCGGTATTTTGTTTTTCCAATCAGAATAATATAATAGACATTTATAATAATAGTTATTTCCCAAGTAAAATATTAATGGGTATAGATTTATTTATTAGACTATGGAATGAAATCATATAAATGGAGAGATGTTCTTTTCAGACATGGTCAGAGTTTACATGAATCTGGCTATTCCCGCACACACACTGTATTTGTCGGAGCATGAAGTGTGTTTGTAGGATACATCTCTGTTGGACAGAGTTAATGGATATTTCACTTCCCAGTATATGGCTTTCTGTCGCCGTAGTCGTCTCTGCAGCTCTGAGGACGACACCCAAACCACCACACACACACACACACACACGTGAAAGATGAGACAGTGATGGGTGATACATCACAATATAATTACATTTTCAAGAAATAAAATATTAAAAATTCTTTATATATGAATAAAATAACCTATAGAACAAAGAAAACCCCTGATTTGGATCAAATATTTTACTAATTAAATCTACACTACAAGGGGGGAATTGTGTGTCTACCAGTGTGGATGAATCTTAATGAAAGGTTAGTAAATGTCATTTTAGAGACACTGTGTGCTTTCAGATTTGTGGCAAGAGTTCAGGGAGGATCCTTTTCTCTTCCAGCGTGACACAGAGTGACGTCCATATAGTCTGTGAGGAAGAACTTGGTTGACCTGTATTAAACCCAGACCTGAACCTCTACTGAACTCGTACTCTTCTGGGAGCAATTCCCTCCCAAAGTCCAGATCCAATATCTAAACATCTTCCCAGAAGACTGGAGGCTATCAGGGAGGACAAACACTTCACATCAGTGCAAAAACAGCTTCATATTATGAAACACTTGAGTTCAAAACAAACATATATTATAAAACAGACTGGATTTGCCAGGTTGGCATTAAAAACATTTTCAAGGAAATTAGACAAGTAAACTATATACAATCAAGCAGAATTGTGAGTTACTATAGTTAACTAAAACTTAAAACTTTCCATCAATCGACATACAATACACTTTAAAGGGGTCATATGACGCTATTTCAATTTTTCCTTTCTCTTTAGAGTGTTACAAGCTCTTTGGTGCATAAAGAAGATCTGTAAAGTTGCAAAGACTAAAGTCTCAAATCCAAAGAGATATTCTTTATAAAAGTTAAGAGTCAGCCACACCTACCTAAAACGGCTCGTTCTAACACACCCCCACATATCTACCTCACTATGTGGGAAGATTTGCATAACGCTGCCCAAATGTTCACACAAAGAAAGAAGGCATAACTTTTATTCTCGCTGTAGTATTGTTGTTGCCACCGCCATGTCGTGAAGACGCTGTGTGCTTCGTTGTGAAAGCGAAACTACTTTGTTTGGCCTTCCAAAGAGGACGATATCTGCTTCGTCATGCCTGGAGCTGATCCATGCTGGTCGCTAACATACTTCAACTTCGCTCTGTGGATCGCCGGATCGGCTTTCACCGTGGACGAAGCGGAGTCCAGCCCGGGGTCGTCACATGTGGTTGCCGCAGGCATCACAATATGGTAAGGGACGTAACATTTCCGTCTCACGCTTGAGGAATTCGGTTAATCACAATGCACTGGATAGCTGGCCACTCACAGCACACCTCGCTTTTCAGACCGATGCGCTTTGTAAAAAAGCGATGCGTTTCAGAAAGGCGGGGCCTAGAGGAGAAAAGAAACAGAAACAATAATGACAGTATGTGTATACACCAAAACACAAATAAATAAGGTTATTTTAGCAGCATCATATGACCCCTTTAACTTAAACAAAATATATTTTCAGTTAATATTTTAACAAAATTACTCAAACCTTAACTAAAATTACAAAGAAAACAATACAATAAGATTTAACTGGAAAATAAATAAATAACTTATTACATTTCAACTAATTGCCAAGGCAACATTTATTAATTTCCCAATGTAATGTACTAAAATAATTATAACTAAAATAATTTAAATTAATATAAACAATACATATTTAAAAACAAAACATAAAAAACTATGATAAAATAAAATGGGGGGGGGGACAAAGTTTAAAATGAAACTGAAAACAAAATCAAATTTAGCTGAAATAAAATACAATTTAAAAGACTTAAAAGCATACACATCTCTACACATACAGTAATCAACATTTGAAGTGGATCAAAAAAGTTTATCAAAGTTGTCCTGAGACAAGAACACATTTTGGTTTAGGTTTTAGGACAACTTTGATGAAAGGTTTTGATCCACTTCAAATGTTGACTACTGTATATTAGGGCTGTCAAATTTTTTTTTCGAATATTTCACATTCGAATGTTGCATTCGAATAAGGGCCGGATTTACCTCTTTTCGTGAAGAGAAATTTTGGCAAAACAAATTTTTGGGCCCCCCTTCACTATTAATATAATAGGCCTAATATTAACACTCAAGCAAACAAAATATTTCTTAATCAGTGGAAACCGTTACAGTGTTTTCTATCACAATAAGCGCTTGCGTTCAGTCAATAAAAATCCAATGTAGTTCTTAATTTGTTTGAGAACTGAGAAAGACCGTTCCATTAATAGGCGCGGCGACGTGGCCACATAACCACTTCAGGAGTGCATTATTTCTATACAAATTTTAATGGCTGGAGTCACAATCACACATCAATTGTTCAGATGATTTGTTTCAAGACATTTGATATGTTTCCGGCCTGAAATATTTGTGTTTGTTAACTAGCTAATTTTGTAGCACCTTCATCCACAAAACTTCAATTGCAAATTTCACCAAAACGTATTTTAACTAATTACGAGGTTTGAGCAGATTGCAGGTTTAAGCATATTAATGCAAAGTTTAAATCAGTATTTAGAAAGAAGAAGTGAAGAGAGAGGAGGGGGAGATTAAGTGCATGTGAATACTTGCATCTGTGCGTCTCTCAGCAGTGTTCAGCAGCAGCAGCGTCTACTAATAGCGAATCTTTAAGTTGAACGCATCAAGAACCTCGCTACTGAGAAAAGTCATGTAGCTTTTCAAGCTGCGAAACTCTTTTATTGATAAATTTGCGGTTCAGCCGCAGCTGACAACAAGTTTCTGTTTGCGTCTCGCGTGTGTGCGCGAGGGTGAGGGTCTGTACATTGTGTGGGTCTGTGGAGAGAACGGGAGAAGAAAGGAAAGCGTGATTTCCGTACATAAAAAAGTTGAAAGACATGGAAATAGTTTGCCATTTTTACCCTATTGTTTGTTATATTTATTTGCTCAATGTCTTCTGGGGTTTTGGTTCTTTTACTGTTGTAGACATCCCATTGTATAAAAAAAATATTATATTGCTCTTCATTGTGTTTGGGCCCCCCCTGGATGAGTAAACATAGGTACGTGCCTAGAATGCTTATGCGTAAATCCAGCCCTGATTAGAATTTTAGGTGTGCGTCAGTGGCGCACGAAATGCGACGACAATGTAAGTGTCATTGCATTTTTTTAATGTTTTTAAAAAATGTAAACTACACTTCAAATGAAAACAGATCAACTTTAACTGAAAGAAAAGAAATAATTGAAATAAAAAATTTTATTTAGCTAGCTGCCAAGACAAATAACAAGTATATAAAAATGTGGCAAAAACACAAAAAAAAACAAAATCTCCAAAAACAAAGAACTTAAAATAAAAACAAAAATAAACTTAATACAATGTAAAATAAAATATTTTATTTTAGCTAGTTGATAAACACAACAACAACAACAACAACAAAAAGACTAAAACCAAAATTAAAATGAAAACAAAATAATTATATAAAAAAATAAAACCGATTGAAAATAATAATAATAAGCACTATAATAGTTTCTCAATAGGCTCACAGGCGGGTTCGTTCCAGGTCTGAACAGTTCACGGGCGTATCTAGCTTGAAAACGATGATGTATTCAGCAAACAAGGGTGGAGGCGAAGGCGTTTACGTGTGATTATAATCAAGCGATTCTTGACTGATTTAACACAAACCAACTTTCAGCGCTCTGGTGGTCCTACACAATATTCATACCAAGCAATTAAAAGACAAAGCACGAGAAAATTACTCAACACAGAGATCTGCATTCAGTGAAATCAGACACGAGCCGGGCAAAACTACAGAGAAGAGAAGCTGAACGAAAACATGATGTTCAAAACAACTCCTGCAGTCCGACTGAAGCGTGTATTTGAAGAAAACAATGACACTGGAGCGCAAAGTCATAAAAACCGTAAACGGCTGTTATGCAATGGAGAGTTGGAGGTCGCTTTGTGTGTATAAAGCAGGGTTTGGGTGGGATTTCTGGAGAGTTATGCCACAAACAAACACCCACAGGAAAAGAGCACATCCATCAGGACTGCAGCACAGATGCATGAGGCTCTTCATGAGAGATCAGCTCAAACACATGCACGTCTGGAGCCAGAGATGTGTTTCTAATAAAACACCACTCCACCCACACGCACACGTTCATGCTCCGCTTGTGTTTGCGGGAAATACACCACCCAACCGCGTCACATCTTAACAACTGAGGAAAAAACCAAAGAGCTGATTACATTAAACATACAGTTTCTCAACAAATGCACTCTCATGCAACTACAAAATAAGTCCAGGATGAGAAAAAAAGCTCAATGCAATACGGAGATTGAGATGACGGTCAAGTAGGGCAGATCTTCTGGACAGCGAAAACAGATTTCATGTCTCGAACCAGAGCACAGACACAGACCGAAGTGACTGCTAAAGATGGTTTAATAGTTCCTGGATCCAGAGAGAACAGATCAAGCTCCTTATTGATCATTTTACACATTAACTTGTTTTTACACATGGTATGTAGACCACTTTAAGCATGAAGTTGGAGCTCTACTATTCGATTGTTACTTAAACAGTAAAAGCTGCTGAGCTTTTATGATGTCAAAAAAAATAAAAGGAGTTTCAAAGTACAAACCTGTTCAGTTGACAAAAATCTGATCCAGGGTCAGTTTCTGCCTTTCACATGATTACGACTGATCTTATACAGACTGATGGATCTGATTCTGGATCAGTCTACTGAGAAACTCTATGTATAAAGGCCTGTGTGGCTATACTGTATAACCCACATCACTAGCACAATCTACACACATACAAACTACTGAATAAACACAGCACTGGATCAGTCTAAACACTAAACTACGAGACGTATACGTGCATTTACCTGCAATATCTGATTGAATTTGACCACCAGCAACAGGAAGAACTTCAAAATATGGAAAAAACATTAGAAAAGTGCACAAAAAAAAGAACAAGCCCTATGACGCATTTCAAGTGGGCGACAGTTTGTTTGAGCGCCATGAAGCCAAATGTGGAAATTTTGAACACATTGTCGTTTTTTAACCAAAACAAAAGCCTGTTGAGCTGCATAGCTAGAGAAATGGGTGTATCAACTGTAATCTCTTCAGTGATGATTCACAACTTCAGGAATTTGTCTAAACCTGCTTTACAAGTAGCCTAATACTGAGACTCACACTAACGTAACTCTGAGACTGAAGGGTGAATTTTGATGTAATGATGGCAGTGCTGGGTAGTAACTGATTACAGGTGATCTGGATTACATGTAATCTAATTACAAGTATTTGTAATTCGATCATATTGCACGGTGAAATACTCACGGTGATTATACGATTACAATTACATCATACACACATTAAAATGCACAAATGTACGTTATTTCTTATTTACATGTAATGCAGGGAGTCTCTATCACTTTTTTGGGGGGGTCAGCTGAACCTCTTTTACCTAATATATACTAAAAAGCCTCATTTGTCACATGACATTCAGGTAAACAAATAAAGTGTTTCACCTTTTTAAGCAATTGTTTATTTGAATGATAAATTGATTTATTTTTATTTGACTTGTTTTTGATTTCATTTATTATTTAATATCATTACGGGAAAAAAAACCCTTGATGTAATAGTCAATGCACTTTATGTTATTAATAACAATACATAGGATTGTAACGCTTCACTAACTCTCGATTCGATTAACGGTTTTGATTTCACGATTCGATTCACGATTTTTTTTTAGCAAAATTAGATTTAAGACAAGTTATAAATTAAATGTGTACTTTTATTATTGCGTGGACAAAATGCTGCACATTTCTTTGAAATTGAAATATAACACTAATAATAATATACTAATATAGCACTTAAATTATTGCTCTTTTGTTGGTTTTAATTGCTTCCATTGTCCTCATTTGTAAGTCGCTTGGATAAAAGCATCTGCTAAATGAATAAAAGTAAAATGTAAATGTAAATTTTTTAAATACATGCCCAAATCAAATGAAATAAGAAAACAGAATCAAATAAATGTCTTTCATATAAAAACAAGAAGGCTTTGTCTGTGCTCTTCCCATTTAAAATTAGAGGCAACCACGGCATTTTAATCACGATCTAATCAAAGATGATGCATGAGCAGTTTTTGATTTAAATTAGATTGTATAATTTAGAAATTTGAAACAAAAACAGAATAGTCTGACTTTAGCTTTGTGAAACTATACTACATAAAAAATATCTGCATGAAACCGAAACAGCAGACGAGCTGAACGAGACAGATTCGCTCTCTGCCAGCAGGTGGCGTTCAACCCTTTCCTTGGTTTGCGCTGTAAACAAAGCAGCGCTGCACTTATGAACTTTAATATGCATTATACAGATGCAAGATGAAAAGATAAAATGCCATCTAAACTTTTCTGAAGACAGTCGGTTCCCTTCAGACATACATTCATATAAACTCCTTCCCCTAATTTAATCGCGATTTGTTTAGCATCTCAACCGATTTGAATCGTCACGTATTTGAATCGATTTTCAACCGGCTCGCGGTTAATCGTTACATCCCTAACTACACATTAGAAATATTTCTCCTTTTTCTATTTCTATCAATATGGCACAACATTATCCTATTTAAATCAATGTGATATACGAGCTAGGTCAAAAGTAATCTAAAAGTAATCCAAAAGTAGTCTGATTTTATTACCTAATATGTGTAATGTAATGGATTACATTACCGACTACTGTACACTTTTTGTCATGTAATCTAAAATCAGTAATGGACTACAGTTTGTAAGTAATCTAGCCAGTTCTGAATGATGGTTTCATGAAGAGGTTTGGCTGTGAAAGATCAACAATCCCCACTCATAATTACCTTTGACATACGAGTCCCACTGTCTCCTGTAGCTCAGATCCATGTAAACATCTGCGCAGAGATCTGCAGCGCAGCCGGTCAGAGAACCGAACACTTTGTACTCGTACAGACCCGTTTCCTGTTGAACATGACATTAAAGACAAATGCATCACAAAAACACGACCCAGATCACAGCCAGAGCCTGTAACGCGGAACAAGCGCCATGATATACATGACTCACATGTGCGCTGTTATGGATGCACGAGAGGGGAAACTGATCCCGATGCATCAGTCATGCTTGCTTTTGCTTGTATGCTTTTACTTAGAAATCATTAAAACATGTGGATGTGAAGTCATTTCATCCGCAGTGAGGCAAATTACCTTACAGAACTTTGAAATACTATGTATATATTTTATAAAACACAATGAAATTAGTGAATTTATAACACATGTTGAGTTTTCACACACATTCATACAGTATGAGAATATACATATATACACACAGGTGCATCTCAATAAATTAGAATGTCGTGGAAAAGTTCATTTATTTCAGTAATTCAACTCAAATTGTGAAACTCGTGTATTAAATAAATTCAATGCACACAGACTGAATTAGTTAAGTCTTTGGTTATTTAATTGTGATGATTTTGGCTCACATTTAACAAAAACCCACCAATTCACTATCTCAACAAATTAGAATATGGTGACATGCCAATCAGCTAATCAACTCAAAACACCTGCAAAGGTTTCCTGAGCCTTCAAAATGGTCTCTCAGTTTGGTTCACTAGGCTACACAATCATGGGGAAGACTGCTGATCTGACAGTTGTCCAGAAGACAATCATAATCATTGACACCCTTCACAAGAAGGTTAAGCCACAAACATTCATTGCCAAATAAACTGGCTGTTCACAGAGTGCTGTAACCAAACATGTTAACAGAAAGTTGAGTAGAAGGAAAAAAGTGTGGAAGAAAAAGATGCACAACCAACATAGAGAACCGCAGCCTTATGAGGATTGTCAAGCAAAATGATTCAAGAATTTGAGTGAACTTCACAAAAAATGGACTGAGGCTGGGGTCAAGGCATCAAGAGCCACCACACACAGACGTGTCAAGGAATTTGGCTACAGTTGTCGTATTCCTCTTGTTAAGCCACTGAACCACAGACAACGTCAGAGGCATCTTACCTGGGCTAAGGAGAAGAAGAACTGGACTGTTGCCCAGTGGTCCAAAGTCCTCTTTTCAGATGAGAGCAAGTTTTGTATTTCATTTGGAAACCAAGATCCTAGAGTCTGGAGGAAGGGTAGAGAAACTCATAGCCCAAGTTGCTTGAACTCCAGTGTTAAGTTTCCACAGTCTGTAATAATTTGGGGTGCAATGTCATCTGCTGGTGTTGGTCCATTGTGTTTTTTGAAAACCAACGTCACTGCACCCGTTTAACAAGAAATTTTGGAGCACTTCATGCTACATTCTGCTGACCAGCTTTTTGAAGATGCTGATTTCATTTTCCAGCAGGATTTGACACCTGCCCACACTGCCAAAAGCACCAAAAGTTGGTTAAATGCGGAGCGAAGGTCACTGTCAAAGAAACCTGTGCTTCCATACCACCTCAGCAGTGCCAAAAACTGATCACCTCCGTGCCACGCCGAATTGAGGCAGTAATTAAAGCAAAAGGAGCCCCTACCAAGTATTGAGTACATGTACAGTAAATGAACATACTTTCCAGAAGGCCAACAATTCACTAAAAAAGTTTTTTTTATTGGTCTTATGAAGTATTCTAATTTGTTGAGATAGTGAATGGGTGAGTTTTTGTTAAATGTGAGCCAAAATCACCACAATTAAAAGAACCAAAGACTTAAAACTTACTTCAGTCTGTGTGGATTGCATTTATTGAATAAACAAGTTTCACAATTTGAGTTGAATTAATTAAATAATCTAACTTTTCCACGACATTCTAATTTATTGAAGATGAACTGTTATTATATATATATATAATATATATATATTTATATATATATAATATCAAACTCAATGAAATATTGTCAGGGCTTATTTATTTTTAAAGCCAAATTTTTATTTGGGGGTAAGTTGTCACAAGAAACCTGCAATTAAGACAGCATATAAACAAAAATTAAAATACATAATAACGAAATTATGAGGGTAATACGACAGATGGTGCAAGGATAAATGGGGGGGGGGGGGTGAAAAATTTGGAAATCGAAAAACCATTACTCTACAATAATACAATATGTTTTAAAAATATGATGATACTGGAATTTCAGTTTAGAGGACAGAATTGTCACAAATTATTCTAATTCAAAAACTAGAAGAGTATGTTGATTTAAAGAAAACAACTGTGTATTTGGACATTTGATCAAAATTATTCTATTCATTAAAATACATGGAGTAAGGAAACATGGGGTCAACTGGCCCTGGTCTCCTCTATTATGCCTTTTATTTTCTAGAAATGTTTTAAGAATGTTTAGCATCATTGAGATAATAGTTTTATTAATATTTATAGTGTTTATTTTTTATATTTTCCATTTATTTGATTTAAAACACTTTTGTGTTTTTGTCATTTGTATTCTTTTTTTAATGTGTATGTAGTTCTTATTCATTTTTATTTCAGTTTGAATTTTTTTTTTTACATAAAGTTATACTAAATATAAACTGAGATTTATTTATTCATTCATTCATTCAACGTTTACCCTTATGTCTTTAGATTTAGTTGTACAATAACCCTGGAACACAACTTTAAAGCGAGTTTGAAGCTTATAAATTCTACCATTATGTTATCATTATATAATGTATACAGTATTACGTACAGTATGTCCAATACTATATAGAAGAATGTATGTCCTTTGAGCATTTTGTACGGCAGTTTTGTTAATAATAATAATAATCAGAAACAACCACTGCAATATGTTAGACAGTATATACTTCGTTGTTGTTGTGTTTAAGGTTGCAAGGCATTGTAAAGCAGAAGGCAGGTCGCTTTGCTGCATTGTTGTGACAGCGCGTGAGCGTCGTGTCATTCGTCCTATATTCACCTTGTTGTAAAGTCGGTATATTTTGACGTTCATGGTCTCGGTGAAGAGCTCCCATCCTCCGTCGAGCTGCGGCTCGTCCAGCTCGGTCCAGGCCTGCTGGATCTCCTCATCGCTGAAGAGCAGAGCCATGCTGCTGCGTCCACTAGTCACGTGACCGACCGCGGGCGCTGCTGACGTCAGAGCGCAGCTGACCGCGAACCACGTGCTCATGCGCTCATGCATGAAGCTACACTTCAGTTCATTTATATATATATTTTACTTCGTATTTACTTTGTACATTTTTTTACATTTTTTATTTTTGTATTTTATTTAGAATTATATTTGTAACATATTTAATATAATTTATTGGTATATTGTTATATATTTTATTACATTTCATATAATAATAATACTAGGATATAATGTATTAATACACATTTTTGTAGGTTGTATGTCGAGCTTATTGCAGTAAGCCACTTATAAGCACAAAATAAACATTGACAGGGGCATCAAATTATATTGTGTATATATTATTGAACCAACAGAGAATTCATTTTTATTATTCATTTGTATTTTATGAGTTATAATTCCTTTTTTTTTGGAATTGTTGTTTCTGAATATTAAATAAATAGGTTAATTTATGAATACATGAATTGTATATTTTAGTGTACCACAAGTAGGACCATAATCACCGGCCTTTATCTCAAAAAAAACACTGATATATAAAAATATATATACCACAATAATCAAAGAGGACCATTCAATTATTTGATTTTTTTATAAATTTTATGTTAGATTTTATTTTTATTTATTTAGTATTTAATCTTCTTGTAGGTGGTTATGTCGATTTTGTTGAACTTTTTTGTATTTTATTTCCATTTTGATGAAGATTTATAATGTGATAAGGGTGTTGTCTGCAGGCTTCAAGCACCACGCGGGGGACGGTCATCGCCTCTGAGGCTACATGACGGACAGCCATGAGGCGGATGAGAGTTTGTCATTGCTGCAGTTCTGCAGCATTGAAGCAAAACGATGGAGTTATGTTATGACAGTTCCATCAAACTGGTCTTTGGATGATCCTAGACCAGGGTTGTCTCCACACTCTGTCCTGGAGGGTGGTGTCATGCCAGAGTTTAGCTCCAACTGCCTCAACCACCTGCCTTTAGTTTCTAGTTTGTATACCTAGTTAAGAGCTGATAGCTGCTTCAGGGTGTCAATGAGGGTTGGAGCTAAATTCTGAGGACAACGGCCCCAGGACGAGTGGGGACAGCCCTGTCCTAGGACATCATAAGATTGGGTTCGTAGTTGAACGCATTTTTTGGGGGACTGTACGGTTATACGTGAGTTTATATGGTTAAGCTTCTTTGGAAAGTCACAACTCTAGCAAAAATATAGCGTATACAGTGGGTACGGAAAGTATTCAGACCTCCTTAATTTTTTCACTCTTTGTTATAATGCAGCCATTTGCTAAAATCATTTAAGTAAATTTTTTTCATCATTAATGTACACACAGCAACCCATATTGACAGAAAAACACAGAATTTTGGACATTTTTGCAGATTTATTAAAAAAGAAAATCACATGGTCCTAAGTATTCAGACCCTTTGCTGTGACGCTCATATATTTAACTCAGGTACTGTCCATTTCTTCTGATATCCTTGAGATGGTTCTACACCTTCATTTGAGTCATGCTGTGTTTGATTATACTGATTGGACATGATTAGGAAAGCCACACACCTGTCTATATAGACCTTACAGCTCACAGTGCATGTCAGAGCAAATGAGAATAATGAGGTCAAAGGAACTGCCTGAATAGCTCAGAGACAGAATTGTGGCAAGGCCCAGATCTGGCCAAGGTTACAAAAAAAAAAAATTCTGCTGCACTTAAGGTTACTAAGAGCACAGTGGCCTCCATAATCCTTAAATGGAAGACGTTTGGGACAACCAGAACCCTTACTAGAGCTGGCCGTCCGGCCAAACTGAGCGATCGGGGGGGAAGAGCCTTGGTGAGAGAGGTAAAGAGAACCCAAAGATCACTGTGGCTGAGATCCAGAGATGCAGTCGGAAGATGGGAGAAAGTTGTAAAAAGTCAACCATCACTGCAGCCCTCCACCAGTCAGGGCTGTATGGCAGAGTGGCCCGACGGAAACCTCTCCTCAGTGCAAAGGGGACACATGAAAGCCCGCATGGAGTTTGCTAAAAAAACCCTGAAGGACTCCAAGATGGTGAGAAAAAAAGATTCTCTGGTCTGATGAGAACTTTTTTGCCTTAATTCTAAGCGGTATGTGGGGAGAAAACCAGGCACTGCTCATCACACTGTCCATACAGTCCCAACAGTGAAGCATGGTGGTGGGAGCATCATGCTGTGGGGGTGTTTTTCAGCTGAAGGACAGGACGACTGGTTGCAATCGAGGGAAAGATGAATGCGGCCAAGTACAGGGATATCCTGGACGAAAACCTTCTCCAGAGTGCTCAGGACCTCAGACTGGGCCGAAGGTTTACCTTCCAACAAGACAATGACCCTAAGCACACAGCTAAAATAACGAAGGAGTGGCTTCACAACAACTCTGTGACTGTTCTTGAATGGCCCAGCCAGAGCCCTGACTTAAACCCAATTGAGCATCTCTGGAGAGACTAAAAATGGCTGTCCACCAACGTTTACCATCCAACCTGACAGAACTGGAGAGGATCTGCAAGGAGGAAAGGCAGAGGATCCCCAAATCCAGGTGTGAAAAACTTGTTGCATCTTTCCCAAAAAGACTCATGGCTGTATTAGATCAAAAGGGTGCTTCTACTAAATACTGAGCAAAGGGTCTGAATACTTAGGACCATGTGATATTTCAGTTTTTCTTTTTTAATAAATCTGCAAAAATGTCAACAATTCTGTGTTTTTCTGTCAATATGGGGTGCTGTGTGCATTAATGAGGAAAAAAAATTAACTTAAATGATTTTAGCAAATGGCTGCAATATAACAAAGAGTGAAAAATGTAAAGGGGTCTGAATACTTTCCGTACCCACTGTATATTGTGACACGCTGTCCATTTCTAATGAATTGTTAGGCCTGTTATGAGTATACATATTTGAGCTGGTCTGCAGGCATCGAGTATCATCTGGCAACAAAGGTTACAGTATTGGGTTACTAACAGATGCTCATACACTACTGCTCTGTCTCCGTTCCTCGTGTCGGTGTTCTGATCATCTCTGTCAGGTTGTATTTTGAGATAATGACTGCCTGACTGTACATTATCTCTTACAACATAAAACAAAATCAAGAAAAAAATAAAAGAAGAAAATCTCACTGGATGCTTGAGTCTCATATGCATGTGTTCGAGAGCAGAAGGCATATCACAAACACATTCAAATATATTCAAATGTATGTCCACAAACACTCAATCAGAGCGAGAGAGTTTGTACTGTATCTATCATGTCAGATATTTAAATTAATAATGTATGTGCATTTATATAAATCATTTTTACTATGTACTTTTAAATGCAATTAATTGTCATTTATTCTTAAATAAATGCATAGGCTACTTTAAATGCACTGAAAGTTGCTTTGGCTAAAAGTGTCTTCCACATAAATAACTGTAAATTGCATTAGTATTTATATCTGCACCAAGAAAATGTAGGTTATTAGACTACGTTTGTAAAAGTGTATAACGCATTTATTGTAAGATATATATTTTAATACACTAAAACCGAAACCAAACACACACATCATAAGCCATCTTCATTTTGGGATGCTTTTAAAACACTATTGAAGATATGTGCTGGACATGCAATGGTGTAAGAAGAACATGATATTTATATTTAAAGCACAAATTTTAAAGGAATAGTTCTTTTTTGTTTTTTTTTTGTTTCACTAAATTAAAATTTGCTAAAACTTTACTCACCCTCAGGTCATCTAAGATGCAGATGAGTTTGTTTCTTCATCTGAACAGATATGGAGAAATGTAGCATTACATCACTTGATCAGCAATGGATGCTCTGCAGTGAATGGGATGCCGTCAGAGAGAGTCAAACGCTGATAAAAATTCACATATACCAAGTAATCCACACCACTCCAGTCCATCAGTTAATGTCTTGCAAAGGCATCTCCTATCATCTCTCACATCAAAATCCACCCAAATATCTGTTTTTGCTTGTATCAGTGCTTGATCCGTGCTTATTATCTCCCTTGATTCAGACGAGACAACTTCTTCACTAAAGGAAGACTCGTATTTTAGCCAGAAGCAACAGTTTGAAGTTAGAAACATCACAATGATGGATTTCCTTCTTGCAAACACACAGCTTTTCATTTCAAAAGACATTAACTGATGGACTGGAGAGGTGTGGATTACTTGTGGATTATTGTGATGTTTTTATCAGTGTTTGGACTCTCATTCTGACGGCACAAGTTCCTGCCAGAGCTATCCATTGGAGCAAGTCACATAGCACTACATTTCTTCAAATATATTCTGATGCAGAAACAAACTCATAAGAGGGTGAGTAAATTTTCAGCATATTTTCATGGTTGGGTCAACTATTCCTTTAACCAAAATGAATACACACAACCAGAGTGATTTGGTTCCTCTCATTAAACTTTATTTTGTGACCATGGACCACAAAAATCCCGTCATAAGGTCAATTTTTTAAATTAAGATTTATACATAATCTGAAAGCTTAATAAATAAGGTTTGTTAGGATAAGACAAGTTTGGCTGAGATACAACTATTTGAAAATCTGGAATCTTGAGGGTACAAAAAAAATCAAAATATTGAGAAAATCTCCTTCAAAGTTGTCCAAATTAAATCCTTAGCAATACATATTGCTAATCAAAAATTAAGTTTTTATATATTTACGGTAGGAAATTTACAAAATATCTTCATGGAACATGATCGTTACTTAATGAGTTTTGGCATAAAATAAAAATCAATCATTTTGACCCATACAATGTATTTTTGGCTATTGCTACAAATATACCTGTGCTACTTAAGACTGGTTTTGTGCTCCAGGGTCACATATCACAAAAGCAGATTATACAGTATACTAAAGACTCCATGAAATGGTCAAACCTGCCACTTACACTCCTCCCCTTGAGTTCAGACTGAAGCAGAGTTAGTTCACATGGAGGAGGAGTATCACAGACGCTCATCTAGTGAATAGAGTCACACACACACAAACACAAACACCCACACACAGAGAATTAGTCTCTCACAGGAGACCTTCACCGGCAGACTGTGTTTGGAGTATAACGGGACTTTCACGTCTTCGGTTTGCTGAACAAGATCTTTGGAGGGCAGGATGGAAAACACGTGTGAGGTGAGTGACTTGACCCCACTCTCAGATTACCTTCATGCATGCACCAAACTCACCATGCAACATTATTTCACACTCACATTTAGGACTTAAATGAGTAACAGTGAATTATTATATTGGTAAGGGTGTTGCACGTTTCTGCAGCCTTCATGCATGCATTTTCTGACATAAAAAAGCTGTAAATAAAATGACATTATTGTATTTTACTACAAGAAAATACTATTTCAGTCTAGAACAAGAGTGAGCTGTCTTAAGTGAGTGAATATATATCCATATTCACTGCAATGCAATAAAACTAATAATGAATATTGCAAATGGAATGAAAATATAATGATAAAAACTGTTTTAAGTGACCAAAACAGACGTTTTAACATATAAAGTCACTTCTGTAGCATTAGAAATATAAAGCAATAATTATAGGCTATAAGCCATATTCACTGCACAAATGCATTTAAATTAATACTGACCTTCATGGTGAGTCTGAAAGGCTCAAAAACATATTACTACAACAAGTATCAGATTTATATTTTATGACTTTTTCTACTTTCATGAGAACCGATAAACAAAATTTCAACTTGAAAAAATAATGCTACTTTGATTTTGTTTGGATGTAAATGATAAGAAAATGCAATTTTCAGATTGTGTAAATGAGTCTGCCCATCTATTTGGATTTGTTTTATTGTATGTTTTTGCTTTAAAGAAACAACTGTTCAACTGTAACAGTTTTCTGAAAAGTGCATGTTCAGTTTAGGGTGAAAACTAACACGCGGTTTCTGTCAGTTTCAACATTGTAAAAGTTCAGTTGCTGCTTTAATTAGTTTTAAATATAATTAAATTGGCTGCACAAGTCATTTCAACTTAATTATATTAATCCTACTTAAAAATTTAGTTGAATCTTGTATTACTTAAAAAATTAAGTTAAAATGGGTTAAATTGATTTAATGAGTTAAAGTACTTTATCATTTATATGATAAATGACTTTATCATATCATGTTCACAGTGCACTGGGTCACTGAAGAAGATGGAAAAGTATTGAAGTGAATCTAAACAGCGCATGAGGGTTGAAATGCAGGCCAAACGTTGCAGCTGTAATGTGTATCGGTCAGAGCGAAGAGAGTCACGGGCGTTTGGCAGATCTGCTGACCCTCTTAAGAAAAAGCCCCTTGAGAAATGGCTGTTAATTTATACGGCACTCGTGTTTCATGGGCCGGTCTAAAATGTCATACGCCGAGCTCTCCAGGGAATGTGGCAGCTCTCTCTGCGTCATTCAGACGGCGCTCAGCCTGCGCTCCAAAAGCAGATCCGGGGGGCTCTTCCCATCTGAAAACCAAAACAACTCTAAAGTCCTAGCGTTTACTCACTCATGCATTGCTATTACTATACTTCTCAAACGTCGGGATAAAGGTTTGTTTAGATCGCTAGCACTTACACTTAGTATTAAACTTCAGTGTGCAGCTCGTCATGCATCCCATAAACAAACAAACACCTGTTACATCAGTCTAGCAACACACACACAAAGCAGTCGCAAACCACCCAGAACTCTTTAGCGACCACAGACCTTAGCAACTCCCTAGCAACTACCCAAAGTGTCCTAGCAACCGGAATGCAGGCCCTGGCAACCACCCCGGTAGGGTTTTTTTTGCATGTTATTACAGTATTTATTGATATTTAGAATTAGCTTTGATATTTATATATTTCACCTTAACCTTTAGTAATTTTGTTATGTGCTTTTATTTTTATTAGTTTTTTTTCCTCTAATATTAATTGAATTTATTTCTACTTATTTCTACTGATTTTAATAGACTTTTTTTAGGTAACAACACACACCATGCACCGAACACCCTAGCAACTGCCCAGAAACCAAACTCTGGTGGATAAAACAAAAAAAAAAAAAAAAAAAAAAAAAATATTTCTAATATAGTATTATATATAGATTATATCTATATTATATAGTATAATAATATATATTAATATATTCATTTTAATAGATTTAATTTAACAAGTAATTACAATAATAAACAAATCGTTTGTTTAGTTATTTTACATTTTTATGACCAGTTTAGTTTTAGTTTCGTTATCAACAATGACACAGAAACAACACAATAGTTTTTATATACTGGCGTTCTTTCATTTTTATTATATATAATATGATTTTAATTATACTTGTTTTTTATTCTTATTTTTCTTGCTTTTTCTTAAAGGAATAATAAACCCAAAAATTATATTTTGATGAGACATTATGACGATTGTGGGTAACCAAAGAGTTGATGGTAGCCACTGAACTTCACAGTATGAATTGGTACCATAAAATGTTCGCCAAAACATTTTCAAAGTATCTTCTTTTGCGCCCAACAGAAGAAAAAAAAGCTTAAGGTTGAAACAAACTGAAGGTGAGAGAATGATGACAGAATTTTCATTTTTGGGTGACCTTTAAATGGTTTTGAAAACAAAAAAGCAATGTTTTATTGTTCTTTTCCCTTTCTCTTTATCAAGCCTATGTAAAGCTCTGTGAACAAACTTGCCGTGTTTTTCCTCTAGGTGTGGAAACTGGCACAGTAGAGCATAGTGACGGCTCAGACTGTGGCCGATGCCCCGAAACACACTGACCCTCGACCCTGCGATGCCCACCGAGCTGCTGAAAGACCCCATGACGATCCCCGGAACTCCTGAGCGAATCCTGCAAGAGAAAACCAACAACAACGAGCCTCCTCAACTGCAGCTGCTGGCCGTCACCATCCCCCTGGTCAACGAGGGGCAGCTGACGGCGGCCACCGGCGGAGCGGAGCTGTCCTGCTACCGCTGCACCGTGCCCTTCGGAGTGGTGGTCCTGATCGCAGGGATCGTAGTGACGGCTGTCGCGTACAGCTTCAACTCTCACGGCTCCACCATATCTTACTTCGGACTGGTGCTGCTCTCGGCCGGGCTGGTGCTGCTCGCCCTGAGCGCAGTTTGCTGGAAGGTGCGGATGGAGAGAAAGAAAGAGAGAAGACGAGAGAGTCAGACGGCACTGGTGGCCCATCAGAGGAGCATCTTTGCCTGATTTGACACAAGCATGAACTCAGAAACCTTCATGATGAACTAGTCAATGCGACATCCAGATGTTTTGCCTCAGGCCATAGACTGTAAAAAAAGATGGACGACTCATTTCCACTTCCTTCCACTGTAGAAAAGATAAGCCAAACAGAGATTGTCTTACTAGAGAGACGAGAGGGTCTGTATTACTTATTATTGGAGAAAGCGTAACGGCTAACTTGGATCACGTGTGCCTTAATAACCAAACATTACAAACTTGACGTCACTGATATTCATTCAGAGTTGGGCGACACTCAATCGGCGTTTCGGATACCCTAGAAATGAATGAGAAGTGCCCAACCTGTCACAAAAAGTCAGTGATTTCTCTTATAAAACAGCATTTTTCGTGTTAAACTAAAAATAGTTCAATCCAAAAGTATTGTTTAGAGTAAAACATGTTGAAGATTAGCAGATAGGCTGTTGATTTATTAAACGATAAGCCATTTCTTCTAAAAAGCTGATTATTCAGCGTAGTGAAGCCTCTCCTCCATTGACATCCTTCAAAAAATCGGCTTCTGGTCTCCTTTCCCACGTACTGCCAGACCGGAAGCATTAGCCGTTACGCTTTATGGCTTTTTCAGGCGCCTTCTAGTGACTTTCCCGTGCCGATAACATCATTGACGCCACATCCCATTTGTATAGCGTCAAATAACTTTTTAGAAAATTAACACTTGAACATATATCTGAGTGATACGAACTACCTGAAAAGATGGAAACTGTCTTTGGGAAAAACGTATCTGAAGTGTAATTAGATTTTTTTTAGTTCGGCTCACATCCCATTGGTTTACATGGAGGGGACGGGGTTTATTACCTATACTGTAGCCAGGAAAATTAGTATTCAAAGCATCATGTTTGGGACAATGTCCAGATAATTGGCCTCAGGGGGTGACGAGACCCCATTTTTTATAGTATCAAATAACTAACTAAAAACAAACTTTTTAGAAAAACGAATACTTAAACATGCATCAGAGTGAAAAGACGGAAACCATCTTTGATTGGCTTGATTTTGCTTGGGCGGGTTTAAGATCTATACTGCAGCCAGCCACCAGGGGTGATTGAGAAAGAAAGAGAGAAAACGAGAGAGTCAAATGGCACTGATGGCCCATCAGAGGAGCATCTTCTCCTGATTTGACACAAGCACGAACTCCCAAACCTTCATGATGAACAAATCAAAGTGTCAGGTTTGGGACAATGTCCAGATGTTTTGCCTCAGGTTGGACCATAGACTGCAAACAAAGTTGGACGACGCGTCTGCGCTTCCTTCCACTGTGGAAAAGCAAAACCACGATGTCCCATGTTTCACCTTGCACCGATGACATCATTTGAAGCACGAGTCTGCACAGTGCTGATCGTGAGGTGGAGCCGCGGTATCAAAGTCCCACCCAAAGTCCCACAGATCCAATCGCAAGCTCACAATCATGATACCACACCCTGTTTTTATAGCATCAAATAACTAACTAAAAACAACAAACAAACGAACACTTGAAATTCATCCCTGGAGTGTAAGGATACCTAAATGATGAAACTGTCTTGTAAGCGAGTATTATTATTATTTATTTATTTTTGGCTGTAGTTCCATTGGTTTACATGGAGAGGGTGGGGTTTATGACCTATACTGCAGCCAGCAGGGGGCGATCGAAATGTTTTGGCTTCACTTTTCAGGATGTGTGCGGCACACTTGGGTGAGGACACACAGATCGCTGTCAGAGGAAACGGGAATTAGGTATTCACGAATGGCGCTCAGAATGAGAATTCGGGACAGTTTAACCGAGGCTGCATGTGTCCAGAGTCGAGACACAGCAGGCACTGCAAAAAAAATCATCGGCTTAAACAACTCCAAGTTCTACTGTTTATTTTCTCACGATCCCATGCCCTTTCCATTTCGGGTTTCTCAGCGCGGAAGTCGTCATGGGTGGGTTAACTTGAAGAGCAGTGAATGGGAGAGCGCCACAATATATTGTTGGATAACCAGTTGATCAAATAGCAAAGAAAAACCCGATAGTGTTTTAATGCTTTCAAAAAAGGAAAAAAAATTGGAGAGGAACTGCATTAGAAACACCTGCACTAGCGTTAACTGTTTTTTTTGTTTTGTAATTGAGCAAAAGGTGTGAAAATACATGTGTACACATTTAAAACAATTTTTAAACTACAAATATGAAAAACTTGAGGATTTACCCCCCCCCCCCCCGATGATGAGACCGTTAAAATGCGTCATCACAGTCTGTGAAAAGGGTCCATGCGACTTCTCAAACATCAGTTGGAGGTTGTTTAGAAGCTGAACTGCAGTTTGTACAACACCAACGCAACACACAAAAACACCTCAAATACCCGAAAACAAAGCAGTCGTCGAAGATCGCTAGAACCACTTAACAGCAAATCCATAGCAACTGCATGCAACTCCTAGCAACTGGAAAAAAAAAAATCTTGTGATCTGTTTTTGTTACTAAGGCCCGGAAAAATCTAAATCAGACACATTACCTAGAAGGAAAATGACTATTAGCTATTAAAATATTAAAATTATACAAATAACTGAAGTTAGGGAGTTTATGATAAAACAAGAAAAGTGATCGGTCAATGGGGTAAGAAAAAGGTAGACACATTTTGTTTACCTTTTGAATTACGTTTGCACAAGATGCGATATTTGTTCTTGTTTTAAGCATAAACTCAAACTGCGTCCCAAATGATGCACTATACACTATGCACTTATACAATATGTACTTATGCACTATGTACTCCATGTAGTATATGAATTATAAGGTTATATTGTTTTTCCCCAAGGTAAAAACATAATAGGAGTATGATGGCCCTTCCCCCTCCATTACGTAATTAAAACTGCGACAGTTGAGTGCATTAAGTGTTCAACATTCGACACTTCGTTTTTTCAGTTATTTAAGTGCATTATCCGGGTATTTAAAGTGCACTTTTTCTTTTTGGAATTTTCAGTGTGAATGCACCACTCGCACTATTTACACTACAAAACGTCATAGAATACTGCATATGTACGCGATTTGGGACGTACCTTCACTTTATTTTGATACATTTTTCAGAAAACAAGATGAAAATTCTGCCATTATTTACTGTTGTACCAAACCTTTATTCTCCTGTGGAACAAATATATAATATATTTTGAAGATAAATTAAATTAATTGTATTTTTTGTCTATACAAGTGGAAGTCAATGGGAATGGAAACTATTTGGAATTTTCAGTTTTTTTCTGAATTTTCAATTTCCAGAACGTTCAGTTTCGGTTTCCATTGACTTCCATTGTATTTTTTTGTCTATACAATGGAAATCAATGGGAACGGAAACAGTTTGGCTACCAACATTCTTCAAAGTGTCTTCTTTTATGTTCTGCAGCATAAAGAAAGTTTGCGATGACATGAATTTTCATTTTTGGGTGAGCTATCCCTTTAATATCTTCAGTTATTTTGATTTAAGAATGTTTAGATATTTTATAATTTTAGCGTCCTCAACCACAAACTCTTGTAGTTTCTGACGCAGTGCTAGCTGACCTTTAATGTGGTTCATAAGCGCATTCTTTCTTTCTGTTTGTTTTCTTTCTCTCTGTCTCTTTTGCCTGTCAGGCAGGGCCGTTTGGTAAGCTGTCAAGCGAGCTAAGGCAAACGCATCAAACTTAAGACAAGAAACCGCTGTGCAAACCCAGAGATGGGAAGTGCCATATTAATCCACGGCTGCTTCCTGTCCGGGTCGATTAATGAAAAGAGACACTTTGAGACATAAAGGAAAGGGAGGAAAATTAGGAAATGAAGAGCACTTATTTCTTCTTCATTGAGAACATCTTTCTGACACCCAGATTATATGTCGCTATTGTGGATGTATGGTACTTATATCACTAGTATTATGATATATAAACAACAATGGGCTGGAAAACCAGACTTTATGTTCTTTTATTGAATTTATTTTGTATTTCAGACTATAAGGACAGACAAACACACTCTTACTTGAGCAGTGATTTATGACTTTATGTGAAGTAACTTAAAAAGACCGATAATTGCATTTAAGATGACATTATTATGTGATTTTTGTGTATTTGATCATGCAAATTGTGAATTATTGATTTCAGGTGCTTATTTTTTGATGAGACAATGAAAATGTGTCTTAACAATTCAGTTTCAGATTGTTTATGGTTGTAATCATCATTTCTTCAATTATGCCTGTGGAAATGTTATATTTGTTAGATGCTGACTGAACTATTTTTAATAAACTCCTGTGAAACTAAAAAAAACATCCCAGTGATTTCAAAAACCATTTGAATTATTCCACCAACTAATTAATATGCAAACTCTAAAACTCAAAGCAACTGTTGCATTAAAGTTGAATATGCAGTTATAGTTGAATTTTATTGCATACTGAACTATCCGTTTAAAAGAAAATTTTTAAAACAAACTGTTATGAGTTTAAGTTGTGATTGAATGAGTCGTGTCTGAGTCATTTCATGTCTGTAGTTGATTTAGAGCAGACTGGCTTTAATTATTTCTCCATTCACTTGTGCTGTTTGTTTGAAGTGGTTTGGGTTTGGTCGAAAGATGCCAGCCTAACAAAGAGCTTTCTCATGCGAGATGCAGCGATTAAAACTTTCAATAATGAATGGAAGGAAATGTTTCTTTCTTTCTTTCTTCCTTTTACAATGAGCTCTGCTGCACTCCACGTCGCCATGTGTATTGGTATAATGGAATGCGAATGGATGTGTCCAAACTTCACTGCTTATGTGGGTGAGAATTTGAAAGGCAAAGTTTTTTTGTTGTTTTGTACATAAATGTGTATTGGCAGTGCAGATTTTCTGCTTTTATTTTATTGTTTGGGTCATATTATCAGCATAGACAACAGTATAGGTACAGTATATAACACTGCTGCCACACAAATCTAATAGAAAACATGTGATTTCTTTCCCAGCTGTTTACCTTTACAGACATAACCAACTGTTTATGCGTTTAACTGATGTGTGTTTTTAACATAAACTGGTGTATATTTGACAGTTTAAGCGCAATAAGACATGAAAGAGAAACGTGTCTACACCAGACGCGAGCGGCGTGCTGCGACAAAATACAATAGAACCCATTATAATCAGTGATGCTGTCTACACTGGATGTCGCAACATGACAAATCCCCGACAGTAAACGGATGCCTCGTTATATTTATGATGTACTGACACAAAGTACAAATTATTTTTAACAGACGCTTTGTCACGTCCAGTCTAGACAGACTGTTGTGGCGCAACACGACAATTGTCACGTCCAGTACAGTGTTAGTTTAGTACTCACATGCCGTGTGACAGCCACTTTCTGTATCACGTACGTGATCGTATTGTTTTGCTAATACTTATGTGTATTTAAACATCTGAAACCTAAAAAACACTGAATAATTGTGATAATATGACAAACGCTTAACACGTCCATCTCTGACTCGGGGAAAAGCGTGTAAGTAGATTTGAATTTAGCAGTCGATCACGTGACATGCTGAACGTTCTAATCACACCGGTGTGATAGTATTGTCAAAGGGTTAAAGCAAACAGTTTGGGAAATTCACATCTATAACACATACTCAAATATAATGCACAAAGTTGCTATGGTGTTTAGCAACCACAAACAGCACCCTGGCAACTGCCTGGAAAACTAGAAACAGCGTAGCAATGCTCTAACAACCACTTAGAACACCTTAGACACATCAAAGCAACACCCTGACAACAACCCTGAACATCTTAGCAACTGCATAGCCATGCTCTAACCACTCACAACACCATAGCAACCACCTACAACACTTTAGCATCATGTCTGACGTGAACACCGCAGAACCCTAATTGCAGAGTTCTACAAACTCAGAACATTATAGCAACACCCTAGCAACTGCATAGCAACCAGTCAGAACACCTTAAGCACATCCAAGCAACACTCTGACAAGAAACCTGAACATCCTAGCAACTGCATAGCAACCAGTAAGAACACTTTAGACACATCAAAGCAACACCCTGAAAACAAACCTGAACAACCTAGCAACCACATTGCAATGCTCTAACCACTCAGAACACCATAGCAACACCCTGGAAACTGCCCAGAGCACCCTAGAAACAGCATTGCAACCAGTCAGAACACCTTAGACCCATCAAAGCAACACCCGGACAACAACCCTGAACACCCTATCAACCACACAGCAATGTTCTAACCTCTCAGAAAACCATAGCAATGCCGTGGAAACTGCCCAGAACACCCTAGCAACCACATAGCAATGCTCTAACCATGCAGAAAAGCATAGCAACGCCCTGGAAACTGCTCAGAACACCCTCACATCCACAAAACAATGCTCTAAACACTCAGAACACCATAGCAATGCCATGGAAACGGCCAAGAACACCCTGATAACCACACAGCAATGTTCTAACCACTCAGAACACCATAGAAAAACCTTGACAACCACCTACAAAACTTTAGCATCATGTCGGCATAAAAATGGTAAATAGTTGCATTTTTATACATAGTTGTAGTTTACTGAATATGAAACAGACAGATTTGGTGGTACCACTTTACTTGAAGGGGTGTGCATAAGACTGACATGACACCTTCATAATCATGACATTACACATGTCATGAATATGAAGGAGGTTTCCATGCATGTTTATGACAACTGTCATTAAGTGTCATTCGCTCAGTTATGTCATTTTTAATGCAAATATGACATTATTTGACCTAACCCTAACCCTACCCTTACCCCTAACCATAGCCCATAACAAAGACATCTCAAACAATGTAATCTTAATGACAGTTGTCATAAACATGCATAAAAAACCTTCATATTCATGACATGTGTAATGTCATGATTTATGTAGGTGTCATGTCATGATTATGAAGGTGTCATGTCAGTCTTATGTACACCCCTTCAAGTAAAGTGTAACCGATTTGGTATTTCCGTTTAGAATGCTAAACCAAAAAATTTTCTATTTGTGTAGAAAACCACAAACCAACGAACTGTTAAAGCAGTGCAGCTGTAGTTCCCCTGACTCCATCAGTGCTATATTAATTCTCTATAGGTGATCTTGTGGCCTTGAACTGCTCGCTTCGACATGACGGTTTAAAATAGCCGGACTTAGAGATGTATTTATAGGCAGCATTTGCGTTGCTATGCGTTTCCCTGACACCAGACACTACAACTCAACGGTTTGTTTGCGTCAGAGGAGCATCCACAACACACTTCGTCAGATTCGATGGCCAACGTCCCTCACAACCGAGTGGACACACAGCGGACAGGAGAGACGGCCTGACACCTGACACATAGATCAGATGTTTGACGCCCAGTAAGATGTCTTCTTCTCTCCACGGTCACACTGCCGTGCAGGAACTTCTGGAAAGTCGTTTGGAGAATTAAAAATAACACTAATTAGACGAGTGTTATATTATATACTATTATTTATGAAATTTTTTTTAATGGTTTTTATTACTTTTCAGTTTTTATTTTGATTAATAATTTTGCTGCACTTTTGTCCTTCATAATGTACATATATAAAACTAAATTGTATATAATTTTGATTTTAGATTTTTTTTTAATGCTAAATTTTGTATATTTAGTACTTCCAAGTGCAAAAGCACTTAAATATTACTTTTAGCAGAGTTTTTATTCTAATATTCATATTTAAGTTATTTCTATGGAAGCTTGTTTCCGCCACTGAATAAAAATAAAAAAGGTTATTCGGGAATGTTCTCACAATTCTGACATTTTTTTCTTGGAATTGCAAGAATAAACTAGACTTGTAAGAAAATTAAGTCTTTTTTCCTCAGAACTGACCTTTATAGCTTACAAATGAGCAAAATAGAATTGCAAGATCATAAATCACAGGGCGAGAACAAAGTAACATTTGGAGTTTATATTCACACAATTCTTGAGGAAAAAGGTCGAAAGGTTAGATTAAATCTTTTTTGTTTTTATATATTATATATATATTTTTTTTTATTACAGTGGCCAGAACAGGCTTAATATATATTTCCGATTTCTTTCATTGCCTCAAACTATTTTTATTTAAAATAGTTTTAGTTTGCAATAACAACACTGAATGGTGACAAAAGACACTGCAACTCAGATAATTTAATGAGAGATGTTACTACGAGATTTAAAAAAAAAAAAAACAAATCTAGAGAAATTTGTGAGATTTCTTTTTCTCACCTAAAAATTTAAAGCACACAAATCTCAAATTGCTCTACATTCAATCCTAATGAGAAGCAATCGAGACATTTAAGATATCTCATTTGGGAATTTTATTTATAATGTAATATTTCCATAGTAATCTCACCTGTGTCCTGTGTAGATGTCTAATGTCTCAAACTGTGCTCAGAAACCAGTCTCGAAAATAAATCAACTGTTTCTCATCAAATTCTGTACATGTGAAAAATGCACCTATCATTATTTCTTAAAATGTTTAGAAGAAACATGAGACAAAGTTGATGTCAAAGTTGATGAAGTTTGTCAAAGTTGTCAAACCACAGTAACTCTTTTGAGAAAAAGCCACAAAAAGAGACACAGCTAAACTGAGCACAGATTTTATTGTCAAATGACAAGAAAACGACAAGCTGGTTATTTGTGAATGTAAATTAAGGAATATATACAATAGATACCAAATAATAATAATAAAGCTGCAAGCAGCGATGAACGGGCCCTCGCACCCGGGCTCACCGCCAGCGGGCGTCTTTAGTAAGACTGCGAACGGCGAGCAATATGCATTTAAAGTGGTAAATGAAGGAGGAATATGTCATAGTCATTTATATGTGCCAATCTTCCTGCTGCCAGCTGGTGGCGCTATGACTATAACTGGATTTTGGCATGTAGATTTCTTCAGTCCAGCACTTTTATCAAACATATGAAATTTGGTGCAGATTGAACATGGTATGTTTGAGTTAGTGTAAAGCATGATGTGTCCTATTGACAACAGGTGGCGCTATGATTATAACTGAATATTGGCCTTTTGATTACTTCAGGCCATGACTCTTTCCAAATATGTGAAGTTTGGTGCAGATCGGACATTGCATGTTAAAGTTAGTGTAAATCAAGCCATTTCCTGTTGCCAGCAGGTGGCGCTATGATTATATTGGAATATTGGCCTTTAGATGTCTTCAGGCCATGACTCTTTGGTGCAAATTGGATATTGTATGTTTAAGTTAGTGTAAAACATGCCATTTCCTGTTGCCAGATGGTGGCGCTATGACTATAACTGAATATGGGCATGAAGATCTGTTCAGGTCAGGAGTCTTATCAAACATGTGAAATTTGGTGCAGATTGAACATGGTATGTTTGAGTTAGTGTAAAGCATGATGTGTCCTATTGACAACAGGTGGCGCTATGATTATAACTGAATATTGGCTTTAGATGTCTTCAGGCCATGACTCTTTGGTGCAAATTGGATATTGTATGTTTAAGTTAGTGTAAAACATGCCATTTCCTGTTGCCAGATGGTGGCGCTATGACTATAACTGAATATGGGCATGAAGATCTGTTCAGGTCAGGAGTCTTATCAAACATGTGAAGTTTGGGGCAGATTGAACATGGTATGTTTGAGTTAGTGTTAAGCATGATGTGTCCTATTGCCAACAGGTGGCGCTATGATTATAACTGAATATTGGCCTTTAGATGTCTTCAGGCCATGACTCTTTGGTGCAAATTGGATATTGTATGTTTAAGTTAGTGTAAAACATGCCATTTCCTGTTGCCAGATGGTGGCGCTATGACTATAACTGAATATGGGCATGAAGATCTGTTCAGGTCAGGAGTCTTATCAAACATGTGAAGTTTGGGGTAGATCGGACATTGCATATTTAAGTTAGTGTAAAACAAGCCATTTCCTGTTGCCATCAGGTGGCGCTATGATTATAATGGAATATTGGACTTCAGATGTGTTCAGGCCAGTACTGTTATTGAACATGTGAAGTTTGGGGAAGATCGGACATTTTATGCCTGAGTTACAACAACTTTTATTCCCATGGCGAGACATCGAAATTTGTCACGGCACCATGGACTCATCCTTTAACGAAAACACAAGATCTTCACAACTTAACATCTTAAAGGCCTTTAGATCAGACTGACCAAAAAAAAAATGTTGATGTCATTAAAGTTCTAGGAGTAGTTCGTTACAGCGTAAAACATGTCACTTCCTGTTGTCAGCAGGTGGCGCTATGACTATAACTGAATATGGGCATGTAGATCTGTTCAGGTCAGGACTATTATCAAACATATTAAGTTTGGAGCAGATTGGACATTGTATGTCTGAGTTATAGCAACTTCCTTTTTCATGGCGAGACATCGAAATTTGTCACGGCGCCATGGACACGTCCTTTAACGAAAACTCAAGATCTTCGCAATTTAACATCACAAAGGCCTTTAGATTATACTGAACAACTTTGGTGTTCATCTGAATTAATCTCTAGGAGGAGTTCGTTAAAACACAACGTCTGAAAATGGCAAAAATTACACACAATTTGCAGAGAAAATTAAAAATAACCGACTTCCTGTTGGCTTTAGGATTTTGCTCCGATATACTTTTTTGTAGGTATTGGTGTGTTACATATGTGTTCCGATTTTCGTACATGTAGTGAAAACATAGCTCGATGTGCACTCCTTTGAAATTCAGATTGGCTGACTATCGAGCCATTTGCCATCACCCGAGGAAATATTGGCTTTTAGAGTGTTCAGGCCAGGACTCTTATCAAACATGTGAAGTTTGGGGAAGATTGGACATTTTATGCCTGAGTTACAAAAGCTTTTATGCCCATGGCGAGACATCGAAATTTGTCACTGCGCCAAGGACACATCCTTTAACGAAAACTCAAGATCTTCACAATTTAACATCACAAAGGCCTTTAGATTAGACTGACCAAAAAAAAATTTAGTTGATATCAAAATTCTCGGAGGAGTTCGTTACAGCGTAAAACATGTCACTTCCTGTTGCCAGCAGGTGGCGCTATGACTATAACTGAATATGGGCATGTTGATCTGTTCAGGTCAGGAGTCTTATCAAACATGTGAAGTTTGGGGCAGATTGGACATTGCATGTCTGAGTTATAGCAACTTCCTTTTTCATGGCGAAACATCGAAATTAGTCAGGCCGCCACGGACACGCCCTTCGATGAAAACTCTAGATCTTCGCAATTTAACATCGCAAAGGCCTTTAGATTACACTGTCCAGGTTTGGTGTTGATCTGAATTAATCTCTAGGAGGAGTTCGTTAAAGTACAACGTGTGAAAATGGCAAAAATGACACAAAATTTGCCGAGAAAATAAAAAATAAATAATCGAAACTTCCCCCCTGGTTGGGATTCGGATTTCGTACCAGGAGACTTTTTTGTAGGTATTGGTGTGTTACATGTGTGTACCGATTTTTGTACATGTACGTGAAACGTAGCTCGAGGCGCACTCCATTGAAAGTGAATAGGTGGCGCTGTCGAGCCATTTTGCCACACCCACTTCTGAAACCCATATCAGATGTAAATTTTCGCCAGTTCTGAGGCGTGTGCAAAGTTTCATGACTTTTTGAGCATGTTTAGGCCCTCAAAAATGCGATCGATCTTGGAGAAGAAGAATAAGAATAATAATAATAATAAACGGAGCAGATACAATAGGGTCCTCGCACCACCGGTGCTCGGGCCCTGCCTAAATATTACAAAAGACTGAGGCAAACATGTGGTTTAACTCTAGCATCTCCATGTCTTTGTGTTTAATTTGATTAACTGACTCATGCTCATAGAAGCAGCAGGGGGTTCCTGAACACAAGCCAAGGTCTCTCTCTGGTGAAATATCACTGCTGTGACCCCGGGGACTCAGATCTGGGGCCAGGATGAGGGGCGGCTCAGTGTTTGTGCCTCAGCTCTTTCTGACATAGAGGGGCGTCCCACGACGTCACTTCCTCCAGCCATTTCTTCACCTGACTGCAAGGAATCAGCAGATCGAAAAAGCTCACTGCTGCCAGCCAACAATGAACCCAGAGAGAGCCTCATAAATTGAATATGACTAATTAAAGGACTATTTAATTTTCAGAGGAACTAAATGAAAAAGATTGATTTTAAAGAATTATTCACACAACTCTTCCATAAAAACAAAAGTTAAGAAAGTTGATAGGGTGCTCTGGCTAGGTTTGCCAGTTCAAAAAAAAAAAAAAAGAAGAAGAAAACATAAACAGCAGACCATATGACTTTTAAAGGGGTCATATGATGCTGCTCAAAATAATTTTTTTTGTGTATTTGGTGTAATGAAATAAGTTTATGCGTTTTAAGGTTTAAAAAAACACATTATTTTCCACATTACTGTACATTATTGTTTCTCCTCTTTTCCCCGCCTTTTTGAAACGCGTCGATTGTTACAAAGCTCATCGGTCAGATAAGTGAGGTGTACGCTGATTGGCCAGCAGTCCAGTGCGTTGTGATTGGCCGAATACCTACAAGTGCGTGTGACGAAATGTTTACGTCCCTTACAATACTGTGAGCCTGCGGCATCAACCACTTGTGACGACCCCGGGTTGGACTCCGCTTCGTCCATGGTGAAAGTCGATCTGGCGATCCACAGCGCGATGTTGTTGTATTTCCTCAGTGACCAGCACCGATCAGCTCCAGGCATGACAAAGCAGATATCGTCCGCTTTTGGAAGACCAAACAAAGTAGTTCGCTTTCACAACAAAACACACAGCGCCTTCACGAACACGGCAGTGGCGGCCACATTAGTACAGTACAGCGAGAATAAAAGTTACGCCTTCTTTCTTTGTGTGAACATTTGGGCGGCGTTTTGCAAATCTTCCCACATATGACGTAGATCTGGGGGCAGGTTCGAACAGCTTTTTTGGTTAGGGGGGCTGACTTTAACTTTTATAAGAAATCTCTTTGGATTTGAGACTTAGTCGTTGCAACTTTACAGATCTTCTTTATGTACCAAGAGCTTGTAACGCTCCAAAGAGAAAGGAAAAATTTAAATCGCATCATATGACCCTTTAACTAAAGTAATCTTCTGATAATCAATTGGCATATTTAACAATTGTATAGATAAAATGGTTCAGTAATATAATACGAATTAGATTAAATTGATAATCATATTAATTGTATAATAAACATATTTTTATATTAATGTATTAAATTAAAAATATAATTCCTTCTTATATATATATCTAATATATACAATATACAACATGACAAATTAGATTATGGTATAGTCTATATTATCTAAATTATTTTATAAAATGTGACTACATTAGCATACTCTATTTAAAAATATAAATGAAATATATTTAGCATCTCTCTCTGTGAGTCATGTTGCATTTCTAACCCAGGATAAACTAATGGGAAACATGGAACAATATGAATCAGAATTACTATAAACCAGGGTTAAATGCTCAGTAATTGTCACTGAATTAATTTTAGGAGCAACATCTGAGACATAATACAATTCATACATTTCTAATATAACTAAGATTCCCATTAAATAACCAGAGATATGAAAGAGCAAACTCTGCACAGTAAAACATCTTAGCAATGAAAACAACTGCATATGAATCCTGTTTTCTATCAGCATTTATAGGTCTCTGTTTTGGGCTCTTGTCTGACCTTTGACATCAGTGAAATGAGAGCAGAGTGAACTCGAGTAAATACAGGGAGAAAGACCTTTAGATGGAGTGCTCTTATTCACGAATAAGAGCTCTGCTCTTTAAACACGACAATGTGAAGCCCTCCTTTGCGGGAATGCATTTGCTTGTCCATTAAAAGTTGGCAAAAACCGGAAAAGTTATCTGCCATCCTATTGTATTGTGTTTCTAACAGAGCAAAGCATCACTCCTGCTGTTTCAGAGCGTCGATTCAACACACAACACCCAAGAAAAACAGCCTGACCCAAGTCTGAAATGCACAGAACTGAACGGGAGGCGTTTTCAGAGCTAATAGATCTGCTTTAGTGTCTCTCCGAGAGACAGGACGGCCAATTAATGTGCCAAAAACTCGTATAGCTGCAGGGATGGAAGATCTCAGCGTGGGATCGCTTCACTTCCCGTGCCAGATGGTTCCTGGCAGTGACACGACTCTGAACTGGCGTAAATTCAGGATGAATGCTGATTAAAACACGTCTCACTGATCTGAGCGAAGTTACTGTCATCCATTTCACTTCATTCAGGGTGACTCCCTAGTTCTCTTCCTCTCTTTGACTGTGAATAAAAGCCATAAAGACAAAGAACAGGAAGGAAGGAATAAGAGAAAGTGCGGTTTTCATTAGGCTTCAAAATAAACTCGAGCCCTTTGACTTGGCAGAGCTCTGAACTCTCTGAATTGCAATTACGGTGTTGCAACAGTGATCTTCATTTCAAAAGAAAAAGCTGGCAGAGCTCCGTGTGTCTCTGGTTGAAAGTTGAGAAATCGAGTGAAACCAGAGGAAAAGAAAAGTGACCAAAAGAGCTCTTTAATATCTCAATCATATTGGCAAAATGAGTCCTGCTTCTCAAATGTTTATCCTTGGAAAATGAGCCCAATCTCATGTGCATCCTGTTAATAATGCCTCAAACTGATCAGATTTGCTAAGATTTCTCAAATGATCTGAGATGCCCTCATGGAGTATCCCTTTACTATTACTATTTGCTTTAACAGAAACATCTGAAACAACATTGATAATTAAATTAAACATAACTGAGAATAACAAATATATGTTTATGCCCAACAGGATGAAAAATATGCATGGCAAAAACTGTACCAAAGAGACAATGATTTCCCCTTAAAAAACTACAAATTGGCACAGCTGTTCAGTGAATACACAGCATTGCAAGAGTCAAGCTTAATGTCATAAACCACAATGAATACACAGTGATTTCTCAACTTTCGTCTAGAAGCATGTCTTTGGAAATGCAGTTCAGCATTGCAAAGACAAAATCCCAAAGGAAAGCTGTTTTACTGAAATGTTGCTCTGTGTACACTAGGCTCATTTTCAACGTGTTTGATTCATAAAATCCAGCACTATTTACCTGGTCCAACTTATGGGTTTTTAGAATAACGGTTCTCCATTTACAGGTTAATTACTACTCTAAATTACTGAGATCATCTTCACATTTCATTCTACAACACAAATGACATTTATACCTCAAATGTGAATTTTGACACTGTTGTGTGCTTTAAATTAAAATGTAAGTTGCTAAACAAGCAGTACAACTAGCGCAAGAAAGGATGGCAGTTTGATGAATGGGACAACCATAGACATCTTATGTAGCAACTTGTTAGCAAACACACAACCAGCATGCAGAACTGACCCACAAAACAAGTTAATTGCCATTAGCACAGTTTTTGACAGTATTTTTACAGACACATGATCTGCAAAATCCATTTAGTTCATATCTAAACATCATCCACCTTATTGTGGAAGTAATCTACTTTCTGTGAAGTTGCGAGACTTCCTAATCAATAGCCGCTATAGTTAAATCACTAGAAGAAACAAAGCTAAAACGATGCAAAAAAAACAATTTGGAATATCATGCTGCATAACAGATGGTTTTTGTACAGCTAAAACAACAGGAAGCGAATGATAACGGAAGACTCACACAAAGCCACTAGAAGGCAAGCCTGCAACCTTTAGCCAAAAAAGCATAAAGGCTAATGCTAACACTTCCACTTTGGCACTGCGTGGGAAAGGAGACCAGAGGTCGTTTTTTTGAATGGATGTCAGTGCAGGAGAGGCTTCACTACACTGAATAAACAGCTTTTTAGAGCAAACTTATCATTTAATAAATCGACAGCCTATCTGCTAATCTTCAACATGTTTTACACTAAACAATCATTTTAGATTGAACTATTTTTAGAGTTTACCACGAAAAGAATGCTGTTTTATAGGAGAAGTCACTGACTTTTTGTGACGGGTGGGATTCAGCTTACGGCATTTCTCATTCAGTCAAATGGTATCCGTAAACGCCGATTGAGTGTCGCAAAACGCTGACTGAAATTCAGTGATGTCAAGGCTGTAATGTGATTGGTTATTACGGCACACTTTCTCCCAATAGTAAGACAAACTCTGACTTGCATACGTTCAAATTACAAATGGCCGTTCCATTAAGGTAAGTGGGCTTACATTAAAAATAATGTGGATAAAGCTTGCACGATTCATTCAAAGTTTCCCAATGCGTGTGTGTTTTTATGGAGACGGATAAGCATTATGGAGTCATTGTGTGCTGAGCTGGAAGGTGGTAAGGCTCTTATGAAACAATGGCTTTTTGTTTTTGAATGATTTCCATCAATTCTGCCTCCGCGTTGAGCAGCACTATTCCCGCGAGGCCAGTGAGCGTTAACCGCAAACCGTCCGCTGTGACGCAGAGCTCTGGCTGTCAGTAATCGATCGGCATGTACTTTTTACCCCGCTCAACCATTGTTGCTGTACCACACACACACACGCGCGCATACTTCCTAATTAAACCCAGGAGTGCGGAGCTCAGGCCGGTCAGCCTTTGTGCAACTTTCCTCATCAAGAACTCTCTTAGATATGCAGAGCTGCGGCCATCTGCCTCAGACAGACGTATCCCACAATGCCACAGAGGAGGAAAGACGTCAAGCCTCCAGCAAGGGAAACCGCAGAGCGATATTGATTATGTGAATCTGTGTGAGAAAACAACAGTCGGTCGCTGGGAGTATTCATTCGCTCTATGATGTTCCGAGTGAAAGTGAATGCAAACTTTAAAACGTTTCAAAGAAATGAATAGCCTAGCTACTTTAATTCAGAAAGGATGCATTACATTGTTTATAAGTGCGACTTTATAATGTTACAAAAAGATTTCTATTTTAAATTAAATGCACTTCTTTTGGATTTGTTCTTTTGCGATTCAGATAACGAGTCGTTCAGACTGCTTTGCGAACCGATTATGACCATTTAATAGTTTGGAAGAAATTAATAGGCTACTTTTATTCAGCAATGATGCAGCCTATTAAATTGATCAAATGTGACAATGAAGACATATACAGTATAATCTTAGATAACATTTCTATTTCAAGTAAACAATGTTCTTTTGTACTTTCTATTCATCAAATAGCCTTTCCCACAAAAAAACTAAAGCCACACAACGGTGTTCCACTTGATACTAAGCAAAAATGTTTTAAGTATCAAATCGGAATATTAGAATAATTTCTGAAGATCATGTGACACTGAACATGAGTAATGATGCTGAAATTCAGCTTTGCCATCACAGGAATAAATTACATTTAAAAAAATATATTCATATAGAAAACAGTTAATTGATGTTGCTAAAAAAAAAAACATTATTCTGTGTATTTGGTGTAATGAAATGTGTTTATGCGGTTTAAGGTTAAAAAACACATTATTTCCCACATACTGTACAGTGATTGTTTCTCCTCTATGTCCCGCCTTTCTGAAACGCATCGATTTTTACAAAGCTCGCGGTCTGAAAAGCGAGGTGTGCTCTGACTGGCCAGCTATCCAGTGCATTATGATTGGCTGACTACCTCAAGTGTGCGACGGAAATGTTACGCCCCTCACCATAATGTTGATGCCGTGTCCGGCCGGAGCGACGATTCAAAAACATAAAAACCCATTACAAACGAGGCATTTGTTGCATCCAGGGGAACATAATTACTGATTATAATGACTAGACTGTCTGTTGAGCGTTGCGTATGCATCGTTGCCGCGTAAAGATAAAACCATGGTTACAAACAACAAGTGCTCTACACTGCTCAAAACTCGCGTTTTAATCATCAGTGGCAAATCCTTTAAATATGTAAACTTACTTACAGTCTGTGAGTCAGGACAGCCGGCATTGTAGTCTACTCTTCCAGGATCAGGAAACAGTCCTGGACACATCTGAATATTTGGGTTGAACTGTTCTGGAACAGTGTTGTAAATACAACTTAACCATTGATTTCTAGTTGTGTCCTCTTTTGGAAGGCCAAACACGTATGTTATCAAACACTTTCACACACAAAACATCGCGTCTTACAACAGTGCATCAGCGACGCGGTGGACCGCACATAAGTACGTGCCCTCTTTCTTTGCGTGAACATTTGGGCGTTGTTATGCAAATCTTCCCACACAGTGACGTAGACTGTTGGGGCGGTGTTTTTTTAAACCGTGCATTTTAGGAAGACGTGGATGAGTCAACTTTTATAAAGAATATCTCTTTGTCTTTGAGACTTTAGTCTTTGCAACTTTAGGGATCTTATCTATTCACGAACAGCTTACAACACTCCAAAGAGAAAGGAAATCTTGAAATTGCATCATATGACCCCTTTAAATTGTAATAATTTTTCACAATATTACTGTTTTTACTTTATTTTTGGTCAAATAAGTGCAGCTTTGGTGAGCAGAAGAGATGTGTTTTTCCCCTATTGTAGTCATAATTTTCCACCCTTACAATTAAGTAAACCGTGAGATTAGAAAAATATATTTCTAATTTCTCAGTATTTGTTTAGAAATCTGTTTCGTTTACTGTATACCGTAAGCTGTTCAAACAAACAAAAATATCAAATATTAACATTTCAGAATGGTAGCTTTGGGCAGAAGAAGAAAGCTTTGTGAAAACGGTTCAATGAAATCTCAAAGGAAGCAGCCCAGTGTCGGTGTCAATTGCTCTTACACCGGGTTGTGTATTTTCTTGACGTGTGAGATCGGCTGACCTTTGATCAACCTCTTTAGACAATGACCTCAGAGCTGGGATTCAGGAAAACACTATGACATCAGCACTGGCAACAATGAGCCTCAGGACACACACAAACGCATCTAATCCGCTCATATAAATTTTAAATGGGAAAACAAAGAACAATCCAAGCTTGTCATCGTTACCAAGCACACATATTCATGCAATATGAACTTGTGTGTAGTTCACAGAAGGGATTTCTACCAAAAGGGCAAATGTCCAAATAAGTGGCAGTTTATAGGACAGAAAAATTATGAACCTTTGAGGGAAAATTATAGGTTCAGTTCAAGTCGACTGCAATTGCTGCATAATGTAGATTTAATAAAAAAATATTAATAAGAAGAAAAGTTCGATTCTGCTAGAATTAATGATTATTTTGTGATTCGTGAAATGAGTCATTCAGACCGCTTTTCAAACCAAGATAGTTTTTTGAAAAAGAATCGACTAGAGCGAGCAAATTTTCTGCAACTCTAAAAAGTCTTTCAGACCACTTTCTGAACCTGTTAGACCTTTTCTTTGAAAATAATCAATTGGAATTAACAATTATTTTGCTCTTCACAAAACAAGTCATTCAGAACATTTGCAAACCAATCTGACCGATTCTTTGAACAGAATTGACTAGTATGAATGATTCTTTTGCAATTGTTGTTTAGTTGTTGAGAGTGCTTTTCAAACTTGATTTGACCAAAATGGGAGTAAACTGTGTCAGCACCTGCAGCGTTTGAAGTCTGCATAAAATGGGAATTCGTTTCTAAATGCGTGTTATTGCTCTTATTATGAACAATTTTTCATGCATGTTTCTTTTAAAACATTTTTGACCTCATAATTTTTTGTTAAAATTGTCATAACTTCCAATCTTTACATCCACCCCTTTCTTACAATCATCTGCAAGCTCCAGTCAACACTTAATGCACAGAACCAAGTCTGGCCCTACATCTTTTATTTTCCAAAAGATGGCTTTTGTTTAGACTTTTTCTGACTGGTTTTCTTCACCAGACATTAAAATATGCACATAAAAAGTTTGTTTGTTTTTTTGCAGTTATAAGGTGACATAGGGTGTATATGGGGAAGAACAAAAATTGTTATTCCCCATATATGCCCTATGTCACCTTGTAACTGCAAAAAAACAAACAAAAAAGTAGGACAAGACATTATTTTCTTTGATAAAGAACGTCACTAAAAAATTACCAGCAAATAATGACTTTCAATTTTGACTTTAGTGGACTTGAAAAAGAACAAAGCTGTATGGACTACTTCTGGGCTAAACAGTAGTTCTGAATGAAAAATCTAGTATTACATCCACCCACGATCTCTGTAACATCAGTGTCCAATCTGATATGGGTTGGGAAACACTATTAAAATTAAATCGAAGGTCATTTTATTAGGCTTTTGTGACCACAAAATAACAAGGGGTTTCTCATTTTTTGTCGGCACTGCACGGAAAGTCGTGGCTGGCAGTGAGGCGTTTTTCCCAGGGTAAATGATGTGAATTGTTGAGATGGTTCATGCAGGAAGCGTGAGGGTGTTTCTCTCTCAGCAGCTGTGGAGGTCGGGAAGCATTTAACGGTGATGTCATGAGAGGTACGGGCTTCACAGCGCTATGTTTCCTTTTATCTCACCTCGGCCTGCTGTGAGAAAAAGCTCACAGTTCATCTGTCAACCTCCAGAGACGCATTAAACGCTGTGACACGATGGCTGAGGGTCTGTTATGTGTTTAGTCACAGGAAGACAACCAGCAGATCATTTACTTCTGGTTTGTGTGCTGAAACAGTTTCACAATAAACTCTTGTGAACCCTTGTGACTTATGAGTTTTTGGAGTCACAGAAACTTGAAACAGAAACTTACAATAAAAATGCACTTACCAATCACAATGTTTTTATGCTCCAAACTTTGGTTTGGTGTTTTCCGCTTTAGCCAAGTCATTTTTGATTGCCTGCCTCATAATTTGCCAGACCATGTCCTTCACATCCACTCCAATCAAAGTTCAAGTACCTGAAATATTTTTAAGCATGCTGTCACTATTAAGCTAAAACACTAAGATTGATCACACACACCATTTAATTATAACAGTAATTACAACCAGACCAGAGTGATAACAGTATGCAACTATGCATAACGGAGACTGTTACCTTCCACTTTTTATCTTGTTTCCGGACAGGATTGAAGATCACTTGCAGGGAAGTTAATGACCTTAAGTCTTTAATTGGAAACCATTTTGGATTTAAATGGTTAGATTCTGTGATGCCGTGAACATTGTTTGATTTGAGACCTTGCACCATCCTTATAATGTTCCTCTGCTGCTCCATAAGAATTTTACTCACAGGTGTGGCATATCAAGATGCTGATTAGACACCATGATTATTGCACAGGTGTGCCTTAGGCTGGCCACAATAAAAGGCCAGTCTAAAATGTGCAGTTTTATCACACAGCACAATGCCACAGGTGTCGCAAGTTTTGAGGGAGCGTGCAATTGGCATGCTGACTGCAGGAATGTCCACCAGAGCTGTTGCCCGTGAATTGAATGTTCATTTCTCTACCATAAGCCGTCTCCAAAGGCGTTTCAGAGAATTTGGCAGTACATTCAACAGGCCTCATAACCGCAGACCACATGTAACCACACCACACCAGCCCAGGACATCCACATCCAGCATCTTCACCTCCAAAATCATCCGAGACCAGCCATCCGGACAGCTGCTGCAACAATCAGTTCGCATAACCAAAGAATTTCTGCACAAAATGTCAGAAACCATCTCAGGGAAGCTCATCTGCATGCTCGTCGTCCTCATCGGGGTCTCGACCTGACTGCAGCTCGTCGTCGTAACCGATTTGAGTGGGCAAATGCTCACATTCGATGGCGTCTGGCACTTTGGAGAGGTGTTCTCTTCACGGATGAATCCCAGTTTTCACTGTACAGGGCAGATGGCAGACAGCGTGTATTGCTGTATTCCAAGTGAACCGTACCGTTACCAAAACGTGATGTGTAAACTCTGCTGATCACGGATTGGCCGGAGAAAATCGTCACTACCTGCTCACTGAACTTGCAACACAAACACAAAAGAACCACTAGATCTAAATCAGCACAGCCAGCAAAGGATCGAACGCAAATGTTTTGAACCAGCGCACCTTTTTTTAACAACCAAAAAAGTTTTGTTGTCTGTTGCGGAAGAACAGACGTTCCTCTCATTGATAGCAGAGGAGCGGATCCAGTGAGAGCTTGATGGGTGCTCCGTGGAATGCGAAAAAGATTCGTTTTTTTTTAGGAGTCGTGGTAGTAGAGGCGGCGCAACTATAACGACATGTGAATAATCCCACCCACTCTAAAGCGGTACTGAACTGCAGTGGAAATGCAAAGCTAGCCGAGCTGAACCGTGCCGTGCCGTACTGAGCCGTGCCGAGCGGAGTCGTACCACGCAGTGGAAAAGTGCCATAAGTGATCAAGGGCTTAGGACGTTCCAGTTCAGCCCATTTCAAGGGTTCCGCCAGTAGTGGGCACTCATGCAACGTAATCTATGACGTACATCCAAGTAAATGAGACAGAGGGAAGTTAGCGAGTGAAGGGCATAAAAAATTTTACTGGAACGCAGCCCAGTACTGGGGAGCTGCGTTTGTTTTTGTTTTTTTATAAAAACACAATCATGTTTTATTTCTCAGTCGATTTCAATGCATAAATGTTTCTTTAATTAACTATAATATCCAAAAGTGTGTGCTATTTGAATAAATATCGTAATGGATTCATAAAATTGGGAAGACACATCTTACACAAGTCTGTTTTACTGTAAATCACATTCATGCCAGAGATCTTTTATTTACTCTTCAGCTAACCAAAACCCACCCAGATCTCAGTCACTTTGTAGGTTACTGTCGGCCACAGCAGGAGTGTGAGTTTGAGATTGCAGGGCGTTATTGGACAGACAGGCTCTAAATTAGCTGTGAACATTCCTGCCTCCTCCACCGAGGGATGAGCGTGAAAACGGTTTCCGATGGAGAATTAAAAGAGAGGCCGAAACCAGGGCAAAGTGTGTGACCATCGCAGGAAAACTAAAATATACAGGTGACGCCTTTAGAAAACTGCTGATTTCATTGATATTATATAAACTACAACCCATAGTAAAAATCTCAAGTTGTTTCTCCTAGACAGCAGTGAGATAAAATGAAGTCATTTCTACCTGTTTAGATTAAGTCTACAGTTGTTTGCCCTGAGAAAAAGTAATCTCATATGTCTCCCCTAGAGTTTCAGAAGAGGTCTACAATCAAAACACTTAGCCTATTTTCAAATGATCTGAGCTGGTATCCACAATTAATTACTGGATGACAACTCATTTATATGTACTGCATATTTGATTAGATTAGAATATAAACTGATACAGACGTAATCTCAATCAAACAGTATTTCAGATGTCAACTTGGTAAACTATAACTTAGGGCTTACCTCCAAAATCTTCTGTCTATATTAAATATTATTTGTGAACATGTGGTTATGTATTTGTCAATGAAACCAACCTGTACATGTACACATTCTGACATGCGTGTTGAATGTAGGGCGAACTGCAGCAGCTCAGATCCGTCTGGGCTTCGGCTGCTCAGTCCTTGACTAGAGGAAATGTGGAGTCCAGGGAGGAGTCGGTTCCCACACCCAGAAGAAGGGCTTTCGGCTGATCTAACACAAACACTGTAGCCCTCAGGAAGGGAAGGGTTCCCAGACACCTCACAGACTGAGTGACATTGCAGGTTTGCATTCACACATGAGCACAAAGAAACATAGGCCTACACTCATTTACATTTTTGTGGAGTTTGTTGAGACAAAAATCATTATTGCTCATAATTATGCAGTAACACAGGTTGGGCTTACGTGAAAAGTCTCTTGCAGTTGCTTTTTGTCCGAGGAACTACAAGTGTTTTGATTTGCGATTTGAAAAACGAGTCATTCAGACCGTTTCACAAAATAATCTAACTGATTAAATAAAAAGAATTTACTAGAATGAATGATTCTTTTATTATTTACAACAGAAGTCATTCAGACCATATTCTTGAAACTGAGACCACTTTGCAAACCACTGTCAGAGCCCAGTGGTGAGCGGTGACTTTTTTTTTTAACTGGTATGAGCGATAAATGTTCAGATAAAAGCTGAATGTGTGTCGTTATAATTAAGGTAATTATGATTGTGCGTTTAGTGTCACCTGCAAAATGAATCTGCAGTAATCAGGTGGTAGAGCGATGACCTGGTAGCCTACAGACAAGGGGCATAACCCAGTTCCCCTACCCCAAAGTTACTGTGTTAACTGTCCAAACATTATTTATTATAGAAGATAATGTCAGCAGTGAAAAGGTTTTATCATGTCCCTGTGATAGTAGGCAACTCACTAATAGAGTTGTCCCATGTCTTATACTGCAGAATCATCCACATCCACATTATTGATGACCCGATTATAATCAGATTTCGATGAATGTGTTGATGAAAATTTAGAAGCAAATAAACCAGGTCCAGATCCATATTGAACTGAGCTCCAGTCATGATAAAATCTGATCATATGCTGGAGATTTTTCCTCAATCTAGCATAACTAAAGCCGGGCTCACACTACAGGATTTTTGGCTGGATTTTGCGGTCACGAACAGATTTCCACAGTCTGCAACAAAACCCCGGATAGTGACCAAATCGGTGCTCGTTGCGGTTGCCGAAGCTCGTTAAGTATGAGCAGGTCAGCAACGTGATCCGAACCTGTCTCGAGCTATCACAGACGCTACGATATTTTCAAACCTGTTTGATATTATCGCCACGCGATCTCGTAATGTGAGCGACACAATGACAAGGTGGAACTAATCTAGCCAATCACAGTGCAGATGGTATAAACACTTTTATCGTGCATCTTTATGAACAGACACGAAAAGCCACACATTAATCAAATCAACTAACTAGAAATAAATTTAACAAATGCATAGATTGTGTATATAATACCACGTTTGCTTGCACTGTTTAATTACCTCCAACTCTTACTGCAGTACTGACAGTCCTTGTTGTCCACGTACTTCCAAGTCATTGTTTCTGCCATATTCTCTTTTGTCGTAGTTTCTTCCTTCTTTTGGATAAAATAACTGCACAGACCAATTGATGGGCCAGTTGATCGTCCATGCTTGAAGATACGGCCTATAATCGCTATAATTTCTCGCGAGAATTTATGTGAGAAAACATATTTTCGCTGATGATCGGGAATGCCTCTTCACTGAATGTTTTGTAGTGTGTGCACCTGGTTACACTGTAAAAAATGACCGTGAATTTAACGGTAAAAGACTGTAAAAATGCTACAGTAAATGCCTGTTAAATGGTTAACGGTAAATTCCCCTACTATATACGGTGAAAAACTGTATTGGACATTACATGTATTGGACATTAATTTTACGGTAGTATACCGTTTTTGGAAGTGAAAAAGACCGTATAATTTACAGTGAATAACCGTAAATTGACATTCCCAGAATTCCCTGCGTTACATTTCAAATTTGATGTTTTTTTGTTGAAATAACTATGTTTCTTCTTAGTTATTTCTTATCAGTTGTGTATATTAGGGTTGTGTGTTACACCTAATGTTGTTAAATTAATGTTTATTGCATTATTTCAGTTGCATGTGTGTTACCGTGATGGTGTTTAGTGTTTGTGTGAATGACACACTGTGCACCTTCTATATATGTTATTATCTAAAAGCTGCTTGTGATGGGCTTTGGTTCATCATGTGACTTTCTCATCACCTCCTGCATTTGGTGGTTATCAGTGTATTACAAAGGTACAAAACAGATTTCAGTACTTCAATAGGTTGGTATATTAACATTATATCAAATTAAATTACGGTATTTAACTGTAAATTTAAGTTAAAACCGTAAAACCTAAAACGTTGCCTACCGTATTTTTTACGGTAAAATTCCAGTAACCACAGCTGCCGTTTTTTTACCGTAAATTTTACGGATTTTTTTTTACAGTGTAGCGTTGTGTTGTGTAGTATGCGTGCAGCTATGACAAGACAACGACAGATGAGAACAAATCTTGTTGCGTAGTGTGAGCAATATGCTTCTTGTATTAGGCAACATGTTGAAATAAACTTTTGTTTAGTGGTGTGATGTCCACCCTGTTAAGTCCCGTCCACCCTGTTTCCCCCTCTGTCCACCCTGTTACCTCAGTGTTTTTGTGATATTACTAAAATAAGTTCAACAAATGCATGTTATGCATATCTTTGTGGTTACTTGTAGGGAATGAAATGGTAAAATGAAATAAGTTAAAATGTTTCCATAATTCCATTTAAATGTATTTTTATTCTCAAAGAAATACAACAACTTTTTTCAAGATAATGCCCGATTACGAACACTTTGTTAAAATACATTTACAGAGTAAAGAGAGGGACATTTTAGCTCTTAGAAAATGTAAATATTACAATAACTGTACATTCAAAACACTTGTTAATTGAGATGAGAATGTCCTGTAACAGGGTGGACATTTGGTCCTTGCACGTCTGAGGAATTCCGTGAAAAATTATTAAAGAATAAAATCCTGAGCTGGACCAATATATATTTCTTATAGTGTAACAAGCTCTTCTTCAGATAAAATGATTACATCATGGAAATGTAATTTTTTTTTATGGAAAGTTACCAAGTTACCGAATAGTAAGAATGACCCGATTATGATTAATGGAGGATTGAGTCACTATGATCACGTTTCTGCCTACTTGTTGAATGAAACGGTGAAATGTGCTTTACCAGATATTTTGTAAACGATGCAGTGAAAATGAATGATCTTTCTGCAAACAAAATCACTAGTAGTAGCTATAACGGTGACTTGACTATAACGCTCTTGTGTATTTTCAGTTTGCAGTCACAAAAGTAATGAAAGTGTCTGGACAAATGTATCAGAGCAAAAGTATTTGTTTTCTATACAAATTTAATAAAGTAAAAATATAATTCAACAGAAATATTTATACTTGTGTACTGCAGAAATATAATTTTGCAGTGAATAGAGCTCTTGTAGATGAGCTCTTTTGTCTTTGTACCATTAAAACATCCTGCAAGTTTCATAGCTTAAAATGTCCTATCAATCTCCAAAAACTGCTCATTTGGATCTGAGGTGCAAGATGACATTACCTGGGCTCAAACATTTGCATAAACACTGCCTCCAGAGCAAGACATCGATGAATAGTCATCTTCTCGCCATAGGCCCCGCCCACGGCTGACACATGACTATGGGTCTCATCAAAAGCAAATAGAAATTACAACCACTGCCGCTATCTTGTCTACAAGTATACTAGTATACAGATGCGCGTTCACTTTCTGACACAGTCCACATGCATGAGTCTGTTGTCAGGACAAATGGAATGACAGAATGTTCGCTTAATTGTTTGACGCGAATTGGTTTAAACAGCTTGTTCGCATCTTTGTACAGATATCAGAAGAATCCTCGCATAAGGAACAAATGGATAGTTAATTTCTGATGGCATCCCAGATTGTTCGGAGGATTTCGTTTTGTAAACGAGGCACAGTGTCATGGAGAGTTCACAAAGAAACATTTGTTGAAAGATGAAGCGAAACCCTAAAGTGGGGGGGGGGGATCTGACTGCAGCTGCATCATAAACCGTAATTAAATGATTTTATAATGCTTTGTCTGGAAATGACCTTTTTTTTTAATCATGTTGTCAAAACACCTGCATGCAATAGCAAGTCAATCATAACAATGGCCAATTCCTGACAAGCCTTAAAGGGGACATCAGATGTCCATTTTCCAAAAGCTGGTATGATTCTTTAGGGTCTTCATGAAAAGTCTATAACATACTTTGATTAAAATTTCTCAATGGTATTGTAAAACAAGACCCCTTTTACCAAAAACATCTCCGCAAACAGCAAGCCATTTTAGTGCATGTGCCTTTAAATGCTAATGAGCTCCGCTGACCCCGCCCCTCTCTTCCAAGCTGGGGGAGGGGGCCTTACAGTTACAGCTCACTCAGAGCGGGTCAATGCTGAAACGCCAGTGTTCGTCTACAGTCGTGGGAGGGACCTGCCTGTGTGATGTCACACTGCCAAGAATCTGTGAAAGGCTAGATATGAGACTGCTTATTATTTGTGGGGAATTTAAAAAAAAAAGCACTGGGTGGATTTTATTCATTATGGTGGTTGTGTACACACACTGCCAAAACACAAATTTCAGTTCAAACAACATGTAAAAGTAAATTTTGCATAATAGGTGCCCTTTAAAAATCCACCCGTTTAAAACTAATAATAATTTCACCCACAATTTATTTGTTTTTTCTTGCCAAAAAAACTTATTACAACACTTCAAAGTCAAAGTCTGCTTTATTGTCAATTCTTTCACATGTACAGCACATACACACAAAAAATTGAAATTGCATTACTCTCAGACCCTTGGTGCATACAGATAACATAAGTACAGATTAAATACAAAATACAAAATACAAAATACAACTATACAAATATACAAATTAGGTAAAATGTAAAAAAATATATATAAAACCCAGGCTAGGCAGATAAAGTTAAAGTAAACAAAAAATGATTGTAGTGCAAAAGAGCTTATTCAGAATGATTAAAGTGACAGTGTGTGTGTGTATATTTGGGAGGGGGGAGTGGGAGAGTCCGTAAGAGGGTCAGAGTTCAGTGGTGCGTGGGGCAAAGGGGGAGGGGGGGCAAGGTCGGGAGGGAATTCAGCTTCCTGACAGCCTGATGGATGACGCTGTCCTTCAGTCTGCTGGTCCTGGACTGGAGACTCCGCAGTCTCCTCCCTGATGGCAGCACACTGAAGAAGCTGTGTGTCGGGTGGGTGGGATCACCTGCAATGCAGAGGACTTTGCGGGTGAGACGGGTGTTGTAGATGTCATGAAGGGAGGGGAGAGAGGCACCAACGATCTTCTCAGCTGCTCTCACTATGCTTTGAAGTGTCTTGCGGCAGGACGCGTTGTAGGCGCCATACCACACAGTGATGCAGCTGGTCAGGATGCTCTCGATGGTGCCTCTGTAGAAGGTGCACATGATGGGGGCCGGGGCTCTGGCTCTTCTCAGTTTGCGGAGGAAGTAGAGACGCTGCTGTGCTTTCTTGGCCAGTGCTGCGGTGTTGTCAGTCCAGGAGAGATCCTCTGTGATGTGCACACCCAGGAACTTGGTGCTGCTCACCCTCTCCACAGTCACACCATTGACGGTCATTTACAAGTAAACCTCAAGAGACATATAACAGAAAAAACAATCAGTATATATTTTACCCTGTTCAGTCACAAAACACATATATTTTGTGTGAACATTCACTCACACACACACACACACACACAAACATCTGCAAACACGTATCTGATTCTCCCTACAGCATTCCGTCTTCAGCCAGCGAAAAACACTCACACAGCTCTTTTTAATATGTGAGTTCACACAACATGAAGTTAATTTGGAAATCTCTGCCAGTTCATGTTTTTGTAACTGAACAGGGCTGCGTTTCCCAAAAGCGTAAGTACATCGTAGACCCATTGAAACCAATGGAGCTACGATCAACTTAGGCTTACGATGCTTTTGGGAAATGCAGCTCAGAAATTTACAAGCAAACTGTAGATGTGCTTGTGCTTTTTCTTCCAACGAAGCTTCCAAATAATAGTTTATTGGCTCTTAATGAGTGTGAAATTGGATTAAGCTACAAAATTTCAGTCTGGCAAACCCCTGATATGAGTCTTCTTGGTTTATCATACCAATTACCAAATGTCCTCCTGCAACTGCAAACTGCTGCCAAAGGCAATGAGAAAGTCTGTTTTTGACCTCAACTGATGAACTTCAGGGAAATCAAATGCTTTCTAAGGGTTTCAAGACTCTTCCACATGATTCGTGTCAACATTCCTCATGCGTTGTACTCTAGGGAGAAAAAACGTCAAGCCACAGCGTGCCACATGCATTGCTAGTCAGATGTTGCAATGCAGTGTTCAATTTAAGTTCTGACCCCAGCTGGCCTTTCTGTGCACAGCCAATGATTATTGCACATATTCTACCATATAATTTCATATTATACTTATTTTAGGAAAATTAATATTTATACAATTGCAAAATGATTCGTTCAGAGCACTTTGCGAACCAATTTGACAGGGTCATCAAGAAGAATCGACTAGAATGAATGGTCCTTTTGCGATTCACAAAACGATTTGTTCAGACTGCTTTGCAATTTGACTGATTCATCAAAAATAACTGACTGACCCTGCGTCTCAGTGTTCATACTATCCATCCTAAATAGTATGTGAGATTAGAATAAGTGTGTCCCAAAGCATAGTATGTTGAATTATGCCAAAATTCCCCGGATGGTCTACTATTTCAGGTCGACTTTTGAAGTATGGATCCGTGCACATTCTAATGGCTAAAATTGGCCACAATCCATTGCACTTTGGCGAAGTATTCGGTCCAGAACTACAAACACGAATAAAACGCATTAGAAAAAACGACAAACATGGCGGATGCGCACGATCGACAGTAATAGGTAGAGAGGTTTACAAAAAGGGGTTTGAGTTACTGATGTTGATGTTGATGTACTGATGGATGTTGAGCAACATCCATTTGGTCGTGAACTTTTAAATAAAATATGGGCAGCGTTCTCGGCATGAAAGACCCACGACTGGCAGATCAATGTGCTACTTCTTTTATAAGTGAGGGAGTGAAGGACAGGTGGCAAGTATGGTGACCATATAGACCTTAGTGCTCGGAATTTATCCCATCCAATGTGCACACACACAGCAGTGAACACACACCCGGAGCAGTGGGCAGCCATTTTTTTGCAGCAGTGCCCAGGGAGCAGTTGGGGGTTCAGTGCCTTGTCAAGGGCACCTCAGTCGTGGTATTGAAGGTGGGAGAGAGTGCGCTATTCACTCCCCCCACCTACAATCCCAGCCGGTACAAGACTCGAACCCACAGCCTTTGGGTTAAGAGTCCGACTCTCTAACCATTAGGCCACAACTTTCTCTCCGATACGGAGATGTGGAGGATGTTAACTGTGACAAGATGATTGACAGGCCAGTTTACAAAAACTGAAATGAATGCGAGAGTAGGCGGCTGCAGTGAGGGGAGGAGTGAAATAAGTGCAGTCAAGACGGACAGTTCTGCCCTCTAGAAGTGGAACAGATACCAAGATATCGCGTTATTCACACTCATGTGCTATGTTGCTAATAAACCTGATATAATTTCAGTTAACATTCATGCATCATTAAGTACATAATCACATGAACCAGATTTAAAAAGAAAAAAACATTTTAGAAGAGAACGCTGCATCACAGTTGTCTGAACCAATGAGCATTAAGCTGTGTCGTCAGTCAGTCGTTTCCCATCATGCGTTTGGTCAAGCAGTCGGGGAGAGCAAACTGCGCTCGAACTGCACAATCCGACACAGCCGCCTCGCTGTCGCCAGAGATTTTTGGCACACGTCAGCATGACATCAGAGCAAGTCGGATGTAACTCGGACACTTTTCTAACCGGCATGCATCTCGCGGTGATCACCGATGATCGGTTCTACGCAGATTTTGCTCATCTCAAACAAGCCTATTTAGCTGAATGTCCCAAAGCTTGCCTACTCTTCTACTACACACTCAAAAGTGTGTACTTTTTCTTCACCAAAAGAGTACATACTTTAAGGGCGTAGTATAAGTAGGCACATTGAAACGCAGCATAGAATTAAAAAGAATTATTTTGTGATTCACAAAAAATGTTCAGACCACTTTGCGATCCAATTTGAACAATTCACTGAAAATAATTTACTAGCATGATAAATCACAAAATACATTTTCAGAGTGCTTTAAAGATTCACCAAACAATTTTTTTTCAGATCATTTTGCGAACTGATTTGACGATTCATTAAAAATAATCAACTAGAATGAACAATTCTTTGGCAAATCACAAAACAACCATTCAAAGCACTCTGTGATCCAATATGACCGACTCGCTGAAAAGAATCAACAAATTATTTTGGAAATCACAAAACGATTCATTCAGACCACTTTGCAAATGGATTATACAATGAATAAGTGTAAAATTGTGAAACTATTCGAAATCGACTGTTCTGCAAAGCGATTTGATCGATTCATTAAAAAGAGAAGATTAGAAAGAATGATTCTTTTGCGAGTCACAAAACAAGCAGAGTGCTCTGCAGTCTAATTTGACTAATTCATTGAAAAGAATCAAGTAGAACTTTTTTTTTTCAATTCACAAAACAGTTCAGACAGTTTGACTGTTCTACTATTAATACATGTCAAATTTTACTTTTGTGAAAACAATTCAGGGAATTGCAAGAGAGGAAAGATGTATTTGCCACCAGAGTAAACGTACAGTGGGATGCAGGAACAGGAATAAATGTGACAAACTCTTTATGTGTCAGGAAGCAGAACTGTGGGTATTGACGTGGAAGAGAGGGCGGTTTGTTTATGCATGTCAGTCAAAAATAAAGTCTAAATTCTGACGTTATCAAACCTGATCCTGGCTGGAACAGGGAGGTAAAGCACTCGCTGTCTTTCTTTCTGGATAGCTTGGCACCACAGGCAGGACAGACTACACCCGCACCTCTAAATACACAAACTGATATGGCAAAAAACATTTCATTCCTGCTTATTCATTATATAAGTCTCTGACACTGAGCTTGTGATTTCAAAATGCATGCACAGATGTTGTGGTGCCGCTGTATCTCTGAGATTTCACTTATCAGTTTGATAATGTCAGCAGAGTGAATGAAGGCAACAATCTGTTCTTCAGGCTGAGAGCCATCAGAGCTCCTCTTATTATTAACAGTCATTACTATTATTGCTCATATTAGTGTTAGTGATGTGATTAAACCTCTAGCATTTAAGTATTAAAGTATTAAAATGTCATGCTCTGACATTTTGCATCTAAAAAATACTTTCTGAATGTGTATCATTTCATGAACTCGTTGTACTTTCATTGCAGCATTGCGAATAATATAAGAGCAAACTTGTATCTGCTTCAAATGACTCTGAGTCAAAGTTCACCTGTTCTTGAAGATTGAGGCCTGTATTATTCAGCCCTGAGCTCTTCTGCCCTCTGCTGCTGAGAAGAGACTTTGCTTTTAAAAAAAAATTATTTGTGTACACACACTGCCAACACACATTTATGTTCAAACACCATGTAAAAGTTAATTTAGCATCTGATGTCCCCTTTAAAAGATCCACCCCTTAAAACTAATAATAATTTCCCCACATATTTATTATATTTATTATATTTTTTCATGACCTGAACAGACCTGCTGTCATGATGAATGATCCACTTTAGGAATGAGTGAATTATTCATATCCAACCTATAAATTTCATGGGTATGTTCTAATTTGCAAATTCATGCCTTTCTCTTGATCTCTGTCAGATTTATATTCAGATTTTGCTAAGCTAAAATGCCTTGCATTGCCAATGCATTTTGCACCATTTATGCCCTATTTATTTTCCTTTGACTTCATTAGGAATGAGAGACTTATATGATTAACTGACTGATATTATTAAATTGTTTTCAAATGTGTATTTTCATTTTTAAATTTAATTAATTTACTTAGTGCATTTTGGAGCATTTAGTTGCATTTCAGTTTATGCTCTGTTCTTCCATTTATTTAAGTTATTTTTGTTTAGTGCATTTTGGAGCATTTAGTTTTTAACATAGAGTTTTCCCATTGATTGATTGATTGATTGATTGATTGGTTGATTGGTTGATTGATTGGTTGGCTGAATGGGTTGGTGATGGTGCTTGGTTGGTTGATTCGTTGGTTGGCTGATTGATTGGTTGGTTGATTGGTTGGCTGATTTATTGATTGATTGATTGATTGATTGTTGATTGATTGATGAGGGGTGTGGTGATTGCGGATGTGAGTGGTTGGTTGGTTGGCTGATTGATTGTGGTGGTGGCTGATTGATTGATTGATGATTGCTGATGATGATTGATTGATTGATTGATTGATTGATTGATTGATTGGTTGATTGATTGATTGATTGATTGATTGATTGGTTGGTTGGTTGGTTGGCTGATTGATTGGTTGGTTGGTGCATTTTGGAGCCTTGCATTGTAGTTTAGGTTCAGTTTTTCCATTAGTTTTTTTTCTTTCTTTTTTTTCCTTGTTTTAGTTGAGGATGATAACATTGTCTGCAGTGGTGGTGTGTGTCTCTCTGTCGTGTGTGTGATAGATTTGGAGTGAATGCTGCTAAAACAGATGGTTCAATCCCTCCTCACAATCAAGATTAGGATTACACAGGAGCCCTGCACCTTATCACACACACGCACACAATCAGTGCATGTGTCTTAAAGACATGAAACACAGAAAACATTAGAGACACTGCCTGATCTCCATCTAAACCAATAACTTGAACCTAGATTTCAGACTGCACTAATGTTTTGCTGGAGTTGCTAGAAAACCAATGATACAAATGCATTTATGCATTTACAAATATGTGTGCAAATGCGTACAGTGATTTTAGTGCATGCACGAAGTCAGTTCTCAACAAGATTTATGTACCAAATACATCCAGTTTTTTAAACGTTCTATTCATCCATGATTCCTGAAAAATAAAACATACTGTATCACAACTTCCACAGAAATATGTTTTCAACATTGATATTAATAATGTTTCTTGAGCAGCAAATCAACATATTATAATAATTTCTGAAGGATCATGTGACACTGAAGACTGGAGTAATGATGCTGAAAATTCAGATTTCCATCACAGGTATAAATTACATTTTACAATATATTCAAATAGGAAACAGTTATTTGAAATTATAATATATTTTACATTTTACTGTATTTTTGAATAAATAAATGCAGTCTTAAAAACACAGGATCTAACCTACCCCAAACATTAGGCCCAATGTATCTGAATATGTAGCTACTGTAATGTCTTTTACTGTATCTTGTAGACTCGGCTCCTGGTTTCTTCATCCAGCCTTGTTACTGAAGAAGGTACAGGTAGGATCTGCTGGGGATTACTGTATTTTTAGACTCAGCCGCTGCTTTTATTGTTTATAGTGAGTAGTTGTGCACAATTTTAATTTTGTCCTAATATGTAACCTTATCTGAAAATGCTTTGGCAGTACAAACGTGTTTGTGATGCCAATAAAATGCATTAAAACTGAATGATGGACAGATAGAGATATAAGCCGCAAATGCTCTGGCGATACAGATGTACGATTATTAGTCAAGCCAATAAAGCACATTAAACTGATTTGAGAGACAGTCAGACAGGCAGTGAACGAGAGAGAGAGAGAGAGACAGAATGAGAGAGAGAGATTTGTGTCAGCTAATCCCTCACAGGTTTGTACGTCCTGAGATACACAGCTTACGATCCGTCTCAGTCCTTCACCATCCCGCTGCCACCATGAGCTTCATCGCCGACGATGTGGAGATAGACCCGGTCACCCTCAACCTCATCATCCTGATCGCCAGCTATGTCATCCTCCTCCTCGTCTTCCTCATCTCCTGCATCCTCTATGACTGCCAGGGCAAGGACCCCACCAAGGAGTACGCACCCGACCCCGTGCCCAACATCAATGCCGCTCCCATCCGGCTAGTGGTCATGCAGAGTTCGCCCGCCAATGCCAGGTGGGACCAGAACAAGATGGTGACCACTTACGAACCTCCGGGTGCCGAGAAAAAGAGTACTTTGGTCTGACAGGCTGGAAGAAAGACTGATAACAGCTGCACAAAGGCACACGTTATCTTTTCTATCTACTGTACATACTCAAAGTACTGTATGTCTCATTTTATAACTTGTGTACAACGTCTTTTTAAAATAACTCATAACTTCTGTGCGAGATTGAATCATGTCGGGATTGGATTATTAGAAGAAACGGTGAGTTAAAAACATCTCTTTCATATCTCTTGTTTCTTCTGCAGCATTGAGATTCAGTGGAGAATGAATAGAGGTTTGTGCTGGTTGTCTGCAAAAACAATCTCTATAAGGTTCTAAAATGGATTCTAAAATTGTCCATTCTATAAATGGATAATTTGTCAAACTGTGCTCAGATTTCTGTCTACACAACGTCTGTGATTAAAAGTGAACTGATTCTTCCAGGATTTATTGATTTGAACATTAAATTCATCAACCAGGCAACACAGGCAGCTGTGGTTACCAGTACTTTACCGTTAAAAATACTGTAGCAGCACTTTAGGTTTTACGAGGATTGTACTTAAATTTGTGGTAAATAAGTTTCATGTAGGGAATTGCAGGGAGTTTTAGATTTTTTACTGTAAATTATAAGATGATGGTTCGCATTTACTTCCAAAGTCTGTACATTTAACAGTATTTTACTGTAAAGCTACTTAAAATGTCCCCTCCTCTGACAGGGATGTTCTCACAATTTTCATTAACATTTCTTAGAAGTTATATAAATGTTAGGGCAAAACATTCTTAAAGTAATGTGCATGGAATGTTCTTATAAATGTATTGAATTTACAGTAAAAATCGGCAGCTGTGGTTTCCATAATTTCACTGTTACAAAAAAAATAATCGTCGCAAATAAGGTTACATTTGGTTTTACTGCATTTCAATTTATGGTAAATAAGTCTCATGCAGGGCATTTTTGTAACATATTAATTACATTCTAATCACAACAAGGAAACTTGAAATGTAAAATAGAATATTTAAAAAAACGTTCAAATAACGTTATATTTTGGGTGAAAATATAATTAGTAGAAAAAAACTTTTTCCACTAACCGGTAAAATAACTTATAAATTACAATAATAAAACCGGACATCTTAACATTAGAATAGCCTATTAAAAAATAAAAGTTCAAATAACGTTACAGTGAAAATAAAGTTAGTAGAACACTGTAAAAAAAAAATTTTTTGTAACATTTAAATAACGTTCTAATTACAGAGAAACAGGAAATTGGAAACATTATTTTGAATATACAAAAAAATGTTATATTTTGTGTGGAAAAAGAAATATTTTTGTATTAAATACCGTTATAATCATGACAAGAACATGGACATTTGAGCATTTTATCAACACCTTAAAATAATGTTCCCACAACATTTTTATACCCTAAATTAGTTACCTGGTCCATTAGTAAGGGAACTTGCCATTAGCCAATTAGCAGGTGTTTACCATAGCATTTTTTAAAAATCTTTTACTTTAAAATTTCAAACATTTTTGGCTAACTATTGACTGTTGTTGGAGAAACATCTGAGACATAGCTGATGCTTAGATGTGACGTAACAGATAATGTCTTTAAGTCTCCTGAGCTATAAAAGAACAAATTCTGAGCTATAAAAGAGTCTTTTTCTGGACCTGTTAGATCCATGTATCAGTGAAATGGAGGTCAGACGTTTCCGCGAAGTGATAAACAGTCGTCCAAGACAACATACCGCATCTATTCTGAGTTGACGTGTCACACACATTGATCTCATTGGCTTGTGGATTAGATTATCCATCAGCAAAACCATGGCTGAAGTTGTTTGGAGGATTTGTTCAATGTTTTTGTTTGGGTGTCTGCAGTATCTTGAAGGGTTTAAATTGCTGTTTTGTCACAGAGGTCTTCACCCCATTATCTGCTGAGATTTACGTCATGCTACTTCGTACTTGCTAGTTATTTTTACACTTCAGTTTCTCAGAGCGAGAAGCTTTTGAACAAATACAGGACATTTACATTACATATTTATACCTTCCCCGGAATGATTCTGAAAGATGAATTTAAGAGCTGCAACTAATTTTGATAACTATTTCATCTGATTGTTTGATTAATCAGTTAGTGGAATAAAGAAACCACATTTGACGTTTTTAATGAAAATCTATTGATTCTATCTTGTCCTATGAGCAAATTGAAGGCTATAAAATGAGTAAAAACATAAACATATGCTACACACTATATGCAAAAAATATATAATAACCAATAAACCTAATAAAAATAATAAAATATTCAATCCTTAAAAGTAAAATCTATGAAAACAACATATATAGAATTTAGCAAATTAAATCTTTTAGCATTAGACCCAACTAATTGTTGTTTTTTTAATTGATTAGTTGCCTAATACATTTTTTTTTCAGCATTAAAAATACAGTTCAAAAGTTCAATGGGTCAGTAAGATATTTTTTTTAAAGAAATTGATATGTAAAAATGTATTACAGTTTTCACAAAAATATGAAGCAGCACAACTGTTTTTTTTTACATTGCCAGAATCCGACTGTTTCTTGAGCAGCAAAGCAGCATATTAGTATGATTCCTGAAGAATCATGTGACACTGAAGACTGGAGTAGTGATGCTGAAAATCCAGCTTTGATCACAGAAATAAATTCCATTTTAAAAAATGCCACATAGACAACAGTTATTGTCAACTTGTAATATCTTCACATATTACTGTTTTCCTGTAATTTTCATCAAATAAATGAAGCCTTGGTGAGCAAAAAAAACTTCTTTCAAAGAATCTTACTGATCCCAAGCCTTTGAACAGTAGTGAATTTACTGTTATGGAAACTGTATCTGTCATAGTAAATTTTGTTGCATACATGACTTTCTTCCAAAGAATAATGCATAATTTATCTAAATAGGCATATACACGCTGCCAGCTCACAGCGCTGGTGATTATATAGGATAATTTAACACAATCATGTCAGTGGAAGTTTATCGTTGTCGAACCATCATTAACACACACACACACACACACTCCATCTGTTTCAAAGGTTGAGTGACTCGTAGCACAGAGTCAATATTTAACGTAAAGATAACCGAAGATAGCGCTGTGTCACACTAACACACGTACGAAGAGCACTTACCCATTCAAATCTGGACACATACTTTCAGTTTCATTTCCATTATGATAATTACTCATCAACCCATTTAATGGGGTCTTTAATGAAGATCCTACTGAAATACAAAGAAACATTTAGCATTAGCTCTGTTAGCGTTTTACTTGGTGTAAAACGTAAGAGAAGTGTTAATGCAAGAGAACAACATAACTGACATCTTCACTGGGATAAACGCATCCGGGACAAATTTCTATAACAGAAACAGGGCCAGGGGAGCACGTTTGATCCGGGCCGATCCTGAGAGGTTCTGTCAGGGCTGTCAGGAGACAGACAGAGAGGATTCTGGGAGGTCAGCGCTGTGTTTGGGGCTCCGGTTCTGGCAGCGTGTTTGTCCCTGCTCTCGGGGGTATTATTTCAGCTTTCTCCTCTCAGGTGGCCCCTTTTGTTATGTCACCTCGGTTCCTAATCTTACAGTCCTTGAAAGAGTAATGAGAGATGCTTCCCTCTGGGAACATCTGGGTGTATTTTCATTTTCAAGTCCCTCCAGACCTTTACCTCGAGACAAAGTGAAAAATATTGTTCCTTTGGTGACCTGGCTCTATGGATGGTCTTTTTATAATAAGAACATTAGGCTAGGTTAGCATTTCAGTTGATCTAATAGATTTTAACTGGAATATATTGCATATTTTATGTGTGAGTTTGGGTACATGTATATTATAATCACCTAAGTACATTTAACGTGATTTAGCCAAGTAGGACATTTGAATTATTATTCCCAGACCAACAGATGATGCTGGTCCAGGAACATGTTCGGCTAAATCACATTGAGTGCACAATCCTGGTACAGCCATTACACTTTTTTGTGATGATCTAGATGACCTTAAATCCATCTGGACCAGCGTCAGGGCAAGCCAGGCTACCAAACGATCCATGAGCCATGACAGGTCACTTGTCTGGAGTGATTGTGAAAGGAGAAACTAATGCATATGGTGCCAAACGCTAATCGAATTAGCTGAATGTTGTTCTGCGGTCAAGCTGAATGGGCGAGGCCTAAAAAAAATTTGGTTTGAGATGTAGAAATATTGATATGCTGTTTTGGGCAGATGAACACATCCAAAACTTGATAAAGATTGATAAAGGAGCTCCTTATCAACCTCATATGGATGAACTAACATAGGAACAGTGAGATAAAAAAATGGAGATGACATCATCCAGGAAAGTGTTTTCGGTTGTGTTTCAGTCATTCAGAGTTCAAAGTTACATAATGCATGCTTGTAATTGCTGTTTTAATGGCTAATACATTTGATGCAGTTTATTTTTAGTAAAAACATTTCTGTTTTTTATTTTGTTTTACAAGCTTGATTGAATCATCAGCTAACAAGGAATGTCATCAGCAAGGTTCTCTCAAACAGGGCCGTCACTAGGAATTCTGGGCCCTGTGCACTGTCCCCCTCAAATACATAGTATTAATATATATTAATTATTTTATACTACATCACTCAGGGAATGTTTTATTTATGAAATGCGACCACATCCAAACTTGTTCAAACATTCAGACTAACATTCCTATAATGTTTTGCAATGTCCTATCGCGTATAAGAAAAAAAACATTTTTTAAAACAGTCTTAAAAGTTGTCATTGGACTATCGAGAAACATTCTGAAATAACCGTTTTCAGAAACTGAAAAATGTTATGTAACATGAGAGCAAAAAACCACATCATCCATTAATGTGTCCTTTCTGAAAACATTTTATTGGACATTAGTCTACGTTTTGTTTTTGTTTTTTTTTTTTGTTACGATTTGTTTCATAACATCGGGAACCTTCAAAGTAACATCCCCATTATTATTGGCAAAAATTAAAAGTGGCTTATCCCTTTAGGAATAGTTCACCCACAATAAAAATCTGTCATCGTTTTACTTCACCCAAAGTTGGTCCAATGGTATGTATTTCTTAAGTCTGTTGATCAAAAGAAGACATTTTGAAGAATGTTGGTAACAAACCCAGTTGATGGTATCCATGATTTACATAATCTGGAAAAAATACCATGGAATTCAATGCTATTCAAATGTTTGGTTTCAACATTCCTTAAAATATGTCCTTTTGTGTTCCCAGAGAAAGAAACTCGTAACAGGATTGAACAAGTCAAGTCATGACTAAATGACAGATTTTTTTTTATATGTGTTGGACTATCCCCAGTGTTTGTACAGGTACCTGAAAGCATACTCAAGTAAAAGTACAGCTATCTTACCAGAAAATGACTTTGGTAGAAGTTGAAGTCACCGTTTATAATATTACTTGAGTAACAGTCTTAAAGTATGTGATATTTATTGTACGAAAAGTATTTTTTAAAATCTTAAACATACTTAAGTATTGAAAGTAATAGTAATATATATATATGATCTATATATATATATTATTATATATAAATATATATATATTATTATATATATAATATAGTTATATATATACGTTGGTACGGAAAGTATCATACCCCATTAAATTTCCTCATTAATGTACACACAGCACCCCATATTGACCGAAAAACACAGAATTGTTGACATTTTTTTGCAGATTTATTAAAAAAGAAAACTGAAATATCACATGTCCTAAGTATTCCGACCCTTTGCTGTGACACTCATATATGTAACTCAGGTGATCTCCATTTCTTCTGATCATCCTTGAGATGTTTCTACTCCTTCATTTGAGTCCAGCTGTGTTTTGATTATACTGATTGGACTTGATTAGTAAAGTCACACACCTGTCTATATAAGACCTTACATTTCACAGTGCATGTCAGAGCAAATGAGATTTATGAGGTCAAAGGAACTGCCTGAAGATTTCAGAGACAGAATTGTGGCAAGGCACTGATCTGGCCAAGGTTACAAAAAATTTTTCTGCTGCACTTAAGGTTCCTAAGAGCACAGTTGCCTCCATAATCCTTAAATGGAAGACGTTTTGGATGACCAGAACCCTTCCTAGAGCTGGCCGGCCGGCCAAACTGAGCTATCGGGGGAGAAGAGCCTTGGTGATAGAGGTAAATAAGAACCCAAAGATCACTGTGGCTGAGCTCCAGAGATGCAGTCGGGAATGGGATAAAGTTGTAGAAAGTCAACCATCACTTCAGCCCTCCACCAGTCGGGCTTTATGGCAGAGTGGCCCGACGGAACCTCTCCTCAGTGCAAGACACATGAAATCCCGCATGGAGGACTCCAAGATGGTGAGAAATGAGATTTTCTGGTCTGATGAGACCAAGATAGAATGTTTTGGCCTTAATTCTAAGCGGTATGTGTGGAGAAAACCATGCACTGCTCATCACCTGTCTAATACAGTCCCAACAGTGGAGCATGGTGGTGGCAGCATCATGCTGTGTGGGGGTGTTTTTCAGCTGCAGGACAGGACGACTGGTTGCAATCGAGGGAAAGAGGAATGCGGCCAAGTACAGGGATATCCTGGACGAAAACTTCTCCAGAGTGCTCAGGACCTCAGGTTGGGCCGAAGGTTTACCTTCCAACAATACAATTACCCTAAGCACACAGCTAAAATAACGCAGGAGTGGCTTCACAACAACTCTGTGACTGTTCTGAATGGCCCAGCCAGAGCCCTGCCTTAAACCCAATTGAGCATCTCTGGAGGGACCTAAAAATGGCTGTCCACCAACGATAACCATCCAACCTGACAGAACTGGAGAAGATCTGCAAGGAGGAATGGCAGATGATCCCCAAATCCAGGTGTGAAAAACTTGTTGCATCTTTTGCCAAAAAGACTCATGGCTGTATTAGGTCAAAATGGTGCTTCTACTAAATACTGATCAAAGGGTCTGAATACTTAGGACCAACATTTCAGTTTTTCTTTTTTAATAAATCTGCAAATGTCAACAATTCTTTGTTTTTCTGTCAATATGGGGTGTTGTTTGTACATTAATGAGGAAAAAAATGAACTAAAATGATTTTAGCAAATGGCTTCAATATAACAAAGAGTGAAAAATTTAAGGGGGTCTGAATACTTTCCGTACCCACTGTATATATATGCTCATGCACAGCTTGAGAAGCAGTTTTACCTCTTTCTTCCATTTTGTATTTTTGGGTATGAATAAGAAGCACTTCTTCCGGTACTTAGTGTCTTTCATTCCAGCATAAGAAAACATTTCTGGAATCTGCATCTGAAGTGGAATTTAGATGTATTTGCACAGTTTAATGTATCTCAAGAGGGGACATGGATGCATTTGACCTGCAGTTACAGATGCATAAATAACGTTTTGTTTTAAACATAAAACAGTGAATACTGATATTAGAAATAATTTAAAACATGAAAAAAATAGTCGAAACGTGCCATTAGTTAACAGCAAGTGACTGTTAATGAGTGAGTCATTGAGATTCAACCGATTCATTCAAATGGCTGATCACAGGAACAAAGCATTTGTGTCACGAATTCGGTCCATGGACTTCCGTTTATTCACCACCAGAGGTCACCCTTTACATTACATTGACTCTCGCACCACACAAACTGTTGCATATCACCCCGGACTACATACCCCATCATTCTTTGCACGATTTGCACACTGCACTGATTGCACTGATTGCACACAGCTGTTTCAAATCACTCACTCACTATATAACACCCACTCTAAGCACCTTTCTCTGCTGAGTATTGTTTAGCTTGTACCCCGTTCTGAGTCTCTGCCTTGCCTTGCCTTGCCTTGCCTTGCCTTGCCCTGCCTTGCCTTTTTTCCTCGTTCCTGATCTTTGCCGTTTTCCGGATTTTTCCTCTCGTCTTGCCCCTGTGATTCTGTCTGCCGATTGTTGACCTACGCTAGCCCTAGGATTATTCTTGTGTCTTGTCCGCCATATTCCTGTTTGCCATTGTCTGACCCATGATTGTTTCTGACCACGCCTGTGAATAAAGCTTTCACATGGATCCGCATGTCTCACGTCTCGTCAGCCCCATTACAATTTGCCATGTTAATGAGTGAATCACTGAATCATCTATTCAACCGGTTCGTTCAAAAAGCTGATTCATTCAATAGGTAAACACCATTGCTCAAAGACGCAAAACAGTGCAGTGATCTTTGTTTGGAACTATTTTGGTTTGCAAAAACAAGCAATAGAGTCTAAAAAATGTAAGTCACTTATTGCTAACTTTACTGAACTTGTATCAAATGATTATTAAATTTGTTATCATGCTGATATCTGCAGAAAAATGGCACTCTTTTTGTGATATAGATTAAGTTAACTATATTTAGTTATATAAATATAAAAAGCATACAGAATAATTTTTGCCTTCTACAATTTAGAATGCCTGGAATTTTGAGTTTTAATAGAATAATAAATCAACGTGCGTGCACTCTCTGTGTGTGATTTGGTGATATAGCGTACTTGATAATGTCATATCGCACATCATTACAACAACACTTACTATATTATCGCAGACGATGCTGTATATCGCACACCCCAGACTCGACTTGAATCATCTGCGGTTGTGCGCGCACTTGTTTGCACATGAGCAAAAGGTGTTTTTAAGAGTCTAACTTGCAAGCGCTAGACCACTGATTCGTCAAACCTGCTTTCCCACAGTCCGTGTTCTTCTGACTTCTGACTATTTTTTAGTAGTAAGTAAACGAAGATGCTTTGGGGGGGAATTTATCGGAGTTAGGAAATGTAGTGGAGTAAAAGTTAAAGTTGGCTGAAATATAAAACCTCAAGTAAAGTACAGATACTCCCAAAAATACTTAAGTACTGTAACAAAGTATTTTTACTTCGTTACATTACACCACTGACTATCCCTTTAATATTTGCATAACAAAAAAATATATATTTTTTTTTAAAGCATATAAAAAAACTCGGAAAACTTTCAATGGGAACATTAGCAAAACATGGAACAATTTTTGGTAACTGGGTATGTTAATGTTTTCAGATTGAACAGAAAATTTGACTGTAGAGAAATACGTCATGAAAGATTACAAGAAGGAAGAGAAGGATCAGCTTCTTCTGTTATGTACTTAGTGTAAATTCCCTCCGGTTAATTGTTTACGCGCCTCCGTCAAGCTTCTGCTCTTGCTGCACTGGACTCTTTCTAGCATCAAGATGTGCTGTCTTCACGAGATGCCGTCTTTTGTTAGCTTTTGACGCCCGGGCAGAGGTCGCAATGATTGCAATTTCTATGAACGCACGTAGCTTCTAAGGGCCTCTGTTACTGTTTCTTTGTGTGCATTACAGAAGAGGTTAAGCTGAAGAAGTAGGGCTGCCGTGGATATATCTGGATATGGTTATCTTGCATTTGCCTAAGAGACTAAAGCACACATTGTCCAACCGCTCTAAAAGTGGTTGGGTTGGTGCCATTTAAACTCATATTGCACTCTATCTTGTCCTGCAAATAAAAATCACAGGTTTTGTGATGGTTTTTCAGGACTTATTTATATTTTTACTGCTATGTTGTTGCAGTATTTTTTGTTTTGTTGTTTGATGCATGTGGTTGCACTTCTCAGTTCTATTTCTGGTGCATTGTGGGATGTAACAGCTACACAGGAAAGAACCATTCAGAGGAAGTGATTAAGCGCAGATGTATGGCCACTGTCCGAATGGTGTAAAGGTCATTCTAAAAACATTTAGCTAACATTCCAATTAACTTATGACATTTTTATTTCTGAATGTTCTCAGAATGTTCAAAAATGTATACTTTTTAAAAAATATTTTAAAAATGTTCTTCTTGGTTATGCAAATGTTAAGACGCATTCCATTTTGTGAAGTTGTGAACATTATGGTAACGTTACTTTTGAAGAAAATTAAAAAAAAAATGTAAAAGAATGTCCAACTAAAATGTTACATAAAAAAGTTCCATGTCAATAATGTTTTTTTTTTGCTTAGGTTCTGAGAACATTATTAAAGACCAGATAACGTTGAACAGATATTCTTTTAGCATTACTCGAGGGGATCTTTTGTTGCAGAAAACTTTAAGAGAACCTTTCCAGAACATGAGCCAAACTTCTGAGAACATTCCCTAGCCAGTTATATACCTCAATACCACATGCTAATGTTCTGGTAGGGTTCTCTCAAAAACATTCTTTTAGTAACATTGATAGATTGTTCATTCGAAGTTAACTGGTCTTTAATAATATTCTCAAAATGTTAGCACAGAAATGTTGTTTATTGAATGTTTTCTCTGAAACAGTTTATTTTGACATTAGTGTAACGTTTACTTTCTGTAAAAAATACAGTAGCAATGTTTTAGGTTTTACGGTTTTAACTTAAATATACAGTTAAATACCATAATTTCATTAAATGATATAATGTTAATATACCAACCTAGTGAAGTACTGAACTGTACTGAAATCTGTTTGGTAGCTTTGTAATGCACTGATAACCACCAAACATTGGTGGTGATGAGAAAGTTACATGATGAATCAAAGCCCATCACAAGCAGCTTTTTAATAATAACGTGTATAGAAGGTGCACAGTGTCATTCACACAAACACTAAACACTAAACACCATCATGGTAACACTCATGAAATTGAAATTATGTAATAAACATTAATTTAACAACATTAGTTGTAACACACAACCCTAATATACAAACTGATAAGAAAAAAAACTAAGAAAAAACATGTTATTTCAACAAAAAAACACCAAATTTGAAATACCTGGTAACGCAGGGAATTCTGGGAATGTCAATTAACAGTTATTCACGTAATTAGACGGTCTTTTTCAACTTCCAAAAATGGTAATCTACGTAGAGAATTAATGTCCAATAAAATTAATGTCCAATGCAGTTTTTCACCGTATATAGTAGGTGAATTTAACGTTAACAATTTAACAGGTTTTTACCGTAGCATTTTTACAGTCTTTATTATAACGCGTTAAATCATCTGTCACAGATTTTTTTTACAGTGCACTTATTAGTTTCAGATGGTTCAGAGAACATTTGAAAGTAAAATTCCCATAATGTTTGCAAAATTCTAAAATGGAACATTCCCTTAATGATGTCGCTAACATCACATAATTTTAAAAACTTGATGTGTTGAACGTTCAAAGAAAATTCAGAAATAATGTTTTCATAACTTAATGAGAACATTAGCAAAAGTCGGAGACAATTAGACCTACAGTCAGACAGTTAAATCTGTCTGTAGTGCAGTTAATAGATCTTACTGTCAACACTGTATTGAATGAGTACCATATTTTTTTATTCAACAAAGTATTTGCGTGGTATATAAGGAGAACTATGTTTTATTCTTGCACCAATGAAAAACAATTTGACAGTTTCTCTGAAAACAAGAAAAATTCTGTCAAACTCTCAAAACAAGAAAAATTATTTTCTCAAGGATGCTTGGATGTTTTTCCTGGAAACACGACACAGACTTCTTTTCAATTCAGTTAACAGCCTTACATAAATGTTCTGTGACATCTAATGCCGTTGCTGCTGGTTTATGTAATGTTGCTTCTGGTCACAGAATCCCTGAGCCACGTCCTCTTCCTCCAAAAACGCTGTTTCACAATAATATTGGGCAAGTTTGCCTTCAGCGTTAGTTGCAACATGCGGGTCGCGGAAGGCACATTTACTGGCTAAGTGCTATGTGTGTTCATCCACAATAATGTGCCATTCGCAAGCGAGACAAATATTCTCTTGCCTCCCCGGACAGTTCGCCTTTTTCCGTACACAACAGGAGGTGCCTAGTAGCGAGGCAATTCAGCTAACAACCTACAAAATGCAACCAAACTGAGAGAAAAGCATCTCATTGGAATGATAGCTTGATGATAATCAGTAAAATATCAGATGATACAGAGAAGACAGGCAGTATATGGTATGCAGCCTGTAAAACTCAGCACATAGGCCTATACATCTTGTAATATGAAGGGATTACGCATTTCCATAACCATGGTATTTAGCATGTGACTCACGGCCATGTATTTGAAGTAGCCGCGTCATATGAGGCTGATTGCCTGTTAAATGGGTCATTTGGCACCAAAGCACTAAACGATTACACCAGGGGCGTAGATGAGCCTAGGCGGGGGACGCGTGTCCGCTCCCTCCCTCTTTAATGTCACGTAAAACTTCGTCCCCGCTGTCTCACTTTTTCGTGGTGGGCAAAATCAAGGGTGTGTTCGCAATAGAGGTTATTTTTTTCGTGAGTACCGTGTGAATCAATATAGATGGTAAAGGTCAAAGAGACAGATAGGTCTGTGCATGATCCTGATGTGTATTCCGGCACCCGAATAAGGCGAGATGACATCACGAGGGCGGCTAAGTGTATGTTTTCATTCATACTGGATAGCCGGAGTCACCATCTCGCTAAAGGCCAGAAAGTCGTATCGGGGAAATTCGCTAATATGGAGCAAAAGCGCCAGCTATCGCTGTGACAAAAGGTCAGAAAGGGGGGGGGGGGGGGGGGGGGGGGGGGGGAAGTTGCTTTTGAAGAAAACAGAAACGTTTGGAAACATTGAAGAGCATTAAACTCCGATTGTGTCATATATAATCGGGTTATTTGTGTTTGTCAGAAGTCTTTCCAGGTGATAAATAAAGTATAAGGCACATGCAGTGCTAATTACATGATAGGCAGTACTTAGCGAATATAAACTATTCTGTGTGCGGCTTATTATGTGATTTAAAAGTGTTTGCAGTATTATAAACAAAATGCATTATTATTGGGGGGGGGGGGGGGGGATTGCCCAGCATCTAGCTGATTTCTAAGTCCGTTAAAACTAGAAATTAAGAGACATTAAAGCTGCGACACTATTGTTCAAAAGTTTGAGGTCAGTAAGATTTGTAATGTTTTTTTTAAATAAGTCTCTTCTGCTCAACAAAGCTGCATTTATTTAATCAAAATACAGTCAAAACATAAAATGTGAACATATTTTTACTATTAAAATAGTGATTTCACTTTTAATATATTTTAAAATGTAATTTGATTGCTGAGCTTCAAAGCTACATTTTTAGCATCATTACGCCAGTCACATGATCCTTCAGAAATAAATATTCTGATTTGCTGCTCAGAAAACATTTATTATTATTATGATGTTGAAAACAACTGAGTAGAATTTTTTCAGGTTCATCGATGTAACAGATACGTTCAGTAATGAACCATCCATTTTCCTGAAAAAATGACCGTGAATATAACGGTAAAAGACTGTAAAAATACTAGGGCTTAAAAACCTGTTAATTGTGAATGGTAAGATTCCCAAGCTATATAGGGGGTTAAACACTGTATGGACATTACATGTATTGGATCATGCATTTTACGTAGTATACACGCGTTTTGGAAGTGAAAAATACCGTATGAAATTTACAGTGACTACCTCGTAATTGCCGGATTCCGCGAGAAATTCCCTATTGTACATTTGGCATATTTGATGTTTTTTTGTATGAAATCCCTTTTCCCTCCCATGCCCTCTTAGTTTTTTTCTTATCATTTGTATACTTAGGGTTGTGTGTACATCCCCTAAATTGTAAATGAATGTTTATTGCATTATTTGCAGTTTCATGTGTGTTAGCCATGATGGAGTTAGTGTTTGTGAATGATCACAGTGGCTACTTCTATTATGGTATTATTTCAAGCTGCTTGTGGTGAGCTTTTTTCATCATGTGACTTTCTCATCACCATTTGCATTTGGTGGTTATCAGTGTATTACGAAGGTACAAAATAGATTTCAGTACTTTAATAGGTTGGTATAATAACATTACATCAGTTAATGAAATTACGGTATTAAAATGTACATTTAAGTTAAAACCGTAAAAACCAAAAGTACGTCGCTACGCCCGATACTTTTTTAGGCGTTAAATGTCCGGCGGCGAACCAAGGGCTGCCGTTTTTTTTAGCAATAACTTATTACCAGGAATATTTTTTTACAGTGTAGGCTATTTGAAATAGAAATCTTTTGTAACACAATAAATGTCTTTCTTTCACTTTTGATCAATTTAATGCACTGTTGCTGAATAAAAGTGTTAATTTCTATAATTTCTTCTCCAAAAAAATAACAATTATATTGACTCTAAGCTTTTGAATGGTATAGAGTATAATGTTACAAAAACTTTTTATTTCACATAAATACTGATCTATGGATCCTTCTATTCATCAAAGAATCCTGAAAATCATTTACTCTAAGCTGTTTTAAATATTATAATATAATAATAATAATAAGGAATGTTTCTTGAGCAGCAAATCGCCATTTTAGAATGATTTCTGAAGGATCATGTGACACTTGAAGACTGGAGTAATGACTGCTGAAAACTCCTTTGATCACAGCAATCATTTAAAAATCTATTCAAATAGAAAGCAGTATTTTAAATAGTAAAAATATTTTTCAACTATATTTAGCTGGCTTTTGTCTGTATTTTGGATCAATAAATGGGGCAGCTGGGTGGCAGAGAGACTTCTTTATAAACCATTAAAATCTTACTGTTGCAAAAACTCTGACTGTAGAGTTATATAGTTCATGGCAGTGAATGGCTGCAACCTTTTGGTGTACCGGACCCCATTCCAATTCAGAACGCATCGCTCAGGCCCCTGCATAACAAATTGACTCAGCTATTATCGAATTTGTGTCTTTGTGAGGATCCAAATGCAGAGTTCAGTATTAATTGAAGTTGCGATCTTGATCCTATTATTTGAATCCTATTAATCTATAATATATATCTATGGATGATCTCTGAAATCTAGGTATATATAAATATAATATACGTATTTAAGTATTGTGCAATGTCAAAAGCATGGTACATTTTTAGAAATAAGGAAATGAGTGGTCTGTTGCTCATGGCATTAGGTTTAGGTTACAGTTACACTTAATAGCTGTAGTTTTATATTTCAACTGACTGACAAAGGTAAGCGTCATTTGTCCTTTTTAGTGTCACTTTTGAATAACAGGACACGATTCAAACAGGTATGGCAACTCTCTCCCACCATAAGCCCCGCCCTCTCTTGCTGCGTCAAACAAAGCGATATCATTCCCGCCGATGATTGGTCGAACGCATCCGACCGCCTCTCCGCCGACCGCGCTCCCATTGGCTGAAGGCCCCGTCAATCAGGTGTGCCTAAAAAAAAATGTTTAAACTGTACAACTCCGGCTTTCGATATTCACAGAAAGAGGGATAAAGGCAGAGAAAGAGAGAGGGATCGGACGCGAGATGAAATGATGTGACAAAACGGCGTCTTATGGATGATTTAGGGTGTATTTGAGCAGTTATGGTGCCACGGGCGCGTTTCGTTTCAATCTGGGATTGATTTTTGTGAATGGAGATTTCGTCGCAGGCCTCGGACATCTGATTCATTTTCATCATCTGCTTGATTTACCGATCTCAGATTTGTTTTTATTTGCGATTTCGCGAGATGAAGAGAGTTAATAGTTTCCAGAGGTGAGTAATCAGCTAACGGGTCCAATTAAGTGCTGTTGGGATTATTAATGCATTGTATGTTATTGCTTGTTATGTGTTTGCTGTTCACTTATGCAGTCTGTTTGATCAGAAATCAGATATTGAATGGATCATGCGTCTTCAAGCTATATCCAGAGATCAGATCCTGCATCTTTATCTATTCTGTGCTTTTCACTGACATGCAGGCACATCCTGATGTGATGCTTTTATGTTAATAATGCATGATGTTTAATATATTCAGTTCATGCATAGAAAGCAGTGTGTTTTTTACTGACTCTATATTCTCTGTTAAGAGATCAGACCGTGTTTATTGTGGTCTGATCATGTAATTTTCAGTGCAAATCAAGCCAATAAGGTTTTTTAGTTTGGAGATAAAACCATGCATAGATTACAGATCATGTGTTTTTGTTTACTGTATATTGCATAATCACAGATCAGACCATAAACTCTATTCTTGATGCAGAAATCAGACCATGCACTGGGTTAAAAGTTCATCCTGCAACCTGAAAATGTTTATATTGCGTTCCATTTATAGATTTTATATTGTTATTATTTCTTATTCTCTTGTAGCTGCATGCTTTATTTATTGATCAGAACACACATTGTCCTGTGGCCTGATCATGCCAGTAAAAATGCACGGTTTAGAGATGAGACGTTGCATTGAAATAAGATTGTCTCCATATTCTCTACACTGACTCCCAGACTCATTTCTGCAGCCTGATTGTGGTTTTCTGGTCTGATATCTGCTCTCCAAACATCAGCAGTGTCAGAATTGGTCCGCATGGGTGTTGGGACGCAGGGAGCGGGGAATGCAGCATGGATACGGATGCGTGTGTGTGTTTTTAATGAGCGTGCACCACTGCATCACACACCACCATGTTTGACATCACTGCTGCATCCTTTGAGGAGTTTCAGACTCAAACAAACAAACACACACATGTGCATGAGTCACACTGCAGATTATGAGGCTAGTGTCCATTTACTGATGGGGTGATAGTAAAAGATATGAGAGAAAATAAAAAACGGCTCAGAATGAGTCACAGGGTGTTGTCTGTGCACACATGCATATGTTATTTAAATTTATTTTTAAGTGTATTTATATTTTAGACTGATTTCTGTCTCCTAACAAGGGTTTAATTGAGTTTAATTTTATTTTTATTATTATGTAGAAATGTTGTAGTGTGTATTTTGGAAACATTTGGATGCATTTGTTTTTCATGATGAATTTAGACAATTATTTAAACATTCTTGGTCACTACATAATTTGTGTCCATCTGGAATATTGTCATAATGGTGTTAATATATAGTATTATCTATTAATATTCACAATTAGTTTAGATTTTTAGATTTTTTATCTATTTTTTTCATTTTAATTTTAGCTACGGTTTTAATAATTTAGTTGTCTTTGTTTGTTTTATTCTTTTTAAATATGTTTTTAATTTCATTATTTTATCAGCTTTATCTGAGTTATTTTCAGTTTTGGTAATTTTGGCAACAAACTGGAATATTTACGTAAAGTATAACTAGGGATGTAACGGTATGAAAATTTCTTATCACGATTATAGTGACCAAAATGATCACGGTTATCAGTATTATCACGGTATTGTTAAAATGTGCTGGAAATGTTCAAAAAGTACTGACACACAAATAATTTCAACACACACCAACTAAAATGCAGTTTTGTTTTTTGCATACTGGAAAACAATAACAGTTGGCCACATTGATATCCGGATTTTAATGACAACGGTTCACTTGTGACAACGGAGTTTATTACTAATAGGCATGGTTCAAAAATAAATCTTTGAAAAGATTTACATAAAGTGTAAACCTCACTTTGACAGCTTTTAAAGTGAAAGAAAAGGGTGCATTCCAATGAAAGGTTAGAAATTAATAATGTTAGGGTATGTATCGAATTCGTTTATATTGACTAATTAAAAATATGACCGGTAAGGAGTACTTACCGTGGGGCATTTTATCACGATTTATCGTCAAACCGGTATCGTTCCAGGGGGCGAAGTCCCTATATACTAACTTTTTTAGCTTTAATATATATTTCAGGTTTGTTGAAGTGTGTTTTCCGGAGACGCCCCTGTAAAAAACAACTGAAGATTCAAAAGATTAACTTTAGTTACGGTAAGCAACAGCTGGTCCAAACCTCATGTGCGGAATTGAATCGTCTGTTTTCCGCTCCGGTATTGTTACATATGAAGGTCGTTTGTTGTAGTTATCAGGTTTCATGAACAGGCCCAGGGTCATACGTGTGAAAGCCGCCGTGTACCACCCCACCTGTTACGAGCCCGGGCTGGCCAACTGCTACAAACCCGATCACGTAACTACATTCATGGAAGGAGGGTGGGGGAACGTTTAATGAGATTAAAGAGAATCCATCGTAAGTGGCTTATGGGGGGATTTTTGGGTGTCATGTGACAGCTCCTAAGGTTGGCATAGTGTAAGAGGCTGGAAATGTGTGCCTCCTCAACTCGTGGCCTGCAGCGTAGCTGATTTTGGCCGAGCGTTCGTGGGAATGGCTCTCTTACTAGCAAACCGCTGTCATGAATGACCGCGTGGGGGAGCGGGAAGTGATGCACGCCGGGGTGAGGGTTGTACGGGGCGATTGGTCCTGATTCGCAGGAGTGGGTCTGTTCCTCGTCTCCACGGTCTTTCACATCATTTCCTGGAAAAAGAGCCACATGAGGTATGTTTGCCGTCGTACAGCATTTTCTATTCCCTTAACTGCACTTCAGTTCTCACGACAGTGCAAATCATTTAGCTTTTCTATCAGAGGTTTGTATTCTTTGACCACTATAGTGATTCTGTAGATTCTCTATTGATCAACTTTAATGTGCATCAAAATATGATATTTCAGGGTACATGGTACACAAACTCTGATGTGACCACAATTCACATTAATATTGTCTCCTGTGTGTTTTGTTTCTCAGGACCATGGAGCACTGCTTCCACATGTGTGATAGAGTCGCCATATACTTCTTTATCGCTGCCTCTTATACACCATGGTATGTTTTCTTTATACACATTTATTGCTTTTGCATTTAGATTTCAAAAGTTAAATACATCTTAAAAAAAAACTACCAGCTTTATTTTTAAAGGGGTCATATGATGCTGCTAAAAAGAACATTATTTTGTGTATGTGGTGTAACGAAATGTGTTTATGCGGTTTAAAGTAAAAAAAACACATTATTTTCCACATACTGTACATTATTGTTTCTCTCTATGCCCCGCCTTTCTGAAATGCGTCGATTTTTACAAAGCTCATCGGTCTGAAAAAGCGAGGTGTGCTGTGATTGGCCAGCTATCCAGTGCATTGTGATTGGCCGAATACCTCAAGCGTGAGACAGAAATGTTACGCCCCTCACATATTGTTGATGCTTTGTCCCGGCCGGAGCGACGAGACAAAAACATTAAAACCGCTTTCACAAAGGGCATTTGTTGCATCCAGTTGGGGACATAATTACTGATTATAATGCCTTATACTGTCTTTTTACGCGTTGTGTTGTATCGCGCCGCGTAAACATAAAATCCTGTCTGCATTTGTGATCGGAGAAATGACAAACAACAAGTGCTACTCTACACTGCCCAAAACTCGCGTTTGAATCATCAGTGGCAAATCCTTTAAATGAAAACGTACTTAATACAACTTAACCACTGATTTCTAGTCGTGTCCTCCTTTGGAAGACCAAACAAAGTAGTTTTGCTTTCACAACGAAAAACACAGCGCCTAGCAGAAGCCCCGGCTTAGCGTGAGCTGAGGCCGGGCTAAAGTGAGCAGAGGCCGGGCTAGAGTGAGCAGAGGCAGCCGGCGGATCCGACGAAGGAGCGGCAAGCAAGTGACGACCCCGGGCTTCGTCCACGGTGAAAACCGATCCGGCGATCCACAGCACTAAGTTGATGTATTCCCTCAGCGACCAGCACGGATCAGCTCCAGGCATGACGGATACACTTTCACAACGAAGCACACAGCGTCTTCACGACATGGCGGCGGCAACAACAATACTACAGCGAGAATAAAAGTTACGCCTTCTTTCTTTGCGTGAACATTTGGGCGGCGTTATTCAAATCTGCCCACATCGTGACGTAGACATGTGGGTGCGTGTTAGAATGAGCCGTTTTAGGTAGGCGTGGATGAGTCTTAACTTTTATAAAGAATATCTCTTTGGATTTGAGACTTTAGTCTTTGCAACTTTACAGATCTTCTTTATGCACCAAGAGCTTGTAACACTCCAAAGAGAAAGGAAAAATTGAAATAGCATCCTGGATATGACCCTTTAAATGACCATGTTTGTTTTTCTTTTGAGGTGATACCTTGGTAATACCATGTTTGGTATCAGTACAGTTTTTTTAATGTTTTTGTAAGAAGTTCCTTCTGCTCACCAAGGCTATATTTGTTTTTTTTGATGAAGATTTGTTAATTTTTTACCATTAAAATAACTATTTTCTATTTGAATTTTTTTTATGTAATTTATTCCTGTGATAAAAAGCTGTATTTTCAGCATCATTACTCCAGTCTTCAGTGCCATGTGATCCCTCATAAATCATTCTAATATATGGATTTGCTGCTAAAGAAACATTTCTGAATATCAATGTTGAAAACAGTTGTGCTGCTTCATATTTTTGTGGAAACCTTGATACATTTTTTCAGGATTCTTTAATGGATAAAATGTTCAAAAGAACAGCATTTAATTGAAACAGAAATCCTATATGTTACTTATGTTTTAAGTACTTATATACTACTTGTACAGTATCTGCAATATTATGTACAGTTAACAAAAGTGACAAAAATGGTTAATGGTGATTAATTATTGTTAAGAATAAATGTAATTGTATTTATTTGAACACATGTTTTTTTTATGCTGTATTGCATTTATTATTTGTTCTTATAAAACGGATAGTTCCGGTCCTTGATTCTGATTGGTTGAGCCGCGTTCAAAGCTGTTGTAAATTACTCTACAAACACACACCTTTGTTTACTTCTGTGTGTTACTCGGCAATCACTTTGTTGAACCACAACTGTTTCTGCGGAACTACATTGTTTGGTGGAAGATTACACTTTACTTGCTCTGTTTTATTTTGTGAAACCTTACTACGTATATGGAATAACCGTTTTATAAAAGCAATAAGCCCCGTGAAGCCGTGGTTTACAGTGAATTTATAACAGCTAAGGGTGTTTTACGGTCTAACAACGCCCCTAGTTGTTATAAATTCACTGTAAACCACGGCTTCTTGGGGCTTATTGCTTTAATTTACTTCCATTGAATGGTTTTATTATATTGCTGATTTATAAAAGTAATAGACCACTTGAGATTTTATATATATATCTCACCATGCACTGAATGATTTAACAAACATTTACCACAATATTTACATGCATTCAAAGAATGCCATGGTTCATTGTGTCTAGCACTTCATGAAGATCAGACTTTTTACATGATGTGTATCGATAATGGATCAAACATGGCTGGTTTTTCATGCTGACGGTTGATCGATCAGGGTGTGCCCCTGCGTCCCAATGTGCATACTATCCACCCTATCTGCCCTAAATAGTATTGAAAATGACTAATATCACATAGAATTTAGGATGGATAGTATGCACATTGGGATGCGTGCTCTGTGGGGTGTGTGTGTGTGTGTGTGTGTGTGTGTGTGTGTGTGTGTGCGTTTTTGTGACAAATGAGGACATACATTTGTATAATGACAAAGGTAAGACATAGGTATTACAAGGAGAAGGTGACTTTTCAGGACATTACCATGTCCCCACTTTTCAAAACGCTTATAAATCACACAGAATGGAGTGTATTGAAAATCTGAAATAGCACAAAGTTTCCTGTGAGGGGTAGGTTTAGGGGTAGGGTTGGTGTAGGGCAATAGAATATACGGTCTGTACAGTATAAAAACCATTACGCCTATGGAATGTCCCCACTTTTCACAAAAACAAACCTGTGTGTGTGTGTGTGTGTGTGTGTAATCTGCGTGTGTGTTGTTCGTTCCACACACTCCTGTGTGATGAGCACTAATGAGGGTGTGTTTTCGCGCAGGCTCAATCTCCGGGAGCTCGGGCCGCTCGCCGCTCACATGCGCTGGTTTGTGTGGCTGATGGCGGCCGCCGGGACCATCTATGTGTTCAACTACCACGAGAAGTATGTTTGACTTCACCACAATGTCTTATGATGTCAGGGGATGCCAGATACATTGTATCTTAATTATGCAAAATTGATAATAGACACAAAGTGTTAAATTATATGTTGTTGAATGTACAACATTAGACTGGTTGTGATTATTGGTAGAGTAACCGCAAGTATTTGGCAAGTCCCAGTCACGTACAGTACAGTGAGGACACATACAGTTAAATACATCAAATTAATAAAATATTCATTAGATCTTACAATAATGAATTTTATTATTTATAAATTATTATTGTTCAAATTAGGGGCAAGATTGATAATCAGCATGCACAAAGTGTTTAATAATTTTTTTTGTTGAATGTACAACTTGCCGTTTGTGAATTTATTTTAAGGTAGCCACAATTATTTTGCATTTTAAAGTCCAGTCACATACAGCCACCCCAAGTGAGCACATATGCAGTTGTAAATAATAAATAGTACATATCATAATGTTCGATGGTTGAATCTTTCTAATTTATATAATCCTAAAATATTATTAATATAACAATAATAATTATTAAATAAAATATTTACAAAATACTTTAAAGTGTTATTTGCAATATTGGTTTACACATCCTTCAAGAAAATCTATAAAGAATATACAAAACTATATACAAATAAATGGCATTTGTATTTCAAAGTTTATTGCAAATAAATAATTTCTTAAATTGTGTGTGGATTAAGCACAACAGAATGGGTAATTAAACATGCACAAATTAGACAATGAAATAAATGAACAATATTTACCTGTAGAAATTCCCCTGAAGTGAGAGAGATGTTTAATTGTCATGATTTATTTGTATTGGTGTGTGATGTTAAAGCGTGTGTTTGTGCAGGTATAAGTTAGTGGAGCTGGCGTTCTACCTGACCATGGGCTTCTTTCCTGCGCTGGTGGTGACATCAATGGTGAGTCTATGAGCTCAACTTAATCTGATCTATGTGCTTCTAGAGGCCAAGTACTAATTAGCAGACCCCTAATTAACCTGACCATTTAAAGCTGGTGTAGGAGGAGTCATTGCAGAGGACGGAGAACGGATTGTAGACAGGGTTCCCACGCTTCTTGAAAGTACTTGAATATCAGTCGCATGGATTCAAGGCCTGAAAAGTACTTGAAAACAAATATAAGTCCTTGAAAGTGCTTGAATTAAATTTGAAATAAAGTTTGTTTAGTAGAATGTGCTATTTCAAAAATGGTCCTACATGCGCTGTCAAAGACAAAACGAAACTGCGCTAATGATTGGGGGTTGAGATAGGGTAGCGCTGTGAGCTGATGCGCAGCCCTGCATGAACCTATAGAAACCAGTGGCGGCTCGTCGGGGGAGGCAGGGGAGGCATAGCTTCCCCATAATTTTGAGGGAGGCGGATGATTTAATGATAATAAAATTCACAATTCATTTCAGTTTATGTCTCAGAATGTTTCTTTTTTGTTTGTAATTTCACAGTTGTAATACCATAACGTGAAAGCACCGCTTTTCTATCGTGAATGTGCCGAATCTGCTGATGTAACTGCAACCGCTAGGTGATATATAAGGGTAGGGGGAGGCCGGGGGAGAGATGAGCTTTCGTGCCTCCGTTGGTAAAAAAAAATATTAGCCAATCACCATCGAGTGTTCATTTTCAGTGCTGAGGAGTGTTGAGAAAAGAAACATCGCAGGGGAGGCTAGCCTCCCTTCTTATATCAACCAATCATCAAAGAGACGTAACTTGTGTGATATTAGTTTGAACGTCTGCCGCTGTGCTGATAATGTACTAAGTACTTATGAATAGTAGCGATATTGAATATTTGATCGCCAAAAGATTTACCAAGCTGTCTTTCAAACAGTATATATACAAATTTAGGGGAAACAGCCTAAGCTGGATATAGGCTAGCAGTCGGCTTAATTAAATGGCGTAACAGTCAGCTCTTTTTTTAACACAGACTTTTAAGAAGGGATGGATGTTTGCTTCAAGTGATAGGCCAGGTAAGTGAAATTATATTATCTTGCTGTATGTTGTTTTCTTTGTTTTCTGACTAAAAGCAACCAAAAAAACATTTTAAAGTGGGTAAGCAAATAATAATAATAATCGGCAGAGATCCAAGACCAATACAATTAGTGTGCCTCCTCTATTTTAAAACCCACGAGCCGCCACGTAGAGAAGCAGTGCATTTGCGACTGAAAACTACTGCGTGCGACTTTGAAAACATATTTAGGAGCACCATTGCGACTGACCAGATCATCATCATACTTGTTATTGTGATCGCTGAGGGGAGCTTCAAATGTTCGGACTTATTTCCCACGTGGTTTTTTGCTGCGTTGAGTAATGTAGCGCAGACACATCTGTTGATTCCTTTAACACAATGTTAATCAGAATCCCTCACTGCCAAACAACCGGATTTTTCAGTGCCGAGGTCTGGCAATCTCACCAGAATCCTCTCAATTATTGGCACACGAAGTTTTTGACGGTGTATAGAGATTCTTTGTGCATGTAGGGAGCTTCGTCGATTATTAAGGGAACTTTGTGATATCGCGATGAAGTGAGTGACAGCTTGTTAATGATTATTAAGGGAGTTTTTGCAAATGTGTATTGATTTAATACAACAGTTCATAAACAAGAAATTAAGATTACGTGACTTGCTGTTTGTCTGACACAATCATATTTTGCCTGATTTTGCTCTCTTTCACAACGAAAATAGTTTCAAACAAAGTCACAGCTGAGCCGCTGCTCATTTCCAAGCAAACACAGCGGTGTTTCGTTTATGAATGAACGTGCCTTTTTAAACAAATCTGAATCAATTACCCATTCATAAAGCCAGTCACTTGCTTCATTCCTGAATTAATTTGTCGTTCGAACAAATCAATTGAATGAATGATTCAGTGATAAACTCAATGATTTGCCGCCACCTACTGGCAGTTTTACTTTCATTTTTAAAGGATCTTTTCTGTTATTTAATTCATTTAATATTTCTATATTCAAAATTTTATATTTAAAATATTAACCTCAACATGAATTTATGAATTCAATTCCACGCATGCTACCTCTGAGCTTCATTAAACATCTGAAAATACACCTACAAGCCACTTTTGTGATCGTCTGTGCCACCTCTGTGGTACACATTATTTTTTTATTTGATTGGTAACTTATTCTTATTCTACTTGATTTTATTCTGTTGTTTTAATTAGAAATTTTAAAAAGCTTATAAAAAAAATATTTTTTTGAATTTGACATTAAAGATGACATACTTTTAATAAAGTTAGAAAAATGCCATTACAAAGGTGTAAAAACTAAATTCCCTGTAAATCACTTTGAGTCAAATATCATCTCGTAATGGGAAGGCTAATATTTGATCAGAATTTTTGATTATTGATTAGAAGGTGCTCCTGAAATTTTTGACTGTGCTCCTAACATTTTTTTTAATTTTAAAAGAAAAGTACGCGTAGAGCCCTGCTTAACCACTTTTTATTAATTTAAAAACTGAGAAATTCTCTCAAATTTAAATCTTTTACAAGAATTACAGCAAAAACCAGTTTGATGCAAGAATATATATTTGTATTAATATTTGAGAAATTGTATTTGAATATTGCCAGTGTGAACTCCATTGACTTCAATGGATTTAATTAAATTCCTTTGAACACGACTGCTCAAAGTGGTCTAAATTTATTAACCTACACATTCAAAAAACATTTCAGCGTAATGTGTTTATGTAAATGTTAAGTGTAAGTGAAAAGTTAAGTACTGTAACAGGTCTTTCATGATGCTACATATGCTGGGGTGTGAATTTGATAGGTGCTTGAAATTAAATAAATAGTGCTTTAAAAAGTCCTTGAATCTGGTGTTCATGAAAGAGTGGGAACCCTGTGTAGATGTAAATATCCAAATCTTAGTGCATCCAACATCAACAAAAGCCTTAAAATTACTTCAGAAGTATTTCTGTATTATAGATTTGAAGAAAACTAAATGTATAGTCACCATGATGTTTTATAGTGAAACAAGAAATTTCCAACCTTCCCTTGAAGGAAATCAGATCACCTTCACCTTTGACACAGTTTTTGAGTCCTCGGGCTGTTCACGTTAACCTGCCACACCTGAAATGTTCACTATGCAACCGACTCATGCTTGATCTGGGATTTCCGCAATTCAGAATCAAACACAACAGCATTTGAATTGAGTCACTGATACACCTGATTAGAATTGAATAAAACCTTTGTTACCACATGGACAATTACATGTGAATCTCCCCAAAAAATTCCAGGTCATAGTTTACCCTATAATCAATTTAGAATCGTATATACAGTGGTGTGAAAAAGTGTTGGCCCCCTTCCTGATTTCTTATTTTTTTGCATGTTTGTCACACTTTAATGTTTCAGATCATCAAACAAATTTAAATATTAGTAAAAGATAACACAAGTGTACACAACATGCAGTTTTTAAATGAAGGTTTTTATTAGTAAGGGAAAACTAAATCCAAAACTACATGGCCCTGTGTGAAAAAGTGTTTGCCCCCTAAACCTAATAACTGGTTGGGCCACCCTTAGCAACAACAACTGCCATAAAGTGTTTGCGATAACTTGCACTGAGTCTGTTACAGCGCTGTGGAGGAATTTAGGTCCACTCATCTATGCAGAATTGTTGTAATTCAGCCACATTGGAGGGTTTTCGAGCCTTTTTAAGGTCATGCCACAGCATCTCAATAGGATTCAGGTCAGGACTTTAACTAGGCTACTCCAAAGTCTTCATTTTGTTTTTCTTCAGCCATTCAGAGGTGGACTTGCTGGTGTGTTTTGGATCATTGTCCTGCTGCAGAACCCAAGTTCGCTTCAGCTTGAGGTCACGAACAGATGGCCGGATATTCTCCTTCAGGATTTTTTGGTAAACAGCAGAATCCATGGTTCCATTTATCACAGCAAGTCTTCCAGGTCCTGAAGCAGCAAAACAGCCCCAGACCATCACACTACCACCACCATGTTTGACTGTTGGTATGATGTTCTTTTTCTGAAATGCAGTGTTAATTTTACGCAAGACGTTATGGGACATACACCTTCCAAAAAGTTCAACTTTTGTCTCGTCAGTCCACGAGTATTTTCCCAAAAGTCTTGGGGAACATCAAGATGTTTTCTGGCAAAACTGAAACAAGCCTTTATGTTCTTTTTGCTCAGCAGCGGTTTTCATCTTGGAACTCTGCCATGCAGACCATTTTTGCCCAGTCTCTTTCTTATGGTGGAGTCATGAACACTGACCTTAACTGAGGCAAGTGAGGCCTGCAGTTCTTTGGATGTTGTTGTGGGGTCTTTTGTGACCTCTTGGATGAGTCGTCGCTGTGCTCTTGGGGTAATTTTGGTCAGCCGCCACTCCTGGGAAGGTTCTCCATTGTTCCATGTTTTTGCCATTTGTGAATAATTGTTCTCACTGTGGTTCGCTGGAGTCCCAGATCTTTAGAAATGGCTTTATAACCTTTTTTTCCAGACTGATAGATCTCAATTACTTTTTCTCATTTGTTTCTGAATTTCTTTGGATCTCGGCATGATGTCTAGCTTTTGAGGATCTTTTGGTCTACTTCACTTTGTCAGGCAGGTCCTATTTAAGAGATGTCTTGATTGCGAACAGGTGTGGCAGTAATCAGGCCTGGGTGTGGCTAGAGAAATTGAACTCATGTGTGATAAACCACAGTTTTAACAGGGGGGCAACACTTCTTCACACAGGGCCATGTAGTTTTGGATTTTGTTTTCCCTTAATAATAAAAACCTTCATTTAAAACTGAATGTTGTGTTTACTTGTGTTATCTTTTACTAATATTAAATTTGTTTGATGATCTGAAACATTAAAGTGTGACAAACATGCAAAAAAAAAAAGAAATCAGGAAGTAGCCCACACTTGTTTCACCCCACTGTGTGGTGTGTGTATTTATATATATTTATATATATATATATAGATTTTTTTTTTTTTTTTTTTTTTATATATTTTTTTTTTATGTAAATTGCTGTTAGGAGAGTTTAATCACAAAATACATTTTGGAATTTATAGTAGTAATAAGTGTCTTAAAATCATGCACTCATAGATGTTTTTTTCCTTTCGTGGATCCCAGCATTTTGAATCATTACTTACAAAATTACTGTAATATTCATATTTTTAATTGTCTACAATATATATATATATATATATATATATAGAATTTTAATTTGTTTTTTATTTAAAGATTATTTTTTCCTTGGATTGAGATAAAAATAAAAAGTGTACATTTTTTTGTAGTGTAACAGCTACGTTAATGTAATGGACATATAAATGTTTTTCTGTCTTGTAACCACAGTTGTTTTTTTGTTTTTTTTTGCTGTATTATCAACAATACTCATATTAAATATATAATATAGTCATATATTCATATGATTCATATATCAATTTTCATTATTACTTATGTTTTCTTTTGACTTCTAGGTGAAATATGATCCAGGCGTAGTTTGACAGCTTTTGTGAGATTCACCCTTACATATACAGTATAAATACAGCACGTGTGTACAGTGTGCATTGTGCAACACAATAAAGACTTGGGTTCGGTGTAGTAAGCAAACAGAGATGCTTTGAAATGTAATCACTGTTGATAACCTTTGCTTCGGGTTTGTATGATGTTCGAGTCAAAAACAGCAGCAGCTCTGTGTTCATTACATACCAAATACAGCACGTGTCTCATGTCACAGACACTGATGTCACCTTGTGGTTAGGAGCAGTAGTTACTCTTGCTTGAAAAAATAAGCAAATAAAACTCCCTGCATTCAAAGCTCAACTTTTCCTTTGGCTTTTGGATTATTGCAAAAATAATAACCTCTGGGACCAACAAAAGTTTACGATTCTTACACGTTCTGTTCATCATCAAATCTTCACAACGTTTATGAATTTTGAAGCCTAAATGCAGTCAGCAGAAGTAAAAAGCTAAACGTTGGCTATAAATGAACAGCACCATGGTCACATGACTTCAACGTCACCATTGTTAAGCGTCTAACAACTTTTTTTTTTTTTTTATCTTTATTTTAAAACATTTTCCTTGAAAGTTTGAGTTAGGATAGTTTGCAACAGCGTGATTCTAAACACAATGAGGCTGTGAAAGTGACTAGTGAGTAGATGAGTTTGTCTGTTCAGTGGGATGATGTTTAATGTAGTCCTATTTGGACACTTGTTAGCAACTGCCTTTTTCAAGACAAGTAAGAGTTTCAGAAAAAAATCACAGGGGCATATTGCTAGTGTATTTTTTTTGTAGAATAAAACATGACAATATCTTGAGCTTAACCCTGAACTTAACCTGTGTTAACCACCCGACCCTATTTCAGGCATTAAATCAAAAATCCATTCAAAAAAAACGTTGAATTGTTAAAATGTCAACTCGTTTCAGGGTGTCGGCCTCCAAAAATACTTCATTCCTGCAGCACTCTATATGCAACACCATCAAAACATTATTAAATGACCTTTTACACATCTGAGATATAAATATAGTAGATTACACTCTTAAAAACGAAGGTTCTTAATTGTCATTGCTTCTATGTAGAACCTTTTGTTGTAGACTAAAACAATTGAAGAAAATGTAAAAATGGCTACGTTTACATGCAACCAAGTAATCCAATTGTAATCGGATTGACGGCTCAATCGGACTAAAAAGATCGGATTGAAGGGGGTGGTTTATTCCTTTTCTAATACGATTGAGAGTGCATGTAAACACTCGATCGGATTGAACCCCGAAACTGAAAGCACTGCGCATGTGCAATGACGCAGAACTAGCGTAATGACGTATGACGAGCGGTTCTTCCTTTTGAATAAAGTGTTGTATAAATGCATGTCCTGTCATTATTAAACACTCCTTTCACTCGGCAACTGTGAAGTGGAGCAGGACAACCTCCCACCAGTCCTTGTTTTGGATTCTCATCCACAGGCAACCCGGTTTGGGCACGGGGAGGGGCTTTTTTTTTTTTTTTTTTTTTGCGTAATAAATATGAGCAGCACGGCACAGCGGTTTATATGTATATTTATCCATAAATTAATAAATATTAATTCTGCTGTTAAAAACAAATAAATGAACGGTGTAGGAGAGTGGTTATTATGTGCAAACAGTGAGAAACTCTATATTTGTGCAGTGTGCACATGTAAAAAAAAAAATCAATTCCGATTTGAAGCTTGTGACATATAAATGCGCACATCAACCCGATCACTTTCTTTAGCGTTCATGTAAACACTACATTCAGATTCATCAATCGGAATAAATTCAGTCCGATTTAACCAAAAATTGTGCATGTAAACGTAGCCACTGTCGAATTAACTTGAATTGAACCTAAACTTAACCTGAACTTAACCTGAATTTAACCTAAACTTAAACTGAACTTAACCTGAATTTAACCTAAACTTGAACTGAACTTAACCTGAACTTAACCTAAACTTGAACTGAACTTAACCTGAACTTAACCTAAACTTAAACTGAACTTAACCTGAATTTAACCTAAACTTAAACTGAACTTAACCTGAATTTAACCTAAACTTAACCTGAACTTAACCTGAATTTAAACTGAACTTAAACTGAACTTAACCTGAATTTAACCTAAGCTTAACCTGAACTTAACCTGAATTTAACCTAAACTTAAACTGAACTTAACCTGAATTTAACCTAAACTTAACCTTGAACTTGACACACATGGTTCCATGAAGAACCTTTTAACAATCTTTCCTTGTTACATTGAAAAGGTTTTAAAAAAGGTTCTTCACACTTAGAAAAAATTGTTATTTTAAGAACTGACCACTGAAAGGTTCTTTGTGGAACCAAACATGGTTCTTCTATGGCAGGGGTGGCGAACTTCCGTTCCTGGAGAGCCGCAGTCCTGCAGAGTTCAGATCCAACCCTAATTAAAACTCACTTGCCTGTAGCTTTCTAGTAACCCTTAGACCTTGTTTAGTTTGTTCAGGTGTGTTTGATTAGGGTTGAAGCAAAACTCTGCAGGGCTGCGGCTCTCCAGGACCGATGTTCGCCACCCCTGGTCTATGGCATCAATGTTCCTTTTTGGAGCCTTTAGTTTTATGGATTTTTGCCTGGTTTTTAATTTGTCAAATGTGTAAAAACACAACTTTATTTGATGATTTTCATGTCAGTAACTGTGTTTGGTTCTTGTTTTGATCAGAGTAACACAGACGGGCTGTATGAGCTGGCGTTCGGAGGCTTGGTCTACTGCCTGGGTGTCGTCTTCTTCAAATCAGACGGTGTGATTCCGTTCGCTCACGCCATCTGGCACGTGTTCGTGGCTCTTGCTGCCGCCATCCACTACTACGCCATCTGGAAGTACCTGTACCGCAGTCCCCCGCTGGAGGACATCAGGGATGCTTGAGCTCCTCTCCCTCATCATTTCCTCCTCCATCACCAAAACATCACAACCGGATGTTCCAAACACCAATATTTACCAGTACGACCATGCAATGTTTACGGTTTTCTAACCAACTGGGATCAGTGAAGTGTGTGTGTGTGTGTGTGTTGCAGTACTGAATGCACATTTGCCACAGTTGCAACAAGACGGCAATGTTTGTGTGTTTTTTTTTTTTTTTTCCATTTCCATTTTCATTAGTATTATGTAAATACATTCCACTGAAAGCAGATGAATTGTGATTCTTTTTGATATTTAATGATTTTTCCATCCATTCAGTCACACACACACTCAGTAGCAGTTTCATATCAACTGTAGTGAATTACTTTTCTTTACTCGTGCGACTTTCTGTATCAAATCTGTATTTTTGCGTCTCAACTCACTGGGTTTTTACTTCAGACGTACAGCTAGTTGTTTTCTACAAAGCGCTAGTGGTTTTCTACACTCCTGGCGTCTCCTTCCCCCGTGTTTCTGCTCTTTCAGCAGGATTTGAAAGTGTTGCACAGAGCTTTTTTTCTAAGCAGCACTTTTCTAACAGGAAGAACCACTTCTCTTTGATACTCCATTTGTAGGCTGATGGCGGATAGAAACGACGTTGAATGCTTCTCTGCACAACCAGGTTTATGATGCTATAGGATGTTTTATCTCACCGCCTGAACCACCTTAAAGACACTTTGTGAAGTTTCTCAAATTTGGCACAATATTTGATGGGCTTGTGATTAAGAAGTGTTAGCCAATGACATTTGAATGACATCCTCAAATAACATCCTGTGTCCGTTATGATGAATCTGACAAAAACGGGTCATATTTCACCCCAAAATCTTGAAAAGTTGAATTGCAAAAATGAAAGAAAAATGAAGTTGAATCAGTAAGATTGCAATTTGGCCATTGGCACTACAATACACACCCTAAAGGCAATCTGTTTTTTAAGGCCGCATTATGATTTTTTGGTTTTTTTTTTTGCTTGACATTCTCTATGAATTTTTTCACATCATTAATATAGATTTTTATAGAATATAGAAGATATTATATTTAAAGCATAACTACTACAGTAATACATTTATTTATACATATATATATGAACTTGGGGGATAATGTGCTTAATGTCATAAATGTCACAATCAAAAAAAAGTGATTTTTTTTTATTTCTTTTTTTTTTTAGAAAAATTACCAAAAAAAGTGTTTTTAGTGCTTTTTTTTTTATTTTGATTTGAAGTGAAATATGACAATGTTCTTTACAGATTAATGATATTTTCTTAGATATCGACAGTGCAATATGGGCAAACGAAACATTTACGAACCAATGTTCTTTTTCTGGCACGATATCTCCCATCATGCACACCACTACCTGACAGCACCAGGATCATCTTTTATCATTCCGAGGACCTTCACTGGTTTCTGTCGCGTTTCTGCAGGAGACACTGTGACACTGTGAATGCGTTCGGCTTTGATCGCAGTTTGACTTTGCAGTTCTGGTGAAGCACTAATCTGGTGGGATTCGGGAAACGTTGTGATCCGATATGCAGCTGCTCGCATATTTAAGTGTTTTCGCACAAAGCCTGAAGCTCTTGTTTTGTAATATTTTCACTGTGGTCTATAAACATGCTTATTCTTCTGCTCATGTCGTGTCGGAATATCCAGAATTACTTTTTCATCCTGTAATTACAGACTTTAAAACGAACGTTTATGCAAGCGCTGATACAAGTAAAAGCAGGTTTTCTACACGTTTCTTCTTCATATGCTATTAGATTTTTTTGCAGGTTAATTATTATATGTCCTGTTTTTGTAATTCCGTCATGCAGAGTTTCGTTATGATTTGGGGATGTCTGATGAGATGTGTTAGGACATTTTGACCACCTCTTATACTCTGGGACAGACTTTTGTAAAAATCTTTCTTCATCCTGTTTTGGCACATAATTCTGCACTGGCCTTCTCAAATCCAACTCCAAAACGTCTTCATTCTCATCACACATCATTCTAGTGTTTTGGTGCTGGTGTTACTATAAAGACTACATGTGTCCAATACTGAACAAGTCTCTAAAGTGTTAATAAACACGAGCAGTAACTCTCCTGCATGTGTATTTGTGATCATTTCGTCTGGAATATCATGGCTCATTCCATGTTTCACACATGGCACAGTGAAGACTTTAAGGCGGTTGCTATTATTCTGTTCTTCTTTTAAACACTGAAAAAAAGGTGTAGGATTTACTTTTAATCATTTTCCACTTGACGCTTTACAATAAGATCTCACTTGTTAACATTGGATAAAATTAACTAAGAATTAGTACTTCTGTAGCATTCATTAATCTCGACGTTCCTCATTGAATATTTACCAAAATGTAAAAATCATGTTATTGTTAACAATATTTAATTCACTGGAAGCGTATGTGAACAATGAGCAACTGTATTGTTATTAACTAACAAAGATTAATAATTGCTGAAAAAATATATTGTTACTTCATGTTAATACAGTGTATTAATGTTATGAAATGAGAGTTTATAGTGAAATTACTGAAACAGCTTATTTTGAATAGAAATTGGTAAAGAAATGCACTATTTAGAGACAAATGTATTAGCAAAGTAATCTAAATACAAAAAAAGTATTGATATAAAGGAGAAAGATATTTATTATTTATATTTTTAAAACATCATTACATTTTATTGCTATATTGTTTCATGTTATTTATTATTATATTATTAAAAATACATGTATTAATCATACATGTGTAATAATAATTTATGTACTGAAATAATGTTTTGGAGTGATTTATCAGTGCATGTTATTCCTATAAGAAAAAAATTAACTTTTTGAATTATTTTAATCAAAATGAAATAATATACCCAACCTGATTTTAATCGCAATGTTTAATAATTGCTAGAATAGAACAAATAGGCTAATGTCTAGAATTCAGACGAACCAAGTTATGAAAAAAGACAATCACAGATGTTGAGAGAAAATCTGAAGTCTTTATTGGACACTAAATGTACAGAGAAACAAGGAGTCAAAAGGTGGCAGCAGAGAGTAAAGGTTCAGGTTTCTGCTTATTTGCGTGACACACAAGCTCAAACATCTCCAGCTTTGAGTCTCTCTCATAGACTGTCTGCAGGTGTTGCCTTCAATACGGCGGTTTTTGTCTTTTCTGACTTTTGGGGTCAGTCTGATTGGAGCAGCGCGGGAGCCCTTTCCATGCATGTTCGATCCGGTCCAAGTAATTTAAGCTTTAAAATGGGTGTGGAATCGTATGTTGTAATTCAAGGCACTGGACTAAACAGGTTCAATATGGTTATAGGTTCCTTTCAGGACTGAGGTAGGGAATTTTACCAAAGAGAGACGCACACAATCTCACTGCGGTGTCCTGGAAAACAGGGAATAGCCTACTTCAAAAATGAGTTTATAAAATTACGCAAGATTGCCAAACTGTCCAGCTTGAGTTGTTTCTGGTCTAATGCTGCTTTCACGTGCTATCAGAAATTTCTCATTTCTGAAGTTGGTTAATAACGAATTAATCGAGTTCAGCTGATTTGATGTCGAATGTGATCATATTTTGAATACAATCCGGTTAGTTTACAATCCGCACTAAATATCGAGATGGTTAGCTACTTTATTCTTATATTTCAGTGAAATATGCTGCTTTCGCTGTGTAAAATACATAATACACACCAATTTTTTATACGTCAACATACATGGAAGTAAGAACAATGCGGTCACATTTACCGTTTTTTTATTTCAGCGAAAATTCGCGTGCGAAATCCAGTTATTCCAATAGGACTCCACGCGTGATATCGAAAACGTTCATTTTCAAGTTGGTTACATGATATATGATTTCTGTGTGAGCAATGCTATATACGTTAAGTGACAATTGCAAATGGATATTTTGTGCGTGCGAAATTTCGTTAATGTTACAACCGTCACTACAACAATAGTCCTTTCCGCCGCCATGTTTAAAATGTATGATTCTCGCAACTTGGAAAATCAGGTATCAAAATGATCTCAGTTTCCCAGTCATAACTACAACCTGATAGGCAGTTCATGTCCAATTTGTTAATATTTACGATAATTTTGATAGCACATGAAGGAAGCATAAATGGTGGCCTAGGACTCAAACCTACTTAACCTGAAATAACTTTCCCATCTAACAAGGAGAGGAACACATTGGTGAAACGGTATTTTCGGGGGTCATTATTCTCGAGAAGCAGTTTGGCTTAATCCTGGATTTATTTCAGTTTTGCACAGATAGAAACAGACTACACAGGGCTTTATACACGCGTCTCACATCTGCATTTATACCACAAACAAACAGACATGTGAGGGAAGAAAATTCAAAGCAGGCAAATTAAATACAAATAAACCCCCAAAAAAAAAAAACTCGTAATTTCTTTCCCATCAATCTTCAATCATACAAATCTGTGCTCATCTCAACTTTGGCCTGCACTGGGGCAGACGAGGACTTTTACTGTCGACAAAGTCACCAGCGCATCAAACGCAACCTCTGACCTGAAATCAGAAGTCCTGTATTTAAACCCTGTAACTTCTAATAGAATAAACAGAATACAAACTGATCTCAGACCAGTAAAAAAAAAAAAACTTTTACAGAGCCTTACGAAACCTTGTACTCAAACCCAGTAACATTCAACCAAGCAAAAGCTCTCCGAGCTGCCGCACTAAACATTCAATATCAACACTCTGCTGTGAAAAAGACTCAATTATATAGACTAAAAAAGCATAGCCTTTAGATTTCCATTCAAAGAACCAATAGCAATACTGTAAAATGCTCTGTAATGAAACACAGCATCAAGAGTGTGAGTTAGACTGAGGAATTGCAGCTCCTTCCTATAGGAAAAAACTACTTATGTACAGAACACAGCAATATATATATTTAATCTTTATTATGAGTTATGGTTTGAGGTCCGGCTGCTAGCGTTTCCTGAGACAGAATACTAAAGGCTATTTGAATACAAGGGTGCAGAAGGTTTTTAATGCCCAAAATAGAGGACATGATGGCGGGTTTCCATTTACTCCCCGTTTTATGCTTCATAATATATCAAAACACTGTCACTTAGCTCTTTATAATAGATATATATGTATGCTATCATATATTTCTCTTGCACTACTCTGGATTTGTTGTGCCTTGAAAATATTCAGACAGTATTATATAGGAAAAATACTGTACAAAAAGCAAATTATATAATAGATTTCATATATATATATTATCATTATATACATTATACATAGATAATATATATATAAAACATTTAAACTCTGTTTATCAAGTAAATCTGCTGTGCTGTATCTTTTGGTCCTAGCAGTAAACAAACTGATTTCAACCACAGTATTTGAGACAACACCGTCTGCCTCACGAATGGACTCAAACTTGAAACACATCATTACAGTCATACAGACGACAGACATGCGAAGCTACAAAACAAAAAGGAAAATAAATCACTACAAATATCTGCTGTACTGAACAATGAAAATTCTAAAAACATGCTCTGGGTTAAAAAAAAAATATATATATAACAATAAAAATAAAAAGATAGGATAGAATAATCATCCATCCTAAAAAAGAAGGGAAAAAAGAAAAGGAAAAGACCCATTCACAATTAGATTTAGGCTGCAACTCTGCGAAGTCATGCTGAAATATCCAATAAAACAATAAACAATCAGGAAAAATTACTATACAGCCACAACAATAAGAACAGCTATAACAATAGTAGTAATTAACAGCTGAATATTTTTGAAAACATTTCTTCCATTAAAAAAAAAAACGAAACTCCTTACACATATCAGGCAGATTATAGTGTAGGTAGAAACATTGCACCAGATCAGATTGTGAAACACGCATTAGTGCAGGGAGTTAGAGCGAGACAGAAAGACAGACAAATATGGATTCAGCATTTTTGGAGGGAAAGTTTTGAAGGGAAAGTTTCCGCACTGCAGCAGAAATGATGGCGCTATGAAACAGGCTAGCTTACATTTCATGTGTTTTGCCCTCTGAAGAGATTCAGGCTTATTGCTCTATGGACAATGCGGGAAAGACGCCAAAAACTACGCTGGTGTTGGTTTAAAAGAAATGGTGAAATAAAACAGACAAAACACATAGAATAGGAAAAGAACAAAACAAACATCATGTTCTGACGCTAGCTAGTGTTTTACACACTTCACAGAACGAAAGGTGTCGGTGCGTTACAGCTATTCAACTAAAATACATTAATATACGCAAAAAGAAGCTCGAGCAACAGGAAGTGGGCGGAGCCTCTGGGAAGAGGGGGGTGGGCTGAGCGGTTGATTGACAGACAGTAGGAAGAGGCTGGGACCTGAGGAAAATATTTATCAGTCCATGTTACAGGTGTATAAAACACTCCAGAGAAAACCATTTCCAGATAAACGATCCATCGTTGGTGAAGGAATAAATGGACGAACGGAACAAATAAAAGGAAAGAGAGAGAAGTGAATGTGTGGAACTAGACAAGAGGAAAAACACACACATGAAATACAAAATCAACTAAAGAACGCAAACTGGGTTTGTAAAGAGAAAAGTGAAAAGAGAAACGTGAAAAAAAAGGAAGAGGAGAATTTGTCGCCTCTTAAAGAGGCACGCAGAAGTCCCTGGGGGATGGTGGTGGGCCAGGGATTATGTGGCAGGTATGGGCGCGGGTTTGTGCGGGGTGAGGCAGGGGCCTCACAGAGGGCAGTGTCGCGCCGCGTATTTGACCAGAATTTCTTACAAGACGACGAGTCCTCTTCCGCAGGTCGGCCACTTCCTGTACTGTAGCGCACGCTTCGCTTTGGTCTCCAGGACCCGCGCGATATGGCCGAATCTGGTTCTCTTTCACCGGCGCAGCTTCCCGTGGGATGTGATGCGTATGGCAGCGAAGTGTTCTTCTGCGCCTGTGCCCAGTATACTGTCTGTAACCTGTGTGAGATGGAGAAGAGAGCAGAACAAATTAACCACGGTTATCCGTTTGAGCAGTGTTTAATTGGACAGCAAATTTTGACGTAGTGTTATGCATTAGTATCTTGAAAAAAAATGCCATTTAGTTTTAGGTCATATGAATAGTTTTAGTCACCGACTAAATATCAACAATTTAGTTTTAAAAATTGTTGCATGATATAACTTCTAAATTGGAAGTAAGACTTAGTCGAACGAATATCTAAAGGTTTAGTTCATGGTAGCATTTATTATTTTTTATTCGTTTTGCTTTATTTAGCTACATCATGTGATAAGCTAAAGATTATAAAACGTAAATGGAAATAAAATAAGTTTTTTTTTTTAATTGATGTATTCCTTTTAGATATTTTTTTCATATTTATAGATTTGTTTTATAATTTCAGTTAACATTTATTTGATTGCAATTAATGATGAATATTTGTATGGTTTTTTTATTAGGGCTGCACGATAAATCGCATTCGATATTTAATGCGCATCTTGTCAGAAAACCGGTTCTGTAATCAGCGGTAAATCTACATCACGTGCGTGCTTTCACATTGAACAGCATTAACTACACAGAGAGTTGGTCATTGACGAGCCTGCGCCAAAAAATCGCGCGAGTATGAACGTCAAATGTATTTATGAAATAATATTTGGATGTTCTTAGTCTGTCCATCCTGTGATGGGGAATCCCAGACCGAAGCTACAATAGTTGTTAATTAAATTGAAATTAAATTAAATAAACTAAATACAGTTTATGTACCAAAAATATCAATAATCACAATGAAAAAAGCTTGAAATACATCGTGACTCTTATTTTGAAATGTCTGCACTGTTGACTGTACAGTTTCAGGCTACTCATTCAAGTTCAGATTCTTACAACCGTCTAAAAATGTACCATATATATTGTTCGTAAACATTGACTAATTCCAGGCACATTAGTTCATACAAGACAACCGCTGGCATAAAGACACACACTATATTGATAAACCCGACACTGAAGCAGTAGAAGCGTGACTGCGCTGAGGCCTGGGTAGAGCGCACGCCACCGCCTGCCTGTGCTTTTTCCTCACGGTTAATGCTATCGTAACATACCACTGCTAAAAACATTAGTCCTTGGACTGCAGCTCTGATATATACTTCCAAATCCGACCTATCCTCTAACATTTTCGTCTCGTTTTTATTCTTTAACAGAAATTAGAGTATATTTTAGTTTTAGTTTTTGTCATTAAAAACAGTTTTTTTTTTGTTATCGTCTCGTTTTCATCGGTGAGAAAATGTTGTTGACGAAAATTATGACGAAAATAATTCATCAACGAAATTAACACTGCCGTTTGGAATTTCCGCTGGTGACAAAATTCCATTAAAGATTCTATTCCGCAAAAAATCTTTAAAAACAACCAAAAATAAAGGTATTTTTTTACATTTTCTGACAGATTTAGATTTAGCCTACAGTCACATGACTCGTGACTAACTCTCTGATTGGCTGCTCTCTGTCGTCTCTTTGCGCGTCATGCTTTAGTGTTTATGTTTACCTTCAAGTCCTCTGGAATGAAGACCTTGCGTGCCTTCTTGATCATGGGCTGCGGCTTCAGCTCCTCTGCTGAGAATTTGCGCTTGCCTTGACGTTGTGTATCCGAGTACTTCTTTCTTTCGAAGCATTCCATGTACACGGGATGCTGGAGAGGGCGAAAGCGAGGTTCGGGCCAGGGTCGCGGCTAGCATACCTGACGGAACATGGATCCCTTTATGGTCTGGATCTAATGGGACTGGATGTGGTAGTCACGTGACGGGGAAAGCACAAACTGAGGGAGAAAGACCGAGACAGAGAAGAGAGAATGAGCAGAAAAATCCAATCAGGATTTGTTGAAACCATGCTTTATTGATCTGGTTTGCCATTGTGTTAATATGTTTTTTTTTTGTTTTTTTTTTTGATTTTTGCTCAGCCAATGTTTACCTTTATATAAAAGATAGAGTAGCACATAATTAAAACATTAACATCATTAAAATGCTGTATTAGACCAAGATACATTTATTATAAAACTGTGTTTCCCCCCAAAAAATAAAGAGGATCAAGTATCATGTGCCTGATGATTTTTGCTAGTTATGTGCAATTAACCACTATTGGTAGGACACATGAACCAACCTTATAAGACCACACAGACTTTCACAAATATAAAACTATTTGCCATTAAAAATCGCAAGATAATAGATCATCTGAAATAAGATAATAATGAATATAAAAATTACTTATAAAATAAATAATCTTAGAGTTAGAGTTGTAATTATAAGTTTTGCCTACAGAACGTAACACCTAATAATAATAAATTTGTGATGTTTATAAATAACGATTATAGATAGTAATCTATTACTAAGTGACATGTCATAATTTAGTTGTTTATCTAATAGTAAGTAAATATGTATTTCATATGAATGTTATTATAGACGTACTAATGTTTTTATACCACCATATTAATAATAATAAAAAATAATGTTGGATAAATATGCACGATATATATTTACACCATAATTGTATATAAACAAGGTAATAGATTATTATTATGACTGATTAGTTGTGGTTTATAATATAAGTTGACAACTACATAAAGAATATCAGTGAATAATAATATGCATTTTAATTATGTTACTAAATCATTTCTTATATCTGAATATATAATACATGATAGAGATATTCAATTACTAAATAATTGTATAGTAACTTAAGCTTATTTTTACCCTTAAAAACACATAGATTTCCCCCTTGCCACACGAAAGGCAGTAAAGGCTGATCTGCGGTGATGAATTGTAACAAAGACGGTTCAAACAAAAAAAACTAAGAGACAAATCGCGTGTTTATATTGTGTGCTTGTGAATTGTTGTGTGTGGTCGGTGTGTGGTGTTGCTGTCTACGCTTAGTTAAGTGCAAAAGGATTATAGCACAAGGCATCAAATTAAACTCTGGACTGATTAAGGGCCAAGTCATTAAACCAAGCGAAAGCCGCGCAGACTAGAGAGCTGCGACGAAACGTTCCACACACGCAATCACACACGACCAATCACAACACACACAGAATACACACAACACACACACACACACACACACACACACCACACACTACCACACACACACACACACGAGTCAACTACTCGAAGACACACACTACCCACAATTTAACTGCACGGGAACGCAGAACACTCTGAATCACACAGGTATCCATAAGTATACAATCTAAACTCAAAAGCACTACTTATGAATGTGTCCTTCATGCAGACCCGCTAGCCATGCGTCCGTTGAATAGAGACGACGAAGCCTGTACAGAAACACGACACGGCAGAGCACTACAGAATGTCCACACACAAGCATCGTAAGCAATGCTGAGTTGTAGTCATGACCCAAGATTACATTGCTTAAATCGCCTGACGAAAGCATCTAGTCATTATCTGCCAAACATCCCTTTTATGTGAGTGTGTAGTGTGTGAAATGTGGACATGTGGTGTGTTTCCACTGACTCAGATATACGTGAAACGGTAGATCAGTGTGACTAAATCAGAACGATTTTCTAAACGACCCGATCTCAAGACCCGCTTGGAGTACGGCTCAAACAGGCTCAACATCGCTGACTCAGGAGCCTCCCCCCCCTTTTTTTCTGTGAAGCGAGATAAAAATGATAATATTGAGCTTATCTTCACGAGACCTTTAATGACAGATCATATTATGCGGATGTCATGCTTATGAATGTGACAAGATCAAAAAGTAATAATAATAATAAATATGGTTATCATCATAGTATAATTATGAGCTGAACACTAGTTCTAAGATTTTTTTTTCATTTTCCCCATATGTTTTTTTGTTAGTGCGGTCTACCAAATAAAGATACAAAACACAAAGAATAGGATAAGAAATTTCAAGACATACATAAGAATAATAAATAATATATACTATTAATTACATAAGTACATATATTAATCATAGTCTAATAGAGCCTATATTAGCTATTTATAAGCATAGCCTAATAATAAGTAATAGTGATACCTAATATATAATAAGAACACTATAATATATTTCTTAGGTATTAAATATATACTATATATTCATCATCTATAGCAAAACAGAATAAAGAGAATGATATTTATATCAGAGAAAGATTATAGCATCTAGGACGATTAATCCATATATTCTCAATATAGCAACGCTGCCAAGAACCGAAGTAAACAGTCACTCATAATGTTTAATGCCGTAGTAGAAATACGCACTTGGAAGCGAAGTGTGCATGTGTGCTGCTTTATGTGCCCCTTCTACTAGCATCTACCAGGACGGTATCCCCTGCTATAACAGCCCTCTGCATCTCGCACGAAGCCGTCATTGAATAAACCTTAAAATAAAATAAGCTATTATTTTTAGTCTGTCATCTCCGTCAGTCGGAGAGAGCGTAAATGCTATGATCTAGCCCTGCAGTGGGCGGAGATGAGGTATGTCTTTTTTTTTTTTTCCCTTTTAACTGGCGCCCAGATCACAGGGCTCTGGTCCGGTATGGAGGAAAGCGCCGCGAGCTCTGAAGGCAACGAGTGACGCCCCCGAGTGCAAAAAAAGTGCAAAGCCTATTGTGAGAGTGCAAGTGACCAGCTGCATGGCTATGGCACAGATAGCCCCTCACAGCAGCAAAACACGATCCAGCGCGGGCGCCCGGTATAACGAACGCCGCGGCTATGGTAGCCATCCACATCTAGAGCAGGTGTGCAGTTGGGATAGTTGTACAGGTTGCCATGCGGTGATGAAGATGCAGGGTATGACTTATTTAACTGGAGATATGCAACGGAGGGTGGCGCCCGGGAAGTTAGGAGAGCAAGCGATCCAAACCACGCCACCCCATTGCGCATCTTGCTGCTCTGCTAAGTGAGGACAATCTTGCGGTGCGAAGCAGCATTCAGTAGGGCTTGTAGATCGTAGACCTGCTCCACTATGCAATCCCCAGCCCTTCATTCCTTCACACTCAAACAACACACAGCACACATCACACGGAGGGAGAGGAGAGGCGTATCTGCTGCTCAGGCGGAATTCACAGGGGAACGCTAGCAGGAAAAAAAACGCTCTCATAACAAGCTCTATCGTTAACCTCTGGATAGTGAGCCATCTGCCCTAGAGAGGTGAAACGAGCAAAACTGCAGCCCAACGGATTGTAATGTCCAGCCCCGAAACGGCACACAAACCAATCTTCTAGCCCCATTAACTATGCAGCAGTCGTATTAGAGTCTTATAGACTCTGAAATGGTACCGCATTTATCAATAGCAATACTGTTATTACACCACAGAGCACAGCACTCGAAAAGCATGGATGTTATACTATGTACTATCTAGTATGCTTATAAATAAATGTAAAGGCTAAACCAATATATAAGGAAATTAAGCCGCAGAAAAAGCGTAGAAGCATACAATGTTAATTAGGATAACAATACAATTAATATTTAATAAATATTATTTAATAATAATAATATAAATTAATAAACAGAAACAATGATCTCTATCCAAATAATAATATATGCATAATCAAGAAAAATATAATGCCAATAAAACATGACAAACATAATGTTTATCTGCAGTGACTCCAAGGCTATATCATAACTATTATTTATGTATTCATGCTAAAATAATAATATATAATGCTATTTGCCTGAATCCATTCTTAAAATAGTAGGTTATTTCTGTTTTAATTGAAGTGGGCAGGCTTCATAATTCTTGTGTGTGCAGTTCTTGAGTTCTCCGTTTAGTATTGTGTTTAGTATATAATAATTGTCTAATATCATTTTGTATAATTTTATTTTTAGTTTCGTAATGTTAAGTTACATTTTAGCACGTCTCGAAATCAAATATTGGAGAATGATGAGTTTCTTTTTATGCCTTGCCTAATCTTAGCCAATTATCATTTTAATCTAGTTCATTGTCGAATTTATTTCAAGCAACAGATTTATTTTATACAAGTTGTTAGCCCAAATATAAAAACTGCTCAAGTACAATTTGAACTTTTCAGATGCATTACAGACTTTTAGCTCACTTCTACGATCGTCCGATGTCAGCCCTCTCTCGACCGTACTTTAGATATGTTTATAATTATGGATTGAATTAAAAATATTAATCGCATTTTTTAGATGTTTTTTGTTCAAGCATTAGTAATTTCAGTTTAACTTGTTATTTCAGTACATCAAATTAATTAAAATGAGAAATGTTTGCAACTTGGCAACTACCAGAAATAAAAAAAAGTTGATTTTATTTTAGTTCAGCTATAATAACCCTGGTGTCCAAATACGTTTTTGAGTTCAGTAAGTGTTTTCGCTTATTCTAAATTTACAAGAAACTCACTAAAACATTCTTTGTATTCGGTTTCATTTAAATGTGTGGTATAAAATGGTTACGGAGAGTTTTAAGGAGCAGCGGACTGCAGATAAGAGCCACTAATAGGATTTAGCGCGAGGAGCAGCTTTCTATTGGCTGTGTGCTTCTGGACTGCTCCACGGTCCAAGACTTCATCCGATCAGGAATTCTGATCTTCCCTGAAAACACGAAATCCCTCTGAAGCCGCCAGCAGTGAGGAAGAGCATCGGGAAGCCTGGTTTATTTGAGTCAGTCTGTTTGTTTGGACAGTTTGTTGGAAAGAACTGGTTGAAAATACCTGATTCCTTTGAGTCAGCAGTAGTGAGTAACTCAAACACACAGCAGACAGCGACACATATATGTTTGCTTACATTGGTTTATATCCATTTTTTTTTATATGCAGTTGTTTTTCAAAGATACATTAGGCTACTACTTTTAAAATGGCCATCAATGGAAAAACAACCTTTTTTTGATTTCTGAATGTTGCAGTTGCAACATTGACCAGCAGGGGCTGAACTACACCACAATTTAAAAGTTCAAAAATTATTATTTTGATTCAATTGTACAGGTTTTTTTTTTCAGCAAGGATGCATTGAATTGATCAAAAGTGACAGGAAAGACATTTATAATGTTACAAAAGATTCCTATTTCGAATCAATACCGCCCTTTTAAACTTTCTATTCATCAAAAAAACTGTTTTTAAATTGATAATGCATAGAAATGTTTCAGCATATTAATAATGAATAGGAGCTAATCGTAATGAGGCTAAAATTCAGCCTTGCATCACAGGACTAAATACAGTTCCTACAATATATTGATCAATAAATACATCTTTGTAATAGTGTCATAATATTTCAAACATTTCTACTGCCTTTTTACTGTATTTGGTAATCTTTAAATAAATGTTGGTTAGGACACTGCTTTCTGTTTCATTTATAAAGTGCAAAAAAGTGGTATGGTGTATGGCCCAAGCTATTGGTGGCATTTATCCCAATCCAATGTGTCCACACACACACCACACACATCACACACACACACACAAACACACACCACACAACAACACACACACACACACACACACACACACACACACACACACACGGAGCAATGGGCAGCCATTTTTATGCTGCAATGTGCAAGGAGCAGTTGGGGGTTCGATGGTATTGAAGCCGCTGATGAGAAGAGCCGAGCCTACATTCACTCCAGCCCCAACCTACAATCCCGGTGCCTGCCTACGAAGACTCGAACCGGCAACCTTCAGCGCGTTTACAGTATTAAACGCAGTCCGACTCTCAACCATGCTAGCAGCCACGACTATCACCACAACTACCTACATCCATTCTGTAGATGCCCTCAATAGCTGATGAATAACATCCAACCGTCCTTGTATTGACTCATGATCTACTGCTACAGTACTAAACACTAAATTTTTGTCCTCTCCCAGCTCTCACGCACATAGAAGAGCGAATCCACGCTGAACAGCCGCTCGCCACCGACAGACATTCACAGAGACTTCACTAAGCCAAAGAGCCGAAAAAGACTGTTGCGGGATTAGGGTGGGTGGGGTGTGGAGCAGTAGACACTGCCAGACTGACGATGCCTCCGCAGGATACTGACCCAGAAAGCACACGCCACTCGGAAGCTGAAGCATTATTTAGCCTGATGCATCTGCATTTGACGGCACGCGAACATGATGTTAGAATAAGTACATTCGTATTGGCCATTACGTCCCTGGACAAAACGAAAAACGAAAGTTGAAATAAAGGCCATGCAACTATAGCAAATGCTTACAGCTCTAAAAATGCTGAAGGTTAATCACAACCCAGTGCTGGGCTCGTAAAATAGGGACAAACCCAGCCCCAATTGGGTTGCTTTTGTGACCCCCCCCCCCCCCCCCCCCCCCCCACACCCCCCCCCCCCCCCCCCCCCCCCCCCACCCCCCCCTCCCCAACCCCCCACCCCCCCCCCCCCCCCCCCTCAGCGGTTGGGAAGCTTAAATGTTATAATATGTTAACCCAACCTTCTGGCCGCCCGCATGTAGTAACCCAACCACTGGGCCAAAACAACCCAATTGCTGGGTTTTTCAATATTTTACCCAGCACTGGGTTGTATTTAACCAGTGTTTTTTAGAGTGTTGTATTTAATAAAGGCCATTTTTTTTTTTTATGCTCACTCAATGTTCATTCACTATACCCGCATAGGGAATATAACAACAACAAAAAAATGCTTTAATAGAATTAAGTTAATACATTTATTAAAAAGTGCCAAAAATATATAGCTAAATATAATATTAATATAACCATATATCACATAATACATCTAGAAATAATTTAAATTAAAAAATATAAAATATTTGTAGTAAGTTCTCTAAAAACGCCAGTGGCCAAAAGTTAAAATCAAACAAAAAATCATTGCTTAATTTACAAGATTATTGAACTAATTCATTCTATCATTTATGCAACCATAGGCGTATCTTGAGGAGCGATTATCGCCAGAACAAAGGTATTATATGCACCATAAATATTAAATATATAATATGAGAAGACATATAATATTACATAATATATATATTTAATTGAATGAGTAAAAATGTGGTACATTGTAATATGTTTAAAAAATACAAATTATTCTTAGTAAGTTATATGCAAAAACCTAATGTGGCAAATAGTTTCAAAACTTTAGTGTATGCGATTAGTGATTTATTATTTATTAATCTTTATTTTAAAAACCAGAACCCATAATCCATGGAGTTAATATTTATTCAACTAATTATTAAATCATGAAGTATGTCAATATATTTGGTAATAAATATTAATATACAATAATATTAGTATAAAGAAAGATAATATTATAGATATATTTAAATGATAGTATGTCAAATATTTTAATAAATATTAAATACATATATTATTTAATAATATATTCAACTATATTAAATACAAGTATTTTTGCTTAAACTTTGAATATAAAATATATTTATCATTAAAGTAATAGTATTAAAATTGAATACGATATTGCCCCACCAAAATATTCTTAAGTTTATGAAAAAAAAAATAAGTATAAAAAAAAAAGTATACAATTTTTTGGATGGCTCTCATAAGTTGCCAATGGAATATATTAGACATAATAAAGAATAATTAGACCTAAATGAAACTGTGACCAAAGATTATTCTGTCTGTTGAATTCTGCGGAATTGACACTTAAAGTAAATTCTTTGTCAATTAGAAATATAAGATGTGCAACTTAAGCCCGTTTCTAAAATTAAACGTCTGCCTCAAAATCTCTTGTACGCGTGAATCTGCAGCCTACATCCAAAACACAAGCTCTTTGTGAAACACTTTTAGTCTGGGCCGTAATCTCTCTATTCCTGTAGGAAGAAGGTGTGTGTTTCGGCAGCCAGCGCGTCGCACGTGATGTCGCGCACTACGCCAGCGCCAATGTGAGTCTCATTGAGGAACATACTGCTTACTTCCTGCTGCCGAGAAACACACGCCAGATCATAGAGCCAGGCATACACACACATTAGAATTGGGTAGGGACGCGGGGCGCGTGTCAGCGAGCGAGGAGGTCGACGAGCCTAATCATCCTGCTGGAAGGACATTGGGACGCGGCGTGCTCTTCTCTCATCCTCTCTCAGCAGTGCGGGCCACACGCGGAGCGGGCATGTTGTGATCAGCATATATAAACGAGATCATTACAGCTATAAAGTCTGCTAGGTTGTTGTAAATCCATGGCGATAAATATTCCCAAATGCCTTTCAGACATGCACCGTGTCCAAGAACATCAGAGGATGAATATCTTGCTTCAAACATGCCTGCTTCAATATTTCAGCCAAATCTAGCAATAAATGGAGAAAGAAATGTCATATGTCATTTACACAAATGAATAGGAACGTGGTAGCCCCCCCACCCCATTATGAAAACAGGGGGACCGTTAAAAATATAGTTTGCAAATGACATGTTACAATATATGATTTAAGTTGATGCCGTATAATTTAACTTTATTTTGATGGTGGAAAGAACAAATTCATTTTTCAGCAAATGATTTTATTCAGCTGTCATATATATATTAATAACTAGCATTTATAATCCATATTATAGTAATATATTTAATTTTTTAATAAATTTTAATGCCAAAGAAAACAAGTAATGATTAATACATTAAAAACGTATTATTGTAAATATAAAAAGTAATTTAGAATATTTTAAACAAAATACAAATATTGACGTTGTTTTTTAATATGAAGCAAATTATCATGTCAAGGTTTTTAGAAGCGTATTGAGGAATTTTTCATCACTTGAAGGTGGCCTATAAAGTCAGATTTGATCAATATTTACACTTAAATATATTAAACTGTCAACTTCTCTCTTAACATCAAACATGTCATAAAATGTGGTATAGAAATATTATTCCCTACGATATATGATAGCATTATCTCCTGAAAACGGTCGATAACAGGTGATATTTCACGTATTATATTAGATTATAGACAAAGATAAATATAATAGGAGTGATAATTAATTTATACATTTGTGATTTTCAAAAAAAACAGACTGTTAGGATTCTACATATTGCAACAACAAAAAAATACATAAATAAATAATAATAAATTATTGTAATTGTATATTAGTTACATACCTTCACTGTAAAAAATGATTGTGATTTTAAAAGACTGTAAAAATGCTACAGTAAAACCTGTTAAATGGTTAACAGTAGATGTTTCGCAACTATATACGAGGAATCAACTGCTATTATATTAAATGTAATATTACAGATAAAATACTGATTAAAAATACGCCGTTTTTGGAATGTGAAAAGAAAGTCATTGCTTAATTTACAGATGAGACAACTGCTAAATATGTTAATTTTGCGCACACTCCAGAATTCCTAGCCGAGACACGTAAGATTGATGCATCGTTATTTTGTTGAAATAACATAGTTTTTATCTTTAGTGTTCTTATCAGTTCTAGTGTTTCACTCAAATCCTAATGTGTTAATGAAGTTTATTGCATTATTTCAGCGTATCGTGTGTCACCCTGATGGGTGTTTAGTGTTTATGTGCGCTGAATGATATATTAGATATTTTCCTTCCTCAGTTTTGGAAGCAGCCTATGCTGATGAGCTTTGATTCCGATAGATTTTATGAATTTACTCATCACAACCAGTTTTGGTGGTTTAATCAGCATTCAGTTCAAAGCAGATATAGTACTTCAATTAAGCCCGGTTTATTAGCATTATATCAGTTAATGAAATATGTTTTTTTTTTATTGTGAATTTAAGTTAAGTATGTAAAACTTAAAATGTTGCTACCATATTTTTTACGCTGAAGTTCTGGCAACCACAGCTGCCAGTATTTTACCATAAATGTCACAGATTTTTTTTACAGAGTCTGGTAGCATTTACTGTGCTTTTAATTTATGCTAATTTATGCTTGCGTGCATATTTATTTATTTATAATACTTTTTTAAAGTAAGTTCATTCGTCCTCCGTCAGTGTGTGCGAGACACTCTGGGCGGCCTCGAAACATCGGGCGCCCTCACACCCCCCAAGACACTGGTGTGTGCGCCTACCCCCCAGATAAGCCACCCCGCCGTTTGAGACGTAGTGTCTGCAAACATCTCGTTGCTGTGTTGATTCCCACAGTGAGGTCAACCTGTTCACTGAGAAGACCCGACTATTAGTTTTGGTGCACTCATTCGTGAACTATTAAGGGCAGTCGAGGTTGACGCAGGACAGAGCGCCGTGTTTTGACTGACGATTGAAGCCGCTGCAGTCGGTAACAGGCGGAAAGGGTGAGCGTCCCCACAACGAGCCCGTCTGTCAGCTAGTGCGATACGAGCAGCTCCCCGCTTTTTTAAAGTCTCGACGCCCGCTTACGCAGCGAGTGAGATTCTGCATTAGGCCCTCTCAATTTTTTAATCGTCCTCAGCTGAGGATGAGGAAGAAAGAATCGTTGACAAGGAGGGATACCAACGATATGTTTCTGCTTTGTCTTATCGTTATAGTTCGGTGGTGTTTGACGACTCTGCCTATTCTTTAATATGCTGCATGAGAGATTCTTTATAACAATGATCTTTATCGTGACTTATAGTTATCGGGGTTTAGTCCTTGTGGTGGAAGGTGCCTTACACACATAATCTCCATGCATGTACTGTGGTGATAGGCGTGTGTTGGGATGTGATTTGTTTTTGTCAATTGCTCATTGCTTACGCCTGAGGTGAGCATCTTGAACAGCCACCGGTTAATACCTGCCCTGCCAATGGTTAGATTGTAGTAGTAACACATCTACCATAAGTAATATCAGGGAGGAAGGTGGCACACGTCATTAGGAACCCCTGGGGACGGACATACATTAGCCATAAAGCATTACATGATTTAATGCACTAACTGCATTTACGCAAATTAAAGGCGTAACGCATGCCGTTGGAAATTTGTCTAATTTCACATGACAGGTTTAATGGCTGTCAAAGTATGTTTGAAAGTCACTGGTTCATGAAGGCATGTATGATCGATGTGACGGGTGACTCTGACGGCTCCTCAGTTACGTTTGGGCAGATGCATTCATAGTCTGAGTAACAAAACGCACATCAAGCATGTGCTGTGATACATACTGCACTAGTGCAGCAAACACCATCACTATTTTTTTGTTTCATGATTAAAAAAATGAATAAAATATTAATAATAATTGAACACCTGCAACTGTGTAATGCACCAATGAATCAGTGTTATGTGCAAACTGTCTATGGTTTTTGTTGAAAAAGTGTCACAATCATAATACAATGTCCCAATATAAGCATTATAATGCATTTATGTCATTTATACAGAATAAATGTATACAATACATCATAATATATATTAAATGGATTTGATACTAAATACATATACTATTAAATACTACTGTTAAATAATATCTACAAGTATTATGCATTGTACATTATTATACATTTAATTGTGCATTACAAAAAATACATAATTATGTTTTAAATATAATTTTTAAAGTCTATAAATAATAATTACAAAGTGATTGCATCAAATAAATACATATATATTAAACATATATTACAAAAGTGGTGTACTTCTATATTTAATATACAAATTTATATTAATGCTAAAATATTTACATTTCATTTCATTTTTTGTAATAATTTGTTTTTTACATGTCCAAAGTATTTATAACATAAACAAGGTATATCTATATATAATAATAAAATGTAACACTTAATTAATAATATGTTTTTAGACTATTTTAAAAATAACATATTATTTGATCAAAATATTTACATGATAGGATGAAGAACATACAAAATATGACACCTATAGATTTTCTAAGTTTCCTTTTTTTTGAAACAACAGCAGCAATTATGTTTGCACTAAGTGTAGCAAAAAAACATCACTAAGTTATATTTATTTCACGATTTTAAAACTGCCGTATTTTTACTGCCTATCACTGTGTATGCAATCAGCTATGAACTGTACCATGGTGACAAACATCTAGGCTTTCTTACAAAATCTGCGTAATGTCAAATGAATTCAGATGCACATTACTTCCTGCTTTTCCTACTGCCTAGCCTCTGAAAGAACAACAGGCTTAAATTGATCTGCAATAGCGAAATGGCAGAGATAAAGCTAGCGTATGAGAAACATGTCCGCAAACCACTTTTTCTTTTTTTTGGGACCACATGAGACTTCAAACCAACACACACAGACAGACCCAGTCTCGTCTGCATGCCGAAGTCCAAGTAATACACGAACGCCCCGTCAGTTTTGAGGTTATTACACCGGCCCCCACCCTTGCGAATCTTTAAAAACTCTGACACGAGGTCAGAACAGCATTGATGAGTTAACCAAATGCCGAACACAAAACCCCCCCCCCCAATCCCCAAAAACTGCACGCAGAGAGTGATAAATAGCATACTCTTAAAAAGGTTCTTTATTTGCACCGATGGTTCCATGAAGAACCTTTCATTCCACAGAGGGTTCTGTAGATTCTAAATATGTTCTAAAAACAGTTCTTTTAGAAGCTGTTCACCAAAGGCGTTCTTTTGCACGACAACCCCAAAAATGCGATCTTTATGGAAAACCCGCTGTTTTTAAGATCGTAGGTGAACAGAAACAGATCGGATGCTTTCGGTGTACTTTCTAAGAAGCTCGCCAGTGTGTCGGTTGGTTTTGACAAGGTACCTAGCCCTCTGCTGGGAGACTATGGAGTGCCTTTCTGGACTCACGAGTGCCTGGAACAGCTGCAGACTGGACGCGGCCCGTCCGGTTACTGAGCCTCCACCACCGAGAGGCCGTGCGCGAAGGGCGGCAGGCGACTAAGGGCTGGACTTGATGCTGATGCCATGCCTGACCAAAGGGGCTGCTGGGAAGGCTGGCTCTGCTCGCTCCCAGGGTTGGCGGGAATATTGTTCTCCATCAGAAACTCCTCTAAATCCATGTACTCCAGCTGGAAGTTGTCGCCGTCATATGACAGGGTCTTGTCCCACAGCGTCGGGCCCAAGAAGGCGGACTGAGGAGTGTTGAGAGCAGTTCCATCCTCTTCCAAATTCTTCTCCTTCTCTTTCTCTTTCCCAAACCCTGGAGGAACAAGATGGAGGCGTTATTGTCACTGTCCAGCTAAAAAAATTACAATTTTGTCATCGTTTATGCATGTTTGTGTTGTGTTGCATGCCGATTTTAAAGAAAACATTACAGTATTCAAGTCATTTTTCACTCTCATTTCACTAGAAATGCGCTTAATTGACATATTAAAAATATTCCTTATTCTCTTTATGCAAAATATTATTTATTACACCTTTGTGTTGTCCCAACCTGCATTATGCTGGTATGTGCCAGACAGCCCCGAAAAAAAAAAAAGAAAAATAAAAAATGTTCTATATATATATAATGTATAAGGTCATATACGATATATATCTCAGATATAAGTAAATATATATATTATTATTATATATATATATAGGATAGTTCATATAATATCTTATATATATATAAATCTATTATATATATTTTATAAACTTTAAGTAAAGTAATCAAGAATATGGGTAAAATGTGCTTAATTGTCATAATTTTGCAATGCAAACACCCTAATGAAAATATTTCTTTATTTTCTTACTGACAAAAGGTTGCGCTATAGATTACCATTTGTGTTGCTTCCAAAACGCATTAATTTATGGGATTTGAATAAATAAATTACTTCATTAAAGTAATGTTACACTGTAATGCGAATAATGAGAATTTGGGTGTAAAAATGGGCTTCATTTTCTCAATTTAACAATTAAAACAAATCTTAATAAAATATGCTTTTAAATGTAAAATATTATCTTTATTATTTATTACACATTTGTGTTGTCCCAAACCAACATTTCATTTATGCAGATTTTAATAACAAACATACTGAGAACATACTGTACTTCTGCTGCGAGAAACACAGCCAGCCAGATACACACACAATATTTTTCATGCAAAATATTTTATTCATTTATTTTTTTTCCCAAAACGGTTTGACTTTAATTTTTTTCTGTTAAACACTAAAGAGGGAATTTTGAGCTTTATTCAGGCACTTATTTTTCATATAACAAAAGTTGCAGCTCAAGTTCCATAAACAAGCACCACAGAAGTATCCAAATTTGATTCCATTTCAATAGTTTTACGCAGCTTTTCACAACACGCACTGTTCCAACGCATCTTAAAAGTGGCTCATAACACATTATTGCACTATATTCAAGGTCTTCTGAAGTCATACAACAGCGCAGGCTTTTTACCAGCTGTTACGTTTATGGTGCTTCTTGTGATTTTGGTGCTCAGCCCTAGAAAAGAATGGCTATTTCTCAGCACTTCTCCAAAGAAGAAAGAAAGTACAGTTTTAGAAAGAATGCCATGAGAGTGAAGAAACCAGGTGAACCGATTCAAAAATGCAACCAAAACAACATATTTATTTCGCACACTGAAAAAAACAGCATGCATATGTTATAGCTTGCCAATGCACGACCTGCTTATGTGCATCCAAAGATAAAACAGCCTTTTATTTATACTATAAACATGTGATGAGGATTGAGGTACCGTAGCACAAAACAATCAGAGCCTCTCAGTGGCGCCCTCTATAGGGAACTATAAGTACAAATCATCTCCATTGCGTGCGAACTTCATCTATCCAAATAAAGTCAGTATCGGTTGAGTAGACTCTGCTTATTCTTTCTCTTTGTGAGCAAATGCTTAATAAACAGCAAAACAAGCGTATTTTAAGCTGGTAACATCATGCATTCCGGCTAAATCACATGCGAAATGGATTTATGTTTGCGCGTAAAATGCAAATATCAACATAAATATGAAAATAAACATACATTTCCATCTTAAATCACATCAGAATTCAAAACAATTATACATGACAGCATGCAGGCATGAGCAGGTGCTGAAAAACACCGTGATGTGACGCGCCTTTACGCGCAGATTCTAATGAAAGCAAAGCGCGCATCGCGCCTGACACCCAACAGCTGACGCAGAAGACCATTTAAACTTTCCAAAGCAACACCCACCCACCTTTACCTTCATCGTGCTGGAAGGGCAGCTTCATGGGGTTCTCCAGCAGGGATTTCAGGACGCCGTGGGTCGGAGGTAGGAAAGTTGGGTTTATAGAAAGAGGTCGAGACATCTTCTCCATCGCGTAAAGGAGAGATCAGTCTAAATGAAGAAACGAAATGTAAAAAGCCAACTTATTCAAATAAAAGCTCTGCAGTGGGGTGTCGGAATGCAGTCCTCAGCCCGTGCGCAGCACTGAAGAGCGGCGGCTGTGCTGTTCTCGCGCGTCCGTGATCTCGGCTGGCTGGAGCGCAAAAGCGCAATCGATTCGCAATTCCATGTGCGAAGACTGACGTCCGTGACGTCAATGGACAGGCCAAACTGTTGAATAGAGCCCCGACCAATGAGAGCGCGGGGGCGTGTTCTTCCATCATGGTTTGATACAGTGTTGCACGTTCTCGATTTCATTCTTTTTGCGTTTCAAGATTATTACATTGTAACCACTGCAATGTATTTACCCTGGGCTGTTTTTAATATCAGTAAAAAAAAATGTGAGAGGAAGTACACATGAACATAATAGAATGATTTAATGTCATTAACTATTCTATTTATTCTTGATGCATAATTACTACCTCAAAATGGATTCAGTTAATATTACAACATTGCTATTTTAGTATTATTTTTATGCAGTTATAGTTTATACTTATAGTAATATTTTAATTAGCTTTTATTTATATATTTTCATTTTTTAATTTTAGCAATTTTGTTAAGACTTTTTAGTATTTTAGTTATCCTAATAGGTCCAATTATTTTTGTATTTATATTTTCGTTTTTAGTTCATTTATTTTCATATTTAGTAATTTATAGTGCTTTGACTGAAACTTATTTCGCTTTATCATGGCACCATTTCTATTTGTTTATATTAGTTGGCAGTTTAGTATATTAATGTTAATATAATAATATCTATCTAGTTTTATTCATTCAACACCATGCTTTAGTTTTAGTTAACAATACCAAAACGTTCCCACCCTAGTGCTACTGACTCCATACATAGGCAAGAGACAGACAGAAGAGAGAAAGAAAAATCAGGAAAAAGTTGAACTGAATGCATTGTTTTTATACTAAGCCCTCCCGTCATTCTGAACGTTTCATAAACACCAACATCTTCTTGGAATGGCCAATGCTCCCTGACTGCACAGTAACAGCCAGTGTTAGTAACCAGCAGTCACCAGAAAGAGAACACGCATGCATGTGATTGGTGGAGAGTTGCGTGCGCGGAACGGAACATCCAATCGCAGCGAAGCTGCTGCGCACTGCGCTGAATTTAGGATCATCTGTGTAGCGTTCAGCCCTCGGCTGGAACTGACCTACTTTTGTCCAATAGCAGCAGCCAGTCGGTAATTCCGGTAGGATCAGTACGGGCCACGGCACATTGAATGTCATGTGTTCGCGATCTCTGTAGCGTGTGTGAAAGCAGCTCCAGCTTTACACATGTGTAGTGATGACCACAACATCAGTGCTCTTGTGGAAATCAGCTTTCATCGACTATTGATTCCCTAGTTATAAAGGTACAATTATACAGTCGAATGTGAGCGCTTTGAAATAAGCTAGATATCTACTGTCATGCAAGTCCAAAAAATGCACCAGCGGCTGCTAGGTGAGCGCGTGCACCGGCAGGTGAGTGAGACGGAGCGTGCGTACATAGTGCGCATCGCGTCATGCTTAGTAACGACGGTTTGCCACTGCAACGATCTGTTGTGACGACTGCGTGCACAAAAGTAGTACCCACTGTACTTCGCACACACACGAAGGAAAGAATGAGCAGTGACAGTGGACGAAGACTAGACGGCCATGACAACTGCATCATCAGCCAGCAGCTGTGAAATCTCACCTGTCTCACTGAAGACTCACTAACCGCAACACACAACCCTGGACAGCTGCAGATAACAACAGAGGAACAACTTCTATCTATCCCATCTGGTCCTGTCCTTGTCTGTTCGTACCTTTACCGGTGCCGTCGCCCGTTCTGCCGCCTCTATTCCATCCTCCCTCCATCCCTCCTCCTCCATCCATCCGGCCCCATCCATCCATCCATCATCATCCAGCGCTGTCTGTACTGTCTGTCTATCGATCTATCAATCGGCCGTCCATGTCATCTCCATCCTATCTTCTGTCTGTCTGTCTATCTATCTATGTCTGTTTGTCTGTCTGTCTGTCTATTTATCTATCCATCCATCCATCTATCATCCATCGTCTGTCTGTCCCCTGTCTTCTGTGTATATCTATGCGTCCGTGACACCCCGTTCCGTCCTCCGTCATGTTCCATCCATCGTCTTCTTGTCTGTCTGTCTGTCCCCTGTCCTGCTATTATCTATCGTCCGTTCCTGTACCCCTCCCGTCCATACCATACCATCATCTGTCTCTCTGTCTGTCTATCTATCTATATTGTCCGTACCGTACCGTCCGTCCCATCCATCTAGCGTCATGTCTATCGTCCACAAACCGTCCATCCATCCATCCATCTATCTATATTTCTGTCTGTCTGTCTATCTATCTATTGTCCGTCCGTCCATCCATCCATCTATCGTCTGTCTGTCTGTCTGTCTATCTATCTATCTATCTGTCTTCTATCTATCTATCTTCTATCTATCATCTGTCTGTCTATCTATCGTCTGTCTGTCTTTCTGTCTGTCTGTCTGTCTTTTTTCTGTCTTTCTGTCTGTCTGTCTGTCTGTCTGTCTGTCTGTCCTGTTGTCTGTCTGTTTGTCTGTCTGTCCTGTCTGTCTATCTATCTAGTCGGTTTGTTCCCATGTGAAGGTCTTGGACAATTTTTCTATTCTATTCTATTCTATTCTAACATCAAATTGATTGGATCGCTCGCACAGATTTAATGATGATGCTCGTGGAGTAACAGTGGCGCAGATGGTCGATCTCATCTGTTCCCTGTCCTGAGAGATCAAATACGATGTGGAGGAAACGCATTTGCTGCTGAGACTGCAGTTTCAGTGACGTGTCACCTGCATTCCCTCCTGTCTCAGAGAGTATAGCCTACGATATGACAGATTTCACAATTAAAGAGATGCGCCAGTCTGATAGGAGTCCAATGAAATACAGTTGCCTAGAAATATAGGCTAGGGTTTTATCAGTACCAACGTCTAAATATAGCGAGATGCACCAACGGGCATCTGTACCAAGTTAGCGGATGCTTGTTAGGATGCGGTGTTGTGTTGGGCCCACTCACTCCACCCACAGGTACACGACCCTCACGCTGGAGCGAAAGACCCGCAGTCACGGCTCCTGTCCTCTTTGCTTTCCTTTCACCCGTCACATCCTGCAGCAGCTACTGTATTCATCCTGAAGGCCTGCGTGAATCACAGAGGGGTAAAAATTTTTTTAAAAATAGACAAATCTAGAGGGAGTTATGTGAATTCATTCAAACTGTGGGCTCTTTGCAGCACATACCACTGATAATAAAAGGATTATTGGCCAAATACATGAATGTAACAAACCATAACTGCAGCAATGTCTGCCCCTGTCTTTCTTAGTTGCTAAAATTTCATTAAAGAAAACTTTTTTGATTTTTAGAAAGAAATTAGTACTTTTTTTTTTTATAGCAAGGATGCATTCACATGCTCAGAAGTGACAGTAAAGAATGTTATAATGTTACAAAGGTTTTCAAATGGTTATCATTTGGAAAATATTAAGCAATGTTAGCTGTTCTCAACATTGATAATAAAAATAAATTTTTCTTGAGCAGCAAATCAGCATTTAGAATGATTTCTGAAGGATCATGTGATTGAAGACTGGAGTAATTATGCTGAAAATAGATTTGATCAAATAATTAAATGACATTTTACAATATATTCGCATAGAGAACAGTTATTTTAAATTGTAATAATATTTCAACTAACATTTTTGATCAAATAAATGCATCCTTAGTGAACATAAGAGACTTAAAAAAACAAACAAAAAAACATTAAAAATTCTCACCAACCCCAAACTTTCAAGAAAGTGGCTAATATATTTCTGGCTAAATATACTATACTTTTAACAAAATAAACTGACATATAACCATCCTAAGTATTTAACAGATCAAGACATTTGGATCTCTATTACATATATTAAGTGCTAGAAAGCAGGCAAAATGAAAGATACTTCTTTGTATAAACTATATTATGATCATGTTTCACTTCAGACAATAGAAACATGAGATCACATTATTATCAGTTGAGGAAGAGAAATGGAGATTTTATAGAAACTTCACGCTGTCAGATACAGTTTCTTTCCAGTAAAGTCTTTCGTGTATGTTTTCATTGTCTCCTTTTTTAATGCATGAAGAGATGCTTTGCCTTTTGTTATTGCATTGTTTATAAAATACTGCATTTTTAATAACATTGCCTTTCATGTTCAAATTGAATGAACTACATAATAAATGTTTAATTATACAGAAAACCAAACAGTGATGTCTTTGTTGGGGATATTCAGATTTCCCGTCCAGGCAGCAGGTTCATCGAGATGCTTTTAGAAACATCTCCTTGTTTGTGGTTCTTTTAGATATTTCCTTGTTAAAGCATTTCCTTTATTGAAGTTATATGTTTCCTTCAATGAAAATTGCTACGTTCTTTGTATATCTGTTTAGAACCTCCCCTTCGGTTTACAGGTAAAGTCACTCCTACAAGATCAATGAACACAAGCGGCGTTTGCTGCATAATACAGCTAATAAGTGTCTACTTCCGACTCGCGAAGACATGTCAAGCATTCAGAAAGAAAATACGAAATGCAGAAACAATAGTCTGTTCTGTCTCAGCTGTGAAATGCAAAAATAATGCATATAGGGATATACAGTACTTTTAAGCTAGGCAGTTTGTGCTCATGGCATTTACTGAAGCATTTTCAGATTTCAGATTACGCAAATGAGAGAAAATTATGACAAATTATCTGACTAATTTCATTAGAGTCTATTGTTAACCATTTGAATGACAGGTGTCACGAATCCGGTCCATGAACTTCCAATTTCATTGACTCTCGCACTACACAAAATGTTGCATATCATCCCGGACTACATATCCATCATTCATTGCACTGATTGCACTCAGCACAGATTGCACCCAGCTGTTTCATATCACTCCCTCACTATTTAACGCTCACTCTGTTTCCTTCCCTCTGCCGAGTATTGTCTAGCGATTATCACTCTCCTAGCGATAGCTACTCTACAGAGGCCTTAGCCTAGTTTTGCCTTAGCCTTAGCCTAGTTTTGCCTTGCCTTGCCTTGCCTTGCCTTTAGCCTCGTTTTGCCTTGCCTTGTCTGTTTCCTTCGGTTTCGGCCTTAGCCTTAGCCTAGTTTTGCCTTGCCTTGTCTGTTTCCTTCGGTTTCGACCTTAGCCTTAGCCTTAGCCTAGTTTTGCCTTGCCTTGTCTGTTTCCTTCGATTTCGATCTTAGCCTTAGCCCTAGCCTTAGCCCTAGCCTTAGCCTTAGCCTTAGCTTAGTTTTGCCTTGCCTTGTCTGTCTCCTTCGGTTTTGATCTTCGCCTGTTTTCCTGGATTTTCCCCTGTTGTCTCGCCCCTGTGATTCTGTCTGCTTTTCGGTGACTTATGCTAGCCCTGTGACTATTCTTGTTTCTTGCCCGCCATATTCCTGGTTGCCAATGTTTACCCTGCCTGTCTTATGACCATGTCCCTGTCTTCTCCAAATAAAGCTTTGCATATGGAACCGCACGTCTCACGTCTCGTCAGCCCCGTTACAGAATACTCGGCCACACGAGGATCCAGCGGCTTTCCTAAGGGACTTTGGCCAAGTACGGACCCAATCGACCGGCTGTTCGATTTACGTCAGGGGAGTTCACCTATTGAGGAATACGTCACTCAGTTCTGTGAGTTATCGTTTAGGGTACCTTTTGAGGAGGAAACCTTAAAGGATATATTTCGTTATGGACTGAATGAATCCATAAAATCATGGCTACCAGAGGGTAAATTTAATTGTAGTTTAAAGGACTTTATCGACTATCCTTTGCTGACTGCTGGGTCAGCGTTCACTGTGGGTATCGCGGAGGAACGCGACCCCGCACTCACTCGTGTAATGGCGGCCGCACTAGAGCACGCTCACAAAATGGCGGCGACAGCGGAGCCTGATCGCAAAATGGCGGACACAACAGCGCCCCGTTATGTCACAGCTGCCAATCATGAGTCAAGTCTAACTACAGCTGATCTTCCTGAGTCAAGTCAAGTCACAACAGATCTTCATGAGTCAAGTCTAGTCACAGTTGATCTTCATGAGTCAAGTCAAGTCACAACTGATCTTCATGAGTCAAGTCAAGTCACAGTTGATCTTCATGAGTCAAGTCAAGTCACAGCTGATCGTCATGAGTCAAGTCAAGTCCCAACAGATCTTCCTGAGTCTAGTCTAGTCACAGTTGATCATCATGAGTCAAGTCAAGTCACAGTTTATGATCATGATTCTAGTCAAGTCACAGTTGTTCTTCCTGAGTTCAGTCAAGTCACAGCTGATAGTCATGAGTCTAGTCAGTCACAACTGATCGTCATGAGGCAAGTCAGGTCACAGTTGATCTTCCTCAGTCAAGTCTAGTCACCGCTGATCTTCCTGATCGTCGGTTTCATCGTTGATCATAATAAGTCAAGTCACAACTGATCTTCAGGAGTCCAGTCAAGTCTCAGCTGATCTGCCAGAGCCTCGTCACGTCTCAGCTGTTCATCCAGAGCCTCGTCACGTCTCAGCTGTTCGTCCAGAGTCAGGTCACGTCACAGCTGACCTTCTAGAGCCTCGCCAGGTCTCAGCTAGTCATCCAGATTCACGTCGCATCACAGCTGATCATCCAGAGTCATGTCACGTCCTGTCTGTTGCACCCAGATTATCAAGGTCAGTCCTTCGATATCCCAGTCTGGTATCCAGTGTTAGGGATGCACCGCTGGTGTCTGCACGAGCAGCTGGTATCCCCAAACCCACTTACTTTAGCCCTCCTGTTCCTGAACTCATGCCCCTGTCTGCAGCACTTTTCTTGTATGGGAACAGTGGTTTGTCGGACCGCCCCCGGGATCCGCTTTTTGGTGTGTTTGGGCTGGCATACACCCACAGAACTCCAAGGCTGGGCGGCGCCCACTTATTAGTCTCCAGAGGTGGCGGCTGAACTACAGAATCTCCTGATTATGTGCTCGCGCTGTGTTCCCCGAAGCACTGGGTGCCTGCTGCAGTTTTCTCCTAGTGGTGGCTGCAGGCTTGCAAAACCTCCCAGGCGCGGCGCTCGCTTCAGCTCCTAGTTGGTGTTGGCACCCCGAAATATACTTTCAGCCTGTCAGGTCTGGTCCGAAGGAACTATTGCTGAACTTGTACCTGTCCCTATCAAGGAGAACACCATGAACTTTCCCTTGTTGCCAGATTGTACGGCTGTAGACACCTCCAGAGGTGCGGCATCCTCTGCAGAACTCCAGAGGTGTCATTGGTACCGCCTGCATTACTTCCTGTCTGTTCTGTTCCGGCCAAGGAGGTCGTCTGTGAACTCTCTGTCTGTTCTGTTCCGGCCAAGGAGGCCTTCTATGAACTCTCTGCTTGTCCTGTTCCTGCCAAGGAGGCTGTCTATGAACACTCTGCTCGTCCTGTTCTGGCCAAGGAAGCAGTCTATGAACTCTCTGCTCGTCCTGCTCCGGCCAAGGAGGACGTCTATGAACTCTCTGCCTGTCCTGCTCCGGCCAAGGAGGCCACCTATGAACTCCCTGCCTGCTCTGTTCCGGCCAAGGAGGCCACCTATAAACTCTCTGCCTGTTCTGCTGTTCCCCCGCCAGGAGCGCCTATGATCTCTGTCTGTCTTGTTACGCTATTGAGCCCGTCTGGGCATCCTCATCCGTGTCCTGTCACAGTACTTGAGGGCCGGGGTTTTGACTTATTGTGTTGCCCCGACCCAGCCAGGGAGGCGCCCCTACCTCAGCTCTTGTCTATCAACCCCATTTCTGTCTGTGTTGTCGTCCTCTGCTCTCTCGTTTACAGTCTCCGCCTGGTCTCCTGATCGTTGGCTGGTCCCAGGGGGGTTTCCTGTTCCCCTCTGTCCGCCGTGGTGGTCCTCTTCTCTGCCGTGGTGGTCCTCTGCTCCGCCGTTGTGGTCCTCTGCTCTGCCGTGGTGGTCTCCTGCTCCACCGTGGTGGTCCTACTTGTCTGGCTCTGGTGTTTTCTGCTCCGCCGTGTGGTCTTCCTGCTCCACCAGGGGATCTTCGTCCCGTCGTTTCTGCTGTGAGGTTCTTCAGCTCCACCTGCTGCCGGCTCCGCCCTGGCTCTCACGTGCTCCGCCGGTTCTTCCGCCTCATTGTCCAGTCTCTCCACTTTCCAGGTGGCCTCCCATCCTCCCCTGTTCCGCTCCACTCCACCGCCCAATCCGGAAATCATAAGGGTTTTGACGTCTGAAGCCGCTCCTTGGGAGGGGGGGGGGGCTCTGTCACGAATCCGGTCCATGAAATTCCATTTCATTGACTCTAGCACTACCACTGTTGCACATACTTCCGGACTCATATCCCCATATTCAATTGCACTGCTTGCACTCACACGGATTGCACCCAGCTGGTTTACCTGATTGCCCAGCTGTTTTCAATCAACGATGCTCCCTCCACGATTAACACTCACTCTGTTGTCCTTCCTCTGCTGAGTATGTCTAGCGATTATCACTCGCCTAGCAATAGCTAACTCTACAGAGCCCTAGTCTTCCCCTTAGCCTTAGCCTAGTTTTTGCTCTGCCTTGTCTGGTTTCCTCCTTCGGTTTCGACCTTAGCCTATTTTGGCCTTGCCTGGTCTGTTTTCCTTCGGTGTTCAACCTTAGCCTTACCCTATTTTTCCTTGCCTTGTCTGTTTTCCAGTCGGTTTTGACCTTAGCCTAGTTTTTGCCTTGCCTTGTCTGTTTCCTTCGGTTTTGACCTTAGCCTTAGCTTAGTTTTGCCTTGCATTGTCTGTCTCCTTCGGTTTTGATCTTCACCTGTTTTCCTGGACTTCTCCCTTTATCCTTGCCCCTGTGCGCTGTCTGCCAATCGTCGACCCACGCTATCCCTAGGACTATTCTTGTGTTTTTGCTCGCCATATACCTGTTTGCCACTGTTTAACCCTGCCTGTCTTATGACCATGTCTCCGTCTTCTCCAAATAAAGCTTTGCATATAGATCCGCACGTCTCACGTCTTGTCAGCACCGTTACAACTGGACTGTAGTTTATTTTCATAGGTTTTGCCGCAAGTTTCAATTGGAATTGTGAAGGACTTAGAGGAACAGCTCATCCAAAACGAAAATTGATCCAACCCACAGGTCATCCCGATGTACAGGTGCATCTCAAAAAAATAGAATATCATGAAAAAGGTCAATATTTTGTGTCACTCATTTCAGAAAGTGAAACCCATATATTATATAGATTCATTACACATAGCGTGAAATATTTCAAACCTTTATTTCTTGAAATTGTTTATTTTGAAATTATGGCTTACAGATAATGAAAACCCAAAATTCAGTGTCTCAGAAAATTAGAATATTACGTAAGATAAATAAAATAGGATATTTTAAACAGAAATGTCAGGTTTCTGAAAAGTATGTTCATTTCTATGCACTCAATACTTGGTTGGGCCTCCTTTTGCTTTAATTACTGCATCAGTGCGGCATGGCATGGAGGTGATCAGCCTGTGGCACTGCTCAGGTGTAATGGAAGCCCAGGTTGCTTTGATAGCGGCCTTCAGGTCATCTGCATTGTTGGGTCTGGTGTCTCTCATCTTCCTCTTGACAATACCCCATAGATTCTCTATGGGGTTCAGGTCAGGCGAGTTTGCTGGCCAGTCAAGCACACCAACACCATGGTCACTTAACCAACTTTTTGGTGCTTTTGGGAGTGTGGGCAGGTGCCAAGTCTTGCTGGAAAATTAAATCAGCATCTCCATAAAGCTTGTCAGCAGAAGGAAGCATGAAGTGCTCTAAAATTTCCTGGTAGATGGCTGTGTTGACTGTGGACTTCAGAAAACACAGTGGACCAACACCAGCAGATGACATGGCAGCCCAAATCATCACTGACTGTGAAAACTTCACACTGGACTTCAAGCAACATGGTTTCTGTGCCTCTCCACTCTTCCTCCAGACTCTGGGACCTTGATTTCCAAATGAAATGCAAAATTTACTTTCATCTGAAAAGAGGACTTTGGACCACTGAGCTACAGTCCAGTTATTTTTCTCCTTAGCCCAGATGAGACACTTCTGATGTTGTTTCTGGTTCAGGAGTGGCTTGACACAAGGAATGTGACTTTTTTAGCCCATGTCTAGGATTCGTCTGTGTGTGGTGGCTCTTGATGCGCTGACGCCAGCCTCAGTCCACTCCTTGTGAAGCTCCCCCAAATACTTGCTGGTGCACCTTTTCCTACCACACTTTTTCCTTCCACTCAACTTTCTATGAAAATGCTTGGATACAGCACTCTGAACAACCAGCTTCTTTAGCAATGAACTTTTGTTGCTTACCCTCCTTGTGGAGGGTGTCAATAACTTCTGTAAAGTCAGCAGTCTTCCCCATGATTGTGTAGCCCTACTGACGCAGACTGAGAGACCATTATAAAAGGCTCAGGAACCTTTGCATGTGTTTTTTTTTTTTGTTGAATAAAGGTTTTGGGGCTGATTAGGTGTACACCATGACTTTCCCCCCCCCAATCGTGAACTTTTTCACAATATTCAAATTTTCTGAGACACTGAATTTGGGGTTTTCATTACTGTAAACCATAATCATCCAAATTTCAAGAAATAAAGGCTTGAAATATTTCACTCTGTGTAATGAATCTACATAATATATGGGTTTCACTTTCTAAAATGAGTGACAAAAATATTGACCTTTTTCATGTATTCAACTTTTTTGAGCAATGTACCTGTAGATGTTTTTTTCTTCATCAGATTTGGAGAAATATAGCATTACATCACTTGCTCACCAATGGATCCTCTGCAGTGAATGGGTGCCGTCAGAATCAATTGGTGAGCAAGTGATGCTACATTTCTCCAAATCGGATGAAGAAATAAACTCATCTACATCTTGGATGACCTGTGTTTGAGTAAATGTTCAGTAAATTTCTGGGTGAACTGTTCCTTTAAAATGTTAGTGATTTGGGAGTTTACTTGACTACCCTTTTGTCTGGGTGTATGTAGCAACTGAGAGCTCGACTGTAAACAATAATTGCTTATGGTTTGTGTGAACATCACCTACACATGCTATTTTAGATGCGTATTTTTGTCTGCTGATACTTTTACTTTATCAGCATGAAGCGTGTTAATACAAATACAAATACTCAATTGAATTGTGCAATTTCACATCAACAGTCATAAACACAGATCTGGTGAGTAAAGGAACTACTACACTGCTGTTCAAAACTCTGGGGTCGAGGGTTAACTACAGCTAAAACCATAAAAACAACCGCATATGCTACTTGAAGTAAACTAAACATTAACTGAAATATGATTCAATAAAAAAAACAACGTTTTCTTAATCTCAGCTAGTAATAAAAATTAATTAATTAATTAAAAACGATATAGACATCTTTAAAAAAAATACTAAAACTCACAAAAACAGAAAACAAATGTAAAAAAAACAGAAAACAAATGTAAAAAAAACTATTTCAAAATATTATTTTATATAATTTGGAAAAGTTATGAACAAGCATTCTTCTAGTAACAATACTAGAGTGTTTGTTTAAAATGATCTGATCTTTAATAACATTCAAAAATGTACAAAGAATGTTTGTACAAATAAATAACTATCATAACTTAATCGGAACGTTAGCAAAACGTTCTCAGCTGGGTTAATTGTATTTGTGTGTTCATATGCAGTTGTTGGATCTGATTGTATTTCTTATGTGGAGTTAATAGCTTTTTTAGCTTTTCCCATGTAGATTTTTTAAAGACTCTGTTTGTTTGACTATCTGCCCAATCCTTCGTACTCCTGCAGCCCTTTCCCCAACAATCCCTGACAGATGACAGGACGCTACAAAAAAGATGACTGGGCTGAGGACGTTTCTTCTAAACAATCACCGGAGGGAATGCCTTTGGAGGCGATATGTGGAGGATTTCCTGATGTATTCCTCGGGTGAGCTGGAGTGATCATATGCTTATGCTGCTTCCCGGATTGGACTGGATGATGATAATTTATTCCGATTCTTGTCTCCAGACGATTGTTATAGACCCATAGCAGACTTTCATTCTCCATTTAAATTGCTCTGATTTCTTTGTTGAAGTAAATAATGATAACTGTTCAGTCCCTATCTGGAGGCATGTTGGCACTCCAGCTCACCATAAACCAGCACCCTCCACATACCGCTCCCTTCGTTCCACCCGTGCTTCCCCGATCCCGTCCAAGATCCATTCCAGCCCTCAGCCCAGAAAAAAAGGCACCAGCACTCCCTCCAGAGTCCACTCCAGCATGCCTCTCAGCGCTCCTGAATTTGACGCTTCCTCCGGAGTTCTCGGCCCCTATCCTCTCTCTCCTGAGTCCGCTCCTGTTCTCAAATCAAGCTCAGAGAGTGCTACTGTTCCCCTGTTTGGCCCAGGGAGGGCCACAGATCCCAAGTCAAGCCCTCCATCGTCTCCTGAGTCTCCTTTGTCTCTGCTGGTTCCGTCCAGCCCACCTTCGTCTCCTGAGTCTCCGCTGGTCCCGTCCAGCCCTCCTACGTCTCCTGAGCCCCCTGTGCTAACCAGCTCCGCTCCTCCAGAGCGCCCTCCAGAGCCCGCTCCTCCAGAGCGCCCTCCAGCTCCCACTCCTCCAGAGTGCCCTCCAGTGCCCGCTCCACCAGAATGCCCTCCAGATGCCCTCCAGCGCCCACTACTCCTCCATGCGCCCTCCAGTTCCCGCTCCCCAGAATGCCTCAGAAACCCTCCATCTCTCAGCGCCCACCTCCTTCCAGAGTGCCCTCCAGTGCCCGCTCCACCAGAATGCCCTCCAGAGCGCCCTCCAGTGCCCGCTCGACCAGAATGCCCTCCAGAACGCCCTCCAGCACCCACTCCTCCAGAGCCCGCTCCTCCAGTGCGCCCTTCAGAATCCCTCCGGCATTGAAAGACCTAGTTTTCCCCAAGAAAATTGGGGGAGGGGGGGTGGGTGCATATATCTGTGGCCATAGTGGCTTAGCCGGGGGACCTGGACAAGGCCACTAAGGCTCCTCCGTGGCCTCCCAAATGAACGGCACCTCCGTGGCCTCCTGAATGTCCTCCTCCTCCGTGGCCTCCTGAACTGTCTGATCCGCCATGGCCCCCTGAGTTCCCTGCTCTGCCATGGAGGCCTTCCTTGTCTCCGCCCTGTTCCTGCCCTGCACCAGCCTCCAGGGCGCCTATCCCCCCCCCCTGGTGGAATTGTTATGGCGTGGGACGCGCCTTACGGGAGGGGGGTGATATGTCACATTTATGTTCTGTGTTTCTGTTCTCCCTGCCTTAACCTAGTTTTCCTGTGTTGCTTGATTAGTTCATTAGTTTCCACCTGTGTTCATTAATCATCCTATTAATCCATCGTTTGATTTAGTATTTATAGCCCTTCCTTTCCTCAGTTTCTTTGTCCTGTCACCATGTAAGGAGGTTGTTTTCTCCTACTTTCCCATGTGGATTTATTAAAACTATCTGTCTCCTTCGTACTCCTTCAAGCTCCTTTCCCCAACAACCCAACAACTCCTTTCCCCAACAACCCGTGACAATTATCATTATTTAAATTATTTAATATAAATGCTACGGTTAGTCTTGATTGTGTGCGTGCATATTATTGTTGTTATTATTATTAGTATGTTTTACATTAGTCTTGCGTTTGGCTAACTGAGACTTGTCATAGCACTTTAATATTATTGCTGTTTTGTTGATTTTGATTGCTTCCTGTTTCCTCTTTTTAAGTCGCTTTGGAAAAACTGTCTGCGAAATGTCTATGTAAATATAATGTACATTGAAATTATACATTAGATAAATTAATAATTTCTAATAACATTATATAAAATAAATTGATATAATTAAAATGAATACTTCTAATAAACTTATAATTCTAATTTCTAGCAATTATTATAACTAATTCACAAATTATGCGTATAACCTTCTACTATTACAACTACTCCTACTATATACATATATAATCTTAATTACATTACAATTACATTTAGGTCATTTCGTAGACACCTTACTCCAAAGCGATTTACAAATGATGACAATAGAAGCAATCAAATATAAAAATACTACTATTAATCTTGGTGTGTGAGGGTGTGTGTGTGTCAGATCACATTTATTGCCAATAACTGTAGTATCCCTGTACGAGGAATGTGTCTTGGTAAATTGGTGCTTGACAAAGACAACAGAAAAACAAGAATAAATAATAGAACAATGAGGTAAACAATTTTAAAATAAGACAAGCAAAAGCTATACAATAAGAGCAAGAAAAAAATTAGGAAGATAAAGATATAAAATACAAAATAAACATTATAAACATCAACTCTACATTTTTGCAGAATATGTAATGTGGGGCAGTGCAATCTACAGTATTTGTATGTGTGTATAGATAATTATATATATATTATATATATATATAATATATATATATATATAATGATATATTTATTCCAATTTCCACTGGGAAAGACAGAGGGAAGCTTGGCATCTTAGCAGAGCATGGATTTGATTATTTTCTCTGTGTTTTTTGGAAGCTCGAGGCGAGATTGGGAAAGTGGGTTATTTTAGGATTTATTTGGCCTGTTCAGCAGTGGAAACTGAGATCAGAGAGCGGAGAAGACGCAGATAATCCCGATTACAGAGAACATCTGACTGCTACACAAAACCACACATGCACACACACACACCATGTACTCAGTACTGTAGTCAGAATCTCTCCCTTCTCTTGACAAATACCCTGCTTTTTATCATGCTCTATTGATATTTTCTCGTTACTGTCAGGGTCGGGGTATATTTTTACTGTATAATCATGTAAAGGACCTTTTATCACGGCAAGAATAGAGCTACTAATTGGATTAACAGTCACTCACTCTTTACTTGTGTTCACGTCACTAAACTTAGTCTGCTAAAACTGAATTAGCATCCTACTGGTGAAAAACAACACTGTTTTAGCTGGATAAACACACACACATCAGTTCCTCAGTGCCATCATTGATTTAGTCTGTCTGCCGACTGCAGCCAGAAGTAAATGTGAATTCATTTGTTTTCCATTTATTTAAGATGGATAATCTCTCAGGATAGAGAACTAGAGTCCAAAACAAACGATGCTGCCAATTTACAGTGAAAATGTAATATCAACACATTGCTACTGGCTGTGAAACTGTACATTGCATTGTTTTATATATTAAAAAAACACATTATTGTCCCTGTGAAAATTTATTTCTTAGATGGTTTTCCCTTTTATGCTTGAAGCAAGCAGTGATACAGATACTAGCTACATATATAGAGAGTGTTTTGTAAAAAGAAAAAGAAAAAACAAGCAAAAACTGGTAAAAGACAAATTACAATTTCTGTACTAAACCTAAAATATTTCTGATTTCATTCACTCATGTAAGAGTCAGACAATTATCGAAGCTTATATATATATATTTTTTTTTCTTGTAATGCATTTGTATTAAACCATTGTAACTTTGTTTCTTACAATTTCTTACAAAACATCTTGCAATTACCTTTTTTTTTTATTCTGAGGCAGAAATGGTCTTCTATAGCATTTAAAGCATAAATTAGGCTGCAATTCCTAAATTTCCCATTTTTTTCAGGTTTTCTAATGCCATTTAGATTTGGGTAAGTGTTAATGGACTAGTTTACCCATAAATAAACTTGCTCTCACATTTTACTCACTCTCATGCCGTTCTGTATGAATTTCTTTCTTCATGGAACACAAATGAGATGTTAAAACAATTGATGATGCTGTACATTTTCAGGGCCTGAAAAAGAAAACACCATTTAAATATAATAACAGTCCATATTCCAAGTCTTCTGAAGTCACATGATGCTTTGTGTGATAAACAGACTAAAAGAGTATTCATTATTGAAAATCATGAAAATCTTCCCCTTCATTGCCATTCTCATTCACACTTCCACATATTCGAATATGCTGTATTTTGCATTATACACTCAAAACACTGAATATATGTGTGCATGACAGATTTGAGAGCTCATTTTAGCATGAATCATTGCTTTAATTCTGGACTCTGTAGGGAGCTCACAAGATCTAAAGCTCTTCACATACGGTGACGTTGTGAGGCTCATGATCACTGTGGATTTCCTTTGGGCTGAACACAGAAAAACAATGTTTAGTCATAACAGTTCACAGTAAGTTGACTTTCTCTTTTCAGACAAATCCAATCGGAGCCATATTAAAAATTGTCCTTGCTCTTACAAGCGTTAGAAAGGGAGTATGTGGGTGTTTTTGTACAACAGTCCAAAAGTAGTCAAATAAAACGCTTGCATCCATAATAAAAAGTGCTTCACACGGCTCCGGGGGGGGGGAATAAAGGTCTCCTGTAGTGAATCGATGTGTTTTTGTAAGAAAAATATCCATATTAAAAATGTTATAAATACTTTTTTCTCACTTCTGCTGACTGTCATACGTGCAAGCCGTTCCGGGCGGATGATGTAGGACGAACGCGCCATGCACGCTTTGAGGGTGAGTAAAACATGGACTAATTTTCTCATTTTAGGTGAACTAACCCTTTAAAACTAAATTATTAACTAATTAACTAAAACTCACTCACTCTCTTTCCCTGTTCCATAATGAAACGGTGGAACAGGGAAAAAGAGTGAGTGAGTGAGTTAGTTAGTTTTAGTTAGTTAGTTAGTTAGTTAGTTACTGTCATGTGTGCTTTGTGCCTGCCCTGTTTTGGTGTAGGAATTTTATGTTGAAGTGTTTTGCTTTTTTCCCCATGTTCTCTTCCTGTGTTTAAGTTCCTGTTCCTTCCATCTCCTTGCTTGCTTTTTAGGCCGTTGCCTTGTCCAAATACCCACACTTGAGGCCTTGGCCACTTGAGAGCATGTGCACACAACAGGAAGTAAGTGCACAAGACTGTCCCAGGTCTTAAAAAGGGCAAAGCGCAGTGCCCTTAACGCACACTAAATCCACACTATCTCAAATACGCTCCGGAGAGACTAATCAAGGCTTAGTGTATCCTATCATGCATCATGTTCTGGAAATAAATCGTGAGACCTTTTGCCGAGACCTCTCGAGAGGTCACGAAACCTTTCCAATGTAAGTTAAATATTAATATAATAATTAGATATTGCATATAATTTGGTAGTAAAACACGTTTTGTTGGTGCAAAGGTGAAAAAAATGTGCAACTGTTTAATTAAATTAGAAGCAATTAAAAAGAAATTAAAGAAGAAATTAAATTGTGTCATCTCTGTTATAGGGACTACTGAACAGACAAAAGTTAGAAGTTGATTTTAAAATGCTGTAAAAAACTTGCGTATTATACCCACACTTAAAGAGAGATGTCCATCAGAGTACAAGAAAAGATGTACACACACAGATGGTGTCTTCATCCTCACTGAACACTTGGGCAGATACAGGAAATACGCATATAAGTGTCATGATAAGTGCAAAGATCGCAGGTGTGGGTATTTGGACAAGGCACCTGAACACTTCATGTGCACTTGCGGTCTTACGACTGACACACAGGCCGCAAGCATGCGTTGTCCGTTTACGTCACAGAGACAATTTGTGTTTACCTTTTGTCATTTAGCGTTCCAGAAAGGTGCATCGCGCAACCATACACTGGAGGTGCCCCCTTTGCGGTTATGCGCCCTCGATCCGCACTTCTGCCTGAGCCTGCACTGGGGCGAGCTCTGCAGTAGACTTCTACCCGACAGTCAAAGTGGCATTACTTCATGAAAGTGTGGACTCAGAGGAAGACCATGTGGGTTTAGGGTGCCATTTGGGACAGGACCATAGCTCCCATGGTTACCCTTGTTTGTTGCCATAGTTACTTATTGGTTCCTCTCCCTTGTTACCTTATTATCCCCTGTATTTATAGCCCTAGTATTTCCTTTGTTCATTTGTCAGTTGTTGAATGTCTGTGATGGTTGCTTTCTGCCCTTGTCTGAGTTCCTTGTCGTACCCAAGTCGGATTACTTGCTGCTTCCTGCATTTTTATACAACTCCTGCACATAGATCCTCATCTCAGTTTGCCTCATCTCGTCTCTGCAACGTTACATTACTTTCAAGATTATTCACTGCATGCGATTATTTCACTATTAGGGCTGACCCCTAATAGTCGACTAACCGTTAGTCTACCAGAAGAGGCTTGGTTGACCAAAATTGTATTAGACACATAGTTGCAGAAAAATAAAAAAACACAGATGAAGTCATGCAAACTGTGACGGACAGATATTAAATGGTTAGTCTATGGTAGTACAGTACATCGGGCAGGACTTCTAAACACTCGTCTATCATTCATCGACCTCAAATATGGCTTATATTTTGAAATATGTAAGTGTTAGCAACTTTACATGGCCACTCAACAATGTTACCTAGGGAGAAAGGTGTGCTATTGAAGTGTCTGCTTGAGGAGTGTGGAGCTGAACCAGTAGCACGAGATGAAGCTCACTGGCTCTTAAAATACTCCTCATTTTTAGCTACAGATAAGAGTAATACATCTTTTCAAAATCTGTTAAAGACTCTATATTTATTTGTCTGCACTCACAATACCGCGCTTTTGTAAAATAATGAAAGCAAACATGATGCGCTTTATGCCTTCTCGGTCTCCGTGAACTTGAGCGCGAAACTCCCGGCAAATCATTTGCCAGTACGACATTAAAAATATATAGAGAGTGAAATGTCTACTTTCAAATGAACCAATTCAAAGGTAAAAACCAATTCTCAAATGACAGTATCCGTATGAAACAGGTCCATCACTACTGCGGAGATGACGAGTCAGTGTCACCGACTTCATCTCTTAAACCGAAAACAAAGAAAGCTCTAGTTGATCAAATTATTAAAATGTTAATGCAGCCTCATTACTGTTTTCCCTGACACATTCATTATCATTATGAGCGGTTGTCTGTGCCGTGCCGTGGCAAGCTGTATTCATGTACTTGAGCGCTTATTAAGCTATGTAGGCAATTGAAGGCTCATTATAATGATTTAAATGGTTTATTAATAAATGTGCGATTAGTCGACTAATGCTTCAAATGAACGACTAAAAGTTGACCAGAAAAATCCTTAGTCGAGGGCAGCCCTAATTCACTAAGTAACTAAAACTGACATCTGATGATCTGACTGACTCACTCACTCAATTTTTTCCCCGTTCCATTAGGATATTTCTTTACTTACCAGATTATTCACTGCATGGATTATTCACTAACTAACTAACTAACTAACTAACTAAAACTAGTGAATTTAGGTAAATAACAGAAATGTTTAAGCTTGATTGCATAAGTTTATGGCTTATCAGTTTATGGTAACTACCTTTTTGCTACTCTTTGTGATATCTTTTTATAATACAAATCATCACAGTGATCACGATTATTGATTGTTAGATAATCAGCCTGATCTGAATGTCCATGAATGTTTCGTTCCTGCATGAAAGTTACAGGAAGCTGATATCGCTCAGTAATTGAGCTCAGCCCATGAGCGCTGCGAGTTTTCCCATCTCTGTGAGAAAAAAGAGATGTGAGAGGAGAGACGGGGAGGTGTGAAACGCCACACGCTCCACTCAGCCAACAACAATCACAGACTGAAGATGCCAAGCTGCATTTCCAGTCAATTTCATTAATGTTTCTGTGTGAAAACAGGACTTTTTTTGCTCTGTTTTGCAGCAAAAGTGCTTCATTCTGTAACTTTCAGAAAAGCTATTATGGGAAATGAACTGCACAACATGAGTTAAAGGGGTCACATGATGCGATTAAAATTTGTCCTTTCTCTTTGGAGTTTTACAAGCTCTTGGTGCATAAAAAAGATCTGTAAAGTCTAAATCCAAAGAGATATTCTTTATAAAAGTTAAGAGTCAGCCACACCTACATAAAGCGGCTCGTTCTAACACTCCCCCACGTCTACGTCACTATGCGGGAAGATTTTCATAACACCGCCCAAATGTTCACGCAAAGAAAGAAGGCGTAACTTTTATTCTCACTGTAGTATTGTTGTTGCCGCCGACATGTCGTAAAGACGCTGTGTGCTTCGTTGTGAAAGCGAAACTACTTTGTTTGGTCTTCAAAAAGAGGACGATATCTGCTTCATCACGTCTAGAGCTGATCTGTGCTGGTCGCTGAACGAATACATCAACTTTGCGCTGTCGAACGCCGGATCGGCACTATCTCACCGTGAGACGACAGCGGAAGTCCAGCCCCGGCCGAGTCGGCACATGTCCTCCGACGCTCCTTCGTCGAGAAAGCGCCGGCCGCGCGTTCCTCAAGCCCACCCGCTCTGCGTCCACTCTACCCCAGCCGTCCTCACACTTGCCCTCCAGACAGACACACTCGGCACAATGTAGGCCACCGCGGTGTCACGCTGTTTCCATTGTTGAAAGCGAAAATACTTTGCTTGGCTTCCAAAAATGGAAGCGACTCAGAAATCAGTGGTTAAGTTGTATTTACAACACGTTCCAGAACACTTCAACCCAAATATTCAGATGTGTGGATTTTATGGAGGACTGTTTCCTGAACATGCAGAGTAGCCTACAATGCAGGCTGTGACATCACAGCACTGTAGAAGTTACGTTTTTTATATTAAAGATTTTTCTATTGTATCTATTTAAAGCGAGTTTTTGGGGCGTGTAGAGTAGCGATTGTTGTTTGTTGTTTCTCCGATCACATATGCAGACATGGTTTTGTTTACGTGGCGCGATGTAACGCAAAGCGTAAAAAGACAGTATAAGTCATTATCATCCCCACTTTATAAACAATAATTATGGCCCAATGGATGCAACGAATGCATCCGTTTAGTTTAAAGGTTTATGTTTTTGAACCGATCATCGCTCCCAGCGGACAGGCAGTCATCACAGTATGGTGAGTGGCATAACATTTCCGTCACACGCTTGAGGTATTCGGCCAATCACAACGCACTGGATAGCTCACAGCACACCTAGCTTTTTCAGAACGATGAGCTTTGTAAAAATCGTTTCAGAAAGGATGGAGGCATAGAGGAAGAAACACGAATGTCAGTATGCTGGAAAAATTGTTTAACCTTAAACCGCATAAACATTTCATTACACCAAATACACAAAATACTGTTCTTTTTAGCAACATCATATGACCCCCTTTAATGAACATATGACCACTCTTATTTACATCTCAACACTCAATAGTCAATATTCAGCCGCAAGTCTGGTTCTGATGGACGTTAGTATGAACAACATGTGCAAGTTTTATTTTGGGGTGAAATGTTTACTTATGGAATTATTCGCTGGATAATAGTCATCACTGTAAAACTAACCAGCCTACAAACTAAATGCTATTTTTCTGTTCCATTACGACAATATTCCTTTACTTGTGGATTCACTGGATTATTCCCCAAAATAGCACATTAAAACTAAAGCTATTTAAATAATTGTATTATTTTTTCATTCCATAACTATAATATTGATTTATGCAATATTCTCAAATAGATATCATGCAATATTCTCAAATAGAGCATTTTAAAACCAACCAACTAAACATTTTCTCATTCTATTACTATAATATTAATTTACTTATGGAATTATTCACTCAATTATTCCCAAAGAGTGCACTTTAAAATCAAGTCATTACTGGATTATTTCTAAAGAGAGAACTTTAAAACTAACCATTATTCCATCCCATTAATATAATATTCATTTACTTATGGAGACATTTACTGGATTATTTACAAAAGGATCACTTTAAATCTAACTAACTAACTAAAAAAACTATTCCTTTGCTAATGGAGTAATTTACTGGATTATTTCCAAAAAGAGCAATTTAACAAACTACCTAACTAACTGTTTTGTGTTGCATTTCTATAATAATCCTTTCCTTATAGAATTATTTACTAGATTATTACCAAAAAGAGCTCTTTAAAACTACTGACATGCCTACATACCTACCTAAGTAACTAACTAAATGTTTTCCGTTCCATTAATATAATAATACTTTACTTAGGGATTTTTTCACAGGATTATTCCCAAAGAGTACACTCAGTAACACATACGACACAGGTGCATCTCAAGAGTCAGGTGTTGGTTTCCACGGTAACCCTGCATCCGCTGCTGTGCCAATATTTATTTCTTTCTGTCTCGTTGCACACACACATACAGGTTTTGAATAAAATCTCAATCTCCCAGCAGACTTATTCACACAAGACAACATCTCATTACAAAGTTGCCATGGCGATATGTGCGCTCAGAATGATTCCCTATCGAGAAGAAAACCGATCAGGATCGACGGCATGCAGAGAAAATGAGTCTTTCATCAGAGGCCGACACCAGGGTCTGATTAGTTCCTGATTATTGTCCTTTTCAATGAGCCACAGTGTGTTTAGCTCATGAAGAAATGAGAGAGCGACAGATGTAATTGGGTTTGAAGCAGCGCCGTGTTTTACACCCACTGTTTTTCATTAGAGCTGGTTTGCCGTCAACAGGACTGAAACGGTTTAATCTTCAAATGAGAGACTACTGGAGATCTGCTGTATGACCCACGAGCGCCACAGACACCAGATGAAAGCATGTGTAAAAATGATATTATAACATTTTGTTCAGCATATGATGAGTCACAGATACTAACAAAGTTGAAACTGCATCCAGTAATCAAATCAGTCACATATATAATCATTTGCTGAGAAAAGACAATAAATGGCTTTAGAAATAAATATGTTGTTATATTTTCATATCATTGAACATAAGCCAGTCCAGTCCAATCCGTTATACACATGCAAACTGATATCTGTGGCTGTTTCTCAGAATTTCACGTCATGCCTTATCATTTTTTTTTTTACAGTGCACCAGAACTATATAGGAAAAGATAACAGGGTCAGAAATTAACAAGTGATATTTGCCCCATTCACTTTGGTCAAGGACAGATTTATTTCTAACAAACTCAACACCGCATATTGTCAAATTGTCAAAAAAGAAAATAAATCATTTGAAGCATTCTGTGTCTTTTTTAATTACTCCATGCAGCTTTATGAGCTCAATTTAACTGAGAGGTCGCATGGGATATTTGCGCATATACTGTATGCATGCAGGTATAAAATAAAGAAATAATCAAATACATGCATACAAGAATGAACAAATGAATGAATGAATATTACATGAAAATAAAAAACACAATGACAAGAGTAATCATATTAATAAACTAGATTTTTCTATTCCATACAAAATTATTTCACACAATTATTCAAGCGAGCATGTAAAAACGAACTAACTAACTAAATGACTGACTGACTAACATACTCTAAATGTTTCTATTAGTTGAAAATTCCTACTTACCAAATTAGTCAAGTGAGTTTATTAATTAACACCTAATAACTAGCCAACTAACTAACTAAAACTCAAATTTTCTATTATTTGAATATTCTATTACTTACCAAATGATTCTGCTCGATTATTTAAGAGGCCACTTAAAAACTTACTAGGTTTTTCCTATTTCTAGAATATTACATGTCAACATTAATTCAATGGATTATTCAAGAGAGCAGTTACTAACGAACTAACTAAGATTTTTCTATTTCTAGAATATTACATTACTTACAAAATGATTCCACTGAAGTATTTAAGATGGCACTCAAAACTATTCTAAATATTCTATTACTTACCAAATTATTCTGCTGGATTATTTAAGAGACCACTTAAAAACTAACTATAACTAACTAACTAACTAACTAACGAGAATACAAAAATACTTCGGAAGTTGCCTTGTTCTGAAGCGTGATATGCACAAGCCTGTTGCTAATTCTTTGATTATTTTCTATTTCTAATTAGTTTGCTAATGCAATTAAAAATGCATGCAAGTTAACTGAGAGGCTGCATGAGATATTTGTACATGCACAAAATGATTTATCACACCACAGCAATATTTAAAATAATAATAATTTGTTAAATATGTGTGACCAGTTGCAGTGCCTATGGTAAGCACCTTCCCATACACGTTTGGACTGTAAAATATTGATATTGATTAAAAAAAATCCCCATGGACATGCTGTACGTCAGCAGCCCTGCCACATCTCTAAATATCTGAGACATTATTGTTCAGAGTCTCTGATCTTTCTTCATCATCACATTTCAATGTTCGGCTTGTTAACTGCCAGTGAATGTCTTCGTTTATCTCAGCCGATGACTGTAAGATGACCTCTTGTTATCTGATAGTGTGTGAGTTAACAGATAACGTACATCAATTATACAGTAAATCAACAGCACTGCTCCAGCTGTGAACACTAAATACGTCACACAATTACATTCACCACAGATTAAAAGTGATATTCTCTAATCATTTACTCAAACACATGTCGTTCCAATGCCATATTCCTGGGGAAATAAAAGGTCTATACTTGATTTGAGACACTGAATATAGCATGCACTGTTGAATTATGCACAATGCAACAAGGGACATTTGTTAAAAAAGATAAAATGAGTGCATTTTATAAATAGCATAGCTATTTTGAGGCGGACTTCATTGTTTGGAGTTTGGATTTCATGACAGTGCTGGTTTATAGGGTCAAATCTGATTTTGTAAGTTCCACTTTCTACCAAAACGGCTGTGACGAGATTGATGTAAATGTGTACACCCAAGTAATTTCCCACAGATCAGTGTGAAACCTGAAGAAACCACTGAGGAAAACAACAGTCATGTGTTAGCATGCAACTTCTCACATTGATAATACTGTATTTATGTTTTAATTTCAGACCATTTAGCGCATCTTTGTGTTCTAAAATCTATAATACAGAAAATTAAAAAAGGTGAAATATTATTACTATAATTTGTGACTGTATTTTAAAATGTAATTAACTTCTGTGATCAAAACTGAATTCTCAGAATCATTTCTCCAATCTTCAGTGTCACATGATCCTTCAGAAATCATACTAATATGCCAACAAAAAAAAAAGAGTGAAAGAAAAGTGTAATTGTGTTATATTTTTGGGTCAGATATAGCAGCTGATTATGGTCTGACTTCAGTCACCCAGTAATATTTCTCTTTATATCAGTCATACGTCATGTTAATATCTAATCTCGGCCCTTCAATGACCTTGTCATGAGCTGCAGCAGTATAATAGCATCTTACATAAACAGCATCTGTTTGGGATGAAGGCAGAGAGATAAATGAACGCTGGAAGATGCTTGAAACAAACTCAAGTGTGTTTCTGTTAATTAGGGCTCCATTCAGGTCCGTCCACACAGGCTCCGGGCTTCTACTTCACTTACAGTCAAAGCCATAGTTCACAAGACTACAAAGAAACAAGCCCAATTCAAGATGATGACAATTTAAAAGATCATGAAAGGAGAATAAAATTGGATTCACTAACAAAAGCGTACCATATTTGTCAAAGCCGCTGTCACTGTGCCCATGGTTCAACCTGACATAAACATGTCAAATAAAGGCAAAAAAAGATAATTAATTTGAAAACAAACAAACATCAACAACAATGTATAAAAATATAAACATAAATATACCAATAAATAAATAAATAGTCAAAGTTGCTGTAAATAACATCAAATACTAATTTAATTATTACAATTTTTTTATGGACATGTACCATGGTACTAGCATTTTGTTTTTGTGTGTGTGTGTGTGGGGGCATGGTACCAAGGTAAAACATGTTTTTTGAGAACTTCATAAAAATACATTGACACTTTTAAATTTATTTGAAGAAAAAGTATGTGACAACTCTAGCGATGTTGTTTAACACGATTGATAAAGTTCTGATAGCCTGTGAACACAAATCCAGGCATTTTGTTTCTGTAAATTTTAGTGGTTGAACATTTACTTGGGTGTGTGTTTGATGTGGATCCTCACGTGATGAACATAAGATTGTAATGATGCTATTCTTGACACCATACTATGTGTGTGTGTGAATGCTAATTAACCACAACAGGTATCCGGATGCAAGTGTGTGCCATTCGTTCCCAAAACACACACATATAAACAAACAAACACACACACACACACTTTTTGCAGCATGTTTTTGTTCTTCCTGCTGGTTTGTGTCATGTGATCATGTATCTCTTCTACCTGTCTGCCTCTTGATAACACTGAGATGTTTTGCTGCTCCATTTCCCTCAATCTATAACTATATTAACACATCTGACATTATGACAACAGGCATGCTTAATTGGTGAAAAAATATTGTGGTTCTGCAGTGACCTTAAAGCACGACATATAATAACAATTAGAAAAACAAATATATAAATAAATAAATAAATCAATATGTGTTGTGTGTTTGTTGTGTGAGATTAAATCTTTCTTGGAATTTCAAGTAACACATGTTGTAGCATAAATGAAGAATGTATCATATCTCACAAGTTCATATGGATACTTGCACTGCTCAGTTCTAGGACATTGCGTTTCACCCTGTACATGCTACCCTTTGACAGATATCATTAAGGAAACAAGTGATGTGTGCTTTTATCTGTTACTTGACTGATACTCACTCTACTATATATATATATATATATATATATATTATATATATAGTATCATATATATATATATATATATATAATATATAGTCTATTCATTCTGTTTTCGTTTTTTGTGAATTTGTGTGTTTCATCAAGACTCCAAGACATTAGAGGCTGAATACATCACATAACAATACAAGTAACACTATGTTTCCTAACTGATATGCTTTCCCAGGGTACTGTAATATAATCTCACTACTGCTAACTTCTGAAGAAAAAAAACAAAACAAAACTACTTCAGACTCTGTTTTTCTGCCACTCGTGACGGGAGAGAATCTCCAGCCTCGGGTCTCCGGCAGCCTATTGGGCCGTCAGATGGTCTGTCCAGGTTGAGCTGGAGGACACACTGTGCACTGACGTACGACGGCACGGAAACACACACATACACACACAAACTACACCTCTGAATATAAAAGCACGAACCAGTAAGCCACATATGCCAACATATGCTGCATCTCTGCCGTCTGCATGTGTGTGTGTTTGTGTGACCTTTCATCCCCTCGCTGAGTCAAGTGTGTTTGCAAAGAGGCTCTTCTTCACCCAAACTGCTTTGTGGCTAATGTCTTTCTTTGCATGCTCAGAGTGATTTATCTAAAAATAAAGCCACTCTGCAACTTATCTATGGAAATATTCTCCACAATGGCGCAACACTGCTTTTCTCTGCCAACAACGTGAACGCCAACACAATCGGTGCGCATATGTGTGTTTCCTTTAGATATTTTTGACTGTAGCGGCGATGATCCTTGGTTCTTTTGAGCCTTGAACGCCTACACCGCCCCCTCCGAGAGAGAGAGAGACAGTGATGAGGAAGAGGAAAGGTTGTAGTTGTAGATGTGGAGGTTGTCGAGCTGAAGTTGTAAGAGTGTGGGCAGGTGAGATCATACAGCACAGGCTGCTCTTTTTGTTATTTACAAAAGAAACATACATGCAGATTGACAGAGGCGTCTGCATTCTTGCTGTGCAGATTGACAGTATAAGCTGAATATGTGGGCTACTGAACTCAAATACTCACCGTTTGAAACCCCTGTGACTTTCTGTCTTCTGTGGTGCATAAAAGGTGATGTTTTGCTGAATATCCGCACTGCTCTTTTCCATACAATAGAAGTTAGTGAGGCTGTCGAGTCAGAAAAAGACAAGAAAGCACCATAAAGTACCATTAAATATTGATAATTACCATCCAGTAAGCTGATAGATCATCTACATATATTAATATAAATGCTATATCATTTCCAAGTAGAAACACCAGTTGTGAGAAAATAACTGACATTAAAAAGTCAACAAAATTAAATAATTGTTTCCAAAATTCACTAATTGTCTTTTACGTGATCACTGTACTAAAGTAAATTGCTCAAATATTATCTAAAATATTTACAATCGAGCTGTTTATGTTAACACTCTCCAAAAAATTAAATAAATAAATTGCAATTAATCTCATGATTTGAAAATATTGAAAAGCGGATAATAATAATAACAATAAATATACAGTATGTAGATTATAATTAACATTTCTAGGTCAGTTTAATAATAATACAGTTTGTCCCTTGTATAACACCAAATTGCTAATGAATAATAATAACTCATTTATTCATTTGTTTCTTCTGTTCTGGCGTATTTTCTGTATTAACAAATTTTCGCAAAAAAAAAAAAAAAATGCAATAATTACAATTAATATCCTGATTTGTGGCCGGCCTTAAAATATCATATTTCTATTGTGTTTATTGTACTGAAGAAAATTGCAAAAAATGTGTCTACAATATATACACTTTTCATTCAGTGGTTTGTTTAAAATGTCTACTAATCAGATTTAATATAAATGTTCATTTTAATACAAATGTAATATAAATTCTATATTTTGTCAAATATTTTCCACTCACATTTCTCTCACATTTTGTTACCGATCCCTTAATAATCCCTGCTGGAGGACAACAATCAATTTGATTCACAAAATCATGTTGATGAGCGTTGAATCCATAATATAAAAGCTCGACAGCTTGTAATTGCATTTTGCGTTTAAAAGCAGCAAAACCGCACGCGTTTGGAGCAACATGAGGGCAAGTAAATGACAACTATTCTTTTCAAAAGATTGGCTTTTAAAGATAGTGACACACTCCAGATACAATCTGCTGTATTTAATGCCAAATCTGCACGCTGATTTCAATCACAGCATGAAAAGTATGTCAGCTAAGGTGAACAGGGTCGCTGTGTTTGTTCATAAAGGGCACTACCTGGAATCTGTGTCCCGTCAGACGAGTTGAATTAAAGGTCATCAGAGCGACCTCACGAAACAGGAAATCATGTGCAAACGCAACCCGCTTAATCTCACGACTATCATTTAGTGATCGAGGCAAGATACTTCCTGGTTTTCTGGTTTGTGTGCTAACTAGTTAATTAACCACTTGCTCAGATGTTGCAGTTGATCTCACCATTTATGACCAGATTTAATATAAATGAGCTGTTATATTGCCTTTGTACTCAAGCAAATTGTTAAAATAGTATGTACAATATTTTCTTTTTAGGATTATGTATCTAAAATTGATTTGATAGGATTTAGGATTATGTCTCTGATATCAACACTTTTTCACAATAAATAAATGAAATAAAATAAAATACTATTAATCACTCAAACCAGTCTCTAAAATGATTTTATATTATCATTGTATTAAATGTCTTTGTATTAAAACAAATGGACTGAGAATAATATGAAAATATTTACTTAACATTTTTCCGAAATAAATAAATAAATGTATGTATAGGACTATGTATCTGCAATTAATACTTTTTCACAAATTGTATGTACACACACACGTACATTTACATATTGGCTGACTAAATATCAACGACCTAATTTTCTACAATAAATAAAAAACATCATCATAAATGCCTTTATTTAAATGAACTTTTTGCACAAATAATTAAACCAATTTAATCAAATGATTTAAGTAGTCTACTTTGTCATCTGATATTACCCTTTTTTTCCACAAATAAAAAATATGAAAATAAATAGTAGTTTTTTTAAAGATTTTTTATATTAGTTTATTATATTTATTTGTAATCTCGATAACACACATATAAATAAATAAGCTTATGACTTCTGTCCATCTTTAAAATGCTTTTATATTGTTGTTCGTATTAAAACAAATTGCTGAAGTATGATTAAAAAAAACAAAAACAGCACTAACATATATCAAAATCTTTTTAAACTACTCATGACCACATTTACCAGAAGAATTTATCACGTTTTACTGTAGGCTTATTTATTGTGAGAAAATTTGTGTAAATTTATAGTTAGCTAATCTGTTTAAGGGATGATTTTTCGCTGATAGATTTTATGCAACTGTTGGCATTTTGTAGCTGGATGTTCTAATGTGCAGGCTGCTGGTTCCTTCATAATGAAGGCTATATTGATTAAGTTGTAAAATCTTATTGCCTGGTAGATGAATGCTAGTCTATATATACAAATCTACTGTTACGAACTTGGTGCATGCCCTTCAGATATCCAAACGATGGCAATATATTAAATCCTTTGAGAGCCTTAGGACTGTTATAAGAAATAACAATATCAATATGAAAATATAAAAGTTAGAAAATAAAGAAAAGTGTAGATTGACTTCCCAGGGGCATTTTGTATTAGAACATTCTGTCAAACTATACCTACATTATAAGCCTAAATATATAAAATTCTTTTAAGGTATATATATATATCTATAGTAATATAAGATATGGATATGTAGATATATATCCTATGTAAACAAGTAATTATTAACTATCCTGTTACTTTATTGAAGTTATGTTATCAACCAACTTTGCATAGTTGATAGCCCAAAAAAAAAATTTCACAAAAATAAATATATAGGCAAACAAACAAATAAACCTTGAGTGAGCATGAGCCAGGACTCTACTAAAACAGTTCAAGCCCCTAATGTTCAAACCAAAACTACGCCCTTGTATCCGATAGACACTTTTTCACAAATAAAAGAGAAATAAAACTAATTGCTTTATTTAATTAAATCATATGATTTCTGACCAGACTTTAAAATGCCGATTTTTTTTAATAGCAATCACATTATATACATTACGTCTACAGCAAAATACAGTGCATCCGGAAAGTATTCACAGCGCTTCACTTTTTCCACATTTTGTTATGTTACAGCCTTATTCCAAAATGGATTCAAATCATTATTTTCCTCAAAATTCTACAAACAATACCCCAACGTGACAACGTTAAACAAGTTTGTTTGAAATCTTTGCAAATGTATTGAAAAAATAGTTTTTAATCACATATACATACGTATTCAAAGCCTTTGCTCAATACTTTATCGAAGCACCTTTGGCACCAATTACAGCCTCAAATCATTTTGGGTTTGATGCGACAAGCTTATATCATCATCATCACTTGGCAATTATCGGCCATTCTTCACCTAGCCTCTTCACCTCTCAAGCTCTGTCAGGTTGGACATTTTCAGGTTTCTCCAGAAATATTTGATTGGGTTCAATCCCAGGCTCTGGCTGGGCCACTCAAGGACATTCACAGAGTTGTCTATAAGCCACTCTTGCTGTGTGTTAGGTTCATTGTCCTGTTGGAAGGTGAACCTTCTGCCCAGTTTGAGGTTCTGAATGCTCCGGACTGGGTTTTCATTAAGGCCATCTCAATATTTTGGTGCATTGAGCTTGTCTTCTACTCTGACGAGTCCCTGCTGCTGCTACCAGCACACTTTACGTTTGGGATGCTACTCTGCAGGTGATGAGAAGAGCTGGTTTCCTTCAAACATGATGCTTAGAATTGAGGTTCATCAGACCAGAGAATCTTGTTTCTCAGAGTCTGAGAGTTCTTTAGGTGCTTTGTTGCAAATTCCAAGTGTTTTTTCATGCATCTTCACTGAGGAGAGAATTGAGTTTTGCCACACCACCATAAAGCCCAGATCGGTGGAGTATTGCAGTAATGTTTGTCCATCTGTAGGTTCTCCTATCCACATATGATCATGGAGCTCAACTAGAGTGACTATCAGGTTCTTGGTCACCACTCTAACCAAGGCCCTTCCCCATCAATTGCTTAGTTTGGCCAAGAGGCCAGCTCTAGGAAGAGTCCTGGTTTTTTCAAACTTCTTCCATTATTGATAATGAAGACTACATGATTCTGTGAACCTTCAATGCAGCAGAATTTTTTCTGTACCCTTCCCCAGATCTGTGCCTCGATACAATCCGGTCTCGGAAGTCTGCAGACATTCCTTAGATTCATGGCTTGGCTTGTGCTCTGCATATCACTGTTAACTGTGGGACTTAATATAGACGGTGGTGTCCCTTACCGACTTCATTTCCAAACTCAACTGGATTACGACAGTGGACTCCAATCACGTTGTAGAACATCTCAAGGAGAATCCTGAAACAGAGCACCTGAGCTCAATCTTATTACATAATACTTATGTACATGTCATTTTTTTCGTTTTTATTTACTAAATTGCAAGATTTCAAACAACCTTCTTTAACGTGTCACGTGTGTATTGTTTTGTAGAATTTTTAGGAAATAATGAATGAATCCATTTTGGAATAAGGGCTGTCATAGAAAAATGTTGAAAAAGGGAAAGCGGCTGTGGAATCCGTTCCGGCGCACTGTATCAACCAATATGTAGAAAATTGTGGAGATTGTGGAGCAGCTCAGATATTTTGAGAAGAAAAGTTTGAGTTAACATTGAGATCTGCGACTTGTTTGTAGATTTTGGCATCTTCGCCAATCTGAGCACAGTTTGAGACACTGTTTGGATGAAATGACACATGTGAGGAGCAGATGACTTCAGCAAAAGTCTCCATTTGCTCTCCATTTATTGTCATTGCTGTCTAACAGCAATACTATGTGAATTAATCTTCACACAAGCACACACACACACACACACAGACACAGACACACCATCATTTTTCCCGCAGGCATCAAACTGTTTGTATCATTAAAGCGCTGGCGATGGGTTGCTATTGGTAACGGCTTAGGTACATCTGAATATTTCCACTTTGCATAAAGCATTTTACAGCCTGATCAGATGGTAATAGATTTACATGTGATGGAGAAAATATCTCAAGGGCGTCTGACTCAACCGAGAGGAAAAACTCTTTAAACTCACGCAGAGTTTTCAATGAAACGCTTTTCAATTTATTTTGTTTTTGAGTCACCTTCACAGTATTGACACGCCCACATACAGCCCACTTTCAACAGAGAACAAATACACTGATTTTAACTGAACACATTATTACAGAATTTATGACACACCATAAAACGGCTCTTCCAGTGTTTTCTTCACTGTCAAGGTCATAACATCACATCGTCTATTGAACTAGAACTAATTCAAGCAATCTTTATACAAAACTTCTGAATGCTGCTTGATAACGTGCGTTTTTAAAGAAAAAGATGAACATTTGCTAAAAGTGAATGGGTGCCGTCAGAATGAGAGTCCAAACAGATGATAAAAACATCACAATAATCAACAAGCAATCCACACCACTCCAGTCCATCAGTTAATGTCTTTGTGTGGTGAAAAGCTGTTTGTTTGTAAGAAACAAATCCATCATTAAGATGTTTTTAACTTCAAACTGTCATTTTGGACCAAAATATGAGTTCATAATCCATAATAAAGCTTCCTCCAGTGAAAAAGTCAATCTCTTGTTGTTTCTCACATCAAAATCCACTGACATATTTGTTTAGAACTGATTTGGACTTTTCACTTGTTTTCGATCCGTGTATTTTTCTCTCCTGATTCAGATTAGACGATTTATCCGATGGAAAAAGCAATACTATAGATTATGGACTCATATTTTAGCCAGAAGCAATGCTTTGAAGTTAAAAACGTGTTAAAAACACACAGCTTTTCACTTCACAAGACATTAACTGATGGACTGGAGCGGTGTGGATTACTTGTGATGTTTTTATTATCTGTTTGGACTCTGATTCGACTGCAACCCATCACATGCAGAATCCATTGGCTGCCAAGTGCCGTTGTACATTTCTCCAAATCTGATGAAGAAACAAACTCATCTGCAAGGTGAACGTACAAAAATGTGCTGTTACTCCAACATATTTTTACGCAACACCGATTTTGGATGTTCATTTAACACACAATCTTTTCCCGGGCCTGAAAACTTAAACTTTTGAAAATGGGTTTCAAAGTGTGAGTTTTTCAAAAAAGTGATAGTGCCTCCTGTAAAAATAGGAATATGTGAAAACGGTGCAGTCATGCATGGCGTATTACACGTTCAATCCATATGAATGCATATGTGCGCATTTGCATAGTGTTTCTTTACAAAGTGGCATGCAGATTGCAGCTTTTTAGTAATTTTCGTGGATTTTGCGGGAACCGGATCATTTTGACAGTGTTGTCGTCTGTGCACTAAACTTTTAAAAAACTGCAAAGGAAAACCTTTACTGCTTTAATAGATCATAGCCTACAAGTTAAATGTCAAGAATGTTTTCAGCACTAATACACGTTTCCTCTTCAGCCCAAAAACGGTTTCTGAAAGCAGGGAGTGACGCTATTTTTTCCTGTCCCATGATGCCAGGTAAGGAAGACGCTCAGTCTTCATACATCCAGCAAAACATTATATGTTCAACACGGCCATTTCTCAACACATCATGGTCATTTATCTGTACCGTATGACTTCTTACCCACAAATGGGCCTGTAATACATTTGGACACAGTTTGACACAGTTAGAGTTGCCAGCAGAACTAATACAGCTAAAGAGCGCAACAGTGAATCCCTGCTTCGTCAGTGGCCTTGACACTCATTTTCTCCATTAGGATTCATGAAAAACATTTCCATAAACAGTTTTACTCCATTAACCAAACCAACTAGCTCTGATATGAATCACATCCACACAAATATAATTCAAGGCTACGTAGTTTATGAAAGTGAGAAAACAAGGAATAAACTACTCATCCCATTAACTATTGTGGATTAATGTTTAGTCATTGATGATAAGTATAAAAACAGCATTAGAAATAAATTTGGACTCAGTAAGACTTTTTGTTTCGAATGAAAGTATTTTGAACCAGCAAGGATGCATTGAATTGATCAAAAGTGAGACAGCAAAGGTGTTTATAATGGCACAAAAGATCCTATTGTAAATAAAAACTCTTCTTTTGAACTTTAGAAGAATCCTGAAAATAAAAAGTGTGTCAAGCAGCAAATCAGCTTATTAGAATGATTTCTGAAGGATCATGTGACACTGAAGACTGGAGTAATGATGCTGAAAATACAGATTTGATCACAAGAATAAATCTCTGTAAGCAGAGTGTTTATTTACTCGATTTATCATTAGTTGAGCTGCTAAATCATGCTAGGTAAGTGCCCTTATCATAAATAACAGCCATTTAAACTAGCCACAACAAACACAGGGACACATGACCGCTATTTCCACTTTGTGTTGGTGACTTTGTGTTTATAACTGAAATAAACAGGTTACAGTATTGAGTTTTCAGTAACAGTTCATTTCAATCCCAGTACGAATGAATCTAAGATCCATTGAACTATTTAACATGAATGTTAGTAACCAGATAGTTGCTTGTAGCCATTGACTTACATAGGATTTTTTTCCCAGACTATAAAAGTCAGTGGCTACCGTCAACTGTTTGATAACCATCATTCTTCAAAACATCTTTTGTGTGTGTTCAACAGAAGAAAGAAAGTTGAGGATGAGTAAATGCCAATTTACATTTTTGGGGTGAACTGTCGCTTTAACTTGAAAAATAGGAGCAAAATTCTCTCAATTTAATCTCATTGCTGTATAGCAGAAACAAATGAGATATTAACGAGATCTCATTTGTGATTTTTCTCCCCTATGAGACAACACTGGAGTGACCCTGATAACCCTGTCTCTCACACACGCTCTAAATAGTAAGATACACAGCTACGCTCGGGACTGGAACGTTTCCTGATGGTGTGATGCCAGTATCTTTATCACGAGGAAACTATTACAGGGGCATCTGAGGTCTGCAGTTATGCAATTGCTAGTACATGTTAGTAGAAACTGCAACAAGTGCTTTACATGCATACCGGGTTTGTTTCCCAAAGCGCCAGAGAGTTTACGACACAAACATGGGGCCACACAGTGCAAACACATACAGAAACTGTAGCATCAGCAAAGATAATTAAACAAAAAAAATGCAGAAACTACTGGTTCAGAGCAACAGGAAGTAAAACTCTTCAACTATATGTGACACCGCTCATAGACACACAATGTGGTTAAAATGTCGCCTCTGTTTTCACACTTTCGTAGAAGTGTATCCAAGGAAGCCGAAAAACAAAACACATCAAAGCAGAGTGTAGTCGTATAAATAACAAAAAATTCCATATCTCGATTCTTAAGTATCAGTTGCATTGAATAAATTCGCAAACTTCACAAAAATGCACCTTTATAGCAGTGTTTGCTGTGAGAAAAAAAAGCACTCTTACTTTTTATAACTGTTAAATATTTTGGCCAATAAGCAGAACACCCTAGCAACCAAATAACAATGTTCTAGCAACACAAAAACTACAGCAACTACCTAAACTGTCTCCAAACTGTCAACCATTCAGAACACTTTAGCAACTCAACTGCATTCACCCTGGCAACTGCACAGCAACAGGCTAAAAACCACCCAACACTCCTTAACAACTATCTAGAACACTCTAGCAACCAAGCACAACCCAGAAGCAACCAACTGGAATTGCCTCAGCAACTACGCAGAATATTCTAGCAACATGACAGCAGTGTTCTAATATACTGAACACCATAGCAACTGCACAGTAACGGGGTAAAAACACCCCAAACCCCTTAACTACCATGCAGAACACCCTAACAATGCCCTAAAATCCACAGAACACCCTAACAACTCACTTGCTATGTACTATAACTCAGAGCACCCTAGCAACTGCACAGCAACAAGTTAAAAACCAGCCAACACTCCTTAACAACCATCTAGAACACTCTAGCAATCAGGCCCAAACCAGCAGCAACCAACTGGAATTGCCTCAGCAACTATGCAGAATATTCTAGCAACATGACTGCAGTGTTCTAATATTCTGAGCACCCTAGCAACTGCACAGCAACAAGTTAAAAACCAGCCAACACTCCTTAACAACCACCTACAACACTGTAGCAGCCCCCAAGCAACCAGTCACAACCCAGTTGCAACCACATGGAATTGCCTCAGCAACCACGCAGAACACCCTAACACCTTAATTACAATGTACAAACACTCAGAACAACCTACTAACCGCACAGCAGCAGCTTAAAAAACACCCAAAACAACTTATCAACCATTCAGAACATCCCAGAAACCATGCAAAACACCCTAGCAACTCAACTGCAATGTGCTAACATTCAAAACATCCTAGAAACTGCACAACAACAGGGTAAAAACCACCCCAAAACACCTTAACAACCATGAAGAACACACTAGCAATGCCATAGCAACCACCTAGAAATGCCCAAACAACCATACAGAACACTCTAACCACTCCCTGGCAACCACACAGAACACATTAGAAAAGCAACTTTACTGCAATGTGCTACTATAGTAACTGCACAGAAACAGGGTACAAAAAACACACAAAACCCCTTAACAACAATGCAGAACACCCTAGCAACTCGAATACAATGTACTAACACTCAGAACACCTTAGTAACAGCACAACAACAGCTTAAAACACCCAAAACAACTTAACAACCATCCAGAACATACCAGTAACCATACAAATCACCCTAGCAACTCGAATGCAATGTGTGTACACTTTCAACACCCTAGCAACTGCACAGAAACAGGGTAAGAACCATTAAAAACACCATAACCATGCAACTACTAAACAATGCCCAAGTAATCACCCAAAAAGTTTCTAGTAGCTTCATTGCAACATGCTAGAAATGAGACAGTACTCCCTGATAACAACCCCAAACACCCTAGCAACAACATAGTAACATGCCAGCAACTACTAAAAATACCTTAGCAACCACATAGCAATGCTGAAGTAAAAGTCAAGCAAAATGTATTAATAACTGCATTGCAACATGCTAGAAGCCACTCAGAGCTCCCTAGCAACTACCCAAACACCCAAGCAACCACATAGTGACATGGTAACAGCTACTAAAAACCTTAGCAACCACATAGCAATGTCCAAGGTAAAACACAGTCAAGTAGTTATGTAAAACATCCAAGTAACTGCATTACAAAATGCTCAAAACCACCCAGAGCTCCCTAGCAACATCCAAATACCCTAGCAACCACATAGAAACATGTTAACAGCTACAAAAAGCACCACACAGCAATGCTGAACTAAATGCAGTCAAGTACTAATGCAAGCCTCTGCTAGAATCCAGCCTGGACCACTAAGTAGCATGTTAACAGCTGCTAAACACCTTAGTACCTGCATAGTACCACCCTAGCAACCACCCAAGACACCCTAGCAACATGCAACACTTTCTTTAAAAAATTTAAACATCTTCTTTGTATTGCATAAAATGCACACATTGCATATAAATGCCTTTTATTGATGTATCTGTAATAGTTTTAGTTGACTTAATTTTTTTCCCACAATAACAAGTGCTCTGTTTGGCCTCCCGGAGCTCTTTTCTTGCGGCTGAGGTTTGACCTCCCGGAGCTCTTTTCCTCCGGCTGAGGAATGCAGCAAACAGCCAGAGAGGAAAGTACATTGGGTCATTATCGCAGGGAACGGAGCCATTGGGAGGGGAAGAGCAAGTGGCAGATGAGGGTTAGGAACAGTAGCGTGCTGTGTGCTGCAAGGCCTGCTGGGAACAGTGCTCCGTGTCCCTCGAATGCAGGTCTGATTTTAGCTGACAACCTTCGGTCCGCGGAGCAGCGACTCCTGCTAATGAGCCATCGAGACACAGGCTGGCATTAGAGTGCAAAACACACACACACTAATGCAACGAGGAGGCCTGGATGCGCATGCATCCTTGGGATCGCATTAAAGATCTCTCTCTCTCATCAGCCCAGTTGCTGAATAATACAAAGCAAACACTGACCTACTTTAACACACAGGGAACATGCGAGAACGAAAACCAGGAATGGATCAGCTGGACTGGAGTAAGAGTGCTGAGAGAGAGACAGGAGGGTTGGAGACGAGAGGAAAAGTGCGCTAACCTCTGCTGTGTTCACTTGGAGTTAAATTTCCGCTCAGGTGCCAGAGGCCTGTGTGGGGGACCCGAATGCTTGTGTTTTACCCATTTTCGAACAAAAATGTCCATTCAGGCACCATTCTGCCATCAAATTTCCATAAAAAAAAAAAAATAATAATAATTAAAAAATAATAATAATAATAAAAATAAAAAACTCTTCATGGCCCTTAAACATGATACTTTGTAACACAGAAACTATGTTGATTTTTAAAACATAAACATTATTTATTCAGCGTATTGGGACCATCTGAAGTGGCCTTGATGTAATGAAACTTATGATAAAAGATTATTAAGTAATATAACAAATAATATTCATACGCACTCGATCCATACATAAAATGTGATTTCAGTGGACAGAGAAAATGTATTAACAATAACTAAAATGTCATAAAATATTGTGTGTATACTCTATGTATATCTTTTTGTGTCATGTATAAGGATCTGTTTAATAATTTTAAAAAAACTTCGTTTTTTTTAGGTTTGTTTTTTTTTTATGACATATATATGTTCAGCTTAATGGTTCAGAAGTTGTTCCTTGTGAGTATGTGTGTGATGTGATGAGTGTATATATGTAAGCAAAAATGCTGTTGTGACTTGAATATTATATATATATATATATAGATTATATATATATACTATCTATATATATATAAGATAAAATTGTGTATGTATATATATATATATATAATATCATAAATTGACATACATACACAACACACACACACACCATCTAATTCAGGTCATGTTGGGGCAAAATGCTGAAATTAATGCGACATTAAATTAATTCAGTGAACAAGAACCATGTCTTGCTATATTTATTTGTGAGCATATTACATAGAAACATTGTGCTGTTGTTTGGGGGAAAATGTGCTTAGTTGTCAAGATGAGATAATGTAAATCGTCCTACGAACAGGCTTCATTTTCTTTCAGGCCAAACATAATCTTTCTTCTTTCTTCTGATTCTGTGCTTAAATCTGACCTAGACATGTTCTTGACAGCTTTCATGAGTGGATCGCAGTCTGTCTCTCGCTCCGGGTTTTCCAAGTGTTCGTAATGTGATTAAACACAGAGGCACCCAGAATACCACAGGCAGGAGGGCCTCTCCTCTCCTAGAGGCCAGTCTCATATCCTCCTCTCTCTCACTCACTAATTCACTCACTCACTCGCTGAGACACACACACACACACACACACACACAGAACGGGCCCTCACGCATGTCAGACCATCCATCTGATCCACACACCATTTTTTACCTCTCCCTCTACTTGATTTTCATGCAGGAGGTGGGTATTTTCCATTCCAAGCCAGGCAGCGCTCCAGACAAGATCAGACAGGCTCGTTCATGGGCTCCCCTGAAGCCAAAACACATCCCTTGATCCAAACTCCACAGCTCCATTCACGGCTCCAGCTGATTTTGAGTGGGCCCAAGTCTTTTAAACTTTTCTGTCTGCCGTCTGATGAAGTAGAACAATGTGTTGCCCCATGCTGAGAGTGAGAGAGAGAGAATGCTGCTCGACAGAAATCCTTGACAAGTTGTCAAGAACAGGCCGACCGACAAACGAGGGTTTAAACGATTGTGAGAAACACTGAATGAATGCTAATCAAACACTGCAGCCAATATCATCATGAGATGTTGACGTTAGAGCCAGACATCAGACATGACTCACCCCGCAATGAGACCTTTTCACCTCGCTTTGAATGAGAAACAGAAAAATCAATGTAGGAAAGAAAGAATAGTTTTTCCTAGACGGCAATGAGACCAACTAGATATAAATCAGAGGGAAAAAATTTATTTTATTTTTTTATTAAGTAGTACCCTTTATGTAATCAGTTACATGTCTTGGTCTTCTTAAGTTTCATTTGTTAGATAGTTTCATTTGTCATTTTTTTTTTTTGCTTTGACATAGGTCCATAACTTTTTGCTCAGATTTTTTTATTAAGTTTTTGTGCAGTAACTGAAGTAAAATATCTCAATATGAACTCAAACATTTCTCACCAAATGATGCAAGCTGCTCTCCACAATCATTTTATAGCTTTAAACTCTATAACTACTGACTCATTTGGTTCTATATGACCTTTTCCTTGTTTAATTCCAAATAGCCATCATATAATAAATGACTGATGATCATACACTATAAGACTTTAAGTTGTTCTGAAAACAACAAACTCACACAGGCACATACACCTTTTTTTTGCTAGGAGACAAATAAAGTGTTATAAAAATAAAAAAATATTTGTTTTTTTGTTTATATAAAAAATTCGCACATAATATCAAACACTTCATATCCTTCATAGCACGCTATTGCCAAGTATTGGGACACCCCCTTCAAATGAACAGGTTTGACTACTTTAGTAATTTTATTTCCATGAGTACAAATCTCAATGTTTAAGCATATAAAGATATTCTAGGGAATTGTGTACTTCTAATTTTATAGCAAAAGTTTGGACAGGACCCTTTTCTATTCTAACATGACAATGCCTCTGTGTATAAGGCAAGGTTCAAAAAGAAATGATTGATTCAGTCAGTGTGGAAGAACTTGACTGGTCTGCATAAAGCCTAGTCCTAATCCCAGCTGAACACCTCTGGTGTGATTTTTAAATGCAGACCTTGAGCCAAAAACTTATCACCAAACACATGTGACTTGTACATACATATGGACAAAATTATTGGGACACCCCCTTCTTTAGAAAAGAAAAAGGCACTTCCAAAACTGTGGAATCAAAGATGGAAACATAATTCATGTATATAAAAATTGTATTTCCATTTTTGTTGCCACAGTTTTGGAAGTGTCTAAAATGACTGTACCATACGTATCAGTTGTTGATGAAATTAGAAGGGGGTGTACAATTTCTTTTGGCAATATATAGTGTAGATGAAATTAGAGTCTGAAGCTAAAAAATCAGAACGAGGTGCTATCAGACTCACAATTTTCTATGAAATCTGTCAACTCTGACTGCCTAAAATCTGCAGACTGGCTTTGACTATTGGAGCAAAAATCTGCACAAAAGTTGCGTATTACCAGCCTTTAGATAACAAATGCAGACAATACATTCAGTCTAAAAGCAAACTTCTACAGTAAACTTCCTTTACACTCTTAAAAATAAAGGCTCCAAACGGGGGTTTTTGCAATGATGCCATAGAAGAACCATTTTTGGTTGCACAAAGAACCTTTAATTGAACAGCTTTTTCAAGAACCGTTTTTTTCCTAGTGAGAACATTTTAATAACCTAAATAACTTTTTTTTCCACTTGAAAGAATCTTTTGTCAATTGATGTCAGTAAAGAATATACATTTTTAAGAAAATCATGAGCAGTATCTCTTGTAAATCTTGTTTGTCCTAGACAGCAATGGAGACTTCAGAAAACACATGGAGACTTCAGCTCCTGAAAGGCTCCTGAATGGCCTCTGAGCAATAAAATTTGACTCTGGGATGAAAGCGAGGAGTCAGGGGTGGTACAGTAAATGATACCCCCTGGCAGGACAGCGGGTCTCTAGGTTTATTCTAAAAAGAGATGTTGTGCGCTCTTACAGAGAACCTGTCTTCCAGGTACTGAACACACACACATATACAGCAGGACTCATATCATAAAAGGGCACACACATTGACTTTTCACCTGCATTCTGTCTATCTGTCCATCTCAATAACTACTTCTCTGCATAAGCTTCAAGCACTCAAAAAACAAACTGGTGTGACACCATTTTAAACAAAATCAGACCAAAAACGAAGTTCATTTCTGGAGTTCAAACTTTTCCTGGAAAAGTTGGCTCTTTTATATACCTCAGGCACCTATAACAAATTCACATTTGTGCATTAGTGCCTTGTTTTAGGTGCAAAACTTTAATGCAGTAAACTTGTCCGAGATGTAGGCAAATCAATATTTGTCAGTCATATGCTATTCGACATACCAGATCACATAAGGAAACAGTAGCAACAAACCTCATTAACTTGATTGAATGAAAAGTATTAATCTTAATCAGCAATACGCATTCACACGTTTGGCTTTAATTGAACGTTTCTGTGTGACATAACCATGACAGAGTTGAAGAAATATGCTCCAGTAATGCCATTATGCAACAATGTAAAATAACAGCTGCAATCTTAAAAAAAAACAAAAAAAAAAACAATTAAGATCTAACCTGCCCTTGGGGTACTCTGTTCAACCTGAGAGATCAAGTGGTCCGATGCTGTGGAGCGATTTTCAGTCTGTTTCTTTTGAATCCTGTAAAGGCATTGTTGAACGTCTTAAGATCAACTTCATCTTCTCAAGATATAATTCTATCTAGATTTCTAAAACAGATTTTCAATACTGTTGGACATGATATTTTTAAAGGGGTCATATGATGCGATTTAAATTTTTCCTTTCTCTTTGGAGTGTTACAAGCTCTTGGTGCATAAAAAAGATCTGTAAAGTTGCAAGGACTAAAGTCTCAAATACAAAGAGATATTCTTTATAAAAGTTAAGAGTCAACCACGCCTACCTAAAACGGTTCATTCTAACACGCCCCCACATGTCTACGTCATGATGTGGGAAGATTTGCATAACACCGCCCAAATGTTCACACAGAGAAAGAAGGCGTAACTTTTATTCTCGCTGTAGTTTTGTTGTTTCCGCCGCCATGTCGTGAAGACGCTGTGTGTTTCGTTGTGAAAGCGAAACTACTTTGTTTGGCCTTCCAAAAGAGGACACGACTAGAAATCAGTGGTTAAGTTTTCTGTTCCGGAACAGTTCAACCCAAATTATTCAGATGTGTGCAGCGCATTTTTATGGAGGACTGTTCCTGATCCTGGTAGAGTAGACTACATTGCCGGCTGTTCTGACTCACAGACTATGTTTTTTTTTATTTAAAGGATTTGCCACTGATGATCAAATGCGAGTTTTGAGCAGTGTAGAGTAGCTTTTGTTGTTTGTCATTTCTCCGATCACAAATGCAGACATAGTTTTATGTTTACGCGGCGCGATGCAAAGCAACGCGTAAAAAGACAATATAAGTCATTATAATCCGTAATTCTGTCCCCTCTGGATGCAACAAATGCCTTGTTTATAATGGGTTTTTAATGTTTTTGAATCATCGCTCCGGTCGGACAGGGCATCAAGTATGGTAAGGGGTGTAACATTTCCGTCACATGCTTGAGGTATTCGGCCAATCACAACGCACTGGATAGCTGGCCAATCACAGCACACCTCGCTTTTCAGACCGATGAGCTTTGTAAAAATCGACGCGTTTCAGAAAGGTGGGGCATAGAGGAGCAACAGTAATGTACAGTATATGGAAGATAATGTGTTTTTTGAACCTTAAACCAAATAAACACATTTCATAACACCAAATAATATTCTTTTTAGCAACATCACATGACCCCTTTAATACGTACTCATTACTGAGATTTTGGGTTTCCTGACTGCCTAAAAACAGCCACGTACCTCATTTCTTAAAAGGCCCAAATCTTGATCTTCAAATTTTAATAATTTTAGGCCTATATCAAATTTGTCATTTCTTTCTAAGATTATTGAGGAAATTGTGTTGACCCATGCAGCTGCAGTCGCCTATGATGTCAAATAATATTTTTGAAAAATTCCAATCGGATTTTAAGTCTCAACACAGCACAGAAACTGCACTTTGAATAGTTGTAAATTATATTTTACCAGAAACAGATAAAGGGAATGCTGTGGTTTTGGTGCTTTTAGACTTAAGCTCTACATTTGATATGGTTTATCACAATATCTTGATTTCCAGGTTGGAGAGCTGTGTTGGGTTTCAAGGTGTTGAAATGCTTTTCAATCCTTTTTAACAAACAGAAATTTTTGTTTCCATTGGCCAACATAGTTCGTCCTCACACCCACTTGCTTGTGGGGTGCCACAGGGCTCAATTCTTGCCCCAGTTTTTATTTTCTATATTTATGCTACCAATGGGTGCTATCTTTGAGAAATATGGAAATATGGAAATATGTCCTTCCACATACTTGATCCCTTGCAGCATAAAAGTAAAGAATTCTTAGGACCTCTGTTGGATTGTCTAAAAACAAATTACAAATATGGTTAAAGCAGAATCTTTTAGTGTTAAACAAGAACAAAACCAAAATTATTTAGTTTGGTTTATATTCATATGAAGACTGTGCCTTTCATTTTGGTCATCTCTCTTCCTACTTTACACCCTGTGCTAAAAATCTTGGTGTTCTTTTTGATTGCAATCTGGGTTTTGAGAAACAAATTAGCGCAGTGGTCAAATCAAATTTCTTCCACTTACAGCGTTTATAAAAAATCTAATATTTACTCTCTGTGAAACAGTTTTGAACAGATTATTCACTTGTTTGTGCTATCTCATTTAGATTACTGTAATGCACTATACAATGGTATAAGTCAGTCCTCTATAATGCGTTTACAGATGGTCCAAAATGCTGCTGCAAGATTGCTGACAGGCAGACGGAGGTTCGATCACATCTCGCCCATTCTTATTTCACTAAACTGGTTACCAGTCAAATTTTGAATTATTTTTTTAAATTTTAACTTTTGTTTTTAAATCTCTGCATAATCAAGCCCCAAATGGGTCCCCAAGATCCAGTAATCTTGGTCTCCTCTCTGTTCCTAGATCGAGGTTCCATTGCAGAGATGATCGAGCCTTCGAGCTGGTCCTAGTCTATGGAACAAATTACCAGCTTCTATTAGAGCTGCACCCACTTTGCAAGTATTTAAATACCTGCTTAAAAAACATCTTTTGTCAATTGCTTTTATCTAGCCATGTCAATTGTTTTGTTATATTGTGTTTTGATGTTTTGTGGTTTCTTATCTGTTTATTTTAGCTGTATTGTACAGCACTTTGGATCAACCGGTAGTTGTGTGAAAGTGCTTTATAAATAAAGAAAGAAAGAAAAAGAAGAAAAGAAAAGAAAAGAAAACGTATTAATTGAACTGAACGGTCCGAATGAAACCGTTTGTGGAAATGAATCAGAGTTTGCATCATATTAGTGACTGAATTAGCTCCATTACACTGATAAGGTCTATTAAAAAGGAGTCAAAACTTTGGGATCAATTCTCGATTCCCAGCTGCTCTGAATCGATTCCCTCCCATTCTTTTTTTATTTTATTTTTTGGCAAAGTCAGGCATCAATTACAACATGAACACAGTTTAATACAATAAAGCCGCTTGTATAAAGTGCTATATAATAAAAGTGACTTCACATCACTATTAATGAGTGACCAAGAGGTGAACTAATGATAGCCTATTGAACCAGAAAAGAGGAGTTGACTCCTTTTGACGGAATCGATTCTAAACTTTGGAATTTATTCTTGATTATGAACACCTCAGAATTGATTCTCTTTGGCATTTGATTGGATTGGGCCCTATGGAAAGCTTCTTCATTTCATTTCTTTCAACCGAGAGGTGAATAAAGCAAGCTCTATCGAACTGAAAAAGGCCATTAATGAGGAATCGATTCCTGATTCCCAGCGCCTCTGAATCGATTCTTCTTGGAATCGATTTTCAGCCTGGAAATCTTCAATATACTACTGCTCGTGCATTTCAAACTTATTATCCCTAAAGGCCCATTCACACCAAGGATGATAACTATAAAGATAGCGATAAAGATATAGTTCTAAAAATCGTTCTCAATATTAAAGAATAGTAGAGTTCACACCACCGCTATAACGATAAAGATAAACTATATCGTTGGAATCACTTCCAGAACTATTTTTTTTTTCCAGCTGATGAACGATAAAATCATTGACATTCAATCAGAATCAATCATTATCACGAGCTCAAGAATTTAAAGTGGCAGATGAGCATGCACTTAGAATAAACAGATGACATTGTTCACTTGTGTGGACGCTAATATCGTTATCTTTATAGTTATCGTTCTTGGTGTGAACGGGGCTTGAGTAAAGAACACAAAATAACCGTGCTTATATATATCAGGGCCTTTCTATGAATGAATGCATGAATGATGCATTTATATAGCGCTTAATTGTGTATTGTTGTACACCCAAAGCGCTTTACAATCATATGGGGGGTCTCTCCTCAACCACCACCAGTGTGCAGCATCCACTTGGATGATTCGACGGCAGCCACATACAGCGGCGCCAGTACGCGACCACACACCAGCTACAGGGGGAGAGAGAGAGATCCCCTTTTTATTTTCATCAAGGGTTGGGGATTATTAGGAGGCCATGATTGACAAAGGCCAGGGGGGCAATTTGGCCAGGACACCAGGGTTACACCCCTACTCTTTACGAGAAGTGCCATGGGATTTTTAATGACCACTTTGACCTACCTGGATGTACTATAACATCAGCAGTAGATGACTTACATGGATATCTGGAGATAAAACTGATGTTTCATCACAATTTCTGTGCAAAACCTGCTGGGATTGAATTGGAATGTGTATTTTCAGGGGGAAAGGTGCTGCTCTGTCTTTTGTTTGACCTACCTGAATGTACTATAACATCTACAGCAGTAGAAAGGCAGGAAAGCAGTGTCCCAGGAGAGGAGGCCCGGAACAGAAGAGAGTGTCCGGGAGGCCCCTGGGGGTCTGGAGATGCTGGAATATGCTTATTCATGCAGGAGAAAGACATCACAGTCAAACGATGAGCCTTTTAATCCTGACCCCAGCCTTTCAGCGCAGCTAATCGAAATGGACAGGAGAAGAAAGAGAGAGATGGGGGAGCATAAAGGTTTTAAAAGCAACCCAGAAGCAGCTTTTCAGTGGATGATTGTCCTTGTGCTAATGTTTAACAGCAATGCACAAATGTACAGAAACACAGTCAAATAGGTCAGTGAGTGTCTGCTGCACACTGCACTTTTTCCAATATGATTGGTTGACTTTATACAGTTTCTGAGGGTCAGAGGTTTACATCAGTGCTCCGACAGTCGTGTTTACAGTGCTTCAGTGAGCACTTCTGAGGACTTTAAGGTTCATGACATTAAATCTTTGAGTTTTGTTTGAGATGCGCAAGAAAACCATCTATAATCATAAATGTATATTGTTCTTTGCTCTTAAAGTTTATATCAGAGACAGTACATCTACTTGAGGAGGAGGCAGACCACTTTCAAACTCTTAATATAGAGGCTGTCTTTCTGATCTGATCTAAGACATCTCCTGTTCAAGATGTTACAAACATTTACTTTTTTTTTTTAAATGCATTGGTCATGGTAATTGGTAATGGATTTTTGAAATGTAATCTTAAATCAAATTTGAAGATTAGAAAATCTGTGTGAATATCGAATTGACCCACTACTAGACATCAAGTAAAAGACTAAAGCTCATTTTTGTTTTACATGTCAATGTAAACGGATATTGGTCAGAGAGTTAGTGTCTGATGCATATTGCACTTTTCCAGTCTGACTGGTTAACTTTATACAGTTTCTGAGAGTCAGAGGTTTATATCAGTGCACCAACTGATATGTTGTGTTGTGTTTACATGTTCCCTGACAGCTTCAATGAGCACTTCTGAGGAATTTTGTTAGTTTCATGACATCACATTTTTGAGTTTGGTTTGAGATGCACAAGAAACTCAGTTATCTACAATCAGAAAGGTATATTTCTGTATTACAGCTCTGTTTGCTTTTTACATGTCAGCCAGACCATAAATGGGCAGTTATTGGTCAGCAAAGCTGCAAAATGTACTAGACTCTTTGCTGATTATCAGTCTTTCTTCTCTGCAAGCCCGTGCGTTACCATAAGTGCTTCGTGGCACCTGTCCATCCCACACGGTGCATCACTGGGTCAGAGTGACGTGTGTGTGTGATTTCCAGCTCATCTGAGGTCAGAACATCGGCGCAAATTTGAGGTGGGACGGAGAGCTCGCTGCCGCGCTCCTGGGTCGAGAAGGGGTGGCTGCCGTCCGAGAGGGAGCGGAGTCATCGGCCCCGTTCTCCATAGGCCGGAAAGCCTTCTTGCCTTCCGCCATGATTGTGGAGGAGCAGGGAAACTGAGAACTCCGCTTGGCCAAGGGCTGCCCTCAACAGGATGAGCCATCGCTGTCCACCAGGAGGCGGAGAAGCGGTGGGCCGTCCACCAACGATGTCCAGTACCATCGCATGGCACCGCGAGTGAGAGCCTCTCAGCTGGTCCGGAACCGGACCATAAAAAAAAAAACTTTATATTTTTTTCTTTTCCTCTCTCTCGTATCTGTCTCTCCTAATCCTTCCGTCTCCTTTTCTCTCACCTCGTCTGTCCGTCCTTAGCCCCAGGTACGCCGCGGCCGCCGTGATTGGCTCCCCCGGAGGGGGGAGGCGGGGGGGAGTAGAGCGCGTCTCGGGAGTACCCACCGGGCCTGCAGGCTATGGTGATTCGGTACTAGTGGGCGCGGGGCCGAGAAGCCATGGGAACAGAGCGAGGCCGTTGGAGTAATGAAATGACGCACTTGCAACCACGCCCGGTCTCGAGTACCATGGAGGAGCTCCGGAAAGATAAAAGGAGGAGCTACGACAGTGACAGACGAGAGAGTACCCCGGCCTATTTTGATTTTGTTTTTGGTTCTTAATAATAAAATAAAACACAAAATTGCACAGCCCTCGCAGACAGACGGTCCGCGCTATTTTTGTGTTTATTTTATTATTAAAGTTTTGTTTGAACGTTCGCCGGTTCCCGCGTCCTTCTTCCCGATCTACAAACTGTGTTACAGTAAGATTCTACATTACAGTCATATGAGGTATTCTGAAGTTGATCCCTCCTGTAGGTCTCAAGGCAACGAAGAGCCAGGTGATTTAGATTACAAAGACTTTATGAATGATACGCATTTCATTTACAGTAAGCAGAGATGTTCAGGCAGTGCCGTGCGTCGGCCTGCTGGAGATTTAGAGCAGATCCAGGGAGGCAGACAGAGAGAGCAAGGCCGCTCAGATTGGCTAACGAGAGATAGTGCATAGATTTGCTTTGTTTCCTTGGGAACAGCAGACAGCTCTTGTTGCGGAGTAAACCTCATCAGGGGAAGTGTGTGAGACAGGACGCATGAGTGAGTGTGTGTGTGTGTGTGTGTGCACTGACAGACAGCTGTGGTGAAGAATCATCATGAAACGTCACCACATACAGTTTCCTACTTTTAGAATAGCATACTACGAAACGATCACTATTTCTGCAGTGTTTACTATTCTCAATATGCAAACTCCTGTATGTACAAAACATTTGGATTACATACTACAGTTTTCAAGAAGTGCCTGTAGCTTAGCAAATGAAATTTAAGTTAATTTTACCTCCACACCTAAGGCCATTCAAGATGTAGGTGACTTTTTTTTTTTATTCAGTAGAAGAGTAAAGAAGATTTTGAGCTGAAACCGTGGTCCTTGGTGATTTCATAAATGCAAGTCAGTGGCTACTGTCACTTTAAGTCATAAAAAGAATATCAAGGAACACAAAATTAATACCCATTGCTCTCGACGATATATTGAGGTCTTATAAAGCAAAACAATCCGTCTGTGCAAGAAAGTAAACAATACTTATTTTAATTCAGAGCCTCAGGCAAATAGTCCGGAGTGATGTCCAGTGCATGATTCTTTTGAACTGGACAGTGAACAGTTCACCTCGGACCGGTGATATTTGAATGTGTGAACCGAACACTTGAATGAAGGACTGAAGAAATTAATCACCAAGGACTCAAGAAATAAAGTCACTGTAACACCGTTCATAGTCCCTGGAAGAATTAGGAAACCAGCAAACATTTAAACACTTTAATGAAATAAACAAACACAAAATGAAAGTAAATCGGCAGCCCCTCGCGGACGACTGCCGGGCACAAAACACAAAATAAAGTCCAGGCCTGGTCCTCTCTCGTCTTTCACTGTCGTCACTCCTCCTTTAATCCTTCCGGAGCTCCTCCGTGGGACTCGAGACCGGTGAGTGGCACAAGTGTCATGCATTAGCATTTACTCCACCGGCCTCGCTCCGTTCCCACGGCTTTCGGCCCCGCCCCTCTCGTCACATACCCCCATTGCCCCTCGCCGGTCCCCCGGGGGGTACTCCGAGACTGCCCCCCCACTCTGGGGAAGCCAATCACGGCGTCCGTGGCATACCTGGGTAAGGACAGCAGACGCGGAAGAGAAAAGGAAGGAGACGGAAGGATGAGGAGAGCGAGACGATAGAGGGAGAAAAAAAAATATTAAATAACACTATTTTTGTTCCGGTTCCCAGACACGACTGGACGCTCGGCCCGCCACCAGCTGGGTAACCTAACCTTCCGCGATGCCTGCTGCGGCCACTGAATAGAGCCCTCTGTGGAATTTGGCCCAACACTCCTCTGTGCCACCCGGTGATGCGACGCTCCTCCGTTTTTCGGGATCCGGCCAGTATTCCCCGTTCCTTTCCTCCCTTCATTGCGGATGGCAGCAGTCAGAACGGCAGCGGCGAATCCTCCGCTCCCTCACGGATGGCAGCTGTCCCTCCACAGCATAGGCGGCCGGCAGCGAGTTCGTCTGCCCCTGGCAACTCACTCCAGCCCACCACCTCGAGTGTCCATGGTGGCAGACTGCTCCGCCATGCTCGATGACACCGCAGACTCAACACAGCGACGAGGGATTTCTGGCAGCGTGTCCCTCCTTCCTCCTGGGTTTTTCGCCCACCAATGTAACACCGTTTTCATAGTCACGGAAGGAGAGCGGGAACCGGCGAAATTAAAGAAAACTTAATAAATAAACAAACATAAAGAAAGTAAAGAGGCAGCCCCGCAACGTCCCCTCTTCACAGTCCACATACATCTTGATGGCCTGAAGGTTAGTACTAGACAGCAAATTTTTCAGTTTTGGGTTAAACATCCCTTTAAACAAATAAATAAGAGGGGGATTTCGGCTATGATTTGTAACATCTAATTTTGACTCCATTTTTGGAGAAAAAAAAGGCAACATAACACTGCTTTCCAAATAAAAACCTATAGAATAACAATAGTTAAGGATTTTAACAAAGCCTTAACCTTATTAAAAACTCAGAGCAACTCTAGTTTGAATTTACATTTAGGCATTTAGCAGATGCTTTTATCCAAGGCGACTTACAAATGGGACAATGGAAGCAATCAAAATCAACAAAAGAACAACAATATATCAGTACTATAACAAGTCTCAGCTAGCTACTTCTACATGTCCAGGTTTGTTTTATATTACTAAAAAAAAAGAAACCGATAGAAAGAAAAAGAACAGAGCAGCCAGTGTTAAAGAGGCCTTTTTGCTTTTGTTATTGTATAATAGATAAGTAATAAAAGAAGCAAGTGTTAGTTTTTTTTTTTAATGAAAACAAGCAGTTAGTAAATAAATACAGTGCAAGTCTAAAAGGGCAAGTTGTTTTTTTTAAAGATGTAATTAAATTATAGAGTGCTAGAGTTGAGGGTCAAATAAAGATGAAGAAGATGTTTTTTTAGCTGATTCTTGAAAGGCTAAGGACCAGCTGCTCAGATTTATTTTAGGCCCGGTCATTCATCAGGAGGCACTTTATTTAAAAGTCCATGAGAGTGATTTGTGCCTCTTTGGGATTGCACCATGAGGCTTCGTTCACTTGCAGAACGCAAGCTTCAAGAGGGCACATAACTCTGAAACTATAAATAATTTTCACCTGGTGGATGACAACCAGCTAAAACAAGCCACAACACACACTCAGAGCACCATGACAGTAACTGTATGCCATGTGAACACAGTAGTGATGGGAAGTTCGGATCATTTTTTTACCGACTCGGACCTTTGAGTCTCGTTCAGCAAAATTAACAAATCCTTTTTCGAGTAATTTCGTTCATTTTAACAAAATATAATTAAAATGTTACATGTTACTTCCCTAACAAGTCTACTACTTACGCAAACGTTGATCACACTACAAACAATACAAAACTGCTATAAGAAACAGAAAAGATTAATTCATTGTTTACCTGAGTCTTCAGTCTATGATTAGCTCACCACCTCTTATCTGACAAGTCTTCGGTTTTGGGCTTATGGGTCTGTCACGTCGATCGACTCGAAAAACCCGAAGACTCGAGATGAACTAATCAATTCTCTTTCCGGCTCAGGCTGCATTGGTTAAAGCTTATGTGGCTGTCACGTGATGAACGAACGACTCGGCAAAACCAAAGACTCGAACCAGGTGAACTACTTGACTAATTCCAGTACAGAACCCATAGGATGTTGCACATGCGCGACTGAACAAATCACTCCCCGAGACGACTCGTTCTTCCCGAGTCACATTAAAGATTCGTTCAAAACTAACGAATCGTTCAAGAACGACCCAACACTAGAACACAGCCCAAGGCCTTTTAACATTTACACCTATGCACAGACATGTTATTCTATGTAAATCTTAAATCTTATCAACAGTCAGTATCATTGTCCTCACTGAAAGGAAAACATGATATATAGAGCAGATAACATCAAAAATCTGATTAATGTCCTTATGATATAAAGAATCTATAGTTCCTTCTCTGTCTACATGGGAAACTACCTTGCCTTTTCTAGAGAGTTTTCTTTTCCTTTCCGCTGCACCTTGCTAAGTGGAATGTAAAACACCCTAGGTGCAGTAACACCTCACGCAACACAACTAGGCTCCTCAAGTGAAGCACATGGTAGACCCGACACAAGATTGACATAAGCACATCCACAGGCTAAAGACACAGGCATTCATACTAATGTCATGCTAACAGCATACTACTCCGCCATAAAAAGATATTGCAGAAATAATAACATCATGTCCTAAATCGCAATGCCGCTTTGACTGTCAGGTAGAAGTCTGTTGCAGAGCTCACCACAGTGCCGGCTAGGTAGAAGTGCACATTGAGGACATGTAGCAGCCAAAAGGGGGCTCTCACAATTAGAGATGATTAATTGGACACTCTACTGTCTTGTGGACTTAACAGACACATGCATACGGTGAGCACTGTAAGTCTACAAGATCACAAATGCACATGAAGTGTGCCATTTGGGACAGGGTCTAAGAGTAGTATGTTATTCCAAAGTTAACAACGGTACTCTGCGTACTGTGAACACAATGCTTGAGTTATGTTTATGTTTGCAAACACTTCTCAAACATTCAAATACATTTTACACACAAGTTTGGGGTAATGAGTTTAATGGGTTAATGAGTTTATATCATAGGTACTTTCCACTACAAAATAAAATAAGCTTATTTATAATATATATTTTTTTTACAAATTTAAGTTGCTTTTTAAAATGCTTATTGACATACTGCAATGCATTCTGGGCCTACTGTTTGGAACAGCCTTTGTATACTACAATGCCATCGAGGTGGGCAGCTCCCTTGGTTTATAAAAAGTACAGTGGGTGTGTTTTGATATTAAACAATCAAAAGTGACTCATATAAGAAATATTTAAACAGTACGTCAGTGGGAAGGGAGGCATGGAAGAACTCAAGTAGATGTAGAGCTGTTCTTGCTCAGGTTGTGGATTCTTTGTTCTATTTTCAGAGATGGATCAGTCGAGGACATTGCAGTCTGCCAAAACAACTCTTTGGTAAAACTCATTGTTTATCTGTCCAGTCCTCCCCAAACAGCACATAGAGAAAGGATTTCCAGAGTTTCAATAGTTGAGGTCTACAGACCTGTGTTGTAATGATGCCTGACAGTTCTGGTCCTGGATTCTGATTGGTCAGTAAAGAGTTATTTAGCTTACATGTCACAGCCCGATCATCTAAATCAATTTGATTAAAAGAATAGTTCACCCAGAAATGAAAGTTTGCTGAAAATATACTCACCCTCAGGTCATCCAAGATGTAGATACGTTTGTTTCTTCATCTTGTGAAGGGAAAAGCTGCATGTTTTAATACACGGTGGTGGCCAAATGTTTAGTTTAGGAAAGGAAAGGAAAGGAAAGGAAAAGAAAGGAAAGGAGAGGAGAGGAGAGGAGAGGAAAATAAAGGATGTGACATGTAGCCATACATGGTGTCCCATACTTATGTGTAGTGCTCTGCATTTCACCTATCCAAGTGCACATCGTGACAACCACCGGAAGCGTGGGTATATTTATAATATATATTATATCTAGAATAATATATATATATATAATAATTAATTAACTGTAGAAATGAAAAGACATTCTAGTAATGTATAATAATCTTTCATTGCAAAAGTATTATAATACGAAAGGCTCAATATAGGCGAAGCGCTTATGCACATCGTGCACAGAATGATGCGTTTGAAGCAACACAAAGTCACAACGCTCCGCATAGAAAAGTTCAAAGCACAAAATGAAGAGATATTGATGCGTAGTGTATTAAATATTTGCGTTAGTTTATTGAGCCTTTTCTTTTAACAGTTTTAAACTTCAGTTACTGTGCGCTCTTGGAGAGAGTTGCATCGTCTTGACTGTCGAAACCGATCGCGACACACAGTTTGAATGCTGAATGACAGATGATGACAGACAGCTGCAGCGGAGAGAAGAGTTTAAGTGAACTTGACCTAAACTTATCTAAATCACATTCAACTATATGGAACGGCTCAGAGAAAATTGGGAATAAATGCGCACGAAAACTTTATGGCTATTCTAATGTTTTTTGTGCTTTGTGGGCTTAACGAACAGAATAGTATCAGCACAATATCGGATAGGATTGGTCCTCGGACCGATACGCAGATCCCAGCAGAATGCCTAGAATCGGAGACGATACCGGAAGATGAGTAGTCGGATCGGTGCATTCCCTATTTTTAGCCTTATAATCCTCTGAACACGCACACTTGACGATTTGACCAGACCACGAGACCACACACTTGTCGATTGTAAGAACGGACGATTTCACAGTGACACGAGATCAAACGTGACTAGAGAAGAAAAACAAATATTAGAGGACAATCAACATTGTCAGCTGTCTCTCCTGGTGCACGTTCTGTTGTACAGTGAAAAACAAAGTATAACAAAGAAAATGGGTGATGTATTCTGATTTCGTGGCAACCAAGTTTCAGCTATAGAAGCACGCAACATCTGGTAGGTGACGCTTGCTCACTCTCATTGGCTGTCGCGGGTATCACGTCAGAGGCAGCCTGATCAAGAGTCGTAAATATCAAACATGATTTGAGTTCGGGGACACTCCGTCTCGATCGGGAGCAGCTAAAATAATCGTAATGACACCACACAATAGAGGTTTTTAGAGGTGGACAAAAAATTGCTTGCCACAAGCCACGAATCGGGCCACACCTCCTGATCGTTCAGGGGTGCAAATCGGGCTTAAAATCTGCCTTAAAATCCTCTAGTGTGCGGCCAGTTTTACTTGTGGAGTATTGTTGTGATGTTTTTATCAGATGTTTGGACTCTCATTCTGACGGCTCCCATTCACTGCAGAAGATCCATTGGGGAGCAAGTGATTGTAATGCATAATTTCTCCAAATCTGATAAAGAAACAAACTCATCAACATCTTGGCGATCCGTTCGCCATTCTTAAGGGCAGTGTCTTCTGTAGTCTCGGTCGTACGCTAACGGGACGAACCAGAAATGTCCCACAAGGACATGCTGAATAAAAACGCCAACCTAGGTTTGACGGTAAAAACCAGACCTATGGTCAGAGGAAGAACAGCCGATAATACTCGGCAGATAATAACACAGCGTGATACTGAGGTGTACTACAGACGGAACAATGCCCATATAGAGCAGGTGCAGTTGTATAGAATGGCACCTGCACCCCCAAGGATATCAACAGACAGACAGATCATGCAAAATCACAAATCAAAATCATTGTCTTGGTATTTTATTTCCTTTGGTTCTTGAATGTTTCATCCATTGTTATTAAGGACGTAGCATTATCTGATCACTTCTGTATTTTCTTTGCTATATTGATCTCTGCTACCACTGAATCTCTGTCTCTGTCAGAAAGAGAACACTAGTGTGCTATTTATGGAGGCTATATCTTTATTACCAAGCATTTCTGCAGACTCTGTTGTTCTTCTCCTTGATTCCTTTAACTCAATAGTTAAGAATGTTATTGATGACATTGTTCCTTTGAAAGTCAGCAGGAAGACTGGTAGACAGAAATCAGCTTGGAGAAAATCTGCAGTTCAGAGTATTAAAAGACAATGCAGAAAAGCTGAGCGTATGTGGCGGAAGACGAAACTTGAAATTTACTATAGCATTTATAAAGACAGCCTTCGTGCTTTCAATGTAGAACTAGCCACAGCTAGACATAGTTTCTTCTCAAACCTTATAAACAGTAACTCAAACAACACTCGCACTCTTTTTGCTACTGTTGAGAGACTGACAAAACCCCCCCCCCCCCAAGTCAGATTGCCAGTGAAATGCTCTCCGACAGCAAATGCAATGAGTTTGATTCCTTCTTTCAATAATCAATAATATCAGAAAGGCGATTGGCACATCCTCAAGTTATGCAGAGGTCAGACAGATTCGACAGCAATATCAAAACGAAGATACTATGTTTATTTTTGAAGCAATTGATAGCAACATTTTGGATGAAATAGTGCATCACCTAAAATCGTCAGCCTGCTGTCTTGACACACTTCCCACATCTTTTTTCAAAAGGGTGCTTAAATGTTTAGAAGCAGATCTCTTAGAAGTGGTGAACGCCTCACTCCTTTCTGGGACTTTTCCAAACTCCCTGAAAACTGCAGTTGTTAAACCCCTTCTGAAAAAGAGCAATCTTGATAAAAACCATATTGAGCAACTATAGACCAATAACAAATCTTCCTTTTATAGGGTTACTGTTTTTAGCAGCTAAGGATACACCTCAGATCTTGAATTTCTGTGAAAGAAGGTTGCATTCAAAGGTCGCATTTGAAGAAAAGGTAACACTTTTTTGGGTCGCCGTAAACAACCATCATTAATTTAAAAAATGGCGGCACCGGCAGATGTATACACAAGCTCAGATGTGGCGTTTACAAAACTTAAATCGCCTCTGGTAAAAACTGATAAACTTTGTTCTTAATATCCTCCTACTTTTTTTCTTTAACATATGTCTGTTGTACGTACGCTGCAGCTCCACAAACATTGAGCAAAATAGAACAAGTTAAAACTTTTTTTTTCAAATTACTTTACAAATTTAGAAATAATTTTCCTTCATTTAAGTATTGTGAGAGAGCAAGGACACTCTAAATGTGTTGGCATAGCAACGTGATACTTCCGGTTTCCTTTTCTGCCCGTCCTACACAGAAGAGAGGGGCGGGGTCAGCAGAAGTTTTTCCCAAAAACCTTTAGCATTTAAAGCAACATGCAAAAAATTGGGTTGATTTCTGCAGAGCTGATTTTGGCAAGGAAAAAAGGGTGTTGTTTTACACTACCATTGAGAAATTTTAACCGAAGTATGTTATAGACTTTTCATTAAGACCCTAAAGTATCATATCAACTTGTGGAAAATGGGCATCCGATGACGACTTTAAAAAAGAATGTATATATAAAATGACTATATGGAGAACTTCAACTTATAACACTTAAACTTATGAAAATTTATAAAAACTTAGAATTTATGGAGAAATTATTAAATAACTTACAGAGAACTTAAAACTTTTTAAGAAATTAAAACTTACAAAAGAACTAGAGAACTTAACACTTAAATACAAAGAACTAAAACTTAAAAAAAGAACTTGTAGAGAACAGAACTTTTAGAGAAATTAAAACTTACAAAAGAACTAGAGAACTTAACACTTAAAAGAACTTACAACTTACAAAATAATTTAGATAACTAACACTTAAAAACTTACAGAGAATTAAAACTTAAGAAAATAACTCAGAGAACTTAAAACTTACAAAAGAACTTACAGATAACTTAAAACTTACAAAAGAACTTAGACAACAAAACTTACAAAAGAACTTAGAGAACTTAACATTAAACAAACTTACAGAGAACTTAAGAACTTAGAAAACTTAAAACTTACAAAAGGACTTACAGATAACTTAAACCTTACAGAGAACTTAAAACTTACAAAAGTACTTACAGAGAACTTAAAACTGACAAAAGAACTTATAGACAACTAAAAACGTACAAAAGAACTTAGAGAACTTAACATAAAAAAAACTTACAGATAACTTAAAACTTAAACAAGAACTTATGGAGAACTTAAAAAAATAACTTACAGAGAACTAATAACTTACAGAGAACTAAAAACTTACAGAGAATTTAAAACTGACAGAGAACTTAACACTTACAAAATTACGTATAGAGAACAGAACGTTTAGAGAAATTAAAACTTACAAAAGAACTAGAGAACTTAACACTTAAAAGAACTTACAACTTACAAAATAACTTAGAGAACTAACACTTAAAAACTTAGAGATAATTAAAACTTAAGAAAATAACTCATAGAGAACTTAAAACTTAAAAAAGAACTTACAGAGAATTTAAACCTTACAAAAGAACTTAGACAACAAAACTTAGAGAACTTAACATTTAAAAGAAACTTACAAAGAACTTAAAACTTACAAAATAACTTATAGACAACTTAAAACTTACAAAAGAACTTAGAAAACTTAATAAAAAAACTTAGAGATAAATTAAAACTCAAATAAGAACTTATGGAGAACTTAAAAAAAGAACAGAGAAAACTAAAAACTTACAGAGAACTTAAAACTTACAGAGAACTTAAAACTTACAAAATAACTTATAGAACTTAACACAGTAAAATAACTTACAACTTACAAAATAACTTATAGAGAACTTACAAGTTATAAAATAACTCATGGAGAACTTAAAATGTATTACCTATAAAAGAACATACAGAGAACAAAATAAAACAACATATCATGGACATAAAGCCCCTTTGATTTCTATCTTTTGAAGTTCTTTTGGAATACTCTAATAGTCTCACTAAATAATATTCACACCATGGAGCAGGTCAGGAAAATGAAAGGAGGAAAAATGTCCTCAACCCTGTACTTAAAGAGAGCATGCTGTTCATGACACACAGATGTTCTAATTCAGAGATTAGACGAGTCTGGTTCATTCATGAAATTTGCGGCTGCCATGAGCCTGACAATCATGCAAAGGGCTTTTTATAGATCAAAAAGGAAATTAAACATGCCATCAGTGCGTTTTAGGGAACATCTGTTATAAACCCATTTAAGTGAAAACTACCCAGAGGCAAACAAGAGATGTATTTATCCATTGCAGCATGGGGATGTCTTAGTAAAATTGCAAAAAAAAAAAGAAGAAAAGGTTAGAACCAAAACATTTGAACCAAAAATATATTTCAAAAATATTTAGTAATGCTCTGACTATCTGACTGCTTTTATATCTCTTGAGAGCCTTCATTTCCTCCACTAAATGGGCAGCAAATCTCTGCACCAAACTGAAGCCCCTTCATTGGAAACAACATCTGCCCAGCTAAAACCTCCTGCACACAGGTGTAGGGCAGCTGCCTCCAGGTGACAATCTGTCTAATTTACAACATAATCTACAGCCAGAGCTCCCTGGAAGACAGAAACTGTTGACAACAGCTCCACTGAGACCCAAATACAGTCACAACACACCAGAGTGAAGAAGCAATCAGACTGCTGATGTCTAAGACCCAGAATGCACCTATGAGGCGGTCTGACATGCGGGAGGACATCTGCTCTACCGAACCCTGTATAAGAGAGGAGGAACATGATTACAGAGAGAGAGAGAGAGAGGATGAGAGGAGACGAGACGAGAGTTACGAGAGGAATGAGAGGGAGAGAGAGAAGAGAGAGAGATCGAAGACTACGAGATGAGAGAGGAGAAAATGACAAGAAGACAAACAGACAAGCATAAACCACGTTTATTTAAACCGAAATTTATTAAAATGTAAGACCTTATCTAGAAAGCAGCAAAACAGAAACTGCAATAGAAAAAAATATATAAGAACAAAATAAAAATATGAATAAGAGACAAAAAGTTTAAACATAAACAAAACATACAAATAAAGCCAAAAGCCACACACCAAATTGGCTTAGGAAAGAAAGACAGAAAAAAAAAAGAAGAAAGAGAAAGATAAATAAAAAAAATAAAAAAAAAATAAAAAAAAAAAAAAAAAAAACTACAAAAGAACGAAGAAACAAGAACGCATACAAAAAATAACAAGGTTAAAAAAGTTGTTCTGTGATGTAAAAAGAAGAAAAACAAGTGTAAAATGATATAAAAAAAAAGAAATAAAAAGCAAAAATTTATGTGAAAGGAAACTTAAAGAAAAGGAAAAAATACATCATATGCATAATGAAAATACAAAAAGCTAACAACCAAATGAAAAAAGAAAATAGAAGCAAGGAAATAAATTGAAGAAAGGAAAAAGAAAGGGACAAGTGAAGCACAGTGGGAAAAAATAAGTACGTGTTCTAAGACTGATGGAAAATGAAAAGTTGCGATTTTCTAGGCCGATATGGCTAGGAACTATACTCTCATTCCGGCGTAATAATCAAGGAACTTTGCTGCCGTACCATGGGTGCAGCAGGCGCAATGATATTACGCAGCGCCTCCTTTACGAGGAACTTCAAGTCCCCGTGTTCAGCTGTCAGACCTCGAGTGTGTTTATGACTGATGTGTGTTACAGATGTAAAACACTGCCTGCAGCTTCCAATAGTCACTGTTAATCCTGCGCTACGATGGAAGGATAGTGTGTGTGTTTGTTTTTTTTTCTTTTTTTTTTTTTTTTTTTTCCTTTTTCTGTGGCGGTGTACAAGTGGTTTGGCACAACATCCCTATTAGTGTCTAATTAAAGTCTAGAAACACAGATGTCTCCATTCACATGCTTATTGATTAGAGAGCCGGTACAAAAACAGCACACAAACAAACCTGCGTTATCTATTAACTAGAATAGTTTGGCAGTGTGGAGGTTTATGCTGCTCTGATAACAGATGGATAAACATTAAACTTGCTTCGAAGAGCGGAAAATCTCGGTTTATGCCAAGTCATGTAGAAACGGATCTGGTTAACATATAAAGAACTGGACCGTGATCTTATAAGATGTGTGATATTGAAAACAACATGAAATGGCATTCATAACCCATTTTACTTCCATAATGTGACATATTTGGGATATTCAGTGACAGGACTTAATTTTATACATTTGGAAACAAGTGGATGGTGAAAAGTGGTTGTTACGTATTAGGATGGAGTCTCTCTTTGGCTACTGGTTTACAATAGTCTATTCGGCCTTGCTGACATCAGCCTAAAAAGAAAGTCGTTTCAGAGGCAAACTTACTAGATTAAAAAGTATAAATTTTGATTTCATGATAACTCTGGTTTATCAGTTTCATGTCATTGGCGCTCTGTCTTTTAAAACATTGATATGTTTGCTTGAGACTCAATGTCTGTAAAGAACAGAAGTCTTTTGCTAACACCAAATACTAGCGCCCAAATCAGAAGAAAACATGCCAGAACGAAGAAAAACACAAATAAATCACTGACACTGTGTTCACAAATTACAAGTATGCCATCATTTACTCACACTTTCCATATTAGCTTATTTTTCTTCGGTTGATTAAAATAAAATAAAAATCAATTAAAAAAGGATTTTTGGCAGATTGTCAGCACTTTTGTTTTTGATCAAAAGATGATGTCAGTGCATTAAATTTGCATGGAGGCTGAATTCTGCCACAGAAGAAAAAGAAAACATGCTTTGGTAAATCATAAAATAATATGACTCAAAATTACAAGATAAATTATGAGAATAAAAAGTCTAAATTGACAAAAAGTCATAATTATGACTAGATACAATTATGAGATAGAAAGTCAAAATTATGACATACTAAATACATTTTATGAAAATAAAAGTAAAAATTATAAATACAATTTTATAGTGTGAAATAATTTTTAAAAGTCAATTATGATGAATTAAAACTCAGATAAAATATTAAAATTGACACATTAAGCCAAATTTATTAGATGAAAATTTAATTATGAGATAAAAAGTCAAAATGACAAAAACAAATCTCAAATTATGACATCAAAAGTCAATTATGACAAAGTTATGAGATAAAATGTCAAAATTATGCCACTAAGTCAAATTCACAAGATATCAAGTCAAAATTATGACTTGTTAATTATGAGATAAAAAGTCACAAGGACATTTAAGTCCAAGTTATGTTATTAAAATTATGACAAATTGAAGTTATTAGAAAAAATGTCCAAATTATGATAAAAAGTCAAATAAGATAGTCAAAATGATGACTTAAGTTAATTATGAGAATTCATTATGACATAAGTCTAAATTATGACATCAAAAGTCAACTCACAAATTGAAGTTATGAGATAAAATGTAAAAATTAACATGCTAAGTCCAATTTTGACAGTCAATATTTTAAAGTCAACTGATATAAAAAGTCACCTTTTACTACCAAAATAATGTTTTGTGAATAATTATGACTCATAATTTCAATTTATGTCATAAGTATGGCTTTTTAAGTCGTAATACGTTTAAAATTTGTCATTAACATTTTTGTCAATTATAATTATCATATGATTCGATTCATGATTGAATTGATGTCATAAATGTCACTTTTTGTCTCATTATTTCAATTCATGATGTCACAACGATGACTTATATATCATAGTTATGATTTACCAAACAATTTCTTATGTGGCTTTCCGGAAATTTGCACCTGTTCCTCACGCAAAATAATCACATGACTGCTGAAGTCTTGGAATATAGTGTACAAGTCCTAACATTTACGTTGTTTGGAAATTAAAATATGAATTCCTGTCCGTTGGTTTTCTCAGAGGAAATGACACACTCCGTTTTAATCCCTGTAAACTCACCACTTCTACACAGCAGCACTGGACGAGAACAGTGAGAAATACATTCAATTAGGCTATTCTCTGGAGTGTGATACCTAGAGGCCCATTTCACTGCTTCAACACGCTTCTGCTGCTCCAGCGCGCCTCCATGAGGGAGTGTGTGGACCTGCAGCTTCGCCTGTTTGCCTCCAACACATTTCAATTCAAGGACCCGAGAAAACACACACACACACACACAGAGAGAGAGACTTATCCCAAACACCTGCCTCAAGTACAAAACTGCATCCAGAGAGAGCTAAAAACATGTGGAAGTTAGTACTAGCTGATCCTAACCCAGCTAACCTGAGTCTCTTTCATAATGTAATCTCTCCGCGGCCGGTTCAGAGCACCTCGGACCCTGACCCGCGCCTCCTACAGGGCCCGAATTCCACAGAATTACACGCTCCAAACACAAAAGAGATTGTTGTTCGGCTTTGTGATTTCAAAATAAGGATCACAATGGATCAATCAACGAGCTAAACACTGAAAATAGCCAATGAACACTGAAGCGATTGTCAGCGGTTGTGATTGTTGAGCGTGTGTCGCTGTGGAGGAAGACGGAGCAGCACGTACACACTTACCACCGCTTCAATATGTGGACTAGAACGACAGCTAATTATTCACTCTCACAATGAAGATTTTCATTCTCAGTATTTCTCAGTACAAATTTCTATACATTCTTTAATCAAGATGCATTCACTTCAGACGCAAAATGACTTCAAGATATTAAATCATGTTCTAAAAGATATATCAAAATTGAGTTTGTGCTTAAAATAAGAAAAAACTAATCTGCCAATGGGATCAGAAATATAGCTACTTAATTTAAAAGGAAAAAAATAATATTCTTTTCAGAATTATCACTTTTGATCCCTTTGTAAAAAAAACTAGATGTATATTTTGTTTCTAAGTAAATGTATCTTTGTTTGAGAATGTTTTCGGTATTTTACTGGAAAATATGACAACAATACTGAGTAGGAAAATAATTTTTTGCAGTGCACTTATCAGGGAATTCAGTTGTTCAATAAATCATTGTTATGAAATTTTGAATTGTGGAAAGCAGCTTTCTTGACTCATGAGAGAAAACTGCTACAGTGACCAAAAAACCTTGGTAATTCACTGTAAAACATTTCCAGTTAATTCAATTAAAAAGAGAAAGTTCAGTTGCTGCCTTAAGTTTTTTGGCTGTATAAGTCAATTTAATTTTTGTTTCCCCTTCTTGAGTATAGGTGAATCTTGTATACAAAGTTTTCATGAGTTAAAATAATGGAAAAACATGTTGCCGTGATTTATTGATCATATGTTTTTTTTTAAACAGTGTATCACAGTACTTTATTAAAACTATATTATGCTTTCAGTTTCACATAAACTATATGTAGTGACCTAGAAAAACTAAAAATGTCCAAACACCAAGGCATTATTGTAAAACCAAGTCCAAAAAGCCTTGGCAATAACACAATACTTTTTCATGTGAAAACCTCATGTATCCATGACGCATATATGTGAACTACATGTATTGACCTGAAATACTAAACAATTCACACAACAACAACAACAACAAAACATAGTATTGCCATGATGTCACGTCCAAAACAAAACAAAAAAACATAATGGCATGACTCTTTTTTGCAAGTAAAAAGAATTTGATTTATATCTGACAGATTTACATTTATTGATGTACAATACTGAAATCAGGTTTAAATGGAAAAGAATGGTTCAAATATATACAGTGTATAAAAACAAGCCATTACCACGATATTGTACAAAAAACTACACCATAGCACTATTTTGTCAGTGAAAAATAAACATAACCTCATCTACAGAGACAGAGACTAACTAAATTTAGTGACCTAGAATACTGAAAAAGTTCGGCCAAATAGCCGAGAAGCTTGTTAGCAAAACAGCGGCGCGAGATAATCAGCTTGTGGCTGATCCCTCGCTGACCTCTGTGTCAGGGGTCAGAAACAGGGCTGTGGGCTAGAGGAGGATCTAGATTAGTCACAGGACAAAATAGCTCTCAGAGCACCACGAGATGATCTACAGGGGTCTGGAACCAGCTTTTGGAGCCGAGATATGCAATATAGTACATATTTGCTATATATAGGCAAGTAAGCTAGGATGTACTATAAATCCAACTTTATAGAGCTGTATGATATAGTTTCAATTTTGCAACAATATATGAGCAATATCACTCTCGTACACAGCATGGCTGTGATTAGGCCGGAGGCACGAGGCCGCAGGCAATCACAGATGTGCCGATATAGACCGGTATCGATCGGTACGAGCGTGATATATTTGCGTTTATTATACAACAGTTCGACGGAAACATGTGTTTAATTAAACAAGAAGAGAATAACGAGAAAAAGGAAGAGAGGGGGCGGCGACGGGGAAGGAAATGGGGGAATTGAAAGTAGGGAGAGAAGAAGAAGAAGAAGAAAAGGGGGGAGAAACAATCGGTGAGGTGCATAAATAAAACCCTCTTTTGTTTAGCGGAACTTACTTCCCTTCCGCACGGAACTTCAAAGCCTTTTTTTTTCAAGTTGACAGGTTTTTGGTTAAAATACGTCACTCCTAATTTTATTTTTTTTTTAGACATTCAATAAGGATGTCTTCAGTTAGGTTATTAGTGAGAAGTAATGAGCTTATAAGAGAGAAACAATGCGGCAGGACGGCATCCGAATGAGAGGGAGAGTGAGATAGAGAGAGAGAGACGCGAAGATAGAAGTTTTTTATATATTAAAACGTAATCTACGATTAGCTCAGTGAATTAATTAAAAAAAAAACAATAGACCCGGCATTTTAGGAAACAAGCGGAGTGATACAAGCGGTGAAAGGGGCGTTCCTGTGGCGATACCAGTACAATATCTCATGGTTCTCAACCAATCAGATTTGAGAACCAGAACGAACTGTTGTATAAAATATAACGTATAAACTGAGCGTTTGAATTTGGAATTTTTTAATACAGGAATAACTGAATTTGCTATAATATGAATAACTCTATACAGCTGTGCAATAATATAGATTAAATCTGGAAATTATATAAACAATTATAGAGCCGAGATTTTTGCTTACTTGAGTATTCTGTAAGTATACTAACGGGCAGTCTTCAGTCTCACTAATCTATTATCTGTTCTAGAGAAGATAGTTTTGGCAAAATCTCATGTTCATGTAAATTCAATGCTTAAATCAGAGCGCTGCCTTTGTATTTTTGACTGAACTGCCTAAAAACTTTTATGATGGCGGCTGTTGTTGTTGTTTATTAAATATTATTATTCAATAAATAATATTTGATATAAACAACATTTTCCCTCTGTCTGTGTCAAAACACGAGCGGGAGGGCTAAAGTTCTCACGCACTAATATTACGTCTGCTTGTACTTACTGCTTACTCTTTTCTTGTTATCAGAAAATAATACTTCTGATTCGGCCCCTCAAAGTTTAAATCCCGTATGATAAGTGCGCGTCCTTGTATGTCTCACAATGGTTACGCATGTATTAGGTCAGTAGGCGAAGAGTAGGTGGTCTTTTGTGGCTGCTCGAACGCATTTGACCACATCAGCGTCTACACCACGAAAGCAATCCGGTTGAATGCGAGCTCAAAACGTTTCACACCCCGTTTACACCTGTATTTAAACAGGGCCTTTGTTTCAACAACAGCTTGACGCAGCGAACAAATTCACTGAGCAGCAAAATCACAATTAACAGAAAAAAGGATATTAACGTTACGACAAAGATAACGCTTTCCTCAGCAGACATTCAAACTAATGTTTATTGTGCATACGAGACCAATCTGAAGAATGAATGCTGTGTCAGATGCAGGTAATCACACTCACCTAGTCCATCTCTCTCTCATAATACTCTACATAATACAATAAGCTTTTAACTTCAATGAAGCAACTCAACATTCCTTCATTACTAATTCTAAAGTGACATTTTGGAATCAGTAACGGAAGCTTGGGCTCAGCTGTTTAACTGTCAAATTTAGATTTGAATCCGTGGAGGAAGTAGTTCTGCACAAAAGAGGACTTTTAAAGACACTCCGTTGTTGTTTCTTATATATTTACACACTTGTGCCATCAAACTGTTGTATAAACGCAATATCACACTCGTAGAAGTGTGATATGGCTGTATATCGGCACGGCTGTGATTCGGCCTCGTGCCGTAGGTAATCACAGCGTGCCGATATACAGCCATATCTCACGTCTACGAGTGTGATATTGCATTTATACAAGAGTTGAATGTGTAAGTACATAAAAAATAACAACAGTGTGTCTTTAAAAGCCCTACTTCCTTCCGCCACGGATTTAAATCTCAGTTTGACAGTTTAACAGATGAGCCCAAGCCTCCGTTACTGATTCAAAAACATCACTTTAGAACTAGTAACGAAGAAACATTGAGTTGCTTCATTAAAAGCTTATTGTATTACTGAATTAAAAGCAGTTTATTAGATATGCGATTAGAGTATTATGAGAGAGAGATGGACTGAGTGAGTTTGATTACTTGCATTTGATACAGCATTCATTCTTCAGATCAATTTCATATTCACAATTAATTCGTTTGAATTTCCGATAGGCTCATACTATCTTTTCATCTGTTAAGGATCATTTCTGATGACAGCACTGCAGCGCATGTTGGCTGTGTACAAGCTGGTTTTGAAAGAAAAAATTACTTCCTTGTTAAAAACTGCGCTTTAGTAATTTTTCAATTTAAAAGTCTTAACTGCTGACTCGTAGAACAGTCTCTTGTTGTCATCTAATGGCGGAACAAAGAAACTAAAATCACCTTACGACACACACACACACACACACACACACAGTTTAACAATACTAAATACTAGGGATGCACGATATTGGATTTTTACCAAATTCCGATATGCCGATATTTTTCAACTCATTTTGGACGATAGCCGCTGCCGATATATATTTCCTTTTGTTTGGAAACAACACCTTTTGTCTCTCCTGTGTGGAAATTATAAGCAAATTATTTTTAGTTTTGGTTAATTTTTAACTAGAACTTATTTGTTAGAATTAAATAAAAAAAATAATGAAGTTCTTTTATAATAACTATAAATAAACTATATATCAATCGCTGCATTTTTTTCTCAGAAAGATGCAGTAGTAACCTTAACATTTTAATTTAAGAATTAACATTTGTAGATGGTCTAAAGCAAAAGAGATGTAAAAATTCTGAAAATCTTTGAGCTCATAATTTGTTTAAAAAATATAACACATTACACATTAATGAATAAATCAGTATATATAAAATTATTAAATGTACAAGTGTCATGTTTGTGATTTTTATTAATGTAAGCTATAACTTCTGACCTTTAAATCAAAACATACTCATTATTTTATGACATCAATTACTGCTTTTTAATCAGAAACACAGTCTAAATGTTATTTGTGTATTTTGCTTTAATTTTATTAGAAGTAGGCCAACAGCACCCCCTACGGAATTAAAACTTAAACCTTACTGAACGGGCATTAGGACCTGGGGGAGGCTGCGCTGCACATGCTATTACTGTTACTCTATCATACACTAAGTGTCATTCTGTACATGCTTTCTCAGTTTAAATGCAGCGATCCAGAAGAGTGAATCTAAATCATCATTCAGACAAAACTTTGCTTCAAAAATAAGTCACACTGCTGATGTGATCTAATCGCTAACACACCCGGAGCAGATGTAATCCAATTCATCTGATCATCAAGAGATCGCAAATTTTTCAAATCGATGCCGATGATTTACATTAAAACCCTTATCGGGCCGATTCCGATATTTACATTTAAACCCAATATCGGAATCGGCCGATAATGGGTTTAAATGTAAATATCGGCATCGGCGATACAATATGTCCGCTAATATCGTGAATCCTATACTACTACTATTCTTTATATAAAATATTATTTACTGAATAATAATATTTAATAAACAACAACAACAGCCATCATAAAGTTGCTAGGCAATTCAGTCAAAAGTACAAAGGCAGCACTCTGACACACAGCACTGAAGTTACATAAACATGATGAGATTTTGCCAAAACTATTTGATCTGGATCAAATAATAGATTAATGAGTAATGAGAAAAAAGACCTTGACCGTTAGATTTACCCACAACAAAATGTATCTCTCGTAAGAGACATCAGAGCCAGCGGCGATCCAGAAGATTGGCGACATGAGGCACTCTCCTCGGTTTATGAGAGCTAAAGGCCGCTGACCATCTGGAGCTTACGTCTCCGAAAACATTTATGCAAATTTTCAAATAGATGTTATTTTTATTAACAAAGAGCATATTTGAAGTCCATACAAGTACGTTCTCGCCTAAAAAAACTCTTAAAAACTACATTCCGTGACACAAAAACACTATTATTTTAAAATGATAGTGGATTTGGGTGTCCGTCTTGACACTCGCTGTGAGAAATACTGAAAGCGGAGTGATACAAACGGTGAAATGGGTGTTGGAGTTCTGTTGGACTCTTATATAATAAAATAATGAATCAAAATATAACAGTTTATATCTTCGCATTCTCTGTTTTTCTTCTGATTTCACTTCAGTGTTTTTGTTTTGTACTTATGCAATCAAGTTGAGCATGTTGCATTGTGGGATACTTTATACCACAGTGTACTTGCACATTGTATACTTGCACATTCTGTGAAATTTAGCAGGTCCTCTGGGTGTTTCACACATACTGGAAATCTGCATGAAGAAATAGTGAGAAAAGTGTTATTCCAAAAGTTTATGACTCGAGATAAAATATACTCACATTAGCATACATTTTAATTCATACCTAAAATGACTCTTTCACAAAGTGTTCTCGTGCATAAAATGGGTCTGATACCTGTTCGGCTTTTCTTTGAGTACGTGGCCTTGAAACTGAGACGTCTTGCTTTTGCGTCAGGTGTGAGTTTTCGAACTACAGGAAGCGGTTCAGCTCAAGGTCCTGCTTTATTTAGAGGAAACACGTCTGAAAAGGTGTGATGGAGGCAGATGCAGGAGTCTGACACACACACACACACACACAAACACACACCACACACACACACACAAAGCACACACAACACACACAACCACACACACACAGACCAACAATGAGGTTGGGGCTCCGATCGTTTTACTCTCATCAGCATCACTCAGCGCCCAGTCGCCATGGCAAGACCAACATCCGGTGTTTCAGTGAAGCTGTGGTTCATTAAGCCTAAGTACCTCCCACAGTCTCGCTTTCTAATCTTTCAGCACTCCCTCTGATCTTCTGCTGCTGCCTGTTCCTGCTGACTGATGAGGCATGTTTTTGCACGTTACCGTGCCGAATATGAAAAGGCGAGTGTCATCCAAAACTGAACATAAAACTTCAAAATAAACTCGACCCTGATGAATAGCTGAATCTAACGTCTCTCTCATGTTTATCTGTCAGTCATGTGTTCTCCAACAATCAGACGTTCACTTCACAAAAAATTCCGTGGCATGGTCACAAATTTCTCGGGCAAAACGTCCATAGTCAAAAGCGCAACGACATACTACACACAGACTTTAGATCTACAAAGACGGTGCACTCATAATTAATTACAAATGACAATATGGCGGAATAGTCCCTCTTTCTCAAAAAAAAAAAAAAAAGAGACAATGGCTAATAGGTATAAAGTCATCCACCATTTTCTAACAAGCTCCGGTTTGAAGAAGTTCCACAGGACTGGAAACAATCATAATCAGATCATAAGACTGCGCTACAGATAATCCTTATCCATCATTTTGACTGAATGGACTTTCAAAATGTTCATTAATTTTCTATTTTCAGAAGTCAGGAGAATAATGGTGCGTTTGGGATATTAATGTGATGTGATATAACAACAATATAGAAAAGCTCTTTTCAGCCCGCTGCATTACCTGATTATTTTTATGCTTCCTTTGTATTTTGCTGTAAGTAAATGAAAAAGGACAACATTTCCTGTGCATTTGTGGTCTGCTCTTCCGATTTAATTTACGATAAACCATGAATAATTCCCTTGAATGCACTAAGAATTGTTCCTTTTTCTCCCCAAATCCTCATGTCTCTTCTCTTTCCAGGTTTGTTTTCACAGGGATGTTGTAAAATGTAATTGTTATGAAATATATATTACTATAATGATATTTGTTGGAAAAAGTTGGATGGAAACAATCGGCATTCTGAGATGCACACTTTTACAGTAGTCCCTCCCTGCAGAACAAAGATCCAGGGGACGGGGTTGGATCCACATCTAGGGGGTGGAGATGGTAGGTTTAGGGGCGGATATGGGTGGGTTTAGGGATCAGGGGGTGGAGACGGGTAGGTTTAGGGGGGGAGATATGGTGGGTTAAGGGATCAGGGGGTGGAGACGGTAGGTTTAGGTATATGTAAGGTGCGAGGAGTTGGATCTGGATCCAACCTCACCCCCTGGATCTTGTGTTCTGCAGTGAGGACCATCTCCACTTTTATGACAGCACATGTGCATTGGCTGGTCTGGCCGGGAAAAAATAAGCTTTTTGACTATTTAGAAACATAATGAGAGGGTTGTTTATGAAACAGATTAATATGAACTGGAAATCATAAGCTTGGATGAACAGCTTTCGAGAATTTGATGTTTGGAGCTGTGCTTGCATGACTGAAGTGGCATTTTGATGGCCGTCAAGTGAAATGACTTGCCTTAAAGGGACTTTGATATGAAGCCCACAGCTTCATGTAACAACAATGCGTGTTCAGCTGAGTTAAAAAAACAGGCTTTACGGGAAAAAAATAAGAGTCAACAACCAAGGTTTGTTAAAATTATAGTGATCTAAGACCGTTTATAACGAGTGTGCAATTAATCCGTGATAAATTCAGTATGGCGTCAACAACCTGATACGGTTATAAGTAGAGTGCTGCGACGTTTCGCCTCTTGCTGGGTGGTAAACATGAAACCTTATTTAGTTTAGGGGTCCTGGTGAAACTTCAAATGTGTAAACCTAGTTTAATATCATAACTATGTGAAAAAGTGAAACTATAAACGAATATTCACTAATGACAAACACAAAACCTTTGAAGTTGCAACACTACTCTAGTGCTTTAGCATTTTCAAACCTTGTCTTGCTATTTTATCCAAAGCAACAGATTTCAATGATTTTTAAAGGGTTACTTCCTGTCACCCCAGAATGAAAATTTTGTCATTAATCTCTTACCCCCATGTCGTTTCAAATCCGCAAATGCTTCGTTTTTCTTCGGAACACAATTTAAGATATTTTGGATGAAAACCGGGAGGCTTGTGACTGTCCCATTGCCTGCCAAGTAAATTACACTGTCAAGGTCCAGAAAAGTATGAAAGACATTGTCAGAATAGTCCATCTGACATCAGTGGTTCAACCTGGACTGTATGAAGCGGGGACGGCATACTTTTGTACGCCAAGAAAACAAAAAAAAATCACGATTGATTCAACACAATTCGTCTCCTCTGTGTCTCTCCGTATCACCATAGCGCCATTTGGAGAATATGGCAGTATGCAAAACACAGTAACACTGTTCTGTGTCAGCCGTGACACAAAGATACGTTTTCTACGTGTAGTTACGCTTTGATTTGAATGAAAACAGCGCATCCGTGCAGCGTGGCTGACACAGAAGAGCGTACGCTGCTTGCATTCAGTGGATATTCTCCAAAATGGCGCTATACGGTGATGCGGAGACAGAGGAAACGAATTGTTGAATAAAGTCATTATTTTTGTTTTCTTCGCATACAAAAAGTATTCTCGTTGCTTCCTAACGTTACGGTTGAATCACTGACGGCAGATGGACTATTCTGATGATGTCTTTCATACTTTTCTGGACCTTGACAGTGTTATTTACTTGGTAGTCAATGGGACAGTCACAAGCCTCCCGGTTTTCGACCAAAATATCTTAAATTGTGTTCCGAAGACGAACGAAGCTTTGACGGGTTTGGAACGACATGGGGGTAAGTGATTAATGACAATTTTCATTTTGGGGGTGAAGTAACCCTTTAAGGCTTTCCAAGACCTCTCAGAGATTAGCACCAAATTTTAGGCTGTAGATGATCATGCATGATCAAATTCAGTCCATAAAGAGGTCAAAACTCAACAAGGAGAGGACGAGCCCCTCAGGAGGGGCATAAAGGTCAATCAAATCATCTTTACTAACTGCGCTAAAGATATCTGTATTCTCTAGAGATCCATCTTATGAAGAGAGGTTAAAGTTTGAACTATTTTCGGTGCACATTAAAAAATCTAGACCACATTAACACCACCACATGTGTTAAGATCATCTGTAGGACGACATGACTTGAAATGTACCTTCTCATACACAGAAGAAGCCATTTGAATAATGCTACATGCTGCATGTGACTGCTTACACACCAGCGCCACACAGTGGTCATCTGAGGAATGACCACATTTCTAGTTTTTAGTCATGTATTGCTAAATCCCATCAAGCAATCTGAAATTTGATTATGGCTATCACAACTCATCAATGAGACCATTATTTTGGGACACTTAAATCATTTGGAAAACATCCTGTGTAAACTAAAACAGCCCTTAAAACCTTTTACTCTTCATTTGAGAACATTTTAACTTATAAAAAATATACTGAGCAGCACAACTGTTTTCAACACTGACAATATTAAAAAAAAGTTTCTTGAGCAGCAAATCAGCATATTAGAGTGATTTCTGAAGGATCATGCGACACTGAAGACTGGAGAAAATTCAGCTTTGACATCAGGAATAAATTACATTGTAAATATTTTCAATTTCAAATAGAAAACAATTAATATTTCACTATAGTCCTGTTTTTTTCCATATTTTTACCAACTAAATCCAGCCTCAATAACTTTAAAAAAAAAAAAACCTTTGAATTTGAAATTTGAATTGAAGAAAAGACAAGAATATCGCAAGCGTAAGGTTTTAAATTAATTTATAAAAAAAAAGCATTGACCCACTGAAGCAGAACAAACATCAATCATATTTTTTTTGCTTTTGTTTGAAACACATATAACCCGTCAGACTCACCGGCCTGACCAGAATCAAATCATTAAGCAGACAGAATAGGCCTACACCAATACAGCCTAAAAAGAAAAGGGAACGAAACGGAAAGGAAACAGGGAAAAAAAGTAAACAAAAAGAACAGTCTAATCAAGTGCAGATCTGGTCTGATTCAAAGCAGTTTCTCGTATCTTGCTCTTTTTTTCCTGGATTACATCAGGTACGTTTGTCTAGTCCGTTACATGCAAGCTGGATGAAAACAGTTTGACTACACATGGAAATGACATGTCCACTCGAGCATCTGTATGAAAATATGTCGGTGTAACAAAGCCAGTTTTGCTCAGATTTAAAAATAAACAGAAAAGGAAAAACATAGGAAGGAAATACTCCACTGATACATTTTTAGCCATCTTAGAAAAGAAACTACGCTTAGTTTCACAAAACAGAAAACGGACACAGACTTCTGCTCATATGCTGCTGCTGCTTATATATATATATTGTTATTATTACTTTTTAAAACGTCTCAATAAATGAAAACACGCCCAGATCCTATGCTCCATGTATGAACGACAAAATACTGCATATTATCCACTACGATGGCTACAGGGGATTGTGGGGGATGCTGTCAGGCTAGCTGCCGAAAGTTTAGGAATATCTGATGTGTTTCGGAATATTTTGATCCCTTTGGCTCCACGTACAGCCCTAGTACGCACTATTTTAAAAAAGACAACAACCTATTTGTGGTTCATGGAGTGTAATTCCATTCCAGGACATCCTCTTGGCTTTTCACCCTCCGTAAGTGGACTCCCAAACTTTGGAATGTTGGATCAAAGCCCGTGTTCCGCTGTTAGCGCCAAAAAAATCCGTTCTGGAATTCTCAGTCTGCTGTGAGCAACACATGAGTTCTGGAGGTTCTACAATCCTTTCGAGTCCGCAGCGGATCAACATCTGCACATCCGGAGGGCATTTTTCCTTTCAATTTTGTCTGCGAGTCACTAAAAATCACCACGACTCGCAAAGAATGGAATCCGAGCAGATCGAACGCCTCCAACCTCTGTTGAAGTCTGTAATAAAATGCCCAGTTACAAACCAAATGGCAGTTGCTCTTGTGTTTCGAGGTGCGAGTTTTTGTTCAATCAGGCGTTCGAGTATTAAAACGGAAAACAGGCAGAACGGTTGCTGCGGAAAATGACAGTAACGGATAGTATATTATGCATTTGTTTTTTTTTGGACGTTTTTGCTTCGGTTCAAAGAGTTATTGTCCAAGCCTTCAGTTTTGGCACCGTGAGCTGCTGGATTGAAAACCGTGATGAGAACGAGAAAAAGGAAAAGAGAAAACCAGAATAAAGGGAGGGAAAGTGGTGGTGGTGGTTAATGGGCGACTAGTTGTGCTGGTTGGTGGAGTTTGTGTCCGCAGCGGTTCCGTTCGGGTCGGTGGTGACTGCGTGTTCTTTGTCCTCAATTTTCAATCGTTTGCTCTCCAGTGGCTCGCTGCCATTTTCTCCGTTCTGCCGCTTCGTGGGGAGGGAGGCGGATGCCGAGGCGTGAGTGGCCAACATGTGTAAAGGACTCGACACTGGACACAAACAGAAAGAGATGCTTGACATTAAAATCCTCTCTCAAGTCTTGGGTTGCTGTGCTATCTGAGCTTCCTTATTATTAATAAACATTATTATTATTTCTAAGACAAAAATATATTACTAATACTACTGTAAAACAACCCTGTCCAGGTTCACAAAAATAAAAGTAACTTTCAACAGTTAACGTCTTGAGCACTGGGGTTGCATGTAGAATCTGCACTCAAGGGTAACAGCGTGTGTAAAAAAAAAAAATAATAAGTTTAGTAATTCTATGACAGTGCAGTAGGTAACATACTAGATATATATATATATATCTAATATATATATCTTTAATACTTTCTTAACTTTCAAGGCTAGACTTGAGCATTTGGTTTTCTATGACATTGAATCATTTTGTCGCTGCAAAGGGTTAACAGCAGTTGTGAAAATAATAAATAATTGTTTACTTTCCATAGTAAAATTACAATGCATATGACTTCATTTTCTTCAGAGTTTAAGCCTGGGCTTCGGTTTCTTGACAGGAATTAATTGAGCTTTATTCGAATGGTTAACAATGGTTGTAAAAAACAAAAAAAAAAAAAAAAAAAAAGAATATTCATTAGTATTATTTAGATACTTTACATAGTAAAATTACAACATTTCCAACTTAATTCTTGATTAATCTTTATTTCAATTCAAGCCTGAGCCTTTCGGCTTTCTTTACATAATAATTTTGGCTTCACTCAAAGGGTTAACAAGTTGGTAAACATTTTTTTATATTTCATAAGAATATTAACATATTACTTACATTGGTAAAATACAACATTTCCAACTTAATTTCTTCACTTTCAAGAGTTCAGCCTTGAGCTTTTTTGACATTAGAATTCATTTGTGCTTGGCTTAAAAAGGGTTAACAGCAGTTATAATCTTTGATAAAAGGTATAACAATTAATTTACAGTAGTAAATAAGAATTGTGACTTAATTTAATCAATTTCAAGAGCTTAATCTTTGAGTTTTTGGTTTTCTTTGACATTAGAATTAGCCTAATTCTTTATTTGCTTCAAAGGGTTAACAACAGTTGTAAAAAAAAGAGGAACGTTTATAAGTATATGGAATTGTTGTACTTACAGAGTAAAATTATAGCATTTCCACTTAATTCTACTTTTTTAGAGTTATAAGACTTGAGCTTTTGCTTTCTTTATAGATTTTAGAATTAACTTCTGCTTCACTTTAAAGGGTTAATTAATATTTAATAATAAATATATAAATTATTTAAATTTAAGTCATAAGTATTGTAATTTCACAACTATAATTTCTTCACATTCAAGAGTTAAAGCCTTGAGCTTTTACTTTGGGATAGACTGAGCTAGAGAAATTAGAAAAAAAACTATAGAAATGTACAGTAAATATAGAAATATAATATAGAAATGTCACTTGTATATTTCTACAATACTGAAATGCCCATGACTTTAAGAATTCATCAGTTTTCATGACTTCTTCAGTTATGAAATGGGGGGAAACAAAAACCAAAAAAAGAATATGAATAGAAAGAAAAGAAAATTCTGCTATCCTGGAATTATATGATTGATGTTTAATGTGATATCAGATGTGTGAATGAATACCTGCGTTAGCCTGGCTCTGTATCGCTGTGGCGATGGGCACTACATGAGTGCCATTCTGGGTGATGGTTTTGATTGGCAGTTGGTGCTGGCCCAATGGGGCTTGTTGCACTATGGTAACCATCTGGAGGGGTGTGGCTGCAGTACTGTTTTGAATGATCCTATTGGCTGAGCCTATAGAGCCATGAGTGATGCCAGGAACTGACTCTACCTTCACTAAAGAGACAGAACACATTTTGTTACTGACATTATCTGAAGAAACCCAAACCAGGTCAAGTGCCTGGACCTAAGCGCTCACCTTTGACCTCCTCTCCATTCTCCAGCGTTTCTGTTTTGATGGCGTGGTGCAGGCTTGCTCCGCCAACAGTACTGACGGCCACCGCAGGGATCTGATGCACCACGTGCACCGTCTGCATCAGCGGCTGCGCAGACGTGGAGGATGTGACGGGGGCGGCCACAGCGTACGTGACGGGTTTGATCGTCTGCGTTAACGGACGCTGGACCGCAATCAGAACCGGCTGTGTGGTGATGGGAGACGCTGAGAGAGAAAACAAGCACACACTTAGTGACGTTATGTAAACTAATTGATGCACTATTGACACACAGATTCAGACAGATACAGATAAGCAGTGCTATTTCAGGATCACTGAGATCCTATTTTATAGATTGTATTAATATTTCAAACAATTGTTTATTTCATAATTTCAGTTTTCATTTTAAATACAAGTTTTAGTAATTTTGTTGTAGGTTTTAATATTTTATTTTTCTTATTTTTTATGTCTATACCGTTTTTATTTCAGTAATGTTCATCAAGTTTAAACTAAAATGAGAACCATTACATACGTTTTTTTTCTTTTATTTATTTTTTGTTCCATTTAAATGTTATTTTATTTGAAATAAAGATGTTTTTTTAAGGTTTGATTTACTATAATAACCCTGCCGATAATCTGCAATTGTTTTTGTTAAGACCCATAACAAAAACACAAATAAACAACTAAATAAATCACATTTAAATAAGTAGTCTACAATTGTATTGTAAACTAATATACCGTGTGCAAGATTTGGACAGATACCGATACTCGGTAATTATTTTTTGTTAAGGTCCATAACAAAAACACAAACAAATAAATAAATAAATTTAATGAAATTTAAATGAGGTAGTCTACAATTTTTACTGGAGCAGGGGTGGCGAACGTCGGTCCTGGAGAGCCGCAGCCCTGTAGTTTTGCTTCAACCCTAATCAAACACACCTGAACAAGCTAATCAAGGTCTGAAAGCTTACTAGAAAGCTACAGGCAGGTGAGTTTTAATTAGGGTTGGAGCTGAATCTGCAGGGTGCAGCTTCCAGGACCGAAGTTCCCACCCCTGCTGTAGATAAATACAGTGGTGCACAGATTTGACAGATACGATAATCTGTGATTATTTTGTATAAGTAAATAAAAATGATATAAATTATAAAAAAATAGATTAGCAGGGCTCCAGACTAACTATTTTTACTAGGAGCACTGTAGTCCCTGACTGAAAATGTTTAGTAGCACAAGCAGAAAATTTAGGGCCACACCTTAAATCAGCCTACAATGCAATCATTCACATATTTTCCCCATTTTAACTGTATTACTGACAAATGCTTTGAAAATAAATAGACTTAAATCAGAGATTACAATATGCAGTATTCTTTTAATTTCAGAGAGATATGACATGAGTTTTTAAATGAAGGTTTGTGTATTATTAAGGGAAAACAAAAATCCAAAACTACATGGCCCTGTGAGAAAAAGTGTTTGCCCCCCTAAACCTAATAACTGGTTGGGCAACCTCTTGGCAGCAACAACTGCAATCAAGGGTTTGCGATAACTTGCACTGAGTCTGTTACAGCGCTGTGGAGGATTTTGGTCCACTCATCTATGCAGAATTGTTGTAATTCAGCCACATTGGAGGGTTTTTGAGCATGAACCGCCTTTTTTAAGGTCATGCCACAGCATCTCAATAGGATTAAGGTCAGGACTTTGACTAGGCCACTCCAAAGTCTTCATTTTGCTTTTCTTCAGCCATTCAGAGGTGGACTTGCTGGTGTGTTTTGGATCATTGTCCTGCTGCAGAACCCAAGTTCGCTTCAGCTTGAGGTCACAAACAGATGGCCAGACATTCTCCTTCAGAATTTTTGGTAAACAGCAGAATTCATGGTTCCATTTATCACAGCAAGTCTTCCAGGTCCTGAAGCAGCAAAACAGCCCCAGACCATCACACTACCACCACATTTTACTGTTGGTATGATGTTCTTTTTCTGAAATGCAGTGTTACTTTTACGCCAGACACACACCTTCCAAAAAGTTCAACTTTTGTCTCATCAGTCCACAGAATATTTTCCCAAAAGTCTTGGGGATCATCAAGATGTTTTCTGGCAAAACTGAGACGAGCCTTTGTTCTTTTTGCTGAGCAGCGGTTTTTGTCTTGGAACTCTGTCATGCAGAGTCTCAGTTTCTTTCTTATGGTGGAGTCATGAACACCGACCTTAACTGAGGCAAGTGAGGCCTGCAGTTCTTTGGATGTTGTTGTGGGGTCTTTTGTGACCTCTTGGATGAGTCGTCGATGTGCTCTTGGGGTAATTTTGGTCGGTCCGGCCACTCCTGGGAAGGTTCTCTACTGTTCCATGTTTTTGCCATTTGTGAATAATGGCCTCACTGTGGTTCGCTGGAGTCCCAAAACTTTAGAAATGGCTTTAAAACCTTTTCCAGACTGATAGATCTCAATTACTTTCTTTCTCATTTGTTTCTGAATTTCTTTGGATCTCGGCATGATGTCTAGCTTCTGAGGATCTTTTGGTCTAATTCACTTTATCAGGCAGGTCCTATTTAAGAGATTTATTGATTGCAAACAGGTGTGGCAGTAATAAGGCCTGGGCGTGGCTAGAGAAATTGAACTCAGGTGATAAACCACAGTTTTAACAGGGGGCAAACACTTCTTCACACAGGGCCATGTAGTTTTGATTTTGTTTTCCCTTAATAATAAAAAAACCTTCATTTAAAAACTGCATCTTGTGTTATCTTTGACTAATATTTAAATTTGTTTGATGATCGGAAACATTAAAGTGTGACAAACATGCAAAAAATAAGAAATCAGAAATTTCAACACCACTGTGGTGTGTACAGGATATGTGTGATATATATAATATATTATATTATATATATATGATAAAATTACTATGGTTTTGCATTAAGTGCAGTTACTAATAATATTACATGTTCATTTATTGTTTATATAGATTTGACAGTAAAGCACTAAGCTTGAGTTGAGAAGCTTACAAAATGTATTTTATTAACAACAGTAACATGGGCAAAATCTAATTTTTATGTTGAAAAGATATATATTGTACTCTTATTAAATGTACCATTATTGCTCTATAGTCTTATATGAAACTGACCAACAACTTGCTTAACCAACAAGTGATTGTGTGATTTAGTTGCAAATTGAAGAAAAGTTTGTTTTTCAAAGCACTTTGTGATTTTTCTTACTTCATACACAAAAAAGAGCAAAACTGACAAAATCTGATTTCTTGAAGATTTGATATTTTATAATTGTTATTTTATAATTTCAAAATATAAAGGAAAAGGTATAAATGAATGACTAATAAGCCAATAAGTGCTCCTCTGCTGCCATCTACAGGTTATAATGGTGATTTGATGTATTTTTAAATTTTACATAAGTGTTTGTTCACCACAGTATATTTTGGACATCCCATTGAAAATAACATTCAAATTGGATCATTTAGGAGCTTTAAAGTGCTGGAAACAGTTGTGTGAAATGCTTGTAAGTCATTGAAAATAGCTTGAATTTCTCTCTCAAAAGGCTGTACAAACCCTGAAATGAATAATGTAATAACATTCGACTATTTCTGCCACAACATCATGGTTATAGACAGCGTTACCGCTTCTGGTTTTCTACGTCAGCGTTTGATCTGTTTATAACAGAGATTTCTGTGCAGAATTTGAATGCTTCTCACTATTGCTTAGAACCTTTATTCATTCTGCGGCGAATTCAAATGCTTCTCACTGGATCTTGCAGCGCTGTGCTGTAACAGTGTTGCGAAATCAATTATAGTCCCCGAGTAAAGCTGTTCTGAGCTCAGACAAGTTTGTTTGCATCGTGGTCCGAGCTGTTAAACGGTCCGCGCTGCGCAGCTCAAACGAGTAGCAGGATTTTGTTTCGCTATTGTTTCGTTTGCCGTTTGATGTTTCTCAAATGCAACAGAAATGGGAACGTGAGTTGAACAACAGGGTGGTCGCGCCAGTGCGACCGCCCACAAAATGTGACCATTTGGTTGCAGTCTGGAGCCCTAATTAGTCTACAATTATACATAAAATATTATTGAAATCAGACCAATATAGATAATACAAATAATAAAAAATTATAATAAAGATCATGAGTTTCTAATAGTAAAAGATCAACACAAGTGGATGTTTGATTATTTATGTTTGAATACCTGTGGTGTTCTGGATAAAACGGGCCTCTTGAATCACAGCTAGTTTGGGTTGGACGGCAGCAGTGGAAGCAGCAGCAGGGGGCGAGGCAGAGGCAGGCTCTGGCTCCATGGGAACAGGTGAGCCTTCCCGTGATAGGCTGTCGGGGGTCTGCACACCGCTGGAGTGGGCGGAGAGAACGCCCGAGTGATTGGGCGACGCTGGTGCGCTCCTGTCATCAGAGACCAACGCGTCAGGATGCATTTTACATACATTACCACTCGAAAGTTTGGGGTCAGTAAGATTTTTTCAAAAGAAATTAATACTTGTATTCAGCAAGGATGCATTCAATTGATCATAGGGGACAGTAAAGACAAAAGATTTCTATTTCAAATTAATGCTGCTCTTTTGAACTTTCTATTCATCAAAGAATCCTGAAAAACTAAATGTTTCAGACTTTCCACAAAAATACGAAGCAGGACGATTGTTTTTAACATTGATAAGAACATCGTATGCTTAAAGGTCAGTGCTATGACCTTGACCTGGATGAGAGGGGTCCCAGCGGGGTCCTGAAGCACGGGACGCCCCGTGGCCGGCGTTTCCTGAATGCCTGCTCCACGAGTTTGCTCTCAGATGACGGGTCTATCCTCCAGAATGAGCCCTTGCCCGGCTCTTCCTGTGAGCGTGGGACTTTGATGAAGTACCGATTCAGTGACAGGTTATGACGAATCGAGTTCTGAAACAGAGAAATTCATTTATACTGTCAAGTGACATCGTCATCCATCTGATGCATAGATTCTGACAGACATAGTAAGCAAGTAAGTAACTAGTTTTGTAATTTCGTAATTTTTTATAAACTAAATTATAAAAAAAATAAGAAATTAAGTCTGTTCGGTTCAAACAGCATCGTCTTCAGCTGATCTGACGGTGTGGTACTGACCTGCCAGCCTTTATCTGCCGTCCTGTAGTACGGGTAGTTCTTGGTGATGTGTGTGTAGATGCCGTTTAGTGTTAGCTGCTTGTCCTGTGCCATCGTTACTGCCTGAACGATCAACTGAGCATACGAGTACGGGGGTTTGGAGTCATCCTAGAGCAACAGAGACAGATTATTAGAAGATTTGACCTTTCAGATTAACTCATTTAGATTCTATCAATAGTTTTTAGAGTACTTTTTGAGAACACCATTTTTTAATCATAATATGTTAATGCTTTAATGTTTTGTGAAAGAAGCCTCTTCGGGTCAACAAGAGATTTATTGGATTACAAATACAGTAAAAAAAAAAACTAAAATTGTGTACTATTACAATTTAATACTAGTACAATTTAAAATTACTCCAGTCTTCAGTGTGTCACATGATCCTTCAGAAATATATATATATATATATAAATTATGATTTCAGCGTTCAAGAAACATTTCTAATTATTATCAATGTTGAAAACATTTGTGCTGCTGCTTATTTTTGAGATAAACTGAGACATTTTATTTTTCAGGATTCTTTTATGAATAGAAAGTTCAAAAGAACAGCATTTATTTGAAATACAACAATAATGGAACATTATAAAATCACCTTTGGTCAATGTTTAATGCATCCTTGTTAAATAAAAATATACATTCTTTCTTTCTTGCTTTTTTGGTAATCACACTTGCCTGAAACATTTGAATGATCACCATTTCCACAAAAATATTGAAGCATATTAGAATAATTTCTGAAGATCATGTGACACTGAAGACTGGAGTAATGATGCTGAAAATTCTGATTTGATCACTGAAAGAAAACAATAACATATATTGCAAAAGAGTTATTTTAAATTGCAATAATATTTCACAATTTAACTGTTTTACTGTATTTTTATCAAATAAATGCAGCCTTGGTAAGCAATAAGAGATTTCTTTCCAAAACATTAACAAAAATCTTAATCATTCCTCACTTTTGACTGGTATTATAGATGTCTCTGGTTATTACATCTGATAGTGTGTGGTTTATCAGTACAGAAATTGTCACCTTTGGACTGTCTCCTTCTGATGCCTCTTTGTCGTTCTCAGACTGAGAGTTATCATTCATGAGCTGCAGGTCAGGCACAATCCTGCCCAGTCTGTAACCGGACGATCCCGCACCACGCGGACTGGATGGACACGAGTTGGCAGCGCTGACAGAGAAACGACAGAGAAATAAATGTATTACCAAACACTCCAAAACCATCATCTGAAATAGAGCGATGGAAACAGATGGACCGCAGGAGAGGAGGAAGTTTAATTTTCTATGCAGAACAGGAAACTGCCTCATTTGTGTAGCAGCCAAACTCAATTAAATCAATCAAATTAAAGTAGCCCATAAAGGGACAACGCTGCAGCTGCAATTCAAACTCAAACACACAAAATCACCAACTTGAAATGAACAAGAACGTCACAGTTTCTGTTCCAAATGCACTTGAAATCTTTTAAAAAAAGCTTTCATATCATTCTGCTATAAATTATATCTTATCATTCAGCCAGTGTTGTTTTCATTAAAAGTAAAAAAAAAAAAAAAAAAACCCGCTTTGTTCCTGATTGTGTGTGTTGGTGATTAAATGTTTGTTCCTGATGGTGAGTGTTGGTAATGCCGTGTTTGTTCCTGATGGTGTGTGTTGGTAATGCCGTGTTTGTTCCTGATGGTGAGTGTTGGTAATGCCGTGTTTGTTCCTGATGGTGTGTGTTGGTAATGCTGTGTGTGTTCCTGATGGTGTGTGTTGGTAATGCTGTGTTTGTTCCTGATGGTGTGTGTTGGTAATGCCGTGTTTGTTCCTGATGGTGTGTGTTGGTAATGCCGTGTTTGTTCCTGATGGTGTGTGTTGGTAATGCCGTGTTTGTTCCTGATGGTGTGTGTTGGTAATGCTGTGTTTGTTCCTGATGGTGTGTGTTGGTAATGCTGTGTGTTGGTAATGCTGTTTGTGTTCCTGATGGTGTGTGTTGGTAATGCTGTGTGTGTTCCTGATGGTGTGTGTTGGTAATGCTGTTTGTGTTCCTGATGGTGTGTGTTGGTAATGCTGTGTTTGTTCCTGATGGTGTGTGTTGGTAATGCTGTTTGTGTTCCTGATGGTGTGTGTTGGTAATGCCGTGTTTGTTCCTGATGGTGTGTGTTGGTAATGCTGTGTGTGTTCCTGATGGTGTGTGTTGGTAATGCTGTGTTTGTTCCTGATGGTGTGTGTTGGTAATGCTGTTTGTGTTCCTGATGGTGTGTGTTGGTAATGCTGTTTGTGTTCCTGATGGTGTGTGTTGGTAATGCTGTGTTTGTTCCTGATGGTGTGTGTTGGTAATGCTGTTTGTGTTCCTGATGGTGTGTGTCATTAGTGATGTATTTGTACCTGATGGTGTGTGTTGTTTATAAAGTGTTTCCTGATGGTGTGTGTTGTTATAGTGTTTGTACCTGATGGTGTGTGTTATTTATAAAGTGTTTGTACCTGATGGTGCCGGTGGGCGAGGGCAGGGGGCTCATGAGGTGAGCGATGTTATCTGGGATGTTAATGGTTAAAGGGGAGATCTGTGGCTGAACCGCTTTCACCGGAGACTCCAGTTCCTGCTTCTCACGCTTGACGCTTGCCAGCACAGTGAACGTGATCTTGATGTTCGTACTGGGGAACCGAAATGTGCACCTGAGAAAGAGAGAGAAAGCGATTATGCAACTTAAAAGATATAATCGATATTGATCGAACAAGCATCAACATGAACCTAAGAATGAGGTCTGCGGCCAAAACAAAGCTTCACGCTTCCAAAACACATGGGTGGAGCGTTTAAGGTAGAGAAGAGTGCGTTTAACATTTAAAGATAGGTCTAAAATCATAATATCAATCTATCGTTTTTACAAACAATTAACAAAGAAATGCATTCAGCTCATGTTTTACAAATTAGTCCATTACAAGCATTATCCAAGCACATTAAAGCTGTTTACGTGGAAACTGAAATCACAAAAACAGAGAAACTCACAGTTTAGGATGTTTATATGTGCAGTCAGTTCAATAAGTGTAATCGGTTTATTAAACGCATGTAAACACTGTTAACGTGCTTCAAACAGAAGTTTTCTTTGACTAAGATGACTGTGGCAATAAAGCCCAGGAGTATAAGTAGATCCCCAAGTGATGCTAAAATTAACCACCCCTTGACGAAGTAATATTCAGTGTTAACACTAACAGCCCCATGAGTAAACAAGTCACTTCACCCACCAAAACATGAACAAAACACAGCTCACACAGAAATCAGTTATTTTAGCACTGCTAATCATACAGCATTACAATAAGATATCGTGTTCAATAAATAATAATAAAATGTACTAATAAATACATTTTCCAAAATGAAATGCCACTGAAAAAAGCCCTTTATTTTTAAAAGTGAAATATTAATATTGGTATATTTATTATACTAATACATATAATATTTAGATTCATTTTAAAAAAACAAATGATATATATATATATACACATTTACACACAGTAGTGCGGAGAGTTATACCGGTTCCTATACCAAATACCGGTGTTTATTTTTGTAATGATATGAATTTTTAAAATACCGCAAAAAAGTATGTCGCTTAAACAACGTTCGGAACACGACACTGTTTGAAAGAAGTCCCTTTTCACTGTTGCACTGTGGTGATGGAACAGCAGTATGTGTTACTAAGCGTGAAAGTTCAAAAACTGAAGCTGTAGAACTAATAGATACGCTGTATAACACAGAAGAAAAAACTATCCACAGTATTCCACACATTGACCCCGCCAACAAATATTCCACCACCCCCTGCCATTCAGCTCCCGCAATAACAACACACACGGAGCTCGACTGTAGCACTAGATTTGAGAAAACTTCAGACCCTTTTAGCAGCTTTTTCAATAGAATATTCATACTGAACCAAACCTAACGACTTTTTGGGAAAAATAAACCTTAGATATGGTTCAGTTGTAAATTTCGCCAGTGCTGTCCCTCGCGAATGCGAGGTCTGGACTTTCCGGAGAAGTGGTCCCTCTCGGGTCTGTTCTGGTGCAGTGATCGCCAGAAAGGCACCCGCACCGCTGCAGACTCGTAATAAAAATGGAGTGAAAAACCGCGGTTCCTAGCACCTGGCGTATAATGATTGTTGGAAATAGAAATATGAGCGTAGTGCTTATCAAATGCACTTTGTGTTTGTGTTTTTTTTAGTTACTCCGATGCAGGCAGTGCGCGGCATGAGACCAAAAAAGGGACTATAAGCCAAAACAACCGAACATCCACTCTTTAGTGTATCAGACAGTGTCGCGATTATAAATGAGTGACTCCTGGTTAACATGTATTAAAAGGGGTCGTGTTTAGTCACTATTTAGTGTATTTTTTGACAATATTCACTCATCATGACAGTAAAATAGGGCATTATAAGTCAATATACTGCAGGTATAGTAGTTCCTCTCTCAATCAGTAGAAAATATGGGTAACAACCGGTCATGCATGAAAAAAAAAATACCGTCATGTACGTGAAACCGGTATAATTTTGAAAAAAAAAAAAAAATTAGTTGTATAACTTTTGGTCACACTGCCCAGCACTAATATACACACACATCGAGCATATATGAATCTGATGCATTTAGTTTTCCGTCCACGGTAACTTAAATAATCAATAAATAAAAAATAATAATTAAATGCATTAATAAAATCACTAATAATATCCAAAATAATTATAAATAGATAACAATATTAAAATAAAATAAAAAATGCATGTACTCTTCTAACCTTTCTTAATTAGGCCAAGTAAACATTGCTTCAAGTTTTTCCAAGTTATGAATTCTTGACACTGCTTTAGAAAGACTTTGATTTTTATATCAGTTTAATTCATTAACAACTACTTGTTAACCTGAGAAGACAAAAGGGAAAGAAAACACATCAAAACTGGTACATTTCTTAAAGAACACAAGCGCCCCCTTGAAGGAGTTCAGAAATGGTGGAGAGATTTTCCTCTCTGGTGGACAAGGGCCAGTCTCTCCACTCCGGCGTCACGGTCCATATGGTTGGCACTGGGCGCGTTGTTTCTGTGCCAAACCTTGTACTAAACTTTGTGCCAGGCCCCTGCAGACCTCGCACACAGGCCGGCACACATGCACACCAATCACACCCAGCGTCTTCAATTATCCCGAATCCTGCTTATTCACTAACAAATGAAAGAAGGATTTCATTCTGCCTTCGTTCAGGAACAGAGACGGCATTCGTACGTGTCTGGAATAAACACCGTCCTGAGTCAAGTTACGCCCAACATCCGGACTCAACTTTAAGAAACTAAAGCCGTGAGAAGAAACTGTGCTGATTTGAAATCAGTTTTTATTGCTTATGTGATTGACACTTTATTTTCAATTTCAATTTGATCATCAACTTTAGTTTACTTAAAGGCAGGGTAGGTGATTTGGTAAAAAAAAAAAAATTGTCATGCTGGTTGAAAATCTCTTCACATCCACTTAATCACAAAGTTAAGTGGTCTAAATGTACTTATGTCTGTGGAAGGGCGTAGGACCTTAGTATGTATTTGCATACCTCTGTGCACCCTGTTCACGCAGACATGATACGCCTATTGCAGATCGAGCGAGAATGGAAGGCGTTATTATTGTAATATTATGTGCTTTGTACTGTAATGTTTTCTCAGCGGTGAATGAGACACGAGGTAATTTGACAGCATTGAAGCCGTCTCTCATCGCGTCGCTGCTTAGCCTCTGCTTATTTTCAAGGCTTTTAATGTACTCTCATTTAAAAAAAAAGAACTTTAATAAAGTTTCTTACTTCTAACAAATACGTTTTCTGCTCAAAACTAACCAAAAATAAATAGTTTATAATTTTCGCACAGGAGAGACTTAGCGTTGTTTCAAAACAAAGGGAAATATATATCGTTATCGGTATCAGCTATTGGCCAAAATTATTTGAAAAATATCGGCATATCGGCAAAAATCTAATATTGTGCATCCCTACTTTTAAAGAGCTTTTTCAGATTTACAGAAACCTTTTTTTTTTTTCGGATCTTCTAAGTAGGGCTAGGCGATTTTGCAAAAAATTTAAATCTCGATTTTTCCAGTATGTTTGACCGATTCTCGATTTTTTAAGATTTTTAACTAGTCAACTTAAAAATGTAACCACAACATGATTCAAGTAACTTTTTCTTTATAAACCCTCAGTTAAAGACAAATTTATTCTAAGTGCAGCACACATGAAGTTGTCAACATGGTGTAAATGTAAAATTCACTTGTTAAATATCTTTGCAGAAAAGATGCAAAAACTACAACTACATATTGTACAAACTTGTCTTATACATATTATGTGTTCACAAATAATACGAGGAAAATTCTTCTAGAAAATCTCAAAATTCAAGGACCTGCTGAAACAGTTGTCATTGAGTCTGTCCTGTGCACTTCAACTGTCAGCTAATGTCTGCTACCAAATCAGACATCAGAAGACTACAGAGAACGGTTCGGACTGCTGAAAGGATTATTGGTGCTCCCCTGCCCACCCTTCAAGAAATGTATACATCCAGAGTGAGAAAAATGGCTCAGAAAATCACTCTGGATCCATCACATCCAAGCAATCTCCTTTTTGAACTTTTGCCATCTGGCCGGCGCTTCAGAGCCACAAATACCAGGACAGCCAGGCACAAGAACAGTTTCTTCCCCCAGGCAATCTACCTAATGAACAGTTTCCCACATTATGCAAGGGCTGGACAATAATTCATTATCAATATGTATCGCGATATAATTTTTTTCAATAACGGTGATATGATTTTTAAACACATTTACAATATTCTGATATACATTACCAGTGTTTCCCATACACTGATTTATTTGTGCCGTTTGACTTCGTTGAATAAACATGAGAACTGCACGTTTCAAAATCATAACACGGCGCGGGTGTTTTATATGAAAGTATCTCTGAAGGGAACCGACTGTCTATAGAATAGTTTCGATGGCATTTTCATTTTATCTGATAAAGTAGCGTTCATGAGCGGAGCTGCTTTGATTACAGCCATTACTGGAGAAACCGCTAGTTTTATCACTCTAAAAGCACCTCCTGCTGGCAGAGAATCAGTTTTCATTTTAAATAAGCCCGTCTCCAGCAACGTTTCCAGCTTTAGTTGTTGTTCAATTTTTTTGTTTTCTACAGCGACTCGGAACACTTTATATACCCTTTTTTCTGGCTGAAGCACAATTGTTTCAATCTATAACAATAATCAGCCGCCCTACACTACCAGTCAAAAGTTTTTGAACAGTAAGACTTTTAATGTTGTTTTAAAAATTTTTTTTTTTACGAATTCTCTTCTGCTCACCAAGCCTGAATTTATTTGATCCAAAGTACAGCAAAAACAGTAAAATGTTGAAATATTTTTACTATTTAAAATTGCTTTCTATTTGAATAGATTTTAAAATGTAATTTATTCCTGTGATCATACATAGCTACATTTTCAGCATCATTACTCCAGTCTTCAGTGTCACATGATCCTTCAGAAATCATTCTAATAATCTGATTATCATATTTAAAACGGGAGTACATTTTTTTCCAGGATTCCTTGATGAATAGAAAGATCAAAGATCAGCATTTATCTGAAATAAAAAAACTTTTGTAACATTATACAATATTGCCATCAGTATATATATATATAATTTTTTGGGGGGGAAAGAAATTATAGAAATTAATACTTTTATTTAGCAAGGATGCTTAAAATTGATCAAAAGTGATGATAAAGGCATTTATAATGTTACAAAAGATTTCTATTTCAGATAAATAGTGTTCATATCGATATCGGAATTATATTGTATCTACCGAAATTAAGAAATATATCGTGATATCAATTTTGGCCATATCGTCCAGCCTTACATAATGCCAATAAAAAGTGCCATTAACCTATATTATGTTACACATCCATCTAGATACACCCCTGCATCTCATTCTATTCTATCCATTATATCATCTATAGAACAACTGTACAATTACTTATTTTTCGATTTATTTTCAATATTTGTCTATTTATATTAAGTGGTATATTTTTTTTTATTCTTATCTTATTTTAGTTGTCTGGGTTTTGTTGTTTGTTCTGGTATTGGAAGCTATGTCACTAAAACAAAAGTCCTTGTATGTAAATTCCTGCATATTGGAAAAAGCACTTTCTGATTCTGAAAATGAGGTATAACACCAGTAGACTTCTATTAACTATAAATGTTCTGTAAAAACAACAGCAGCTTTCAGCCTGTCACCAATGATGAACAGAAATATCAGACATACAGTAGGAGTTCTTTACAGGTTTTTTCTTTCGAATTGCACTGCTTTGCCATTGTTTTTCTCTGTAAAAATGGAGTGTTGACTGTTGCGCTCGCGTCTTTTGCAGCATCTCATGCATGAAACGGCATTCTAAAAACACTGCGCTCAAATAAAAAAAAGTTCACTTCCATCTCCTTGCATGTTTGACCTATTCCACTGCCCGCGTCACATCTTTGTCAACACAAAAGCGCATTCTGTGTGAATGGCACTTTGCCTATATTTATGGTCCTTCACAGAGCACGTCAAAAGTGAGCGGTTAATCACATGCGCCGACATGCGGTTGGTTGGATCATTCTTTTCTCTTTACTGTTATCACCGACCATATTGTTAAAGTGTCTAATTCAAACATTTGGTAATATTTCTATTGAAAATCGCGATTCCTCGATTTCTAAAAAATAAAACGGTGGCAAAATATTAAATCAAATTAATCAATAAAATCGGAAAATCGCCCGAGCCTAATTCTAAGGTGCAGTTCAACATTAGACGCGAAGCGCATATGCGCATCACGCCACTCGCTCTAGATTACTCGCGGCATGTTTTTCGTGTCACTCGCGCAATTAAAAACAGGAGATAACTACAATCGCTGTTTTGTACCTGTTGTCAAAAAGTCCCAAATACAATGGAAAGCCAAACGCCGACGTGTCTGGGTTCACAGCACCATCCAGAAGAGGATGAATAACGTTAGGATCCTGTATTAATGTGTGTTACATTTTACTACTGTATATATACACACTGATATTACTATTATTTTTATTATTGATAGCAGCATCTCCGTAGCCATGCTAATAAAATACAACTACCACTACAACTGATTTTAATTGTTTTCTATGCTCCAGACCTATATAATAACAGATGGCTGCAATAATGCTCTCTTCTATTGTCTGATTCAACCAGACGTGCCTATAAGCTCTTCGCTGATTGGCTACGCGTCAGGCGAATTTTCCGCTTGAGTTGAAATTTTTGAACTTGCGCGAAAGATGCGATTGAGGCGAATATCTCGCGTTTGCGGCAAACGCGTCGCGCATTTCGCATCATTCGCGTCGCCTGGCGCGAATTCACCTCTATTCGCATCTTTGCATTGACTTTGTATGTAATCTACTCGCGTGAATAATTAAATTCGCGTTTGGTGTGAACGCACCATAAGTTCTGGTCATCTGGACTTTCAATATAGTGACAAAGATTTTTGTAAAAATATCTTACTTGCATTTCAAAGATAAAAATATATTACTTGAATTATCACATCTCTTTGACTATCAACATTTACATAAACACTCAGTATTCAGCACTGATACTTAGTTGTTAATTACAACATAACTCATTTACAAACTTAGTGACTCAGAGGTACAATAGGAAATTGAAAACACTTACGAAAAACTGAAGTACTAGTTTTTAACAAATGCATTTCGGAGAAGCAAAATAATTATTCTCATGTAAAATATCGAGACTCTTTCAATAAACATTCATTAAACTTTGCCAGCTGTCTTTGTCAGATATCCAACAATTGTTCCGTTCATGCAAATTGTAATTAAATTATTCAGGACTGAATGTTAAATGTGTTTCTGCTCCAGGCAGCCATTCCGAGCACAATCCTGTCATGGCAACTACGAGGTGCTCTTTAAAACAGGAATGCTGGGATCTCAAGCCCTCACATTCCTCCCTGTGGGTGGTGTGTGTGTGACCCGAACAGACTTGTTCCCATCTTACCCACAAAACACCAGAACAGTTTCTACAAAAATACTCTACAGATCTCACACAGGAAGCGTGGTTTAACCAAACAACCAAAACTTTGCTTTGTTTTTCTTGGTAAAATTCCCAAAAAATAGTGGCTGAAAAGTAAAAGTGAAAAAATGCAAACACTCAAGTTTTGGCAAAATGATTTTTCCCCATTAGATTTTAGCACCGAAGAGGTCCAGTGACATGCTACAGCTTTTACCATGGTAAAACAGTGAAAGTTTTCACTTTAAATGGCATTGAAGGTATTTGAGTATTCAGACTACCATTGGTCTGCACCACTCAACACTAAAAGCTGAGGAAACATGCCAAGCTTTCCACTCTTTACAAACTGAGTTTAGAAAAAATAAGACAGTTAACACGACATGATGAGATTTTAGACAGAATTCAAAATTCTTACTGGATCACTTTCAATTCAATTAAACTTTTAGCTTAACAGAAAATTAATGTTTACCCCCAAAAATAATACCCTTACCGGATCATTTTGAATTCATTTGAATTTGTTTCAAAGCAGCTTTACAAAAAAAATGCATGTTTACCCCCTAAATAATAAACCTACAGGATAATTTTTCAGTTAGTTTTAAAATGTTTTACAGAAAACTCTACTTCATTTTGCCTGCGTCGACTAACCAGGACGTGGCGCATTTCACGGACAAGAATCCATAAAACACATTATTTTCCAAGGCCTCATGATATATTAAACCAGTTTAAAAATCATAATTAAGCATAACTGTGAATTCACAAATGCTACGATTTAATTAAATAATTATGTGTGATGCAGTTATAGGCGTGTAGGTTAAGTACGTGCGTCTCACAGCGGCTCCGTTCACTGTAAATGCTGTTCCACAGGAACTGTTATTGTTTACATGTGTGGAGCATCTCAAACTCCATCTGTGCATGTTGTTGTGAGTTTGGGTTTATTATAACGTTCATCTGGGAACGCAACATGTGCCATTTCATCAGATTTGTAAGGTAAATCATTTATAAATCCACGCAAACACAGGAGAATACATCATTATCTCACGGTTTCAAAATAAAAGCTCAAACCCTCACACTGAGTTTACACGTTTTGATGTCCACATATTCATAATAGTGTAAATGTCATAAAGAAATGGCCAAATATTAAACATTAAGTGGACATTTGAATTAAATGATGCTTGGTAAATATTAAACAAGTATTAGATTGCACAGTAATGTGTAAAAACAATCGTCAGGCCGTTGGCGTCCCCTGCAGGCCTTTGTTGTAATGCGTGATGTACATTAGCTCTATTCCACTGATCGATTAATATAGATTATATTCTATATTTTATAATATCATAGATTCAGTGGCTCCATTACATTATAATACAGTATTTTAAAAGTTGTGGTCAATAAAACCATATGATTTCTTGCTTTTGATACTTTATTTGAACTAATTATGATTGCCTCATTGCTATTATATATGCATTAAGAACATTTCAGTTGCGTTGCTGTCTGTGGAGGGTCAGACAGCTCTCAGATTCAATCAAAAATACCTTAATTTGTGTTCCGGAGATGAACGAAGGTCGTACGTGTTGAATTTTTGGGTGAACTAACCCTTTAAGCTTCACAAGTATACATGCGTACAACAGCTACAGCAGAGAAGGAGAATGGAGTCAAAAACGAGTTTACGTCATTGGCAGGGGTGTATGTGCTCAAAGACGGACCAAAGCACCAAACCCTAACGCTTTCCAGACAGAAACAACCCCATTCCCAGTGACTCACGGCCTTACAACAGGAAAAAAGTCACCATGCCGTTTTATAACAGATATTAAAACCTGACTCACTCATCCATCATTCTAGTCTTGTCTACAGCCATGACAGTAAACCTAGACTTAGACTCAGAGGAAAAAAACAGGACTACAAAAACTAAGGCATATTTGACCTATAAAATGATCAAGTCATTAGTAATTATAATTATTATTTTTTTCTGTAAAATATTTTCTCTGCTTGAATGCAACAGCTGTTTGGTCAAAATAACGCTTCCTCTGACAGAAGGAAGACAAACACATATATAAAAAAAACATTCAAACTTATAAAAAAAAAAAAAGTTTAGCGTATGGTTCATTTATTAAAATAAAAATGGACAACAATTTCTACGTGAGGAGAACTGTATACTAAACACTTTCAAAGAAGGTCAAAAAGCTCTTAACTCTTTAATGAAAGGAATAATTAACTGACTAATTTCTTCTATTTACACTTGCAGATTAATCTCGTTGATACAATTTTATAAATATAAAATACAAAACAAAATCTCGATCGTAACAAACAAAACCAACAAAAAGAAAACACCTACTAAAAAGAAAGACAAAACTCACACTACTAAAAAATATTTATTATTACCTGCATGTGCCTAACATTAACCCTTTAAGCCCGAGCAACGCCACGAAAAAAATCTAAATTCAAAATAACTTACTAGCAACACTGAATGGAATAACACAATTAGTATCATTTAAGCTTAGAATCTTTTTAATGAATTACGGTTTTTTTCATCATCTCTTAAACGAGCGCTAAAGCAGTACCTCTAAACAGGGGGTTGTCTACTTTAGGACAGCCCCCCCCTCCCCCAAGTTTGGTTAATTTCACTCGCGCCCCACCAACATTCTAGTTGGTCGCAGTGCCATGCACTTAATGCCTTATCTGCGGTCGTTCTGGGTGCACATTAATAGTGAATTAGAAGCGCGTTAACTGCATGATTAACTATAGGTTAAAGAGATTAAAATACAGGTACGTAAGTTAACAGGTTAAAGTATCAGTTTTGATGTTAATATTTATTCATCATCCTGTTGAACTTAACAGTATTTTCCTTCTTGTTATTTCATAGAGAGCTTCAAAGAAGACAGAGAAAGCCAGAGTCTCAGGTCAGCTGTCACCTGAAGAAGAAGAAGAAGAAGTGAAAATGCATGTGCCCTGTTTATCAGTATCCTTATGTTCATTGGGTAAAAAGAAAAACAAAATAAACAAAGTACAAATTAATTTGGCTGATTCCCTAAGGTTTCTATAGATATCGCGATATATCGATATCATGAATTGTTTTGGACACAATAACTGTGGTGTGAAAAATCTAATATCGTGACAGCCCTAAGCACCAGGTTTACCGGATTCAATGTGATGGCTGAGCCTGTTTCTGAGATGATAACATGCCAATCTGTGGTTGGATTTCTGACACGGCTAATCGTAAATCATTTTACACTATCAATAAGCGTGACCAGGGTTGCCAGGTTTTCACAACAAAACACGCCCAATTGCTACCCAAAACTAGCCCAAACTAAAAGCGCGGCAGTATAGCCCAATTCTTGGCAACACTGATACTCGAGCCAACTCTGCTCTAACTGTCGATTAGCAGTGGGAGTCAGATTGCCCCCTATTGAATGGCTAAATATTTGCTGACTCATATTCATAAATCCTCAAGGGAACGTCTCTGAATTAACTTATGCTCGAGCCCCCCTTGACAGGTGCTGGCGCCCCCCTCAGGTTGAAAACTCCTGCTCTAAACCGAAGTGTACCGCGGGCGGGACACCCCCCTTCGCGACAATATTACTAATCATATTTTTCAAACCCCTGCCTTAATCAACAAAAAGTGGATATAATTTGAAAGCTTAGAGTCAGAGCTCTGATTAACTCCAAAGTAGTGCCGAGCTATTTGCTGATAAATGACAAAAAAAATCGTAATTTAGAAAATATGTTTTTGTGCCATTTACTCTAATATGTCAGAAACATCATACAGCTCAGATAGTCATGTGTCATATTTGAAAGGTCTCATCGAGTAGAATAAAACAAGCATAATTGTTTGGGGCTTTGAATAAACTGGTGCTAGTTTTTGTAAAAGAAGTCACCCCCAGAGAAAATAATATATTGATGTCACCTTTTTACTTGTAACTTCATAAAACATAATCAGATCGTGGAACATTAGGCACCATTATTTAGAGCAGATTCTTCTGATTAGAAAGAGCCCAAAGCTTTTATAACTGTAAATAAATTTAAGTGTGTATGACACACTTAAAAACAGAACAGTTTTTAAAATTCCTTCAGGAGTTAAGAGCTAAACAAAAAGGCCCGTTTTGTTACAAAATACTGTAACCTTTGGATACTTTATGCTATCACCACAAAATTTGAAACATACACAGCTAACATGCTGGGGATCATCATCAAAAAATAATATATAATAAATAATAATTTCCCTCCTACCTTATTTCTTTCCTGAGATATTAAATGTCAAATAAGAAAGATATGAAAAATTTCCCTTAAGCACACTAATTTTTCATACGCTTTTATCAGCTATTTCTCAGCAGGAGAATGTCCAAATTAAATAATTTTTTTCCACTGAAAGTACAGAAAGTTTTCTTTCAAACGATACCAACCTTTTGACTCTCCTTGCTACAGTCTTCGAGTTATGAGTAGGGTTGGGTATCGAAAACCGTTTTTTTCCCAAGAACCGGGTATTCGATAAGATGCGTGCATTTCGAATCTGCTAAACGATTCCTGCGTTCGCATTTTAATGTGATTAAAGATGATTTAAGTGCAGGAATGGAAAGAACTCGGCCCTGTTTGCGTGCAGCGCAACCGAAGTGTGAGCACAGAGACGAGGTCACGGTACGGGTTCCCGTTTGTTTCCGTTTTCGAACCGTTCCGTGTATTTCCAATGTAAAAAAAGCTTGTTTCGGGCCGAAACTGACTTAGTTCATATTTGTCGACCAATATGCAGAAAACTACGTCAGTATATCATCATAAACACAGCTGTTTTTGTCTTACGTGAACGTAAACTGATGAGAAAGAAAACACACATGAACAGTATTTTTAGATCATTTAATTTAAGAGACAGCAGCCTAATAAACGCGCTGCCTGTCATTAATGTTAATCAAAGAACAAAAGAAAATCAGTCACTGATCTTGACTGAATATATTTAATAAATTTAATTAATCTGTAATCTATTTTGTTTATGAAAAGAAAACTATGCAGTGTTTTTAAACTTTTAATTACAGTTTCCCTTAAAAATACCCTCAGGACTTAAAGGGTTAAACAATGTCACAGAACAGTGACAGGCAAATGTGCTTTTAAATTATTGAAATATTAACTTTAACTAAATACTTTAGGTCAAAGGTTTTAGGCTGACAAAAATAAATTGCGAATCTCTAAAGGCTGAAAGAGAGTCTGAGAGACTGAAATGCTTTTTTCAAAACTCTTTCATCCTCTGCATCTTCACTGCAATCAGTGGATTCACAGTGTTCTCTGAGACAGCGCAAACTCCCTCACAGACGACTGTCTGTTTCTTTCCAGAAGGTCAGTAGAGGTCAGTGTTTGGCTTTCTCTGGGTTCAGCAGAGGTGCATTTGTTTAGCATAGTCTTTTAAGACATATTACAAACCAAAGAGCTTCTCCTGCTTTACCTGACACCTCACGTAAAACCATCACAATAAAACACAGAAACGCTGGGAAAAACACCACCTGGACTGAATGACTGATTTGGGACAGCATCAGTTGTTGACTGTGGCATTAAGTCAAGACTCAGCAGCGTGATTACATGATGAACGGCCAAAAATGTCAAATCTAAATGAGGATGCTTTTCACATTTCACCATGTTTAAATCCATTACGCAGATTTTCCCAAACAAAGTGGACAAAAAAAATGCTGGAAATAAAAGTGGTTTCTGTCCTTTCCTCGTCATGTCATCTGTGGAAACGTCAGCAGCTCTTTGTGCTGACAGAGAGCCAATCACAGCGAAACTCTGCTCTAATTATACGCTCTTTAGCTTCTTGATCAATATTGTAACTCAAAGTGTCTCTACCTGAAACGCGCTGTCCATTATAGTCCATACAAACCATCTGGATGTCCTGAGCGTCTCAGCGGGTGCGACGGATTGATTTCTTGCTAATTACGGTATGTGGACGCAGCTCTTTTCTAATCTTCAGAGAAGTGGCAGTCTAATTAGCACAACATCCAGCACACTAACAACTTTAAAGACACGCAAAACTGCTGGTTAAGGACCGGCATTTAAAAACTACCTCAGTTGCCGCCCTTTCGTGTGTCAGTGTCCGTCCTCCTCTCCGCCGCCCGTTGGTCTTGGTTCGTCCCCGGACCCTCCTGCCTCTCCTCCCTCTCTCTGCCTGCGGCCCCGTCCTCCCCCCCCCCCCCCCCCCCCCCCCCCCCCCCACACCCCCCCCCCCACCCCCACCTCCCACCCCACCCCCCCCCCCCCCCCCCCCACACACACCCCAAAAATTTTAATTTTGTCATCATTTCCTCACTCTCAAGTTGTTCCAAACCTGTATGAGTTTCTTTCCTTTGCTGAACACAAATGAAGATAGTTTGAAGAATGTTGGTGACCAAACATTTGACGGTATCCAATGACTCCCAAAGTATTTTTTTGTCAAAGTCAAAGTCTACCGTCAGCTGTTTGGTTACCAGTATTCTTCAATACTGGTGTTCAATATATGGTGTTCTACAGCTGAAAGAAATTCATACAGATGATATTACGCAATGATATTACGCAGCGCCTGAAAATAGTCCCCAGCTAGGTAACTTCCAATGTGACTGGCACTAAGTTTGTGTAGTTGGTTATGTTGACAGAAGTTAGCCTATTTTCAGGCGCTGCGTAATATCATTGCGCCTGCTGCACCCATGGTACGGCAGCAAAGTTCCTTGATTATTACGTCGGAATGAGAGTATAGTTCCTAGCCATATTGGCCTAGAAAATCGCAACTTTTCATTTTACGTCGGTCTTAGTACACGATGTAATTACAGAAGAGTCAAGTTTTAAATAGAAAAAATATCGAAACTCTTTGGTCATTTTTGAGCGAGATGCTAACGGTCTAATCAGATTCAATGATCTATGCTAATGCTGCGTTCAAGTCCTCCTGGGACGTTCGTACGAGTTGACAAGTCGTAATTACGACGTCAGGTGCGTTCAAGTCAGTTTAGTCGGCACAAGATGGCGGTGTACCTTCTTTTAATAAATTACAAGAAAATATAACAGGGTCCGTTAACTCTGCTTATAGAAAATGAAGAAAGAATTCGCATCAGGTGTGTTTTGAGTTTTTAATATTTGTAAAAAGTAATTTATGAAGCCACTTTAAACTGTATCGCATAAAAACTATAAATTTAAACAAAAATTTACCATCAACTACAAACGTTGCATCCATCGATTCCGCCATGTTTCTCATTGACACGCCCCCAACTCAGAAATTTGGGGCTTAAAGAAAATTTTGAGTTTCCCACTCGTAATAACGACTTTGTCATTATTGTCAATAATGACTTTGCGTTCATGTGCGTTAACTGTAAATACGATCTATCTGACAGGACTGAACGCACCATAAGCTACAGCTAAACGTGCGAACGCCAGAACGGAGATCGCTGACACGGATCGACAAACGGTTAACTCAACTGGTTTAAACTATATGGGGAGTTTGGAAAATTAGCCTATTCAAAAATAGTGGAGTGTCCTTAGGGTAAATGATGACAGAATTTTACATTTTGGGTGAACAATCCCTTTAAGTCACTTTGGATAAAAGGAATACAAAATGGAATGGTCACAGAATTCTGCAAAATTTGGATGATTAAATCAAATGTAGGGGTGCTACTGAAAAAAATGAATTTGCAAATGTGTTTTAAATATTAAAACAGAAACAACCCAAAAAACACAATTTCAAAAAAAGATTTTTTTGTAATATATCTATATATATATATATATATTAATATATATATAATAATTTTATATATAATTTTATGCCACTACACCATTTTAATGTTTAATTACATTCAAATTTCACTATTTTAAAGAATAATTCCCCACCCAAAAAGAAAATTCTGTCATTTACTGCCTCAAACCTGTAAAAAAGAGAAGAATGTGGGTGAACTAACAGGGACAGTTGACGGTAGCCATTGACTTCCATAGCATAGAGGAAAAAAAACTAAAGAAATCCATGGCTAGCAGCAACTGTTTGGTTACCAACATTCTTCAAAATATCTTTCACAGATGAAAGAAACTCATTACAGGGTTTGGAACGACATGAGGGTGTGTAAATAATGACAGAACTTTCATTTTTGGTGAACTATCCCTTTAATCGAGTCAACATCCTTTCTGATTAATAAAAGGTATTTTAAACCACACTAAAGTGGAAATACTAATTGGGAAACATGTTTTAACAGATTTTATAGCAGCCCTAGCTTTAAAGAGATATGTTGGCGTAAAAAGACGTATTTACATTTCGGAAGCCACTTCTGTCTGTCAGCACAAAAGACATCGAGAATCTTCTGCAACTCCATACGATCAAACAAAACATGCAGGCTTCCTTATTAGAAAGAGCAATTAGTCCAACTGATGTGCTCACTCACTCTTAAATGTGACACCGCATATAGATGAACATCTCGAGGGGGTCTAGCGGGCGGGGGGGGGGGGTGTAAAGTCGTGTAAGAATTCCACAGAAACATTTCGCAGGGCAGAACAATGGCTGTGCACAAAATTGCTTTTAAGGCTGGCATTGTAGGGTGCAACAGATGCGTTGTTATATTGAGATATGTGGGTCATGTGTTAAAAAAAAGCAAAGGGATAAGTGTGCACTACAGTCGTGCTCGACTTTATGATGTGCGAAAAAAGAAAAAGATACCCGAGAGGTACAAATCGACACTGCAAAATAATTCGGAAATACGCTGGCTAGCTGTGGGTGAGACTTAATACAAATCAGACATTCACAACAGATAATGCACCATCCAAAGGTCGACTTCAGGATAATGTCAACACACCCAGATGTCCAACATCTTCAAGACAAACAAATAATGAAAAAGTAAACCTTCCTAACTGACAGTCTGTGCTTTTCTGAGACGCACCAAAAAATAGCACTTAAACAAAGAGCATACGGATGCATATAATCAAGATACAACTCCTAGTTAACACAATCTCACCATCTCAGTATGTCTACACATTCTTTCATAACAAAACACATTTTCTCTTTCAGGCACATTTCTGACAAATATAACAGGTGATATTTGCATGCATATTTCTGAATATGCATGTAAATTAAAAACCAAGGGAGCTGCCTACCTTTGACAGCATCTTTGTGGCATTGCCCATGATGCCTAAAACTGATGCCGCTGACACACAGAGAGCAGTTACCATCTTTGGTTAAGAAACAGCTTCACAAACAATCTTTTCAACTACACAATATGAATGACTGTACGACAGAAATAATACTATCACAGAAATACCGGGATGAAAGTTTATAATTCAGATTATACAAACATTGATGTCTATGGTAGCGCGACCAAAATAGAGCAAAGCCGCGTTTGAAAGTAACTGCCACATAACGTTTGTCGATTGCATTGTTTCGCCACTAGGTGGCGAAAAGTGACTTAAAGGGGTCATATGATGCAATTTCAAGTTTTCCTTTCTCTTTGGAGTGTTACAAACTGATTGTGCATAGATAAGATCCATGAAGTTGCAAAGACTAAAGTCTCAAAACCAAAGAGATAGTCTTTATCAAAGTTAAGACACTGCCACGCCCCCCCTAAAAGGCTCGTTCTAACACGCCCCCAAATACCTACGTCACTATGTGGGAAGATTTGCGAAGCGCCCAAATGTGCACGCAATGAAAGAAGGCGTGGTTTCAGTAACCGTGTTAGTGTTGAAGCAGAATGTCAGGGAGACGCTGTGTGTTTTAGGCGAAAGCAATAATCACTTTATTTGGCTCCGAAAGAAGTAGAGGCATTTAGGAATCTTTAAGATTACTTACAACCGAACAGCAATGCATTTTATGGACGATCGTTTCGTGAACCTTGGAGAGGAGGTGATTCTGACTTTGCTGTGACAATCTGGTGCTTCTGAATCAGCTTCTGTTTTGTTATTAGTTTAAGTATTTGCTATTGAATGTTCAAATGCGGAGTTTTGCGCATGGGTGTGTGGTCGTGAGAGAGAGAGAGAGAGAGAGACAGGGGTACATCACAGTGGAGTCCGCTGTCTTAACCGTGGCTTGTGTACTGCACACATACCAGCTTCATCACTGTGTCTGTCACGCGACTCTGTTCCCCTTTCGGGCTCTGTCTTACATTTATTTTGAAAGATGAAGCTATGATTATGGTAAGGGGCGTTACATTTACAACGAGCGCTTGCGGTGTTCGGCCAATCACAAAGCACTAGGTCAGCTGGCCAATCAGAGCAGACCGCGCTTGTCAGAAGGAGGGACTTTGTAGAAAACGAAGCGTTTGAGAGGCGGGGCATAGATGACCTACAATAATGTACAGTATTTGATAAATAATGTGTTTTTTGATCATTTAAAGCATGTCAACATATTTTGTTACACCAAATACACAAAATAATGATCTTTAAAATAGCATCAAAAATGTATAATTGAATGAATCATTTATTCAAGAGAATCGTTCAAAAACACTGATTCAAACTTTTTCATAATTTTAATATTAAATTGGTGTATTAAATATATTTTAAATACATATTACACTACCAGTCAAAAGTTTTTGAACCGTAAGATTTTTAAAGGGGATCGTGAATCGTGCAGCTCTACCTACAATGCTGCACGCGATGCCCCAAACGGCTGCATTAACCCCCAACATGCTGCACACACCTATCATGGCCAAAAATGCTGCCACATACAGTACACCTATGATGCCCCAAACTGCTGCAGCATGTGCCTGTGACTCCCAAAATTCTGCAAAATGTCCACTGTTGCCCTAAATTGCTGCTACACATACCCAAAAATATTGCATGCAACTATAACAACCCAAACCGCCGCAAGCACCTGTACCTTCCCAATAAATCTGTATACCCATGATGCCCCCAAAAATGTTGCTTTACGTGCATGTGACGCTCTAATCTGCTGCAGTATACACCTATGACACCCCCAAAATACTGAATGCACCTATGGTGCATAAAATGCTGCTTCATGCATCTGTGACGATGCCCAAACATATTGCATGCACCTATAACCCCAAATCCACTGTAAGCACCCCAAAATGCTGCATGTGCCTATGACTAACAAAATGCAGCATGCACCCATTGTTGCTCAAAAATGTTGCTACACATGCCTGTGATGTCCAAAAATGCAGTTACATGCATTTGTGATGATGCACATACACTACATGCACCTATAAGAAACCAATCTGTGCTACAAGTACCTACGATGCACCCCAAAATGCTATTGCACACACCTACTACGCCCCAAAATTGATACACGTGCCTATGACTCCCAAAACGCTGCATGCACCTATTGTTGCTCAAAAATGATGCTTATATCAATAACACCCCAAACTATTGCAAGCAATGTCCTGAAAAAAATCTACATAGCCATGATGCCCCCCAAAAATGCAGCTACACGCGCATGCAATGCTCTAATCTGCTGCAACATCCACTTATGACACCCCCAAAAAACGCCGCACTCGCCCCCTGTCGATGAAAAATGCTCGACACATCCGTCACGCCCCAAAAACGTTCCAAGCACCTGAAACGTTACACGCACACGTGTAAAAACGATGCTGCACACAATGAGCACCAACATGACGCCTGCGAATGCTGTCTAGCTAGGCAGCTCACTAGGGTTTGAGACACGGCCCACAGCGCGCTCGTGAAAAGCCGAACTAAAACAACATAAGACACTACCGTCTCCCGGTTCTGCTGCATCACAACACACCAATAACGCGAAGGCGATGAGGTTGATAGCACAGAGAAGATGAAGGTTATAATAACTCACACTCGCGGCAGCTGCAGGGGTGGCGCCCCCCGCCGCAGAAACACCCCGTCCACGAACACCCCGTTTTTGCCCAGACAGCGCAGATAAAACTCTCCCGAGCCCGTGTCCTCCGCGGCGGCGGTGAAGATCTCCAGATGCCTCGGAGATGAGCTCAGTGGCCCATTCTCCGTCCACCGAGCCCTTCGACTGATTTCCGACCGACCGTCCCGAGCGCTTCTTCGATCACATACTCACACCTCGCCGGCCCCCTCCAGGCGGCCCCACCGGCTGCCTTTTAAATCTTTCCGCAAACACGGGACGGGCACGCTAAATATGAATGGAATATGAAGGGGGTAAAACGTTTAACCGGTGCCCCGACCGGAGACACCATCCATCAGCGCGGCGACCTCGACCCACCGCCGCGATTCACCGCCAGGGACAGGGAAGGGGGCCTTAGCCCCTCAAAGCGCGCTGGTGGAAGGGGGCGCTGTGATTGACAGCAAGGCGAGCCATCAAGAGACGCGCTAGGGGAGCGGTAATCCAATCGCCAACCAATGACTCAGGAATATGGAAAGCCATGCTGAGTGAAGGTCGTTTCCGTGCTTCAACACGCATGCGTTTGGAGAGTTCAACATGGACTGGGAGATTTGTCATGACTGCAATGGCTTTATGATAATTATTAAGGGCATATTAAATGATCGAATAAACAGTTTTAAAAGAAAAAAAAATACACTTTACCCTTTAAGACTTTGCACTCTATTTTTGTTTTCTAGCTTGTTTTCTTTAAAAAAAAAACCTAAAACTAAGCTTTCTCTATTCATGTCTTTTTCATTTATTGATATGCATTAACAAAAACAACTATTTGTTTTTCTAACGGCTTGTTTTTCTTCTTTTTTTTTTTTTAATCCTCTTACACTTCATTCTTCTAATTTGTTTTCCTTTTTATTTACATGGCCTAATCAACAAAAAACCCAACTATTTTAGTTCTAACTGCTTGTTGTTCCTATTCTATTAACACTACTTTTTCTATTCTGTTTTCTTTGTATTTATTAGCTGTATAATTATATACAACTGCGTTAAGCTGACTCAGACGTCCTCATTTGGATAACAGCGTCTGCTAAATGACTAAATGTAAAGAAAGTATGATCTAATATAATACTGAAGTATTTCATAAAATACAAACAGCCTAAAATCGTGTAAAATAGAAGGATTATGCTTTATTCGCGTTTTTCTTGTGCGTATTAATTGCTTTGGGAATTTGAATGCGCAGCGATCTTGCCAATAAAAGCACCTTTACAATTGACTGTAATTCAATGTCGCCAAAAACGGAAGTTCATAATTCATAAATGTGATTTAATATAATTAACCAAGGTTTTAGCTCATCGTCCATTTTATATAGTCTAATTATTAAAGTTTGGCACATTTTTACCCGACATGCATCTATCTTCATAAAAGCGTATGTATCTTTAGAAAAGAGTTTAGCCTAAAGCCTAAAATCCCATTGAAGCCCACTCCGTGCTTTATGCCTCTCCACGCCTGCAGTCTCCGAGTCCCCCAGAATCCTCAGCGCCGCCAGCGTGCTGTTTTGGGCATGGAGGTCATGAGCACAAACGAGTTTATTCGAGTATATTGTTAGTAGCCTACCGTAGTGATGGTGCTAGTGGAACCATGCTTTTTGGATAGGTTTTTAAATGCGACAAATGTTCTACTATGCCATACGATAGGCCTGCCATAATCAGTGTTGGGGAAAGTTACTTTAAAAGTAATGCATTACAATATTGCGTTACTCCATAAAAAAAGTTACTAATTACGTTACTTAGTTACTTTTTATGCGAAGTAATGCGTTACGTTACTTTAGCGTTACTTTTAAATCTGGGACATGCCCTGCTTGTTGTATTTTTAATGAAAATTATATTGTTTTGGCAAATATGAAAAGCGAAATGTGAAATGAATAAGCCTCAGGCTGAAGGGAAAGTAAATGTACGTCCGTACAGTAGAATGCAGACTTTTCAACACACTTCAGCAATAAATGTTTGTCTAGAGTCATTTGTGCTTATTAGTACGGTTGCACTGGATCATCAAAGGCCAGCAGCAAAGAATGGATTAAATACTAAGGATATTTGTGTTGTGTTTAACCATTTTAGTTTAAGTGCCGGGGTTTGCGTCTCATATTTCTGAGTTGCTTATTTTGTATTCCATTTCGAGGAGTACTGAATCTGTGTTTGTTTGTTTTTTTTGTGAGTGAGTGAGATGAATTCATTATTATTAATTATCTTCTGATTTCTCTCAACATGGGCACAGGAGCGTCCAATCCTAAGTTTGAAAAGTACTTGCGTGTGTACTCAATTTGAAAAAGTCAACTCCCGAATGTTCCTTTAACTTAAAAAAGTAATGCGCTAACTTGTACATTTACTTGAAAAATTAATCTGAATTTACTTAAACTCTTGTCTTGTAAGTGCTTTTACCCCCAACACTGACCATATTTAAGTGAGAGTGGGGCGAGTTGAGTCAGTTTTTACTTACAGTGTTTAAAGCGAGCACATTCAGTAATGGGTCCAACTTAAATATATTACACAAATACATAAATATCCGTATAGATTACATAAATATATAAAATTCCGTACCACATCACCAATTTTGTGTTAAGGCTGCCTGGAAACAAGGAGTGGCCCTACTTCCCCACAGGCTCAAATTACCCCGCTCTCCCCCCATGGTATTAGTTAGTTAGTTAGTTGTACTTTATTGTCCAGCCTTGATAATAAATTGGTCTTGTTTGGGTCTCGTATCACAACATCCCACACTGACCCACAAACAATTATTCCTACCCTTTTGTTTTTGGGGGGGAGACCTATTGCATACCACAACAAATATTCATTAAATATATTTACCTTTGTACAAACACATTTTCAGAGGTGGCATTCTGTCCTCCTTTTTGGCAGTCAAGGCTTCATCTTGAATTACAAATTAAGATTATGACAAAAGTTTGCAATATCAAGTAGTATAACTGACTGTTTTTGTACAGCTAAAATAACTTATAGCTTATGACACCGGAAGTCTCGCACATTCAAGTTACTAATAGCCACGCGTCCTCTTCCGTTAGAAATAAGGTGGATACTAAATGCAAAGTGATATGTGCACCTAATGTAAAGTGTAAATATAAGTGAAAAGTTCTTTGTATTAAAGGTAAACTGTCTGAGCAGTGGTGTGTGGAAATACTCTTTGCCAAAAGGTTAGATATTTGCACTTATTGACACTAAGTTAGACACTTGATGCTACTTTTTATGTTCAACATGAGTACACTCTTAAAAATAAAGGTGCATCAAAAGGTTCTTCAAGCAATGCCATAGAAGAACCATTTTTGTTTCCACAAAGAACCATTCAGTCAAAGTTTCTTTAAAGAATCATCTCTTTCTTACCTTTTTTGTAATCTGAAGAAACTTATTTCGCCCCAAATAACCTTTTTTTGAAACAGAAAGGTTCTTCAGATGTTGTAAGTTCTTTATGGAACCATTTAGACAAAAAGGTGCTTCGTAATGGCATCGGGTTTTTGGGTGGGAAGCCCCTTTATTTTTAAGATGAGGCCCCTGTTAACGTTACAGCCAGACTAGTTAATTCCTACTTTACCCACGAGGGAGATGTTACTCTGTTGGCATTTTGTTTTGAGAGAGAGTATGGTGCACCTCACAATAAAATGACGTTCAAGTCGAATGTTTTATTGTTTAATAATGTTAAAATTTGACTGTCATACTTTAGGTAAGTGGCAATTTTGTTATTGTAGATGGTACATGGTTAAACAATTTCTCCACTATAGGCCCACCTAACGATAGATAATGCGATGTGCGCCGCATAGGCCTCGTGTTCTGATTCTGATTTCTGATCTAACCTAAATATCTCCCGAACACGACAAGCGCTTTGTTTTATTATCCAGATGTTGCAAAATACACAAAGGGTTTTTTGTGGGTACCAAAGTCGGTTAGGCAGACCCTTCCTTAATTGACCCCAACTGACTGACACCATATAATGCAAAAAAAAAAAAAGTTTCTTGCTTTCTGGCTAAAATAGGAGTTAATGACTAATTTCTTCTCTCCGTGATTCAGAGACAGACCAACTTCTTCACCAAGGAGCGTTATTGTGAATTATGGACTTTTTTTAGCTAGAAGCAACAGTTTGGAAGTTAAAATTTTTTAATGATGAATTTGTTTTCTTTACAATGACGTTTTTCTCTTCACAAGCATTAACTGGAGTGGTGTGGATTAAATTGGTGATGTTTTTATCAGCTTTTTGTACTCTCTCTGACCGGCACCCATTCACTGCAGAGGATCTATTGCTGGGCAAGTTTTGTTATGCTAAATTTCTCCAAATCTGTTTCGGATGAAGAAACAAACTCATCTGCATCTCGGATGGCTTTTCAGCTCATTTCATTTTAGGGTGAACTATTCCTCAATCTGAGATTCTGTAAAAATGGGGAAATATCCTTCATGCAAACAGAAATATATAAAAGATTAATACAGTAAATGGACTGTGAGAAATGAGAGACATGCTCATTCTAGAGAGCATTTGATACAAACAAACATTGGTATATGCCCTGTGAAAAAGATCGTCATTAATGTTGTTACCCCAAATGTACCAACATTTGGTCTTGAGAGCATCAACATATTGGACAAGAATGAATTGTTGAATTATGCCATCATATTAGTTTTCACATTAATTATAGATGCAATCCTTATTATGTGATGAAATATGATTACTTGTTTGGCTGGCCTCATCCTGTTGTTGCTGTCATTAACATCTCTTCTTCTGTATGGCTTCACCTTTTCTTCTCACACACACATAAATTGCTTTTTGTGCTTCATTGTGGTATTTTCTGTATCTACCGATGACCACCAGGATGCATGCTCGTGGGTTATTAAAATAAAGAGCGGAGCGATCAATATTCAGCACTCCAGAAAGCCAACAATTACATTGGAAAGCTCTTACAGAAACCATTTAGGAAACCGGTGTAATAACTCAGCTGGAGGACTGCGGCTAACGACAGCATCCCACTTATGCAGAATGGGATTTTAGCAGCTTTTACAAGAATTTATCAAACATAGTCCAACCCCTAAACTGTAAATAAACATCTGTTGGCAACATATTTCCAGGCATCATGAATCAAATAATCCGAATGATGGGAATTTTACTGCTCCGTATACAGTGTTTTTTTACGAATATTCTTTTTTTTCCTTTCTCGGCAATTGCAAAATGTATTTTCACATTCGACTTTTTCTCAGAGATTCAATATATTTTTGCAATTCTGGGTTACGGATATACTCGCTGTACCTCAGAAAAGTCCAGAAATGGGTTTGTGATATAAACTCAGAATTGTGATAAGGACACATGCAGTCTTTAACTGCAGTCTGCGAGTTCCTTTGACCTTATAACAAATGATGCATAATTAAATATATACTGTAAATGACAACACCATAACGAATACAAAAATTCAGAAAAGTCAGAACTGAGATATAAACTCAGAACTGTGAGATAAAAAGTCCAAATTGTAAGATTCCTCAATTACCTAAATTACCGCCTGGTTGTTGTTACTCACCATCACGTAGGTGTATATTAACCCTTTCTTCTTTCAAACCAAACAATCCATTTTTTTTTTTTTTTTTTTATTTCCTGGCTCTTCCATGATTTATAATGGCAGTAAATGGGGTTTGAGATTTTGAAGCCCAAAAAAGTATTCCACCTATTATAACAACGTCTACACACTCCCGGGGTGTTTATAAAGGCCGCTGAAGTGAATGTGTGCATTTGTGTAGGAATAATATCCATATTTAAAACTTTATAAACCATAATCTCTAGCTTCCGCTAACTGTTGTACTCGTGTTCACGAGAGAGTGGTGTTCCAGCGGATGACGTAGGATGTAGCGTAAGATCTGGTGAGAATATGCTAGTCTCGTGAGAACCATGTTTTGTTTACAGCAAATGAAAACCAGTCTCCTCTCTTGGCTCATATCGAAATTTCCCAACATTTTCTTTACAAATCGCTTTTTTTGTACTTCTGATTCGTGACCTGTGTTTTGTTTTGCTCTCTCCTCTGTGCTATCACATTCATCACTTCTCACCGGAGCTTGTGCTAGGCTTACATCCTAATCTCCCGCTGGAACGCCACTCTCTCGTGAACGTGCGAACAGTTAGCGGACGCTAGAGATGACAGTTTTCTAAGTTTAAAAAGTAAATCCAGGTTTTGGGTGAACTATGCCTTTAAAGGTGACATGTAAGTTTTTTATCCACTAGGGCTACATCCGCACGAAGCCAGAGTTTTCCCTATCCAATCTTTTTTTTCCCCTCGTCTCAAGAAATATCTGTGTCCACATGAAACCGACACAAAATGATGTAGTATACATGCCAGACCAGTATGTGGCGCTGTAATTCTGCCACAGAGATACACTAAAAAGGGAGAAGATGACTTGGACTGTGCGCATAAACCTTGCGCCCGGTGTTGTGTCGAATTCTGCACCCCTGCCAGATTATGCACCCCCTCCTTGAAGTCGCTACCTGATTGCCTAATCCCAACCCCACCCTTAATCCTAACCCTTCCCCCACACCTACTCCTAAACCTACCCATACTAGGGGGTGCATAATCTGGCAGCGGTGCAGAATTCGGCACAACACCGGTAACAACACGAACATGGACATAACATTTATTAATCTGTGTTTAATGTTAGTTAGACAATCGTTCAGTGTTTGTTCATGTTTTTTGTTGCTGTTACGTGACGTAGCGGTGTCTGACTAGGGGCGAGAAGTGGGCTGATGATGTCATCTTTTCAGAAAATATACGGATTCGCTGTCCACAAGAAAACGCAAGGTTGGCGTTTTCAGATTTATCCACTCTGAGACCCGGTTTCACTCTCCCCTAACGCCTGATCAGTTGTGGATGGCAACGCCAATACGATACAAAATGGTTGCGTAATACAAGCTTAAACGCATCTCCATGTGGACCGGGCCTAGATGTTGCACAAGAGCACCGATTACCAGACCAAATAAACATGCCTCGGCCACACCTCCACCCTCCATTGTCAAATATTTCAATAACACACACCTGTCTTCATTATCAGACACCCGTCTAGTAAGTTTGTCAGTTTATCTGCTGACGGCCTTTCTTCATATTCTTCCTTAATCCTATGAACAAATGGAGCATAATAAATTACAATCCATAAAAAGTTAAACACTGTAATGAATTCAAAATTAATAATTTCTCACCTGGTGGAAATTCTGACAGATGAAGGGTGTGTCTGTTGACAGTATTTAGTGAGGTAGGACTGTGCATCTCTTTTTTCAGTGTTCGCCAGCGGCTGAAAGCCAACTCCAGATTCACTCTTGTTTTGGAGTGAGCTTTATCTGCCCGAACATTCACCTCTAGTTTTTTTGCCATTTCAGTAGCTGCTTCCCCACCTCGTCACTGCAATTTTTTGAAGTCCCGCCCTCACCTGCACCATGTGTCGTCATTTGTTGAGGGCTCCCTCTGGTACACCCACTGGCCAAAGGTCACAGCCCATGTCCCAAGCACAGCATTTGACCCGTTTCTTATGAACAACTTTATAAACACTAGATGTGGCACGGTAGCACCACATCTTAGATCAAAACTAGACTGGCTCTAGATATTATATGTATCAAGTTATTTATGCATCGAGGGGGGGGGGAAAAAAAAAAAGAAAAGGTACTTCCTATGGAGCCCCTTTTGGGTTTCACCACTTGGGCAATCAGATCTTGTATCTGCCCTTTCTTTGTTAAGGATATTCTTATTTATGGAAGTTAAGAATTTAGCACAAATACCGATAACCAAAAAATATTGCCCTAATAACTTTTACTATGATTACATTGTTTTTATTAAAAACGTTATAAATGTAAATGTTTACAGTTACGTACAACATTTAAGAAAAATGTTTCCAGTTTTTTATTTTTGCAAACTTATGGGACACGTTACATTTGAATGTTCTTCTGACACGCCTGAGACTAATAATAGTAACATTTAAAAAACCATTTATACAACGTCCATAAAATTTGTTCAGAAAGCATCCTATAATGATGTATAAAAAAAAAAAAAAAAAATTTAAAAAATGTTTTTTTGTGCTAATTTTTTGAGAACATTATTGAAGACCAGCTAACTCTGGACAGCCCTGTACATTCTGTATCCCAATACTACAGTGTATTTCCTTTATTATTATTGATTTTATTTGTAATCTTCTATCTGTTACATAACATTGCTTGTGTATTTTTATTTTTTCTAGCTGCAAAAATATGAACGTTATGTGCACTCAGACAACCACCATGCAGTGTGTCAGTCGATCCCAACTGGTTTTGCTTCAGTTTCCAGAATTGACATTGAACATCAAGTATTCATTGTACCAAACAGAAATGTCTTTAGATCTGAACACTGAAATGCAATATTAATATCACCATGATTTACATAATCTGCTGCAGACCTGTCAAATAGTTTAGAAGAAGTTTAATCATATGACAGCGGACTTTATACACTCTTAAAAATAAAGGTGCTTCAAAAGGCTCTTCACAGCAATGCCATAGAAGAACCATTTTTTGGTTCCACAAAGAACCATTCAGTCAAGGGTTCTTTTAAGAACCATCTCTTTCTTACCTTTTTTTATAATCTGAAGAACCTTATTTCCCCACAAAGAACCTTTTGTGAAAAAGAAAGCTTCTTCAGATGTTAAAGGTTCCATTTATGGAACCCATTTAGCAAAAGGTTTCTTCTATGCTGTTGAAGCACCTTTATTTTAAGATTACTGACACCTGTTGGTGTGGCATGCAGCATCTTATGGAAATTTGTAAAACCATTATCTCTTTGATTCTGCAGTCCAAAAGAACTGGATTGTTGTGGTTTACTGAGAACCGGGTAAGTCTTGGGCTGGGTCACATGATCTCAACATGCGGGATGCCCATGACAGGGAGCACTTGCGCTCATGCAAATCACAAGAAAAATCCTGCTTCCCCCCCCAAGCTCACAGGGCCGTACCTCACGCTCAATTGCTGTGCGCGGGCGGTTTCCAGTTCATCCTGGTTTCCGAAAAGGGCATCTCTGCCAAAACAAAAGACTATAGAGACGACGCCCCAGTGCCCCCCATGGCCCAAACCAAACCAACCGTACCTTTTATAAAACTATAATCGTCATAGCGTTACGATTCGAGTATAAACCACAGATCATTTCATACAGGTTTTGCACTACACATCCTCACCAAATTTGTAGTCCTGATGGTCTATTTCTGGGCTTTTATAATAAACAACAGTGTTTTTGTAAACTTTGTAATGCTATGTAAAAAGTCACGTGGAAAAATGCAAGACATCCAAATCATAAAATCAAAAAAGATCCACTTTCAGTACCGTGCAAGCTCCCCTCGCGGTAAGTGTCTCCATAGGTACAATGCTCCGCACTACATGATAGAGTTCTTCACCTCCCTGCATTCTTCTTTCCAACGTATTCCAAAAGTGCAGGACAGGATCTTCCAAAGAGGCCAGGAACCTTCCCAGATACTCTGCGCTGCTTCACTTCTGAGCGACAATTTAATCTTTAGAAATCTCAACTAGTCCTTTCACGCTCGTTTATGAGCAAAAAAAATTGAAAAATTGAAGATCTAATTTCCGAAGCTCTCGTCACGCTGTTCTGCATTTTTTTAGTGTCGAATGTCCCAGTTTCTTTGCTGTTTAAAATCATGTGACAGGATTTTTACTTCTGTCCCCCACTTTCGTATTCTCAGTCTAAGATGGTACTCTGTATTATCTAATCTCTAGTCGTCCTTTCGACCTCATCGAACAATACTGATACAACGTTTTAAACTAACTCCCTTTCATGCGAGCCTTTCGAAGTAGACACGTCGACTATCTCAGATGCCATTCTTTGTTAGGTCCACATCCAGGGAGTCCTTTGTAGTGTGTTTCTCGGTCAGATCTGCATTTTATGGTTTCGACTTCTCCAGTCCATATTCCTGCCTCCAGTCCATGTCGGCCACGTTGGCAGGAGGTCGGTCCTGAGTCGAGAAGGCCGACGTTGTATGGGACCATCAGGTTCCCCAGGTACCAGAAGATCCAAAACACCAAGCTAAGGAAGATGATGATCGGTCCGGTCAGGACAAACAAATCCCAAAAACCGATGGGTGCAAAAATGCCAATGAGGAAGATAACTAGTCCGGCTACATCAAACAGAACTGCCAAGAAGAGAAAGAGGAAGCAGCGTCCCACTCTTTCTTTGCAGTCCATCTTGGAGAAGCTCAAGTAAGGAGAACCGACGGATGTACGGCAGGCTGATGGGCCTGAAGAACGAATGACAGGAACGTTCTCGCCACAAGACTTGCCTGTCAGTACATCACACAGTACAATACCTGCCATCCTCTACTTCTTGCCATCTGCATTTGCATTCTCCTTTTGAACGGGAAAATTGCTAGACTTATTTTTTATCCACATTATTTCCAACATCATATGTACCGTTACTGTTTCCCGCAGACAAGAAAAGGCTTCGTCCACGAGTGAAACTTACAAGTTGTATGTATTTGCCGAGAATTCTATGTTTTTCTCAATTACGTAATACTCAAACATCAGTATGAGTCACGAAACACACTGCCATTTCAGGAGTCCACACGAATTGAGCATTATTCCAATGTGAAAAATTACCCCTAACACTCAGACAGGTTAGGCATTATATCATCACTCACCATTCAAAGTTAATAGCGCATAGTGTACTAAGCAAACACCACTATGAAAGCACGATACATTACAACAATACGGTGAATCGTGTTTTATATGTGGTTGTATCGTTATAATCGCAAACTGAAACAGCTCTTAAACTTTACACGCAATTTCATACTTGATGCATTGGTTCATAACCACTGCAAAGATCACGGGTTCAACCTATCTAGCAACGCTCTCATTGATTTAGGCAGTGTATGGGAAAAAATCAGCCAGTGAGTTGGGGGTGCTCAGTTTTAACATCGTAGTCACCTCCGCTAAGTTTTACATTTTTTTAATTGTAATACGTCATACAATTTTTCATATACAACAATGTTACGCATGCAATCGCTCGCCTCACTACTGAAATAGAATAATTATATACAATATAGTTTTTTTTTTGAAACTTCATGATCTGGCAAACATAATTTCTATTGGTAGCCACCATAATTAGCAGTACAATCAAAAAGGCATTTTAAAATCAGGCATTTGATTTTGTGATTTTCCTTGTTTCACTAAAGCCATGTTGATAAAATTGAATACTATTCTCCTCTACAAAACCCCCCCCCCCCCCCCCCGTATAACTTTTATTTTAACGCGTCACAGTCAAGCTCAATATTATAATATATATATTAATATATATTTTTTTTTTTTTTTTTTTACCATATATAAAATATATTTTTTTTTTATAAAAAACAAATATATATAATATCATATATATTCCAAAAAAAAATTTTATATAAAATATATTACAACAGATTTATATTTACATACATAATTGAAAATGTATTTCAGCAAGAACATTACTGTACAAATGATTTAACATTTGTTACATTGTAAGTTTTTCTTGGATTGAATTTGAAGGCACAAATCATTTTTTAAAAATCCAATAATTTAACATAAAATTTAAAAATATACAACAAAGCCAAATATATTGGTAGAAAGATTTTACATTAAGTAATTTTAAAACAGTTTGATCTTTTTTTTTTTGTATACTTTGATATACATACATATTATTATATATAATATATATTTATAATATATACATACAGTTTTAAATTTTCCGCTTGGTAACCAGATGAACCAACAGTCCCCCCATGGAATAAACTATCAGTCCACTGTATTTGCTGTCGGACTGGTTTTTTGGTCGCTGGTGACAACACTGAGTGTAACAAATGAAATGGCTTGACTCTGGAGGAGTTTGCATGAACGCTCAGCTGACACTTTGAAAGGGAAATGGATTCCTACAATGCATGAGGTGGTGCATGAATTTACAAATGAGGATGTGCAAAAAACAAGGGCTGTACCTGAGTAGCTCTTTACAACAACACAGAATATCAGCGATAACAAAAACACAACACAAGGGGACACAACTTCACACATTGAATGTCTATACATCAGACAATATTTTGGCCATTTTGAGATGATCAACATTCGGCTGGTGAGACAACAGTTTTGTCAAAGCATTATAAATTATTCTAAAGATTTTTGTGCAAGTAGGAGTTCACTTCATTTCACCAGTTTGGTGTGCATTAAATGTATTACAGTGTTATATCTGCTTTATAGATATCAGGCCATTGAGAAACTTCAACCCCCATACAGAAACACAACAGACGCTTGTGTTTCACTATATTCAAGTAGTTTTACTATAGTACTAATGTACCATTTGAATTGTACGCAGTATCTCTAAATGTACTGCTGATGGCAAACGTTTGAAGACTACTGAAGGTTCTTGGCTATTCAGTCATTGTTTTAGAACCTAGAAAAAAAGAAACAAGCTTCTTAAATTCTCACAAGGACACATTTCCAATTCATGAATGAATTAGAGAGTGTGCTTTAATATTTAAATCTATATGCACATCTATAATGGATATTAAAGGTCAAGGATGGTGTAGTTTAAATGATAAAATACTACAAAATGAATGCATGCAAGACTGTACATAGAAAAACCGCATGTATACAAGAAGTATGATCTTATGTAAATAATCTAAATTGTAGGTTTAGATTTGCAGCTTATCTTGGTAAACAATTACACACCAGTTACAATAAAACACACGGATGTTTATTTATGAAAATGTCTTGTGCATATCATGAAACTGTAAAGATCGAGTCACATACTGGGAGCTTATTCTGTTAAACTGAACGTTAATTTAACTCACCTCTTCTCACAGCAGAACATCAATGCTCTCTGGCTGATCCTCCTGAAGTTTTTCACCGTCTTTGGTCACGTCTGATTCGGATTCTTCGCACCCTTCATTCTGGTAGCAAGTGAACTGATCATCTCCCGGCTTTTTCTCCTGCGACTCTTCATTGCATTTGCTCACATCTGATTCAGAACCGTCTTCTGACGGGGTCTGGTCATCTGTCTCCTCCTGAATTGGTTTGCATGACTCCTCGTCCTCGTACCCTTGATTCTGGTAGCACATGAACTGATCATCATCTGACTTTTCTTTGGATAGTTCATCACATTTGATCATATCCGATTCAGGATCTTTGTTTCCTGGGAAATAGGTGGATTTTCCCCATGTTACATTTCGAATGGTGGAAGCTTTGCTTCCTGTTTTCTCACCTGTGTAAAAATAATAGATGAGCTTCTATATATAGATCAATATACACAAATACAAGAATAGACACAGACTGGTAATGGTTATTTAATCAGTATTTAATCTTCAATTTATTATGTAATCTTGAAAGAATGTCAAAATGTAAAAAATAATAAGGGATTCATGAACTTAAGGATAATAGATTTAAAAAATGAAAGGTACTTCAAGTGGATTTTATAAGGAGATGGTGGAGGGAAAAATGACATGTGAGGAAAAATAATATTTCAAAGCAAAACATTTGCGTTTCCCTAGAAACCCCAATAAACTTTGCGTCCACTATTTCCATGACAAACGTTTTGCAAACGAACGCAAGGATTCTCGGGGAACGCAAAAGCGTTGAAATACAGGCTGGTTTCACCTCCTATTTTTCCTCCATGCCCATTTAGTGGCTTTGTATCTTTAGGTTTAATAGACGCCTCTTTTTATTATCAAGAACACATTTGACTTAATAGGATTTTTGACTTGCTATGTGGTTCTTTGTATTTAAAAAAAAAGGTTCTTAATGTGAAATTCTAGGATTTCAAGTCGGTGTTTTAGCATCGGTGAAACCAGGGGTGCCCAAACTCGGTCCTGGAGGGCCGGTGTCCTGTAGAGTTTAGCTCCAACCCCAATTAAACATACCTGAACCAGCTAATCAAGCTCTTACTAGGTATACTAGAAACTTCCAGTCAGGTGTGTTGAGGCAAGTTGGAGCTAAACTCTGCTGGACATTGCGCCCTCCAGGACCGAGTTTGGGCACCCCTGGGTTAAACAATACAACGCTTCTCACCGGTGTTGTCCTTCAGGTGTGTTTTGGACAGTCTCTCCGTGAGCTTCCTCGCGAGCTCTTTGACGCTGTGCGCGGCGCTCGGTCTGAAATCTTCATCCTTCACTCTGATGTTCCCCACGTACCACATGAGCCACAAGGCCAGGCTGGCGAACAAGACCAGCGCGCCGGTGTGGATGAGGAAATCCCCGTAAAACACGCCGTGCATCCGCACGTTACCGAATATCCCGACGAACAGCAAGACCACACCGAGGATGTCGAAGACGATCGCCATGACGAATAACGGCAGGCAGCTGCCGATGCACCTCAGCGCCATCATCTTCAGGAGGAGGAGGAGGATGCTGCAGCTCCCGTCGCTAGCGGAAGAACTGCCGAGCTCAGGTGAGAGGCACCTGGGGCACAGGGAGGGAACGCCCTCGTGACATCACGAAGGCTGCAAGGCTGCTGACGGTGGGACTGCGACCAAATCAAATGGCTTTACATCGCATGTTTAATTCAGCGATTACTATATTTATGCAGTATCCCAGGCAACATTTTATTATGGGGCCCGTGTGGGTTTGGGCTGTAAATATAGGCCCTGTATGGGTTTGTCCATGGGTTCCATGTGGGCCCCATCTGAATTATCCCATATTAATATCATGTGGGGCCCAACTGGGCAACACACATAAGACCCATATTGGACCCAGCCTACAATCCAAGGTGGGGCCAATGTGGGCCCCATATGGGCCTAGATGGGTTTGTCCGTGGGTTCCACGTGGGCCCTATATGAATTAGCCTATATAAATCTCATATAGAACCTGAATGGGGCCCAACTGGGCAACATACATATTGGTCCCAGTTTGAAGCCCATATGGGATACACCAGGGTATGGGTTTATCACTGGGTACTGGACTGGCCCCATGTGGTTTATGCGTGCATGTTCTTATGAGGTGTTTTGAAGCATCATGCCTGAACAGTATAATCATTTATAGTTATCAATTCCAAATTTACCCGTGATATAAAAAAATATGATACATTTTAATAAATTGATAATTGATAAAAGCAACATCAGTATTTTAGTTAGGTTAATGTCAGTGTTCTGCTTGAATATTCCACCATTCATTCATCTACATAATCACAAAACATGCCATTTAAAAAAATAAATCATAAATTAAAATGTAAAAGTTCCGTATATCAAACAGAGCTAATTATCAACTAATCAGGCAACAACCAAACAACATGTTCAATAAACTCAAGTTTCAGCCCGGAGCTGCTTCTGTGTACAACTGTTGGCGCAAGCTAGATTAAAGTGATTATTACGTTTTGAATATGGATATTTTTCTTACAAAAACGCATCGATTCGCTACAGGAGGCCTTTGTTCACCCCCTGGAGCCGTGTGAGAGCCTTTTATTATATAATATGGATGGGAGGCGCTTTTATTTCACTTCTTTGAGGCTGAAGCACTGCAACACCGGCTGACTGCAATGATAGAGCTTGGAATAGCCAGGAACTGCGACTGGATTCGTCTGAAAGAAGAAAGTCATATACACCTAGGATGCCTCGGGGGTGAGTAATTTATGGGCTAATTTTAATTTTTGGGTGAACTAACCCTTCAAGAGAAGTAGCTGTCGAGCATTTTTCTGTGTTCAGGCAATTGACTTTTGCAACTTGAAACAAGACGAAACTGCGTGGGTAAGTTTCCCACCTTCATGTGAAACTCCTGAATGCGCGGATTCCTATTTGAATGATTTCGCCTGCGAAATTTCTCTGAGCAATGGTAAATTCGGCAGCACTGCACTAGATATCAGTTGTCACATATAGACTAGGTTGTTTCTTTACACACCAATAATAACTCAGGATGTTGGATTCTGATGTACATCCTAAAAATTTGCCTGTCAAATGTGGGCTCAAGTCATTCAAACGAGAGATCTGGGTCTGTGTACTAACGCTGCACGCAGGGCCGTTTCTAGTCATTTTGACGCCCTTGGCAAAATCCCTATAGCCCCCCCCAAATTAATATAATAGATATATATCGTATATATAATTCTTTTTCAACACCAGTTGCTTGTCACATCTCAAATTGGTTCTCATAGTAACGACACTAATTTGTGGGATTTCAGTGCATTGAGTTCCCAATCTGAAAGCATTATTTGTAATGGACTAGTTAGAAAAGGAAAAACGTTTTGCACAATTTGTATCTGGAATATCATTGGGTTCCAATAGATATGCCTGTATAGCCCTATGTAACAATCCCTAGTGGCTTAGACATTGCACATAATTTACACATAAGTCACACATAATTTAATTTTATTACATTTTGATTTGGATGCTATATACTATACTACTACATATTGTGTAGATATTACCAATGGCTATTTTTTTTGTCTTTATCTGTTTTTTTGTTCAATTTTTTTTGTTGTTTTTTCTTGAAACATTGATTTAAAGTGTCTGTTATTGCATTATTATTTCAGTCAAACCTATAAAACTCTTTGTTACCCCAAACTACATATAAAAGCTTTATCAGTGGCATAAAAGTAACCAATGCAGCTACTTAATCATTTGCTACTCCTTAACGCATTAACGTCCCCTTTAAATAACGTGACGCTCTGCACTCTATGACGCTGCTCCCATTAAGCGCTGTTGGAATTGAATTAATTGATTCAAGCATTTTGACACCTCTGTAAGGATGCATTTAACTCGACAAAGCGGTTTAATAAAGGATGTATTGATTTTGTGAATTAGCTAATTTTACTATACAAATATTTTTTTAATTGGATGTTAAACTTTATATGGGAATATTACATGACACACTGATCCTTTAACAATGCATTGGCGCAAAAACGCACATCTTTTAGACAAATCTGCCACAAATATTTGGACAAATGTGCCACAAAAGTGCCACAAATACTGCCTAAACAAAATACTGATTTTGTGCACTTTATTTACTGTACCAATATTTTAAATTGGCCTTTGAACTTGGCTTTATTGAACAGCAATTGACAGCACTCTGATCTAGTGGCATAAAGGCATCGTCAGATTGACAGTACTCTAGCCCAATAATGTTGTGGGATCCAGTGGGGGCGGCAGTCATATTTCAGGGTGACCGTGGCACTCTTTATCACAACCCTGCTAAAAGTGCAAGTACGTGCGCTCATTGGCGCCCATTCAGCTTGTGGTGCCGTAGGCGACCGCCTAGCTCGCCTATCCTATATAATACTCCTCCCTGGCTGCACGCATCTTTCCTCTTTCTATTCTGTTTGTCTGACGTTTAGTTTCTAATCTCTGGCACGTCCTGATTGGATGGTAGGCTATGATGAGAAAACGCAAATTCAAAATATTATTAAGCCTACTAAATAGCTTAACAAAGGTTAAGATATAGAGGAAATGTTTTTCAGATCCACGCCACCTGAGATTAGCAGTAACGTCGACTTAAGTGCCTGTTGCAGTAAAAATAAAGAAGAAGAATCAACAAAGGACGGTAAAAAAGTGCTTTAACATATTTCAGCTTTAAAAGAACAACACATTTCTCACACAAGAATTTGCAGTCCAATACTCAACACAATGTTAATGTTCACATTATTTTTGACCTCATTTAGAAAGCTCATACACAAAGGCGTTAGTCGCCACGCTGGTTAGACCAAGGAAGCAGTAAACTTTGTAAACTACTTCTTCATTTTCGCTGAAGAATGCATGGTTTCGACCCAGGAAAAAAGCCCAGCCTTGTCTCTGTTTCCTACTGCAGAGGGGGGAGTTCCGATGGATTTTTGTTGCCCATTTAGTCATCCCAAACACGTTACGGGTAATACATTTTTCATAATCATGATGATGTTGATTTCTCCATTAGGGCAAGACACTGAAGGTTGAATAGAATAAAAATAATGTTTCTAGATGAAAACAAAGTAAAAATAGTAATAATCAAAAAAGTAAAAGAAACAAATGTCATCAAATCAGGCACTGGAAAGAGAACGAAAAACCCTTTGTAAACTTCAGATATGGATAGATAGAACGTTATCTTTGTATTAGGAACCTCCTAGTGGGGATTTGCGCTCCTTTTGAGAGTACAGAGCCTTTAATGCATATGAAATGGTAACTGACTTTACGCGCAACTTGATAATGTGTATAAAATGACACAAATGTGTGGTTGTGGATGTTTTCTCTACCATAATCTGAAAAATCCTGTTATTATATTTCAGTTTGTTTAATGTTAAATACATTTTTTTTTTTAAATTTTATTTATATTTTTTAGTAATTTTATTTTATTTTTTTTTTTTTAAAATTCTAATGTATTTATTTAGTTATTTACGTTGTAATTCTAATAAGCGTCGACTTAAACATATTTCGTAGGTTCAAGACACATTTTAGCAATTTTGGTTAATGAATTATTTTTTATACTATCGTAAGTTTTTACTAACATTCTGATTAGCTTTTTATAATTTGGTGTTTCAGCTTTTCTTTTAATTTTAGTAGAAATGTATGCAATTTTGTTGTGTTTATTTATTTAAAACATTACTATTTATGTTTATTTCAAGTAACAAAAAATGTTTTTAATCGCTTTAGTTAATGATAATAACCCTAGTCTGAAAGAAAACGAGTTAAGGAAGCAAAATAGCTAAAAATCACAAAATTGACCAGTGCATTAAACAAAAAGGATTTGCCTGCAGTGTCTTGCCTTAAAAGTATAGTTCACCCCCCAAAAATTTAACTTCTGTCACTATGGATGGTGAGTAAATGATGACAGAAGTTTTATTTCTGGGTGAACTATCCTACTATTAAGATAACTTAATTATCCTACTAGAGAACTATTAAGTTCTCCTCATAGGTTTATGTGAGGCTTGTAATAACTGCAGAGGCGTTTCGTTGCGCTCTGATGCCTCATTTGTCGTGTGATGGGCATCAAAACCACCCCCACCACCAGCACCATCAGCCCCACAGACAGCAGAGCAGGGCCCAGGATGTTGGTGGCCATCATGGAGAAGCCAGCGAAGTAAAGTCCGCTCAGCACCATCCCGCAGATCAGCACGCTGCCCCCTAAGGTCATGAGGAGGATGGCCTGCCAGTAGTACTCGCAGTTTCCCGCAGCGGGCTGAAGGGTCCAGAAGGTGTCATTGTGGGCCAGGCTGAAGACCGTGTTCTCGGAGCGAGTCGTGAGCTGCTCGCGGGAATATGAGAGCGGACAGTCACTGAGGGGCAGGTGCTCTGGGACAGATGGCATGTCTTTGGACATCCCGCACCCCTGCACCTCACACGTTCTCTGGTAAGCAGCACAGTGACTCCTGGTTCGGCCAAGCCTGCGGGTAATAATGAAACTGAGATCTTGGGAATTTAAGCGTTCAGTCTTACATTCACATAATAAACGAATTTAATAATGCATTATTGTTAATGCTGCAGTGCCTCTGAACAAGTCTGAAAAAAGAGAGAAAAAAATACAACCAAAACCTACCAATATATTTTTTTTTAAATTGGGAAAAAAAAAATGGGTATTGAAATAAATTACTGAAAAACAAAACGTAAAATCTGGGCGACTGCCAAAGAACTACAATACATAACTTTATAATAGTTATCTGAAATCATAATTTATAGCCAAAATTCAATTATAATTGCCAAAATTGTTAGCTGGGATACATTTCTCATTCAATATTATGTTCACAAATTAAACATTTGATAATGCATTTATATTAATGTTGCTTCTTAACATCTAAAGTTATTTCACAGCAGGCTTAGTTACCTAAAACCATGCAAAGCATTTCTTGTTATTTAAAATAAAATAAACTAGACTTCATAAAGAGCAGGGATATTACAGTTGACTAAAACTAACAAAAAAAGTTACTTGAAATAAAATAAATGTCAATTAAAATAAAAAGGAAAACATTTCTCATTTTCAGCAAGTTAAACTCAATGATAACGTAAAAACACAAACACAACAAATCCATAATAGAAAAAAACAAAAAATACACACCTCACAACAAAATTACTACAAATTTAAATGTAAATGCAAAATATGAAAATAAAAACAAACTATTAAAGAAAGTTAAAATAACATGTTTTGGAGGCGGGGTATTTTACAGCTTTTTAATAAAAAAATGTGTATTTTGAATAATGTGCACTGACAATGAATGTGCACCCCACAACACATCAATTAATATACAAATGGTTTTCCCTAACAAACCATCGTTTTTTTGTGCTGTATTGTTGCTATTTTATTTGAGAAAATGTCTTTGGTGCACGCACCATGATGTTAAGATTGCTAGGCAGTTGCTAAGGTACTCTGGGTGGTTGCTATACAGTTGCTAGGATGTTTTGGGTGGTTTCTGTGTTTTCTTCCTGTCTGTCATGAAGAGAGTCCCGCACCCTCGCTCTGTCATCATCTAGTTTTTAGATGTTGTCCAGTTCCTCCTTCATTGTGCATCTGTGTGATTTTTTCACCTGTTTTCTGGTCCAGCAGGTGCATCTGATCAGTTACTAAAGTAACAGCACAAACTCTCCTCAACAACACGTCATTCATGTCAAGACCACAAATGCTTATTTTAATATTTAAAACAGACATTAATAACAGCTATGCCTTTCTTGTCAAACATCACTAAAAAAGTCCAAACAGAAGACTATAAACAATGTTAAAAGTAATGTAATAAACAACATAGAAGTTTCCAACAGTCACTAAAAGGATGAGAGAGTGTGGAAATTACGTGCATAATGCAGTAGTAAAATAACTGTTGAGTTTATAGGGCATACAGGACCACACCCTGATCAGCTACTGTACAGAAACATCACAGACAGCCCCCATGTGAATATTACACTGCAGTGAGCGTCAATTATGAGCTGACAGATGAGTAATTTCTGCATAATGCAAAGATTTAAAAAGATATACGATATGCAGATCATTTCTGTACTTCAGTATATTGCTGCTCATTCATAATGAATAAATAAGGTTAAAAAGCCACAGATTGGAAGGTCTTACCTGGCAGATGTTGTGTTGGGTGGTGTATCGGGCGGATCCTCTTGAGTCTGATATCTGTCTGATCTGTCAGATGAGCATCAGTTCTGTCAACTCCTCTGCTGTGAGATGATCCAAGACCTCAGAGGTGTGAGAGAGCGAGCGAGCGAGCGAGAGAGAGAGAGAGAGAGAGAGAGAGAGTGTGAGTGGGGTAAAGTGCATTAGATGGACACTAAGTGGAATTCTCCCCCCTCCACTCCTCTCACATAACTACAGATTGAACGAACAAACCTAGATAAGCATAGATAGATAGATAGATAGATAGATAGATAGAATGATAGCATGTAGAACAAAAGATATAGATAGACAGAAGACATATATATATATTGTACAGTATCTCACAGAAGTGAGTACATCCCTCACATTTTTGTAATTTTTTTATTATATATTTTCATGTGACAATACTGAAGAAATGACACTTTGCTACTATGTAAAGTAGTGAGTGTACAGCTTGTATAAGTGTAAATTTTCAAAATAACTCAACACACAGCCATTTATGTCTAAACCACTGGCCACAAAAGTGAGTACACCCCTAAGTTAAAATGTCCAAATTGGGCCCAAAGTGTCCAAAAAATATTTTATGCACCCACCATTATTTTCCAGCACTGCCTCAACCCACTTGGGCATGGAGTTCACCCAAGCTTCACATGTGCCACGTGGAGGTTCCTCTTCCACTCCATCACATCATCACGTAGCTGGTGTGTAAGAGACCTTGAGATTCTCAGGCGGTTTAGTCGGAGACCTGCTTGCCAATCCACACCTTTACCCTCAGCTGCTTTACAAGGCAGTGGTTCCGTCTTGGAGTGTGTTTGGGTCGTTATCATGTTTGAATACTTGCCCTGCGCCCAGTCCCCGAAATGAGGAGATCAGGCCTGCTCAGTAAGCCAGGAACATGTTGGCAGTCATGGTTCCCTCAATGAACTGTAGCTCCCCAGTTGCCGGCAGCACTCATGCAGCCCCAGTCCATGATGCTACCACCACCATGCTTGATTGTAGGCAAGACACACTTGTCTTTGTGCTCCTCAACTGGTTGCTGCCACACACGCTTGACACCATTTGAACCAAATAAGTTTATCTTGGTCTCGTCAGATCACAGGACATGGTTCCAGTAATCCATTTCCTTAGTCTTCTTGTCTTCAGCAAACTGTTTGCGGGTTTTCTTGTGTATCATCTTTAGAAGAGGCTTCCTTCTTGGATGACAGCCATGCAGACCAATTTGGTGCAGTGTGCAGCGTATGGTCTGAGCAATGACAGGCTGACCCCCCACCCCTTAAAACTCTGCAGCAATGCTGGCAGCACTCAAACGTCTATTTCCCAAACACGACCTCTGGACATGACGCCGAGCACGTGCACTCATTTCTTTGGTCGACCATGGCGAGGCCTGTTCGGAGTGGAACCTGTCCTGTTAAACTGCTGTATGGTCTTGGCCACTGTGCTGCAGCTCAGTTTTAGGGTCTTGGCAGTCTTCTTATCGCCTACGCCATCTTTATGTAGAGCAAAAATTATTTTTTTCAGATCCTCAGAGAATTCTTTGCCATGAGGTGACCAGTATGAGAGAGTGAGAGCGTTAACACCAAATTTAACACACCTGCTCCCCATCCACACCTGAGACCTTGTAACACTAATGAGTCACATGACACCGGAGAGAAAAAATGGTTAATTGGGCCCAATTTGGACATTTTCACTTAGGTGTGTACTCACTTTTGTGGCCAGCGGTTTAGACATTAATGGCTGTGTGTTGAGTTAATTTGAGGGGACAGCAAATTTACACTGTTATACAAGCTGTACACTCACTACTTTACATTGTAGCAAAGTGTCATTTCTTCAGTGTTGTCACATGAAACACTGGTGGTGGTTGAGGAGAGACCCCCCCACATGATTGTAAAGCGCTTTGGGTGTACAACAATACACAATAAAGCACTATATAAATGCATCATTCATTCATTCATTCATTATCATTCATACATGAAAAGATATACTAAAATATTTACAAAAATGTGAGGGGTGTACTCACTTCTGTGAGATACTGTAGATAGATAGATAGATAGATTGATAATACACATCTACTAAAGCTTGTGTTCTCTCATAATGCATTAGTGGTGGTGCTGCGCTCAATTCATCAGTAATGATGTTGTGGTTTTCCCATGATGCTCAAGTGTCCCACAGTGATCCACAGACTCTGGTGCAAGAGGACTTGATGGTATCATGATCTCACCTTCTATCTGTTGGGAAACCATTAATCAGCGAGTGATTAGGGCAGATTCTCCCCATTGAGTCGTGTAGAACTTCAGTGCAGCAGTCGCTTTCCATTGTATTCTGCTGTTCACATGAAGAAGAATGATGCATTCCATGAGCTGTATTCAACTTCAGCTACAAGAAATGAATCATTCAAACACATGCTTTCCAGATATCTCACACCCTAGTGTTACTGTAGTACTGCCACATGTTGGCACTAAATATAATGATTCGATCTGATACTGTATGTCCTGAAATATGGATTTCCTAATAATGCATAGATAAATAGATGCAACATTTTTTAATAAGACTTAATGTAACTTATTAAACCCTCAAAGTGCAGTGCATTCTGGGTGAGGGGTCTCTAAAGAAAAGCTGAGAGGAAAGTGTTTGCTCATTTGGTTTCTGCATGAATCTTCAAACAGACGTGAGCCTGTATTCACACACAATCCTGAATCCAACACTGAGTCTGTCAGAGCAGTTCCAGCTGAGCGGAGCGGGTCGCAGTGGGTCGCTTCTGCTGTGTTTGGGGAAAGCAAACAGCCGGACTGTTCTGCGTGAATGTTGTTATTGAGTCCACCTGCTCTGGAGAGACAGACTCATTACATTCACAGCACAAGCGGAGCACGAGGAAATGAGATACATGCTGGGGGGAAAAAACAATGTTGTTACTGTTAAGTAATTGAAATAAAGCAGATATAAAATAAGTGCTAAAAATAAATAAATAAAAATATTAGATGAAAAACTTAAACTTAAAAAATAAAACCTTGCCTTTGCAACTAACTTAAAAAAAAGTTGAACCATTTTATTTTAAAGGTTACAAAGAGGTTCTTAGAGGACAAAAACGTCAAAAAAAGAAAGAGAAAGAAAAATAAAGAAAAAAGAAACCTGTCATAAAAATATTAATTATGAATATTTTTTTCTGCTTTCACGGACCATTTTTTAACCATCATCACAAATTCATTTTCAGGATTATAACCCTTTAATTGGCAGTTTTGTTTACATAACGAGGTTAAGGTTTTGACACAATTATATTTTTGGCACAATTCATGCTGTTTGCTACAAAGCCGAAATAATAACAAAAAAGAAAGAAAGAAAGTCCCTAAGCATACACAAGAGTTAAATGTAAGCAATACAATTACTAATACTAAAACTGAAAAAATGAAAGCTTATCTTAACCTAAATAAACCAATACAAATTTTGACTTATACTGACACTACAACTAAAATAAAGACGAAAATATAAAAAAAGAAAAGCCTATTAAAATATGAATAAATACTAGTATAAGAATAATAAGGAATTAATAATAGTAATAATACTATAATAATAAGTGTAACACTATTCTCTTTTAAATAATGAAAATAAAGCAGCAACTGATCTAAAAAGCAAAGTTTATGAAGGCCACGCTATACAAACTCAACAACCTATTAAAAGACAAAAATGGTTAACAAACAAATAACCGGTTAAACGACTTTTAAAATGACAAAGAAATCATTGTTCTAACGGTTAATTATCAAACAATTTGAACCAAGCACTTCATTCAAGTGAATCAGACTTACCAGTGCTCTAAGAACACTAGAGGGCAGTAGAGCTTTATTCTTAACCACCAGCTCTGAATCTAAACAGCAAGAAAGCTATAGCCCACTAGTTAAATCAAATCTACATTGTCTGTGTTCTCTCTGAAAGACAGTATTCAGAACACACTTGCTTACATGTGGATCTTTCTCTGTCTCTCTCTCTCGCTCCTTCTCTCTCTCAAACACACAGGCTGCACACACTTTCACACAGCCAAGGTTGTGAGCTTTTTCTCGACAACCTTAGAAATATCATCTGCCCTCCTGTAGAGCAGAACCAAAGCAACAAAAGTCCATATCTCCATGAAAACAAGTAGCCTATAAACTGAACCGCAGAACTTTAAGGCTCCATCCATTGACCAAATGGATCCGTTTGGTCAAAACCCGAATGGAAATGGCAGTCCTAGCCTACATAAAATATTAAAATGTAGGCTATTAGTAGGCTATATAGAAATGTATATTAATATTGATTTAAATATTAAGTTCATTCATTCTCCAAGAATCGAACTAACAAATAACATATTTTGGGTGAAAATAAAGTAGCCTAGGCCTAGGTAGTAGTAGAATGTTCTAAGAATCGTTTCTGTAACCATAAAGGGTTCATAGGATGCCCATTTTCCACAAGTTGATATGATACTTTAGGGTCTTAAAGAAAAGTCTGTAACATAGTTTGGTTAAAATTTCTCAATGGTAGTGCAAAAAAACAGTTTTTACCCTGTCAAAAGCAGCTCTTTTCAGAGCACGCTGTTTTGTAGCATTTTCCTTTAAATGTAAATGAGCTCTGCTGACCCCGCCCCTCTCTTCCGAGCCGCTGTCTGAGAGACTGTTTACTTTAGCCGCATTCATCGTGAAACTTGCTAATTAGCACATTATTAGGAAAGGCGATTTGCAAAGATTCTTAAAAAAACCTTATACTCACTTCTTCTGTAGGTGAAGCTGGATCACGAATGATTCGCGCGAACATAGAAGCATTTATGGGCACATTCCCTTCAGAAACAAATGTAATCCTCTGCGTCTTCAGCGGCTCAGATGTCGAGAGTAAATGATGACTGCTATGTTCATTATTACACCTAACAACAGAACACCTCAATCGCTTAGGAGTCATTCTTGTCTACGTCTGCTCCGAACAATGGCGGACTGATGACAGCTCACTCAGGGCAGGTCTAAGGTAAGATGCCAGTCCAGTCTGTGCTGAAACGCTGCTGTCAATCAAACTATCGTGGGAGGGGCCTGTATTTGTGACGTCACACAGACAGGCATCTGAGATCGACTCGATTCGAGAAAGGGGTAAAGATTTGAGTAGATTAAAAAAAAACCACTGGGTGGATTTTTATCATTATAGGGTGGTTTTGTACACACACTGCCAACACACATTTCAGTTCAAACAACTTGTAAAAGTGCATGTAGTATTATATGACCCCTTTAAAGGAATGTTCTAATTGGTACATTTCAAGGTTAGAAACATGTTAAAACAATGTTCCCACAGCATTTTTATAACCTCATTGTGTTACCTGTGATAGCGCCATACCAAAGTAGCTGGTTTGCTGCTGGTCCAAAATGGTTTTCCAACTAATGACCATCTTGACCAGCTATAGCCTAAACCAGCTACCATGTTCCAAAACACAGCTATCAGTTAAAGATGATTTTAAAGCAGGTGGGCGATGAAACAATGGTGTAAAAAATATAGCCTTAATATAAGAGTAGAGAGTGTCTAAATGTGAAGCCGTGTCCCGCAGAGATTACCAACATAAGTTAGGTTTAGATTGGAGTTAGTCTTGTGAGTCAGCCCAGGTCTGTGATGATAAAAGTGCTATGAAACCCTGCGAGTTTATGAAACCTCCAGGTTCTTTCAGGAACCAATTTTACCGTCATTTTTTTTATGAACCAGCTCGTTTTTAATGAGCTCTGTAAAATAAACTGCGGTCACACTGATCACATCTGACATGGTAATCGCTTATGATGATTAATGGGCTGATTTAAAGCTGCTGGCTGTTTGTTTGGCTTCTTGAAGAGTGATGTTTGCATTCAGACCTATTGACATAGTTAACTTAATTAAAGGACACGTTTTAAAAAACAGTCCAACACGACGATCTGCTTCAAACAAGCAGCTACACTGATGCAAACGCAGATAAATCCTCAAAAAAAAGAGAGAGAGAGAAAAGGAGAGCCATGTTCTTCTTCACCGCAACACGAAAAGCACCGGAGCCAGACAGACAACTCGATAAATCTGCTTCAAATCAGACAAATCACCTTGTATGCCAGAACTAGCAGTTCACACCATGCTTTGAACAAAAACCACAGACTCCGGAGAACTCATCGGTCAGAAAACATGATGGAAAATGAGATCTGAAGTTGACAAATCTGAAACATAAAAAATTAACACGTTTTTAGTACGTTTAAAGGCCCGTTCACACCAAAGACGATAAGGCTAATACTTGTATAGGAATCTACAACGGTGATCTAGGGAAGGTTTTCCCACACCTCACCTAAGAAGAAACGATAGGCGAGTTTGAATCACTAATAACCCCCCCCTCCCCCCCCCCCCCACACCCCCCCCCCCCCCCCCCCCCCACCCCCCACCCCCCCCCCCCAGATCAACGGTAAAAACAGCCAATCAGAATCCACTTTAAAGGGTCATGAAACCCCAAATTACTTTTTCTGAGATTTTAGCAGAGGTGTTTGTGTTACACATCACAGAAGACAATGTTAGCATCCGATAATTTTAACTGTTGGAGAAATTTTAATTTTAAGCTTTTTTGCGCTATTTTAATCTTCCGGGTTTAAAATCTACATCGCATTGACGTCACAGTTTGTGACGTGGCAAAGGACTATAGTACATCGATGACGCTTCGGCGTCTATTAAATTATTCATGAGACTGCGTGCTCTTATCCTATGAGAAGACACTTCGCTTAAAGATGACATCGCGCACATTAACTGAGAGAAACATTAATGGATCGGAGGAGAGAGTTTGTTTTTGCTTTGTAATAAGAGTTCGGCACAAACGCGATTCATTCACTTAGTGAGTGTAACTGTTTTTACAGCTCCGTGACACAAGCCGTCAAAAGGCTTATATTAGCGCCACAGAATAAGCCTTAAAAGTTATCAGAGGTGCAACAGCGGGTTTCATAGTTTCATGCAGAGGTTTTTTTTTTTTAGAGGTGAATTGATAATGTTTTGTTGCATTTTAATGGAGTGTGTTTTAACTCGATGGGAGCGAAATGAAACTGTCTGAACCCGAAGCTTTGTGTGTTGTCTGTCTCCCCTCTTCCCCCCTCCGCTCCGCACCACGCCCACTTTTTTTTAGTGTTTTTTAAAACTGTGGTGAGAACTAACCAGTGCTGAAACAGGGGGTTTCATGAGCCTTTAAAGAGCGCGAGTAGCCTATTTAAAGCGGCAAACGACATAACGGCAGCGCGCGCTTATTTAAACATAACTTGTCCGTTGGTGTGGAATATAACGGGCCTTTAAGGAATAGTTCCCACAAAAATGAAAATTAGCTGTTAATTTACTCACCCGGCCTCAGGCCATCCAAGATGTAGGTGAACTTTCTAGAGTGGTGGAACTAAGGCATCACTTTGTAGGCAAAATCCCGGAAGCGAGTTAGCATTTTGGCATTTCCGGTTCCATCGTCCCAGAGTCAATGGGTTTTTTGAATGGGAGTTTAATTAAATCCCCTAAAATAAGGTCCCTGGTTCACGCAAGCTCAAGATACGTTCACGTTTTATTCTACGACATAAAACACACCAGTTACAATCCACTTGTGATTTGTTGAAACTGTTACGTTTCTTAAAAAAGATGGTTGCTAATTGGGACTACAGGCGCTGTCGGAGACATTAAACGTCATCACATCGAACAGTTTATCAATTTACAGTATTTTCCAACTGTTGTATAGTGTATAGAACAATTAATTGTAGAATAACCAATAATAGTTTCCCGCATTTGATATTGTTGTTCGACAATGTTTTTTGCTTTGCCGCGAAATGCAACCACAAGTCTTCGGATAGAAGCTGCTCGTTTTATCGCTTACTGATACGGAGACTCTGGGTTCGTACCATAAGGTAAACTCATATTACGATTATTCCATGTAAACACCACATTTACCGGCTTAGTCACGGTGAAAGTGAAACTTTAACGATGCATAGTGCCGCGTTACATTTAAATGTTTATGGCCACATGAATCTGTTAGAAAGCAGAACGATTGAGGATTTTCTAGAAGCAAGGATAAAACAACATTTTGTGTAACCACCGTAACAAAATGATAACTTAAATGTGGTACTTTATTCACTAAAATAAGTTTAGTCTTACCATATCCGAAAACTCGCTCACTCTGCTGTTATTTAATAGATTAAATGCACTAGAATTTAATTGAATAGTATGTGGAGACACATTTTTTATTAAAATATTCAAATTAATCAATAATTTATTGACTTTTAATGCACCTTATTTTGAAATGTGTGTGTTCATATGCCTTTAGTTACGATGGTTCATTATTAACTAACTTTATTAACTATGCTCATTTCAGTTTTAGTTTGGCTCTAGTTTAGTATTTATTCCAGGTGTATGAAAAAGGTTGGTAGCAGGATAAAATTCATATACAGAGTAAATCCTTTTCACTGAACGTGTTAAAAATAAGTTTGAGAAAGTTGTGGGAAGCGTGGTGGTGGTGACGCTGAAGGCCTAAGTTTAGCTGTTCTGGCGCTTTTATTTAGGCTTCAAAATTCTCGATGGACAAAATGTGTAAGTTTCATGAACGATGGTTGAACACAAGAGTTTATTTTTTGCGATAATCCAAAAGCCTATGGAAAAATCCCATTGGCTTTTGGTTGACGGAACAAGTGCGATGCTAACCGGCCTACAAAGTGACACCATAGTTCCCCCACTCTATTGTGTTATATTAATCAGTATAACTAAAATCATTTGGCAGGAGTGACAGATTTATGTTAAAAACACAAACAACCAAGAAGACGGTCTATAAATCACCCCAAATCATACTAAACAGTGGATGAAATCTAGTGAGCTGCATATCGTATCGTATCGTACAGGGGGTACGAACTCCAAATGATGTTGCTTTCTTTAATTTCTCCAAATTAAAGCAGCATTGCATATGTCCTTTGTGAAGAACAATGCCAGAATGCACTGCAATGATAAAAATCCCAACATTTTGAAAAAACAATAGGCTACTTATAGCAAAAAGAATAGAAAAGAAATTCACTCTTTTACCCAATATTTGTGTTATTCACTGTGTTGTTCTGAATCAGTCAGTTTGGATGTTGCCCTAAAAGCAAGCTGCCATATGTAGACGTCACAGTAGACAGCAAAAGCAGTGGGAACTCAGATGACTAGTTATTTAGCACTAATGCAGCCAGTGAATATCACGTCCAGCAGAAAACAAACACTGGTTGTCCAGGGACTGAATGTCATGAGTGATCACATTAGTAGCATATGCAAATACTCACCAAGAGACCAGCCCATCTCTCTCGTTGTTAACTGGCGTGGATTTATCATGTTCCCTTCCTTTGACAGGAGCTACTTATTTATTTAACACAGTGTGGGTATGATAGTGTGTGTGTGTCTCTGTGAGAGAGAGAGTGTGTGTGTGTGTGTGTGTGTGGTAAAGATTGTTACCAAGCCCAAGGTCCCAGAAGATCTTTCTCTCTTTTAGAGATTTGTTTTACTGAACAGCTTCCTTTTACTCTTTCAAACGCACATGAACATTTATGACAGGCCTTCTGTTAAACTGACTAACAAGCAGTAGTTGCACATTTTCCTCTTGAGGCTCGATCAATTCCAGTATTGATTCATGCCTTCTTTAGTTTGAAAAATCAAGTGAACACATGTGACAGTAAAATATCACAATCAACATGAACAAAATAAGAAAAAAGATGAACACTAACAATCCAATGCATTAAACTAATAACCAAAAAATAAAACATCTAAAAATAATCTAGAAATGCAATTTTTCAAAACGAAGTATAATCAAACGTAATAGATCACATGGGGACCTGAATGCCCTTTTGTTGTTGTTCACCTCAATTTTCATACATTTAAAAGAGATTCATAACCAAAAAAAAAACACTAAAATATCATGTTTAAAAAGTTAAAAAGCTATTGAAGTATTTAGAAAGTTAACTCACTGTAACTTTTTTGTAGTTTTCGTGTAGGTAAAATGATTAAGGGCCAGATTTACTAACAGCTTGCACCAGCGCAAACCTCCTTTTGGCGTTAAAGTAGGCCTACTGTCAGGGTGAGCGTAATTTCAACAAGTACAACATGTTCCTGGATCAACATCAACCAATCAGAATCGAGGGATAACTTTTCAGGAAATGTCTGTTTTAGGCTTACGATCAGGGTTAGGTGCTTCTACACCCTTATAAATGAGCTATCATTTCACATTGATTTTAGGAATAAATTATGGTTAGGTTTAGGGGTAGGGGTAGGGATAAGTTTATATTTTTGGACAAAAATGTTGATCCAGGATTGGCAAAATCACTGCGATCCTACTGTCAGGACGCGCAGTGAAGAATTAGCACTGAAAAGGCATGGACAATTATTTTTGCGACTGACTTTATTTGAATATGCATTTTTAGGAGTTTCCCTTTCAGATGCAAACTTTATGGGAGGAGAGTATTAAAATAAATCAAACAACGCGATTTACTATCGTTTGCGCTCGTTCAAATTACTGGTATTTGCATAACTATTTACAGCTTGAAAAAGCATGTCGTAAGTAGATCACCTGCAGCTGATGAGCATTGGCTCTGCTTATTTGTGACTGCTTTTGGTATATTGCGTTGGTCGATATGTAAATGAGATGTTGCGTCTTTGTTCTTTTTTGCGCATTGTCAGTAAATCACCCACAGCAGTCTCCCCTCCCATCGGCGCTGTTTTGGAATTGCGCTCTCACGCTAATTTGCCCAGTTTAGTAAATCTGGCCCTAAAGTGCTTGCATTGTAAATCTTGTAAAATGTGTTTTTCAAATTATTTAGAAAGTAAACTTATATTTACTTTAAAATGTACTGTAATGTTTGTATTAATTTTTAAGATACAATTACCAAATTGTTTGCATTATAAATCCAGTATAATCTAGTAAAGTTTTTAGAAAGGTCATTTAGGCTATAGTTACTTCATTTACTTTATAATTTACTGTAACTTCTTGTATTAATTTATTTTTTTTATGTGAAATTACTCTTCTTTTTACAGTACACAAATATTGACTTAAATTTAATTCTGATACCCACTAGAAACCTTAGCAATTACACACAAATCAAAAAGCAAGAGAAGATGGGTTATATTTAATTGCTTTATGCAATATGAAAGGAAACAATCTATTTTTTGCAGATTAATTCAAATTTAAATTATGTTTTCAGTGTTTGCTCTGACAGTTTCTCATGTTTCAGAAACAACAAACATCAAAAACCGATGAGGGTGATGAAGCACCTTGCAGGATGTTTATTTGGTAATTATTGTGTGCTGTGAGAATGTCATGAGTAAACAGTTCATCATCTCTGATCAAACACCAAACTTTTGAGTCTGTTTGGGTAATAAGTTAACACTCATCTGAAAACCTGCACTAGAGGAACACAGTGAGTCAGACTCTATTAGACTTTACAGAGAGCAGCTGTGATGAGCCTTCAGACAGCAAACACGCGTGTGCACAAATCAGCTCCAATAAATGTCAATGAGGAAAAGCATTTTTCAAAAATAATATATATATATATATTTTTTTTTTTGAATTAACTGTTTTCCCCATGTAAGCAAATTTAAGAGATGAGAATGATGAATAAAACTTAAAACCTTCATTTGTGAATCAAAGCACACTCTCTCTGTCTGACAGTGACATGTTGTAAAACATTAAATGAAACCTATAGGAGCCATATTATACATTTTTTTTCTGAGGTAAAATTATATGACCAATAATAATAATAATAATTTTGTTTCATTTATTCATTCATTGTGCCTTAAATACTTTCATTTAAAGACTGCAAGCAACAAATTGCACTGCTGTTTTCGGAAATCTGTGTAAATGCAAGTTGGTCTTTTGATTAACTGAATGTTTTATAATGCATCTCCATGTATTTTGCACTTGTGAGATTAAAGCGAAGAGTCTTTCATCTTTGCATGGTCTCTTTGTCCTCCCTTGATAATATGTTTCTCACCACAAAACTCACATGCCGGTTTTAGGATTTGTTGCTGGATCATCATTGTATTTATATAATAAAACACATATGTTTGACATCACATAGCTGTGAGAGAAATGTAGCATTACATTAATTGCTCAGCAATGGATCATCTGCAGTGAATGGGTGCCGTGAGAATGAGACTCCAAACAGCTGATAAAAACATCACATTAATCCAGAAGTAATCCACACCACTCCAGTCCATCAGTTAATGTCTTGTGAAGAGAAAAACTGTGTGTTTGTAAGAAACGAATCCATCATTAAGACATTTTTAACTCCAAACATAAAGTCCTCTATCCATAATGTTGCTTTCTCCAGTGAAAGAGTCGTCTCTTCTGAATCAGGAGAGAAATCTTACACAGATTAAGCACTGTTTACAAGTCCAAAACAGACCTAAATAAATCTGTGGGTGGATTTTGACGTGAGAGGACAACAGGGGATGAACTTTTTCATTGGAGGAAGCATTATTATGGATTATTATGGACTCATATTTTAACCAGAAGAAACGGTTTTAAGTTATTTAAAAAAAAAGAAAAACATCTTGATGGATTTGATGGATAAAAACCCCCAGTTTTTCTCTTCACAAGATATTAACTGAAGGACTGGAATCTTGTTGAGTAATTGCAGCTTATTGTGATGTTTTTATCAGCTGTTTGAACTATCATTCTGACGGCACCCATTCACAGCAGAGAAACCATTGTGTTGAAGAAGTTGTGAATGGTACACTGTAAAAAATGACCGTGAATTTAACGGTAAAAGACTGTAAAAATGCTACAGTAAAAACCTGTTAAATGGTTAACGTTAAATTCCCCTACTATATACGGTGAAAAACTGTATTGGACATTACATGTATTGGACATTAATTTTACGGTAGTATACCATATTTGGAAGTGAAAAAAGACTGTATAATTTACAGTGAATAACCATAAATTGCCCATAACCAGAATTCCCAAATTTTCAAATTTGATGTTTTTTTGTTGAAGTAACTATGTTTCTTCTTAGTTTTTTTTTTTATCAGTTTTGTATATTAGGGTTGTCTGTTACACTGATGTTGTTAAATGAATGTTTATTGCATTATTTCAGTTTCATGTGTGTTACCATGATGGTGTTTGGTGTTTGTGTGAATGACACTGTGCACCTTCTTTACATGTTATTATTTAAAAGCTGCTTGTGATGGGCTTTGGTTCATCATGTGACTTTCTCATCACCACCTGCATTTGGTGGTTATCAGTGTATTACAAAGGTACAAAACAGATTTCAGTACTTCAATAGGTTGGTATATTACAGTACAGTGTACATTTTTCCAAATCTGATGAAGAAACCAACTCATCTGCATCTTGGATGGCCTGAGAGTGAGTAAACTTTCAGCAAATTTCATTTTTGGGTGAACTATTCCTTGAAATGGTCTGTTCAAATTACCTCTGACTGACTTATAGTGACTGTAAACATTAAACGGATACACCACAAACTATCTGAACATCCTAAAAATGATACACTTCATCTTTAAATACCTGAAAACACACCAGTCATCTTGTGAAGCTTTTGAATCCTCCGGATGAGTTTCCTCACTGCATCTGCCCTCCGAATCCTGAACTTATTGTCCAGAATCTCAAAGTGGATCTGAACCCATTGACTCCTGTAATACATGTCGTTCCTCTAAGAGCACAAAGGCCTCTGTCAGCGCTTACCGTGGTAAAGTCAGCCAAAGCAATAAAGAAGAGTTATGGGGCCAAAGATCCAGAACAAGACTCACTTTCTGTGTGGGAGAGATGGAGAGAGTATTACAGAGAGATTCACAGCGCCGTTGACTTTCAGAGCATCGGGACAACACGAAAATGAAAACCTTTACACTGCTTTACATTGATTTTTACCATGGATATGTTTTTTTTTTTAGGCCTGACACAAGTGGAGTTTTCCCTAACTGTGGTAAAGTCACATCTTGAATGGCTTATTGGTTTCTTAATGCGGTGGCAACATAAGTATAAGGAAACTGCTAATGTGCAACACTGTAAAAAAGCAATTACTTCTAATTAAACATCCAGGGCTTTTTAAATCACACATGACAACAAATGTAAATGATTATGAATCTGCATAAAAACACATTAGACCAACTATATTCCCTCAAATATCATCTCAAGTAGCCTAACAGAGTCTAAATAAACAATTTAAATTTGATTTTATTCTGCTTATTGGATAAAACTTTGTAAACTCCCATCACTGCAGCATGAATAAATTATGTGGTTAATTTTTTTAAGATGATTGACTTTATAATGTTAATTGTGTACACTAATATCTTTGTTTTACAAGCTGTTTTCTTCAGAGGCATGGAGTTCACATTACATATTAAACAATATGTAAGAAAAACATTATGACAAATAATGTTTGCATATACATACACTCATTTTGCAGATGCTTGTATCCAAAAGACAAACATCGCAACAAGCTAAATTAAGTTTTTTTGAGTTGCTAATGATATTTTGCAGCAAAAGTATAAGTTGCTAAATGATAATATGCAAGACATCTGTAGTTGCTTTGACGATTTAATGGCTGAAGGGAATATTTGCATTTAGTGAATTAACAAATTGGATAAACAATATAGAGCTAATGAGAACAGAGAGTGACAAACCATTAATTTTGTACAAATCATTTTGTATTTTAAAATTATTTTTTAAAATACTGCATGGGTTATTATTGCAAAAGGGTGAAGTAGGATGAAGTTATTTGTGAATGCATGAAATATGCACTTATATTCAAAACTTTTCTTTTAGGAAAACACATAAACATTGTTCAGAGGTTCAGCAGAATGTTCACCCAAAGCACTTTCTCCGTCTGTTTCTTCAGCATAATTAATGTGAACGGCTTCAGTCTCGACTCACTGTTGACAGTCCAGCAGGGCTTCATTGCTAAGCTGCATGTTGATCCTGCATAGCTTTAAAAAAAAAATTAAAATTCACCAACAACAACAAAAACATTTTATAGGCAGCCCAAATGTCACAGTATAAAAATGTGATGCTAAGCCCTGTCTCTCTGAGACCAAAAGATTGTGTTTCTGCCATCACTTTCTTTATTCTTAAGAGCTCTCAAGTTTTACTCCTACGACTTGACCTATAATTTCTCATTCTTGAAATGTAATTGTCTCAGAAACATTTTTATAAGCCACTTTGATATAAATGCATCTGTGAAGAAATATAAAATACTGGAGAACACCAGGCTAAAATGACCAAACAAAAATTTACCACAACAGTTTCTGAAAAAAAAATGATAATAAAAAAATTAAAAAAGAAACAACAATTTTGTTCCTACAGAAAAATCATGATAAATTATTATATGATCTTCATTATTGTCTTATTATTGACATTAATGACTTATTTTTGTGGGGTTTACCAAATCAGAAGTGTTCTATAATAAATGTGGCATTTTGTACAAAATACAAATTTTTGATTGTAATTTTTTGATTATTTTTCTTAGCATCTTTTCTTTTTTTTTGTGTGGTTTGGGTGGGGTGGGGGGGCTTTATCAAATAAAATGTTTTCTAAATTACTCATTTTGTTTTAATTAATTCTTTTTTTACATTAATCGCAATAGTCGCATCCATCTGGAACCAAGAACTTTTACTGATGGTCTTGAATTTTTTTGCGGAATTGCAAGATTTTCCTTACGTGTCGTTTCATTTACCCAATGACGAGTTGTGACGCAGGCCAATAAAATGTTGTAAGGGTAACGGGATAACATTTTGTGTACCAGGTAATTTTTCTCTCATTTGTTGGTGGTCTTTTTTTAACCAAATAATCATTGTTCCATAGTAAGAATTCATGTTGATCCTTGTGTACAGGATAATAGTTTTGGTGCCACATTTTTACTTATTTTCCGCATTGTTGGGCATTTACTATAACAAAAAATAACAGTTTTTGTTTTTTTTTGTTTTGGGTTAGAACATCACTATGGAACTTGTGTAATTTGTTTAAATTGAACCATGTACGTTTGTATGTATTGTTTTTTTCCTCTTTTTAATTATTGTTCCCTTCTTGTTTGTGGCCATGTGACCAAAAATCAACGTATGACCTGAGCAACAACACCATCGTAAGTCCGCTGGTATATTGTATCAAATTTTCTGCCAACAAATCATGTTAGATATTAAGTAAAGATCGTGTTCCATGAAGATATTTCTTAAATTTCCTACCGTAAATAGACATCTAATGTTTGATTAGAATAGGCATGTCGAAGAAACTTCATGTTGGGACACTTTAAAATGATTTCGCAATATTTGTTTTGTTTGCACCCTCAGATTCCAGATTTTCAAATAGTTGTATCTCAGCCAAATATTGTCCTATTCCTAACAAACCATACATCAATGGAAAGCTTTTTATTCAGCTTTTCGTGGATTATAAATCTCCATGCCAAAAATGGTGTACGCGGTTCATGCCCTGGTTTTTTTGTGCTCCAGGGTCACTTAACAATAAATGTGTTATTTTGTTCCCAAATAATTTTAGGCCAATAGCAAACTGAAACAAGCATATCTTTGTTCCCACAGTTAGGAAATCACAAAATTAAGCAAAGATCAGCATTTCAATATTCTGTCCTGGAGTCTGACCTGAGATCAGTGCATAAAGACTTTTCCAGCGGCGAAGGGTAAAGGTGAATCCCTCGGACTTTCACAGGATTGTAGATTGCATTTTCTCCTTCTGAGGTGAAGAATCAATTCCTCCGTAAGCCCCTCAGAAGTTCCCAGCTTCACATTTCGTCTCTCATCCCTATTTCTACACCCACAGGACCCATGATGCCCTGGGAACTGCGGAGACGTGGTCACCCCAGACCACCTCGTCCACAGACAATCATTTGGGTTGCAAAGCACTTTAATCTACAGACAAATTGCAAACACAGCCGTATTAATGATCTGGAAAGTTCTCAACAGAAAAAAAAAAACAAAAAAGAAACTTCCCCGAATTTGTGCCCATAGAAAATGAACTGAAAATGTCAATTCTGTCATCATTTACTCACCTGAATGTCACTCCAAACAGCACTATAGAGAAAGATGCTCTTTAGGTCTAATAAAAACATGTTGATCTTCAAAATGGACAAAAAGCCGATGAAATCATCTGATTCATCTCAATATGATCTTCTGACTTCAAGTACATCGCTTTCTATGACGTTTGTATAAACAAATGTCCTTCAAAAAGGACAAACACACCATAAAAGCACCATAACATTAATCAAAGAGACCTACCATCCATTTGATGTCTGCACTAGACATTCTTGCACATTTTAACCCAGGCAACTGTACTCAAATAAAAGCCTACCTCAAAGTAATCAATTTCAGTTTTCAATTTAAGAGTGCTTTATTGCATGACACAATTATACATTTGTATTGCCAAAGCAATTGCAGCTGGATGCTTACAATAGTACATCATATGATTACTACCAAAGAAAGAATTAAGTCCTAGCAATCTCATAAAAGTCTTAATCATGAGTGCCAAATGAATTCAAATGTAGCACGTATAACTAAAACTAGAACTAAAAATACAATAAGGGATTAGACATATTTACAGAAGCAGAATATACATCTAAGTAATATATTACAGTAATTTGGCATAATATAATCTACATGTGCTGGAAACATCAGATCAGGGCAGGTTGAGTGTTTTATTTTCTGTGGTGACAGGCAGACACATATTGAGCTGCAAACACACAGCAGTTCTTCTGTTCTCCTAACACATACGACACTTTCTCCTGCCCACTCCTGATCTGAAAGGCTTTTATTAAAATGTCTGATTGGGATCTGCTGTGGTTGGTCCTATGACCTGTCCGTCTAGCGGGAGGTGGTGCATTCTGTTAGGAAGTGCAGGTCTGTTTCCATCTGATTCAGATCACAGTGTGAACACAGTTTCTGCTCCGGTGGCAGCCATGTTTTTCTGTGTCTCTATCATCAGCTTGTGTCCGCTGGGTCTGTATCTGGTCAACGTGCTTCTCAGTTTTTTATCTGACACTGTGTACAGATACTCAGCCATTCTGTACTCTCTCTTTAGGGCCAAATATCATTGCACTTTACTCTGCTGTTGTGTTTTGGTTTGCCAGTGAGTGATGTAGCTCTGTAATCACTTTACTGCTGTAGTATCTAATATGTATGTTATGGGTTTTTTTTGTATATGGTTCAAATTCATTTAAATGTCAGGCATCATATGCATTCAAAAAGCAAAAGTCTATTTCAATTTTTGCAGAAGACAAGGCAACTATTTTTTTATATAAAATTTTTGAATAATTAAATAGTTTGCGCTAGTCTTCTAGACTAGCAACTGTACTTTACATTTAAATATGTACATTTTCTAAGAAAGTATGTCAGCACCATAACTGTAATAACAAACACATGGACGTTAGTGTCCGTGACGTCAGCCAGTAGGTTTGTCTGAAGAGCGTTTTTGAAGCGCCAAAGTGGGCGACGCCCGTCTGCCATCTTGGCAGGCGTTCAACAGGTGCGCGTTCACTTCCCGTAATAACGAAAAATGGCAAAGAGGCGTGAGTTGGTTTGTGAACCAAACGCCCACAGAGCTCGACGGTTGGTGACGGCATCGGGGCAATCCACTCTGTCACTCAATTGCCACCATCGACACTAACCTTACTTATTCAGAACTTTAGGCTTAATATAATTAACGGATAGAGTATTAACAATTCTCGGCCCCCTCAACAGTTGTCTGAGGCCACAAATTTAGCTATTAGACCAAACCACTTTTTGAACCCAGCTTGTAACCATGTTTTTTTTTCTGCGGTAAATTGGGCATTGCAGATGGGCTATGGAATTGACTCCCTTTTTCAGGCCAGTTGATGAATTACAGTTTAAGTTACTTCCTTGTTGGCTTCACGAGAGAGCGGGAGGTTTGCCTGGCGTGGTCATCACGGAGACACACATAGTATTACACTGGGTCATTTGGCCATGTTGCTTGCAGCCATGATATAAATCGCTGAGCTAGCCACAGGAACACCTATCTTCGTCAGAAGTGTGTCATGTAAATGTTTTGATCAAGAACCTAGAGATAAAAATGTCTGGTGCGTTTAAATTTTCAGTCGCGATCAAAACTTTAAATAACAGAACGAGAGAGAATCATTCGAGCCTTTTGAGTGCTTACCATTGGCCCCGTTCTCCTCGCCCGATGAAACCGGTTTTGGCTGAGCGGACATAAATTAAGGTCACTGCTACACACTCTTTACTGTGTGCTATTAATCTATGCCACCCGGGCCTTCTAACATAGCACTGTGTTAAACTGTTTCTTAATAAGCTTATTTTGGACACCTAGTTTTAGTCCAAGAGTTAATCAGACTTACGCTTTGTGGAATTCAAATGAACTTCCCTCCCCTTTTATAACTGACTTTAAAAGAAATGATGAACCAGTCTTAAAGAGAAAAATGAGATACTTACTATTTTACGTCTTCTAGCGGTTTTTTTCATAACCGTCCCCATAGCGTCTAACGTCAGCTCGCGTATGCTGCGATTGGCTCTTTATATTTAGAGCCAACTTTCCCTCCCCGCCCTATTGTGCATTGCAACTGGCGCCCCGTTCCTTTGTCACGTTTCAGGTCATATGAAGCACCGTCGTTGCTTCTTCAGCTCAGCATTTGAATTCTTTGCTGAGCAGTTATTTAAACTGTTGACATAGTCATACAGCAGCTGCCTGAAATCACACACATAGCGGCAGTTGAATGCATGCTCTAAAGGGATTCATGTAGTATTCATAATTAAATGTATTATTCGTATACTTACGATAACAGACGCAAGAGTCTCATTACATGCAAATTCCGACTAGTCTGCTCTGATTCATTTTCACAATCATCATTGATGGCGAGTTTCCACTGCGGTCACTCGGCTCGGCACGGCATGGTTTGGCTCGGCACGGTTTGCGTTTCCACTGCAATTCAGTACCACTTTAGAGTGGGCGGGACTATTCACATGTCGTAATAGTTGCGCCGCCTCTACTACCACAACTCCTAAAAAAAAAACGGTTTTCATATTCGCGTCGCCTCAAGCTTCTCGCTGGATCCACTCCCTGCTACAACGAAGAACCGCTGTTGCTTCCGGCCAAGGTAAACAAAAAAAAAACCGGGCTAGGGGGGTTGTTTAAAAAAAGGTGCATCGTTCTGACAGTTGCTTTTGGATCCTTCTGGCTGTGCTGATTTAAATCTAGCGTTTTTTTTGTGTTTGTGTCGCAAGTTCAGTGGTAGTGACGATTCTCTCTGGCCAATCCGTTATCAGCAGAGTTTAAACGTCATGTTTTGGTAACAGTACGGTACGCTTGGAACCCCAACTAAAGTCGTACTGAAAAAGTACCAGGTACTGTACCCAGTGGAAACCCCCCCCCAAAAGTGAACAGTACCGAGCCATACCGTGCCATACCATGCAGTGGAAAAGCGCCATTAGATTTGTTGTTGTAGGTTCGTCTGTAACACGTAGGCTATACGGTGCTTTCAAAGGATTTGTGCAGCGCAAGCCGTCTGAGAGCCGGGTTAAAATAATTACCCTCAGCCCTGTCAGTGTCATATTGCTGGAAACCGCAACATTTCAGATATCACGCTTTATTATAAAGTAACATTTACACAGACAGGCTGCATTATTCATGAAGTTTTTTTCTCTCGCTCACCGATCTCCGGATCAGAGCCGCTCTGAACTCTGATCGAGATTCACTGGAGAAACTCACTGAATGCAAACATCTGTTTTTCTGTGAGCTTATGTTTAACAAAATGTCATCACATTTCTGTGGGGACCCCCAAAAAAAAAAGTATGAATGCGGCCTATAAATAAAGGTGACACCTTCTGATTTTCGGGCTGCATAAAGTCAGCAAAATTGTGAGATCAGCAAAAATGGGACAAATACTCTTTTGGTGCTGTGCTCCTTTAAAAAAAAAATGCTAATAATGGGTGGTCTTGAAATGTTGTAATAACAGTACTTAATTTGCATATCAACATTTGATTAGTCAAATGTAAATCATATGGGCATTACCACTCAAATGGCGGAAGGTCTGGCAAGTCCCCGTACATAGTTTAAGTCTATGAAAAATTGTTAATTTACCTGAACATGTTAGATAAATTGGGACAGTAGCATTTAGCTAAACTGGGACATCCTATAAATGAATAATACATTGCTTAATGTGACAAATCGTTTTGTTTTACAAAAACATTGTTGGCAGTAGACAGGTAAAGGAAAACAATAAGAACAGAAATGTGTGAATATTAAGTTTTTGTGCGTAAAAAGTGCCTGTAAACAAACACATGCCTGCTCTATTTCACAGTATTAGTTTTACTGTATTTTTGATCAAATAAAAACAGACTTGGTGAGCATAAGAGACTCTTTATAGTGTAATGTACTTTTGGTTTTTTTCATGATCTGTTTTCTGCTCTTTATTTTGTAATTTGATTCATGCTGTTGGTGTCATGCTTCCCTTGCCCTCATGTATTTCTGCCTTGTGTATGGCATGTTCTCATTGGTTGTGTCATGTAATGTGACCATCTTTATTTGATATAAATAGCCCTCATGTTGCCTTAATTCTTTGTCTGTTGTTGTCCTGTAAAGGTTGTTTCGTGTGCTTCTTGTCTCGTCTTTCCATTGCCATTGCCAAGTCTTTACTTTACTTTGTGTTTTTGTTTAACAAATCTTTTTTTAACTGCATTTGGATCCTCTGCTTCAACTGCACTAACGTTACAATATACTGTTGTAGTCTAAATTTTACATACACTTTGCAGTATCGGCAAAATGTTAATTATTTTACCAAATAGAGAGGATCATACAAAATGCATGTTATTTTTTGTTTAGTACTGACCTGAATAAGATATTTCACATAAAAAATGTTTGCTCCACAAGAGAAAATAATAGTTCTAAAAATGACCCTGTTCTTATATTATATTCTTAATACAGTTTTTACCTGAATGATCCACAGCTGTGTGTTTTTTTAATGATAGTTGCTCATGAGTCCCTTGTTTGTCCTGAACAGTTACACTGCTTGCTGTTCTTCAGAAAAAAATCCTTCAGGTCCCACAAATGCTTTGGTTTTCCAGCATCTTTTGTGTATTTGAACCCTTTCCAACAATGACTGTGATTTTGAGATCCATCTTTTCACACTGAGGACAACTGAGATACGGATGCAACTATTACAGAAGGTTCAAACGCTCACTGATGCTCCAAAAGCAAACACAAAGCATTTAGAGCCGGGGGATGAAAACCTTTTTAATTTGAAGATCAGGGTAAATTGAACTTACTTTGTCTTCTGGGAAACATAAGTATTTTCTGTAGCTTCTGAAGGGCAGTACTAAATAAAAATATATGATATTTAGGCAAAATAAGAAAAAGAAAATGTACACATCATTCTGTTCAAAACTTTACACCCCTGGCTCGTGATGCATGGTTTTTTCATCTGAAGCATCAGTGAGTGTTTGAACCTTCTGTAATAGTTGCATTGTTACATGTCTGTGGTTTTCTGTCTCTGTGTTTCCCCTGTGACCTAGTTTTTCTCTTGTTTTGTTTTTTTGCCCCCAGTCTCTTTAATTAGTCATTCTGTTCACCTGGTGTCTTGTTCATGTTTATAAGCCCTCAGTTCAAACTTAGTCTTCATCCGTTCTTATCTATGTGAAGTTGTTTTCCGTGCCTTGTCTCCTGGATTTATCTAATTAAAAGACTTTTCTTTGATCTCTTTCATCCTCGTACAGTTTGTATGATCAACACGTTACAGAACAACGGACCAATAACGTTTTTTGCGGCATTTTTGTTTAATTTTTCCCACTCCTCTGTCAGCATGGACAATCCTGATGTTGCCCTGCTATGCCTGGAGCAGAGGGACTGCTCCCTGGAGTCTCACACCAGGGATTTTTTGGAGTTGGCGTGCCAAACGCACTATCCAGGCCGCTCGCTTTGCAGTGTTTTACATCTCAAGCCTCAGCGAGCGGTCTAAGGCACGCCTCCCCGGGAGTGGTCCTCGGTCCAATTTCGCCGCATGTGTGGAGTGGGTGCTGGAAAATAATGGACTATATTTCTCTGTCTGGCCTGCTGAGGAGGATATCTCCAGCCCCACTCCCGAACCAGAGACCAGCCAGCTATCATCCCGCTGCACGGAGCAATCGCCTGAGCCCACTGCAGACGGAGAGCCTGAGCCTGACACGACACGTGAGCCAGTGCATAAACCCGCGACTGAGCTGATCATTGCCCCGGAGCCTGAGCCTCAAGAATCATCTGACCAGGTGCGTGAGCCAGCAACATCGTCAGTCGGAGTACTGGTGGAGATCGAGGGCTTGGAGGGAAGCCCCGCCTACACTCCCGCCGCTGAGGGTGAGCTGCAACTGGTAACTGGACTATATCATGAGTCACTTATGGACATTTTTCAAATGGACTTAATAGACTGGTTTTTGGGGAGGTACTAACCAACGTCCCTGCCCTATGTCGCCTTTGGTCTCCCGCTGGTTCCGTCCAGAGGCGCTGCATCTCCTGTGGCCCGCTGGCTACCGCCAAGCTCCGTTCTCTCCTGTTTCCTCACCCCTCCCTCCATGTCCTGCCATCGTCTCCTAACCAGCCATTTCCGGCCTCAGAGCCCTTCTCCGCGGTTTCTCTCAGTCCTCGCTACACCCGCTCGCGCCAATCTGGCACCTCTGAGCCACCTCAGGCTTCTAGTCTCCAGCTCGCCCAGCATAGATCCCCTGTCTCCGCCGCCTCCGGCCTCGGATTCCTGGACTCCACCTCGGTCCTTCAACCCATCGGCTCCGCCTTGGCTCCTAGCTCCTTCGTCTCGCCCGTGGCCCTTAATCCCCCTGCGCCCTGGGACTCCCTCTGTCCCTCTGGCTCCGCCTTGGCTGTCGTCGACCCATCTCGCCGCGGGCTCCCCCTCCGTCTTCCCTGCGATCCTTTTCCGGATCCCGCCTCCGCCTCGGTGCCTGATCAAGCATGCAGTCTCACATTGGCCTCTGGATTCTCGGTGTCACCCTAAGCTCGCTGTCGTGCTGCTCCACCTGGTTCTCCACCTCCAGCGGCTCCGTCTCCATCGCTCATCCCCAGGGTATTGTCTGCCAATCCTCCACCATATCTCCTCCCTTCCTCGACTCCGCCCTGGGGCCTTGTCCTGGCTGGTCTCTGGACTCCATCTGGCTTCTCCTGCTCCTGGCTTTCCCTTGGCTCCTCCCACCCTCCACTCCCACATAGACTTATTTTTTGGACTCTGTTTGTTTCTGCCTCTCTCCTGCTCCATGCCCTCCTCCTGAGCCCCCACCCTCCCTCCTCAGTTGGACTCTATATAGCGTGAGGTCACGCCTTCCCGGAGGGGGGCGATCTGTTACATGTCTGTGGTTTTCTGTCTCTGTGTTTCCCCTGTGACCTAGTCTTCCCCAGTCGGTTTAATTAGTCATTCTGTTCACCTGGTGTCTTGTTAATTATCCCACTAGTTCCCTTTGTTTGGTTCATGTTTATAAGCCCTCAGTTCAAACTTAATCTTTGTCCGTTCTCATCCATGTGAAGTTGGTTTCCGTGCCTTGTCTCCTGGATTTATCTAATTAAAAGACTTTTCTTTGATCTCCTTCATCCTCGTGCAGTCAGTATGACCAGCATGTTACATGCACATGAGTCCCTCAGTTAGTCCTCATTGTGAAAAGTAGGTCAAATTCAAAATATCCAAAAGGATGCTGGAAACGCAAGAAGTTGTGACCTAAGTATTTTTTCTGAAGACGTGTTCAGGACAAACAGGGGCTCTGACACCTAGCCACTAAACAAAAAAAAATAAATAAATAAAAACATAAACCGCGTGGGACGGATCATTCATTCACGTAACAACAGAGTATTAAGAATCAAGTGTAAACTTTTGAACAGGTCATTTTTATAAATTCAACTATTATTTTCTCTTGTGGACTATATGTAAACATATTTTATGTTAAATATTTTATTCAGGTCAGCACTAAATAAAAATAACATGCATTTTGTATGATCCCTCTTGCTTTGGTAAAATAATTAACATTGTTCAGTTCTGTTGTAATTTTGACCACACCATAGTATATAGATATTTATATAAAAATATATATTAATATATATTAATATATTATATATATATAGATATGATGAGCTGTGCCATCTATTTTGTTTCAAACTAAGCTAACCTCATACTTTTCCCCATCTAAATGCAAATGTTTGACTCGATAACACAGACATCATATCTGTCCCATTGACAGTGCTGTTGTGAAAATTAGAGGCTTTCCATCTGCTGGCATTGTTCTTGTCCTTAAGAGTGTGAGCACCCGCACAATCACTGATTGTAATAGGGACGGAGGCGTTTGTGGTGGATGAACGACCAGGGCCTGTCTGCTGCGTTCACTTCAGCTTAACTTGGGCTCTTACAGGGTCACAAGGGACCCAGAAAAACAAGCGTTCATTGACCGTACTGGTGTTTTAGTCTTACTGAAAGAGCATGTACTGAAACAAATACTGATTATTTTAAGACTGCACAGAAAGTTTATGCATTTATATCCACTTATCCATGCAAAAAATATGTATGTGTGTGTGTGTATATATACATATAATTATTCATCACTGTGTGGTGCAGTTCAATAGTCTAGAAATGTACCCGTAATAGAGAGAGCCTTATTGAATAATTTTATGTCCCATTTTACTACATTTAAACATTTATGAAAGTTTTGTACGTCTCAAGACATGTGGATGTTGTACCTAAGAACCTGTTACACATAGCACATGTAATTTTTTGTGTTTGTCCTTCATTTTAGATTTTTTTTTTTTTTTTTGGTGTAGGAAAAGATGCATTGTTTTGTACCAAATATTATTTTTACCATGGCAATTTCTGTCCTTTTTATTACACCATTTATATATATTAAACTTCTGTTGCCGCAAACCAACATTATAGAAAAAAAACAATAATATGGAACCTCATTAAAAATCACAACTATCCATTTTATAAACATAATTTAAAAATAAAATACTTCCAGCAAACATCTGGTCCTCATCAGCCGACAGACGCGTTCCTAAGTAAAGTTGATTATGTTTCTGTTATTATGAATAATTTGCACTACAAGACCCACCTTCCCTCTGAACACAGACCGGAGAAAACACAAACCACATTAAAAGCATCCACTATCGCATCAAGGAATCCCGTGTCCCAGCTGTTCTGCCAAATACTTTTGTCACTCACTCTTACAAAAGCACCCTTCAGCTCCAACGGCGAAACTCTGGGTGTATTTCCAAAGCAGTTATGTACTACCCGTATGTTGAGTTGAAGAGGGGATAACTCATAATATTCATATATATAGTACTCTTTGTTATATTGCAGCCATTTACACACAGCACCCCATATTGACAGAAAACCACAGAATTGTTGACATTTTTGCAGATTTATTTAAAAAAGAAAAACTGAAATATCACATGGTCCTAAGTATTCAGACCTTTTGCTGTGACACTCGTATATTTAACTCGGGTGCTGTCCATTTTTTTCTGATCATCCTTGAGATGGTTCTATCCTTCATTTGAGTCCAGCTGTGTTTGTTTATACTGATTGGACTTGATTAGGAACGCCACACACCTGTCTATATAAGACCTTACAGCTCACAGTGCAGGTCAGAGCAAATGAGAATCATGAGGTCAAAATAACTGCCTGAAGAGCTCAGAGAAAGAATTGTGGCAAGGCACAGATTTGGCCAAGGTTACAAAAACATTTCTACTGCACTTAAGTTTCCTAAGAGCACAATGGCCTCCATAATCCTTAAATGAAAGACATTTGGGACGACCAGAACCCTACCTAGAGCTGGCCGTCCGTCATAACTGACTGTCGGGGAGAGAGCCGTGGGGAGAGAGGTAAGACGACCAACAGATCCTGGCTAACTCCAGATATGCGGTCGGGAGTTGGAGAAAGTTGTAGAAAGGTCAAGGCCATCACTGTCAGACCCTACAACAGTCGGGGCTTTCTGCGAGTGGCCCGACGGAACATCTCCTCATTGCAAGAACATGTAAGCCCGCATTGAGGACTCCCAAGAAATGGTTGAGAAATAATATTCTCTGGTCTGATGAGACCAAGATAGAACTTTTTTGGCCTTAATTCTAAGCGGTATTTGTGGAGAAAACCAGGCACTGCTCATCTCCTGTCCAATACAGTCCCAACAGTGAGCATGGTGGTGGCAGCATCATGCTGTGGGGGTGTTTTTCAGCGCAGGGACAGGACGACTGGTTGTATATAATACATAGTTGTATGATATTTTAATTACGATAATATATATATATATATTATATATATATATACAGTGGGTACGGAACGTTTCAGACCCCCTGAATTTTTCACTCTTTGTTATATTGTAGCCATTTGCTAAAATCATTTAAGTATTTTTTTTTCCTCATTAATGTACACACAGCAACCCCATATTGACAGAAAAACCGAAATTGTTGACATTTTTGCAGATTATTAAAACAAGAAAAACTGAAAAATCACATGGTCCTAAGTATTCAGACACATTGCTCAGTATTTAGTAGAAGCACCCATTTGATCTAATACAGCCATGAGTCTTTTTGGGAAATATGCAACAAGTTTTTCACACCTGGATTTTTTTTGGGGATCCTCTGCCATTCCTCCTGCAGATCCTCTCCAGTTCTGTCAGGTTGGATGGTACACGTCGGTGGACAGCCATTTTTTGGTCTCTCCAGAGATGCTCAATTGGGTTTTAAGTCAGGGCTCTGGCTGGGCCATTCATGAACAGTCACAGAGTTGTTGTGAAGCCACTCTTTTGTTATTTTAGCTGTGTGCTTAGGGTATTTGTCTTGTTGGAAGGTAAACCTTCGGGCCCAGTCTGAGGTCCTGAGCACTCTGGAGAAGGTTTTTTCGTCCAGGATATCCCTGTACTTTGCCGCATTCATCTTTCCCTTGATTGCACCCAGTCGTCCTGTCCCTGCAGCTGAAAACACCCCCACAGCATGATGCTGCTTCCACCACCATGCTTCACTGTTGGGACTGTATTGGACAGGTAATGAGTGCCTGGTTTTCTCCATACATACCGTTTAGAATTAAGGCCAAAATGTTCTATATTGGTCTCATCAGACCAGAGAATCTTATTTCTCACCATCTTGGAGTCCTTCATGTGTTTTTTAGCAAACTCCATGTGGGCTTTCATGTGCCTTGCACTGAGGAGAGGCTTCCGTCGGTCCACTCTGCCATAAAGCCCCGACTGGTGAGGGCTGCAGTGATGGTTGACTTTCTACAACTTTCTCCCATCTCCCGATCTGCTTCTCTGGAGCTCAGCCACAGTGATCTTGGGTTCTTCTTTACCTCTCTCACCCAGGCTCTTCTCCCCCAATAGCTCAGTTTAGCCGGACGGCCAGCTCTAAGAAGGGTTCTGGTCATCCCAAACGTCCTCCATTTAAGGATTATGGAGGCCACTGTGCCCTTAGGAACCTTAAGTGCAGCAGAAATTTTTTTTTAACCTTGGCCAGATATGTGCCTTGCCACAGTTCTGTCTCTGGGTTCTTCAGGCAGTTCCTTTGACCTCATGGTTTTCATTTGCTCTGACATGCACTGTGAGCGGTAAGGTCTTATCTAGACAGGTGTGTGGCTTTCCTAATCAAAACCCAATCAGTATAATCAAACACAGCTGTACTCAAATGAATGTGTAGAACCATCTCAAGAATGATCAGAAAAAATGGACAGCACCTGAGTTAAATATATGAGTGTCACAGCACAGGGTCTGAATACTTAGGACCATGTATCTTTCAGTTTTTCTTTTTAATAAATCTGCAAAATGTCAACAATTCTTGTGTGTTTTCGGCATATGGGGTTGCTGTGTGACTTAATGAGGAAAACTTAACCTTAAAATGATTTTGTAGCAAATTGCTGCAATATACAAAGAGTGAAAGATTTAAGGGGTCCTGATCTTTCCGTACCCACACTGTAGATATTACATTTTATAATTCTCATTTCACACATGGGATCTTCTGCATTTCTATCATGTTTGTCTGCTCTAAAACATACAATAGTCGATATGAACTTGATATATAATGTCATCAAACAAACAATATAATTCATATTCTCAAGGATTAAAGGGGTCACATGATGCGATTTCAATTTTGTTAGTTTTAAACACGCTCGTGGTGGTCATAAAGAAGCTGTAATTTACTAAAGACTAAAGTCTCAAATCCAAAGAGATATTCTTTATAAAAGTTCAGAGGCAGCCACGCCTACCTAAAACGCTCATTCTAACACACCCCCACATATCTACGTCACTATGTGGGAAGATTTGCATAACGCCGCCCGAATGTTCACGCAAAGAAAGGCAGCGTAACTTTTATTCTCGCTGTAGTTTTGTTGACGCTGCAGCCATGTCGTGAAGACACTGTGTGTTTTGTTGTGAAATCGTAACTACTTTGTTTGGTCTTCCAAAAAGAGGACGATATCCGCTTCGTCATGCCTAGAGCTGATCTGTGCTGGTCGCTGAGGGAATACATCAACTTTCACCATGGACGAAGCGGAGTCCAGCCCGGGGTCCGTCACGTGGTTGCCGCTCATTCGTCGAATCCGCCGGGCGCGCCGTTCTCGACCCCGCAAGGTTTGGGGTTAATCAACTGAAAGTTCAGGGTTTAGCTGGCGGTAAGTTAACCGTGCTTTCTGGAATACACCCCTGAGGTGTTTCAAAGTCTGTTTTGATGTCCGTATTTTAGCAATGCTAATGTTTAAGCTAACGACTTTGTGAATGGCCTAAGTTATCTCCTACAGCAGTTTTTTCAAAACATGGACTGTAATAATTTTACGGAGTTAATTTGATTGTAGCGATTCAGGCCATTGAGAATAGTACTGATCTAGTATTCATGAGAAGAGCGAGACTACAAAGCATCCAATCAAAGACACACAAAACATCTGTAATACATGATACAACAACCAGCCTTCATCAGAAACCAGAGTCATTAACAATGCACAGATGAATAATCTGCTAATGTGTGAATGTGTTTGCTGAAAACCATTTTAGAGATTGATCGTATTCTGCAAGATCTGAGATTTCACTTAGGATGGAGAGATACTCTTTGAAAGGTTATTTTTTTTGGTCTTTCCAACATTAAAGGCGATAATAGTGGCCATCTGGCCATCATGCTGATCATTTAACAGCTCAGACTGAGTCCTTTATGATATTGATGTGTCACCAGAGCTGACGTCCAATAGCTTTGTTCAAACACAAGGCAAAAATAACATGTAGTCGATGCCACTGCCTCTCAAATCTGTTTGCAGTCTGAAGAGTAAAAAAACAAACCCAATCCAAACAGCATCTAGTATGTAGTTTAAATGCAATTAAAACAGGATTTTTGTGAATGTGTTTCAGATCAGATTTGGTATTGTATTTTTTTTTCATTCACTCATTACACTCACATGTGGTTTTCGCTTCTGAGTGATAAATGAGTGAACGAGTGAGCAGTTTTGGATAAAATGTGCATGAATGTGTAAACAAAATTAATACTTGTCAAGCACCACACGCAAGTAAAATGGCTTTGTTAAATCAAAATGGAGTGCACCATTACATGGTTTAAGCCAATCTGCAAAAATGACAGCTCAATCATTCCACGCATAAGACTATGTTTATTATGAGCAATATCACACGAGCACCCGTGTGATACAGCTCTATATCAGAATGGCTGTGATATTGTTCATACAGCAGTTTGACAGCAGTGTGTAAATAAATAAAGAACAACCACGGAGTGTCTTAAAAAACAATTTGTATGCACAACTACTTTCTCAGTCTCAGTTTGACAGTTTAATTTAAGTTTAACTGATGATAATAAAAAAAATTTTTCTTGAGCAGAAAATCGCCATATTAGTATGATTTCTGAAGGATCATGAAGGACACTGAAGACTGGAGTAATGATGCTGAAAATTCAGCTGTGATAAATTACATTTGAAACTATATTCAAATAGAAAACAGTTATTTTAAATAGTAATAATGTTTCACAATTTTGCTGTTTTTACTGCATTTTTGATCTAATAAATGAGGCCTTGGTGAGCAGAAGACAAATCTTAATTATTACAAATATAGGTGGAGTTTTACAGAGACTGTCTCTTTCCTCGTCATTAATTGGCAAGGAAAAGACTAAGTAATGCAAATGCTGTAGGGACAAAAATGCATTTGTATTAAAACAACACTTCAGGTTGGCAGGGAATAATGAAGGTCTGTAAATGCTCAATACTCAGTAGTTGTGTTTATTCTGTCAGACCGTGGTGGGATGTCATGACCAAAGGCAACTCTTTTCACTCTTTCCACTCTGACAGCTACTCTATAATGAGTCTGACAGGTGAGTCAATATTACAGCAACTAGTGTTGATATCCGGATATTGACCACACTGAATATTGTCTGATTTCATCATGTAATGGCAGTGTGGACAGTCAAAACCAGGGCAGTTTCTAGGCATAGGCGAGCTAGGCGGCCGCCTAGGGCGCCACCAGCAGGAGGGGGCACCAATGAGCGCATGTACTGGCATTTTTAGCAGGGTTGTGATAAAGAGTGGCACGGTCACCCTGAAATATGACTGCCAACATCCCCCAACATTATTGGGCCCCAACATTATTGGGCTAGAGTACTGTCAATCCGACGATGCCTGTATGCCACTGGATCAGAGTGCTGTCAATTGCTGCCTGATTGTTGCATGCAAAGTTTGCATTTGGAGCCCTCAACAACGCCATTAGATCAGTTGGCTCTGTCAGCGCTTTGGCAAGGTAACAATTTTTTTAAATGCAATAAAGCTAAGTTCAAAGGCCAAATTAAAATATTGGTACAGTAAATAAAGTGCACAAAATCAGTATTTTGTTTAGCAGTATTTGTGGCACTTTTGTGGCACATTTGTCCAAATATTTGTGGCAGATTTTTCCAAAAGGTGTGTGTTTTTTGCGCCGATGCATTGTTAAAGGATCAGCGTGTCTTGTAATATTCCCATATAAACTTTAACATCAAATTTAAAAAATATTTGTATAGTAAAATTTTCTAATTCACAAGATCAATACATCTTTTATTAGACTGCTTTGTCGAGTTAAATGCATCTTTACAGAGGTGTCGAAATGCTGAATCAATTAAATCACTTCCAACAGGCTTAATGGGAGCAGCTTCATAGAGGGCAGAGCGTCACATTATTTAAAGAGGACGTTAACGCGTTAAAGAGTAGCAAATGATTAAGTAGCTGCAATTGTTACTTTTTTTATGCCACTGATAAATCTTTTATATGTAGTTTGGGGTAACAAAAGGGTTTGACTGAAATAATAATGCTATAACTGACACTTTAAATCAATGTTTTAAGAAACAACAACAAAAAAAATCAACAAAAACAGATAAAGACAAAAAGTAGCCATTGATAATATCTAAGCAATATGTAGTAGTATAGTATATAGTATCAAAATGTAATAAAATTAATTTGTGTGTGATGACAATTTCTTAGCAACTAGGGATTGTTACATATGGCTATACAGGCATCTAGTGGCAACATTATGATATTACAGATACTAAATTGTGCAAATGTTTATCTTAAACAGTCAATTTACAAATAATGCTTTCAGATTTGTGGAACTCAATGCACTAAATCTCCACAAATTAGTGTCGTTACTACGACAACCAATTTGAATGTGACAAGCAACCGGTGTCTGAAAATAATTATATATAAGATAACATTGGGGGGTGGGGGGGGATGAGGCAATAAGGGATTCCGCCAGGGCACAATTGCTAGAAACGGCCTGGGCGAAACTGTAGCGTCTTGACCAATCAAAACGACAATTTTCATTGATTAACCACATCAGTAGTCATTAGATTAACAAATCGCCAAGTCCCTCCCCATAAACGGGTGCCAGGAGTCTGCAACGACAACCAGAGGGGACACAGAGCTCCGGCCCTGGTCTCCATGGCCCTAATGCTGATATCACTGTTTTTATACCCACATGAAGTAAGGAGGGAAAATCACTGCAGTTCCTGCAAGAGACACACTGCACAGTAGACATGGACTTTTCTACTAATTAATTCATAGGAAAACCTTTCTTTGAATGAACACACATATCCTTCAGGTCATTGTGTATGTTGTCTTTGATATTTTTAGACTATTTTATGCATGCTTATGATGGAACCCATTCCTGTCATCTTGCCATATGTAACCCTACCATGTTTAGTATCTATGAATTCGCCTTCTGATGACCTAAACAAGAATGTATATTATATGTTCGTACATAGGCAATATATTAGTGCCCTGATAATCTTTAGTAATTTCGATTCAAGTTCCAAATGCAAATTACCATGCTTCCACACAAAGAGTCATAAACTCCCCAGGATCTCAAAACGCCTACTTGGGATTCCGGCTTTTCTCATTGGACAAGCCCATCTTGAGAGGCGGGGATCTTCTCCGACCTTAAAGGCCTCACACCATGTGACCCGCCCAGAGTCGGTGGTTTGTTTGAATTCTGAGATGTGAGCTACAATGCTCCAGGACATCCTTAAGTACTTGCCAGGCTTCGGCCTTGCCTTTCCATTCACCGGGATTCTCTGACTCAAACAGGTTCTTTTCCATCAACCAACTTCAACAAAGATCAACTTGAACCATTGGACTGCATCAAGCCTTTCTTTCAGACAGACGAGACGTGCAAGTATTCAAATTTAGTTTTATTAATTGATACATTAGGTATTATTTGCACCTTTTTACAAAGGTGTGTTTGAACTAAGAATCTGATGTTTCCTTCAGGCTGTAAATCTGCTGAATATAAAATGGTACCATAGCTTCATGTTTTTAATTCTCTTCTCTTTACTGCTTAAGCTTTAACCCTTTCCTATACCAACTGAATGCATGTGTGTGTGTGTGTACAGTGTGGCAAAAAGTATTTAGTCAGCCGACCAAATTGTCAATTTCTTCCACGTAAAAGATGAGAGAGGCCTGTATTTTCATCATAGGTATACCTCAACTTTGAGAGACAAAATGAGAAAAAAAATCTAGAAGATCACATTGTAGGATTTTTAAAGAATTAATTGTTAAATTCCTCGGTAAAATAAGTATTTGGTCACCTACAAACAAGCAAGATTCTGGCTCTCACAGACCTGTAACTTCTTCTTTAAGAGGCTCCTCTTTCCTCCACTTGTTACCTGTATTAATGGTATCTGTTTGAACTTGTTATCAGTATATAAAAGACACCTGTCCACAACCTCAAACAGGTCACACTCCAAACTCCACCATGGCCACGACCAAAGAGCTGTCAAAGGACACCAGAAACCAAATTGTAGACCTGCACCAGGCTGGGAAGACTGAATCTGCATAGGTAAGCAGCTTGGTGTGAAGAACTCAACTGTGGGAGCTATTATTAGAAAATGGAAGACATACAAACCACTGATAATCTCCCTCGATCTGAGGCTCCACTCAAGATCTCACCCTCGTGGGGTCAAAATGATCACAAGAACTGTGAGCAACAATCCCAGAACCACACGGGGTGACCTAGTGAATGACCTGCAGAGAGCTGGGACCAAAGTAACAAAGGCTTCCATCAGTAACACACTGCGCCGCCAGTGACTCAAATCCTGCAGTGCCAGACGTTTCCCCCTGCTTAAGCCAGTACATGTCCCAGGCCCGTCTGAAGTTTGCTAGAGAGCATTTTGGATGATCCAGAAGAGGATTGGGAGAATGTCATATGGTTAGATGAAACCAAAATAGAACTTTTTGTAAAAACTCAACTTGTCGTGTTTGGAAAAGAAAGAATGCTGAGTTGCATCCAAAAAACACCATACCTACTGTAAAGCATGGGGGAAACATCATGCTTTGGGGTGGGAGGTTTGGGTGGCATGCAAAGGGAGTACCAGGGAAGTGACGACGTGATCCGTGTGAACGAACAGTGAATGATGGGACTCAATTAATCGTGAGATATATATAGGACTGAACCCACCGGGGTCCTTACCTAGATCAGACAATGGGATTGAAGATTGAAACGTGGCTGGTGTCTCCATGACTGCTATATCTTCTTCCACACAAGCATAGCCACTCGACCAAGCCTCAACTATCCTTTCTACCAGGAAAGGTGAACACCCAAGATCCAGGCCACGCGCACTTCGCAATCTCGTTGCAGGCGAGTGGCTCGTGCGTAGAAGCATGTGTCAAGGTTCTCGGAGTGGCCATAGCCAGTCTGGCCAGATGCCAACTCGCGACATGAAAACCTCTTTGACGGGACCACTGTGATAATCCGTGTTTTGCAATCAGCGCAGGCTCAACCAAAACATTACGTCTCTACTTCAGAAACTCGATGGTGGACTGAGTAGAGGTTGGGCCAAAATACCAGCAACAGCTTGTGAAAACCTTGTGAAGACTTACATAAAACGTTTGACCTCTGTCATTGCTAACAAAGGGTATATAACAAATTATTGAGATTAAATTTTGTTATTGACAAATACTTATTTTCCACCATAATTTGCAAATACATTTTTAAAAAATCCTACAATGTGATTTTCTGGATTTTTTTTTTCTCATAGTTGAGGTATACCTATGATAAAATTACAGGCCTCTCTCATCTTTTTAAGTGTGATAACTTGCACAATTGGTGGCTGACTAAATACTGTTTTTCCCCAACTGTATGCGTGTGTTAGACTAGTTTAAGTGTTTAGTGTAGTTAATAAAGTCTCATTTGTATCACACTTGACGTTGTTGATTGTTTGCTCATAACTGGAGTCACTTAATAATGCAGATTTATGCTACAAGCTTTTGTAGATTTGTACAGTAAGAAAGTTATTTCCTTTGACCAGGATATTAACGTTCTTAGAATTGACTGACAGTTGGCCCTGAGAGGTCAAGTAAATACTTACTGCGGATCTAAATATTTATAATTAATTATAACTAGTTATGATTAATTATTCATATTTTCCCATGAGCTGATTCGCTACAAAACTATAGATCAAAATCACAAAAAATTCAGTGCCTGTTGGTAGACGAATCTGCCCACAAACAGTGATGTCACTGACAGCTTTTGTAAAAGCACATGGAAAATAAGTAGATGCTGCCTGGAATAAAAGAAAAACAAGAAACTGATTAATGATGTAATTCTGATTGGATATAAAATACACTCCACTTCAAAGTTTCAACAATGTGTTATATGAGATTAGCACAATTCATTCACTTACCTAACTTTTCTGTGCGATGTTACAGCAATTTTCCACTCGTCATGATCATGTAGAAATGCAATAGGAACTGCAAAAATTATTATGTATACACTTAACAGTGTAGCGTCTCGACCAATCTGACACACTAATTTTTATTTGATTTAACAAATCAATTATTCATTAGATTAATAAATCGTCACAGTCCCCTCACTCAATCAACTGGATGCCAGGATGTCTGCAAACACCAGTCCCCCTGGTCACCATGACAACTAATCATGATAGCACTGGTTTTATGACCCCCAGGAATGTGAGAAGGATAGCCCACTCTCTGTCCCAAGGAAGGCACATTAGAATGACTGTGCTCTAATTAATTAATAGGAAAATTAATAGGAAAACCTTTCTTTGAATGAACACACTTTTTCTTCAGGCCATTGTGTGTATTATTGCGGTTTTGTATTAATCTGTTGTATTATAGACTATTTTATTCATACTTACGATAAAAAAAAAAACTCCCTCATTCCTATAACCTTGCATATAGCTTGTTTAGTATCTATGAATTCGCCTTTTGATGATCTAAACGAGAGTGTATATTTTATGTTGGTACATAGGCAATATATTAGTGTCCTGAGAATCTTTAGTATTTCGATTCAAGTTCCAGATACTAAGTACCATGTTTCCACACAAAGAGCCATAAACTACACAGGATCTCAAAACGCCCACTTGGGATACCGGCCTTTCTCATTGGACAAGCCCATCTTCAAAGGCGGGGATCTTCTCCGACCTTAAAGGCCGCACTTCATGTGACCCGCCCAGTCGGTGGGTCGGTCAGATGCTAAGATGAAGATGTGAGAAACGCTTCAGGATACCAAAGCATTGTGCAAGGCCTTTCGGCCTTGACTTTTCCATTCACCAAATATTCTCTGACTCAACCTGGTTCTTTTCATCAACTAACTTCAGCAAAGACCAACTGGAAACCTTAAGATTGCATCAGGAATCTCATTCAGACAGACGAGACTTGCAAGTATCAAATTTAGTCTTATTAATTGATATATTAGGTATAATTTTCACCTTTTTACAAAGGTGTGTTTGAACTAAGAATCTGAAGTTTCCCTCAGGTGTAGATCTGCTGACTATGCAAATGGTTCAATAACTTCATTCCTTATGTCTCTTTTCTGTACTGAGTTAAACTTGAACCCTTTCCTATACCACTGTAGTTGTGTGTGTGTGTGGGTGTGTGTGTGTATGTGTATGTTAGAACAGTTTATGTGTTTATGTAGGATGTTAGACCAGTTTATGTGTTTATGTTGTATGTTAGTCTAGTTTAAGTGTTTATGTATTTAATAAAACCTTACTTGCATCACACTTGACGTGTTCATTGTTTGCTCATAACCGGAGTCATTAATCATGCAGATTTATGCTACAGGTTCTGTGTAGAGTTGTACAGTAAGAAATGTATTTCCTTTAACCAGGAAATTAACGTTCTTAGAATTGACAGATAGTTGACCCTGAGATGTCAGCTAAATATCTACAGCGGATCTAAAATATGAATAATTAATTATAACTGGTTATGGTTAATTATTCATATTTCCAATGAGCTGATTCGTTACAACACTTGAAGTGCACATTTGAAGGGGGAAAAAATGAAATTGCATTTAAAACAATGAAAGATAAATTACAAAGTTAAGAATTGTTTTCTGCGGTTTAAATCTTTTAAATAAATAATTTAATAATTAATTCAATTTAAAATACAAATAATTATTATGCACTCAGTTTTTCTTTTTTGTTTGTTGTGGTAATCAATATTATTGTAGGTAACACTTTTTTTGATAGTCCACTTTAGACATTCTATGAACAGTAAGTAACTTTGCAACTACATTTCAACTAGCAGTCATTAGAGTATTAATAGACTGTATGCTAAATATCTTCTAACACTTTATTTTGATGGGTCCACAACATGCAACATACTGACTCTAAGTATGTCAACTTATTCTACTAACCCTAAACGTAACAGTTTACTCTGAGAGTTAGTAGACATGTAGTTGCAAATTAATGAGAGTTAGTTGACATGTAGTTGTAAAGTTACTTATAGTTAGTAGGATGTCTAAAGTGGACTATCGAAATAAAGTGTCACCTTATTCTACAAATGCTGCCGACAGACATTTTTTAAGCTTTATAACAGCCAAACAAATTAATTCAATTATTAAGGTTTTTAAATAAATAAATAAATAAATAGTTGTAATTATTTTCTGTGGTTTAAAATAAATCAATTCCATTACTTCTGTTATTATGCTACAAATGCTGTTGATAGAGCTAAACTTTTTTATACAAGTTCTATTGATAAAGTTTAACTCGCATTGAACCACACACTTTCCTTTAATACCCATGTAAATGCTATTTTATCATCTGCAAATTTTGTTAATGTCACACAAATGTTTTAATGCCAATTTGAATCCAACATTTCCTAAACTAAAAAAAAAAAACACTTATCAAAGCTTAAGATAGGGGATCCGTGGGCGACCTTCAGCAAATCATACCTTTCATTAAAACCTTATTTCTTAAGAACCTACACATTGAAAACAGCACAAATTCCCTGTAGTGTCCCTGTTGTGCCACACTATTGCAGACCACCATCGCTGTGGCAAAGCCTCATGGGAAATCCTTGATGGACTGATAGTGAGCATTATAGAGAGAATGCTGTTAATTAACACCCTTCTCAAGAGTAAACTCCATTTGATTTGGTATAATAGCTTATCAAATGCATATCTTCCATTATCGTTAATTATCCGCCACTCATTTTCTTACCATAATTGCTTTCAAATGCTTTTGTCGGTTTGTTCAACATGTCAGAGATGTTGTGTCGGACAATCATAAAATCAAATGGAAATATGATTCCTATTCAAAACTAGCAGACAATGCGTATGAATGGCTGAATCAACCAAATTTATTCACCATTAGTCTACAAGTACAGATTAGAAAACACACACACACATTACTGTACACATTTGTGTCGTCAGATATACTTTGGGTGGGTTGATTATGCTCGAAAGTGTCCGAACGGAACCGATGAAAACGCAATAAGCAACCCATAACCCACAAAGCCAACTCACTGTTTAACTGCAGCTAACCGAGCGTATTTACAAATCACCTACGCAGAATGAAACTGTCACAGGTGCACTAAAAACTCAGTGACCGGCGTATCGTAGAAGAAACCCAGAAACAAAACAGAGATAACCCAGCTACACAGATCGTTTTCTAGGAATGTTTTTTGCTACATTGGTTATAAGTTCATAAAAATTGTTTCTGACTCCCGTTTAATTATTTACTTATTATTTTAAATGTTTTATACAAATGTTTAGAGAACATTCCATTTTATAATTTTGCAAACATGATGGGAATCGATACTTTTGAATAAGTAGTAACATTTAAAAGACGTTAGGTGAACATCCAACTAAAACTTCACATTTGATCATTTTGCAGACATTATGGGAACGTTACTTCGAATATTCTCTGACATTCGAAGTATCATTTAAAAAACGTTCAGACGGTTGGGGAAAAATAGTTTTATAATACCTTTTTTGAGAACATTATTAAGACCAAGAACGCTGAACAATGTTCATTAACCTTACTGGACAAAAAAAAAAAGAAAAAGGGCCAACCAGCAACTACAGATCTTACCTAAAAACCAAAAGGGAGCATTCTATTTTATTATTTTGCAAACATTATGGGAATGTTACTTTTTATCATTTAAAAAACATTATACAAAGATCCCCAATTAACAGTAGGGGGCAGTCGTAAGTCGTTCCTGGACTTGTAACTCGAAGGTTGCAGGTTCGAGTCTCAGGTCCGGCAGGGAGTGTAGGTGGGGTGAGTGAATTACAGCTCTCTCTTCCACCTTCAATACCATGATTGAGGTGCCCTTGAGCAAGGCACTGATCCCCCAACTGCTCCCCGGGTGCCGCGCATTGGCTCCCATGCAGCCGGTGTGTTTGTGCACTTGTATGGATATTGGTAAATGCAGCTTCACAAATCCCAAGTGTACCATACTTGCCACACTCAGCTCACTCACTAACGCACTTAATTGTTCTCTGACATTCAAAAGTAACATTAAAAACCGTTAGACAGACATCCAGGTAAACCATTTCAAGGAAAAAAAGTTCCATAAACAATGTAGAAATACTGTGTTGTGCTCACCGTTTTGTGGGAATCATTATACGCTACAATGCTGTTGACAGAAAACTTGAAAATATTGGGAAATGTTATTATTTGATCAATTGCAAACTTTATGGGAACGTTACTTTTGAATGTTTTCTGAATATTCTAAAAACAACTAGTAACAATAATAATAATAATAATAAACGTTAGATGTATGTCCGGCTAAACGTTTCAGGATCAAAAGTTCCATGAACGGCGTATAAATAATGTTTTTGTGCTAACGTTTTGAGAATGTTAGATAACTTTGAATGAACATTCTATAAAGGTTACTGGAAGAACAACACCAAAATGATGTTAATAGAGCTTAATTAAAAAAAAAAAATACAATAAAACCGTGGACACATTTCATTTTGTCATTTTGCAAATGTTATAAGAATGTTTTTTGAATGTTCAAAAGTAACATTAAAAAAAAAAAAAAATCAATCATCCAGCCAAAATGTTTCAGGAACAAATGTTCCATAAACAATGTATAAATAATGTTTCTGCGCTAAAGTTTTGAGAACATTTTGAAAACACCAGATAACTTTAAACGAATGTTCTATTAACGTTTCTGACAGAACGTTTGTTCATAACTTTTCCAGAATGTTCGCTAAAGTTCTAAAAACGATCCCTGTTAGCTGGGAATGTGACAAAAGAAAGTAAAACAACGTCAGTCATCTATTGTGCTTTTAAACCTTTTCCCCACTTCGTTATCGAAACGGGACGTGTTTGAGAAGAGACACTTGCTAAAGTGCTTACGCCAGTTTATATTCAACCGCTATCGCTATTGTTTAGGATTCGAGTTAGAAATCATAAATCTATATAGGTTCTGATTTACTGTATGTATAAAGTCAGTGCAGGTTTCGCAGCAGTTCTGGAAAAATAGTTTCAGGTTTCTAGTCCGGTGTCCGCGCGCGAAGCCCTTGCGTTTGCTCTACGTGCGAGAAGAAAGTCTAAATCCTTCCCAAGCCGACCCGGAACTGATGGAGTGGAAAGCTTGCGCTGGAAGCGGAAACGGGTCAAGGTGGAATGCTTAAAAAAAGAAACCTGTCGAAGTGGGCCACCGCCGCGGATTCCTCCAGCTGGATTGTTTGTTGACATCATTCGCCCTCCCGTCTCGCCCTCTCAGACAGTTACTTCAGTCTTGCTGGCGGTTCTGTACTGATGATGGTGATGTCCGGGGATATACTGCAGGTGGTCCACCGTATGCATGCGGCGGTTGGCGAACGCCTGCCTTTTGTTGCCCACCTGCGCGCTGTTAACAGTCAGTGTGTTGTAGGACTCGTTGTTGCTGCTGCTGGGGTGCGAATGCATCTTCATCATTTTGTAGTGCCGGTCCATGACCGGTGTGGTCGGCACGAACATGTCCGTGTGCGACAGCGCCCGCGACATGGCCTTCTCGCGGAAATTGGAGCGCCGCAGGGAGAGCATCTTATCTGGCGAGAGCAGTGGGTCCTGGGAGAGCAGTCGGTCAGCCGACAGCAGCTGCTCCTCGGAGAGAATGCGTCCGTGGTACGGGGACAGACCGCCGGCGCCGCCGCTGTACGACGACAGGCCGTAGTCTCGGTGCGGTTTGGAGTGGGCGGGCGAGAGCACGTGGTCCTGGGACATGGCGCGCTGCACGCGCTTGGGCTTCTGGCGCTGTGCCGGCGGATCCACGCTCAGCTTGATCATGTGCGTCTGCAGGTTGCCGCCGCGATGCGTCAGATCGGGCAAATGGTGCTTGCGGATGTAATACTCGTCGTCCTTGTCGCCTGAGGAAGAGAGCAGAGCAGTGCTGTTAACGGTAAACTAAAACGATTGAAAAACATTTACGCATCTTATTTTTGTTACTTGTCTTTCTTTAGTTTAGCTAAATCTGAAGTCTGTTTAAACTAATACTGAATTAAAAAAGAATAAACAAATTTACCAATATATTCAAAATAACAAAACACAAGAAAAACAAGCAAAACAAATATATATTGAAAAACATTCACATTACTTGAATGAACTAAAATAAACTGAAACTTAACTAAAATGAACATTTATTTTGTTGCCAAGGGCAAACTACTGAAACGTAAACTATTGAAAAAACATTATGTTATTTGAATTGGTTAACTAATTAGTTATGTTATTAGTTAATTGAAGTCAAATTTTAATTACTCAAAGCAAAATTAAAAAAAAAGAAGTAAAACTTTACTTAGTAAAACTAAGTTATAGTTAGTTATAATAACTAAATTATTAAAGTTAGTTAATAAATTAGTTGCCAACACAGCATTTAAACTAAAACTAAGTAAAAATTAATGCTAAAAAATAAAGATATTCAAATCTAAAAAACAACAAAAAACTAATAAAAACAACATAATCACTAAAACTATTGAAACACATTAATGTTAACTGAAATAAAATATAAAAAATAACATTTCAAACATTTAGAAATGTAGTTTAGTTTAAGCTCATGTATTAAAATTACTACAACTAAAGCCAAAAATTAAAAAAAAAAAATCACAAGAACTAAAAAGACAGTGAAAACATAAACACACAATATATACTGTATATGCTATAATACTTTATTAAGGATACTAAAATAACTGGATCAGTCACAAAAGCAGAGAACAAACACAGAACAAATTCTGACTGATAAGAACAAAAAGTATGTCCTAAGTTTGAATTTTATTACTTGGAGAAAAAAAAGTACAACTGATGTGAAAGCTATGATTTTGCTGATGTAAAATACAGCACTAAATTGTGTTTTTATGTCTGTTTCCTCACTTTCTCAGTTTTTATTGCTCTGTTTATCTTTTCTTTGTTTTTCTCAACAATGGCACAGGAAACACAAAGTCGGAGTTGATGCAGCTGTGATGAGTCTCTCTGGATCAGGGAAATGAGTGTGTGTGTGTGTGTGTGTGATTATGTGGGACGTGTTGAGTTTGTTGAGGAGCAGATGAACTCAAGAATAGGGCATTTCTCTTGAGATGCTGCGACGTGTTTTTTATTTTACTTACTCATGAAACAGTAGGTGTTTGGGATGATTGCCGGACTGCATGCTATGTGCTTTATACTTCAATTTAGTAAAAATCAGTACACACACACACACAGTCTGGTTAGCTATCTTTGTGGGGACTCTCCATAGGCGTAATGGTTTTTATACTGTACAAACCGTATTTTCTATAGCCCTACACCAAAATAACCCTTAAAAGGAAAACATTTCTGCATTACAATCGGCATACATTACTTTCTCAAAAAAACTCATTCTGTATGATTTATAAGCTTTTGTACTCATGGGGACCTCAATTTAGGTCCCCACCGTGACACGAGTCCCCATGAGTCTGTGTGATTTGGTTTTAAGTCCCAACAGGATTCCAGTATAAACCTGTACACACACACACACACAAACAAACCATTTTATGCAATTATGGGCTGACAAAAAAAATTGATTTGTGATATTCCTGATCAAAATTGATTTAAAGTGTGATTAGTGTGGTTGTTTAATGATACACAATTTGGCCAAATATATATATTAAACTAAATACGAAGAAAACAAAAAAATGAATGTGTTTTAAATGACTATAGTAATTTCACTGTAAAATAGGAAAAAAATGGGGTAAGAGGAATAATAATAAGAATTAACAGAAAATAATATTATTTAGTATTATTTTTACTAAATTAAAAAATTAAACAAAATCATTACACAAAAATGAAACAAACAAAAATAGTGCTATTGTAATATTTTACTGTACAAATTTAAAATAGGTATTTAGGAATAATATTAAATAATTATTTTACAGTGACAACTGTACAAATTTTAATTCTTATCAATATAATAATAATTACATTATATGAACTTATTATTGCTATTATACTATAATTATTTGACTTTATAGATCTATTAATTATAACAGTCTATAAGTAATCTTATCTATATTAATATCTGAGTGCTTATTAATATCTGTGCTTATTTTTCATAACTGAATTTTGTGTTAAAATGTTTTAATTTATGGAAGTCCAAGCTAATTTTGACTCCAGGTTTATTCATCACACTCAAAATCAAGCACATTAACTTCTACCAAACAACCCTAAAACAAAACTTGTAAGTAAATTAATAAAACAATACATTTTACAACTTTTTTTATGTCACTAGCTTGTCGTGTAGTGTAACTACTTATCTAAAAGCATAGCTGTAACTACTTGAACTGATGACAGGCTCCAGTTTTTAATTAAGTAGCTTCCCCAAAATGGACAAGATGATTTCTTTTCTGAGCAGCAGTGGACAGAGGCTGCAGCCGCAGATGAATGTGTTTGTGAGCGTTCAGTACGAGACCAGCTATCGATTCGCCGCTCGACTGTTTATCTTGGAGTTAATGAAGACAGGATCCTACAGCTGGTCGGCTGCTGTAGTTCAGAATTATCCTCACTGACAGCGCAGGCGGCCCAACACGCTCAAAGGCCGAATGTGCCGATGTGAGGGCATGACATTAGACGTGAAAAGGTCAGGCGGACGGTCACGCCGGACCCCAGAGCTCAATTATCTGCTCAGATACAACGCTTTAGATCAGCGTGCAATAATGCAATCTAATGCCACAGATGCACAATATCAGCTACTGGCCTTCTGGGATGAAGTGCGCTGGACGTCCCATCACACGAGGAGCGTGAGTGCTAATCTCTCAGGTCAGCTGCATTATGAGCCAAAGAGAGCAAAGAGAGTCTCTTATTTATTATGCTAAATATCTCTTTTTTTTAATTTAATTTAATGTTTATTCATGACCAGAAAACCTATAAAAGCATGTTGTTTCCTCAAAATAATAAATGTAGTTTGAATTTTTTTTACAGTTAAAGCTGATTTTGCATATTAATCCTGTAGAGCCTGATATATGACAAAAAGTAGTCAGAAAAATCTAAATTTGTTGAAATGGAAGAGTCATGGAAGCTTGTTTCCAGCATGGAATAAAACAACAAAAAAGGTAATTGCAACTTTTTAGCCCGCAATTCAGATTTTTCAGAGTTTATATCTAAAAATTCCAACTTTCAGAATGCCAAGATATAATTGTGGAATTGTGAGATATTAACCTGTAATCCTGAGAAAAAAGACTGACTTGCGATATATAATCGAATAATTCTGTATACTTTCTTCCAATTCTGACTTTTTTCTTTGCTGAATTCTGATTTTACATAGTTATGGCTTGTTTCCCACAAAATAAGTAAAATAAAAAAGGCAATTGCAACTTTATCTCCATATTCGATGTTTGTGGCGCCATTCTCACTTTTTCTCAGAATTGTGAGAGAAACGGTTGTAATTACTATTTATTTTATACCGTATTTGGGAGATGCTGATATTTTATATGGTAACACAGTAAGATGCAATTGGTTAGATTGAACAGAATTTTTCTTACAATGTCTGGCTAATTCAAGTAAACGTAAGCGATCCAGTTAGTAAGTTGTTCAGCTTGAAATATTAGCCGTAAGTCGTACTGAATATTACTATAAATATATTTAATAGGTTAGTTTATCAAAAAAAAAAACTAGTAAAGAACCTCACAGCAAAAAGACACATGAAACACAACCTGCAGGGGACGTTTTTTGTCAATATACTAAAAGACCTTTGACTTGCGAAACACTATCAATCAGACGACAGAAGGCAATGTTATGATCTGGTTCATGTTCCCCTGTCTTGTGTTTGGAGTTTTGTATTACTTCCTGTCTAGAGTGCCATTTTTAGTCAACTTGTAGTCCTATTGTTTCATTGGTCGTCTTGATTGCTTTGGATGTCTGGGAAGCACTATAGTGGGGGGGCTCTGTTACGATAGTGGGTCTCGTCTTGTTTTATCCGGACTTCCATTCCATAAACCTGCCTAGGAACTATTATCACCACCAAACTGTTCCAATCCCCCCCCCCCCCCCCCCCCCAGTGCACTATAAAGGCTGCACTCATCTACACACACATTGCTGATTATTGTTTAGCCTATGTTGTTTAGTTTCTGCCTTGTCTTGCCTTCGTGCTTTGTTCTTGGACTGTTTACCTGGTTTTGATCGTGACTGCTGTTCTCTGGATTACTTTTTTTCTTTTTTTTTTTTTTTCTTTGGTTACCATGGGGTATGTTTTGTGGGTGGTGACCCCGCCTGTCTGACTACGCTCTAATAAGCCTGCAACTTGGATCCTCAACCCCGTTGTCACGTCTCCTCATTACAGCATGTAGTAGATTGTGTGTAACAGGTTTTTAAAAGTTTTGATCTTGTTGATCATTTAGAAATGTGTGTATCAAATATGAAACAGTAGTATTTAAAGGGTTAATCCTATAAAATAGCATGTTATCGCTTTCTCTGCTCTGCGACCCTTCTCCCTATTAAAACCCTGAGTAATTGTTCTCCATTACCGTTTATTACTCTCAGGTCTGCCTCTGGTCGACTCACAGCAGGTGAAGCCATAATTACTCAAACAGCACTGCAAACAGGCACCAGAGGCACCATTATTTTACATCCACAGTTTGGTGTTAAAAAAAAAAAAAAAAAAAAAAAAAAAAAAAAAAAAAAAAAAAGAAAATCCACATTAACGCTCCAACATGTCTGTAGCATGTCTATGACTATTCATGTCTGTCTACAGAAATGACTAATGTGTCTTTTTGTGATTTTTTATTCTCTGTAATTCATGGCAAGTTTGTTTTTGAAATCCGTGTCCATTTAAAACGTTATTATTAATTCCTCTTGGTTTTCAATCTTGTAATTTTCTTCCTTCAGTGCTGAATGTCATTGATTAGCGAGCTGTAGTGTTGCCCATCTGATCATAATGGATCAGGACTATGTTAACGCAGCATGTCAATACTTTCATGTTTAATTTATCCTGCCCTTTTGTATTTAATGAAAGCCGGTCGGCTGGTAATTTTTCATTTAGCAGGTGCTTTTATCCGCAGTGCATGTATTATAGTTGCAGTCCCTGTGGAGACGAGCGTCCTGCGCAAGGACACTGAAGTGACAGCAGATCACAAACTTTCTAATTTAAGACACAACCTACAAGTTTGGGGTCAGTTTGAAGAGGTCATTTGCAAAAGCAGATAACTCATTGTTTGTAACAATTTTCAAAAATCATGTTTTTTCATTGTGCATTCCAATTAATCTCAATTGAACACTGCAATTGGGTTTTTTATTTTTGAAAATTAAAAAAATGGAGTTATCTGTTTTTGCAAATAAACTCTTTGTATGTTTTTTTTTTAATATAATTTTTCACGTCTCTTCAGCTCACCAAGGCTACATTTATTTGATTAAAAATACAGTAAAAACATATAAAAAATATTAGTACCATTTAAAAGAACTGTTTTCTATGTGAATATATTGTAGAATGTAATTAATTTTTTTTGATCAATGTTGAAATCAGTATCTTTGATGAATAGAAAGTTCAAAAGAACAGTATTTATGTGAAACCAAACATTTTTGTATGATTATAAATGTCTTTACTGTCACTTTAGTTCAAGTTTACTGTATTTTTGATCAAATAATTGCAGCTTTGGTGAGCAGAAGAGACATCTTTCACTATTGCGAAGCCATCTTATGCAATTCTTGTAGAATTTGTCATGTGAATTCTGCACATAAATGTATGAAAGTGAATATCTCTGTCTCTTATATAGGATGGATAATAATGAAGGGAGGAGTATGTACTTAAGTCTGCTTTCATGGCCATCTCGTAGGACGGTGGGAGGTGCGTGAGGTTCTGGAAGGACCGGGAGAACGACAGGTCGTACGGCTCTGTTTGGGATGTCAGGATATTGTTCATTCTTGGCTTCTCTGCAGGGTAGAAAGGGAAAAAAAGAGTCAGAGTGAGAAAGAGAGAGAAAGATGAAACGCATCCTATATAAGAGAAAGCAATTCCAGCTCAGTGTATGCAGACCTCCATGGCATCTGTCTGAGAGTGTGTGTGCTGGAATAATATTTGAAGAACTTGTTTAATGAGGGTGAGTGTTGGTCCAGGTAGCTGCTCAGCCAATAAAACACTTGTTGGGAATGTTGTTCCCTCATTTTAACTGTGTGCTCATGGGACTATGAACTGCCAGGCCTGGAATTTGCAGACTATTTTCAAAGGCTTGTGTTTCTAGACTTGTATATATGACATTACATAGGTGCACATATACAGTACCAGACCACATATACACTGGAAAACATGATTTTCTTACTCAGTGTTTTTGTTTTGTTTACTAGTAAAAATTCTAAACTTTCCTATAGTTCACCCAAAAATGCAAATTTCTTACAAACGCACAGTTTTTCTCTTCTCAAGAAACATGAAGATGGGACTGGAGTGGGTGATTAGTGTGATTATTGTGACGTTTTTATCAGCTGTTTGGACTCTCATTCTGACGGCACCCATTCACTGCAGATGATCCATTGCTGAGCAAGTGATGTAATGCTACATTTCTCCAAATCTGATGAAGAACGAACTCATCTACATCTCTGATGGCCTGAAGGCGAGCACATTTTCAGCAAATGTTCATTTTTGGGTGAAGCAAAATTTATAAAGTATCAAACTATCAAAATTAAATGAACAAATATCTGCCAATGGGGCAGGGATGTATGTTCACTTTTCTTGCTCAATACACTGGTGCTACAGATGTTGAAAGTGTTGTAGCACAGTCCAAACTCAAAAAATACAAACCATCACAAAAATAATTTGCTAAAAATGGAAGAGTGCAGAAACATAACACCTCCTACACTTCATCAAAATATAAAATAAAAAAGAATGGCAGACGTTTAGGCCAAAGTGGGCAAAGATAAAAATCCTGGTCATTATTTTATCTTTGTTATTAGAAAATAAGAATGTTTAGATACCCACATTCTTTAAAATATCTTCTTTTGTGTTCAGCACAAGCAATAATTTAATTCAGGTTTGGGACAACATGTGAACGAGCAAATAATGACAGAAATTAAATTTTTGGGTGAACTATCCCTTTAATGACAGTCTGCAGCATGTTTAGTAGCTACTGTCCCTTTAAGAGCTTCATGCGTTTCTCTCTCATTTGTTTACTTTCATTTCAGACATACCCAACTGTGTTTATATGTAAACCTTGTGTGTTTTTGACATTATTAGATGCAAAGTCAATCAGACATAAGACAACTTAGGCACTGTTTTAGTGTGCGGTGTGTGCGCACTTCATGTGTACGTTCTCAGAAAAAGCGCACATCAGAACAGAATGTGAATGAAATGTTTAACCGGCTTTAAAGCAGAAGCAAATAATGAACTTTTGTGATTGTCCCGTGTGTGTAACTTTACCCCTGAGTTAACACTGATGTGAATGCATTTGGCGGTGCCAGCCGGCACAAGCTGATAGAATGTGCGCTGTAGAATGATACTAATGTTTCTTCAAAAGCAGATCGTGGAGAAATTTTAATCGTCCACGATCAAAAATCATCATATCGCACACCCCTAAACCAAGTATAATCAATCTCACACACACAAACAAGCACAACGGAATCACTTAACACTATTAAGTGGCTGCGTTATGAACACACAAAACTGTATCGCACGCGTGCTACAGTGGAATATGTATTCATCGCACTGACCAGTTTTTTTCATAGCAGTGCACATTTATGTCGCACTGTACAGCCCTGCAATTGTCAGGATTATGGACTATTCTATCGTTGTGTCTCATTTAGAAGGCTGCATCCCCCGGAGGTCGCATTCGAAGGCTGCATACGTCATCGAGGCTGTCTCATTTCAGAAAAGCAAGTAGGACACTCCGAATGAGACCTTCGAATGCGACCTTCTTTCACATGAATTCGGAGGATGCATGAGGTGTATGCTTCGCTGCTGCAGATAACACACAATTCTTTGCATCGCAGTAAACAAACGTTGTTAATTTGAAAAATGTCGGCGCCGGCAGATGTACACACAAGCACAGATGTGGTGTTTACAACTTACCTTAATTCGCCTCGGTAAAAACGGATAAATTATGATTTTTTTATATCCTCCTCCTTTTTTTCTCTAATAGATGCCTGCTGTACGTACGCTGCAGCTCCTCAAACATTGAACAAAATATAACAAGTAAAAGCATTTTTTTTTCAAATTACTTTCCAAATAAATGTCCTTCATTTAAGTAGTGTGAAAGCGCAACGATGCTCTAAATGTGTTGGCATAGCAACGCGATACTTCCGGTTTCCTTTTCCGCCTGTCCTACGAAGGCCGTCTCGTTTAATTCTAGGTTGAGGACACTTCGTATATGCATCCTACAGAGGATGCGACCTCCAGAGGATTGGACCTCCGGAGGGTGCAGCCTTCTAAATGAGACACAGCTTATGTGTGTTTTTGCCCCTGTGACCCACTTTCTTCCTCATGTTGATTGTGTTAATTTGATTCCAGGTGTGTCTCGTTCCTTCCCAATTATCCTGCCTTTAAAAGCCCAAGTCCTTCAGTTCTTGTTTGTCAGGTCTACTTGTTGAATGTCCTCCTTGTTCTCAGTTTTCCTGTGGATTATTAAAGACTGTGTTATTCAAGTAGTCCTTGTTTCCTCGTTCCTTGCTCCCCGAGTTAATTGTGACAGCAATGGTGTGAGAAAAATAAACTGGTTTTGCCTTTGAATTAAGTTTATTTTTCCTACCCCACTGGTAGGTATTTACTTTTCGTTTTGCTTAATTACTTATCTTGTTTTCTGAAAAATGTATCAAAATTAAATAAGTAATTTTGCGTCTTAAGTAAATGTATCTTGATTTAAGGGATATTTGTACTGGACAACAAGACAAAAATACTGAGTAAGAAAATATTTTTTTGCAGTGTATAGACCAACACAGAGAACTGCACACAAACATAGACCGCACACATACAGAGTCCACCCTACATTCACAGACATCAAAGAAATGAGAAATCATACACATGTACAACATGTGTACTGCTTACCGTAGTGCTCTATTCGGTGTCCTAACAAACCCAAGTGAGAAAAACAAAATCAGTAATGTTCTTTTGCATGCTTTTGATTCACGGTGTCACATATTGCAGGATCATTCTGTGTCAACCAAATTCAGAAACATCCCTAGCTAATAATTTTTTTCCCCCTGAAGAATGACAAACATAAATGGCAGTGAAAGCCAAAATATTAAACGTCATAGATTAATTTTCACTGTGTAATCCACTATTTTGTAGGCAGTGGTCAAAATTACAATTTTGTCAAATACGATAAGTATCAGCTAAATTAAAAGTGACCCACATTTGATTTGAAATGTAACAATTTGCCCATGGAGATACACTGAGATTCCCATATCCATGGGATTAAACCTTAGAGGACCTTAAAAATGAAGATACCAAAAGAAAAGTGTGTGTTAATAACCAAAATCTAAAAGCTTGTTATGATATCTTTAATACTGCTTGCGGTACATGCATGCAAACTTTGGAAAAATAAATTTTGGCTCTCAGACAGTTATGATCCATGCAGTTGCTTTGACAGAAGGAAATTAGATACATTTCTAGTTTTAACATTATTTGTTCTTCAGACATTTCTCTTTAAAAAAAAAAAAACAATAATAAAAATCTATCGAGGTATGCAAAGTGAAACCACATTTGGTTTTTGACAACTGGAAACGTTTACAATTTACTCCTGGAGCCATATTGTGATCCCCATATCTCTGGGATTGAACAATACTGGGCCTTAAAAATAAAGATGCCATAAGAAATCTTTGTTAAGAACCAAAATCTAGAAGGATATTAAGATATCTTTAATACCTCTTGAGTTACAGGCATGCAAACTTTGGAAAAAAACACCATAAAAAAGTGCTCTTCCCCATTTTTGAACTGTCACCGTTGGCATATAATGCAACAAAGATTGCTAAAGTCGACAGATTTCATTAGTAGACCTACCAATCTCTGTGTAAAAATAACATAATGATGCAGCAATCTTTCTCAAGTCATTTTTCCTCCATGCAATTTGGCTCCAAATCTCAGGTAAAACGTCATTTTGACTACCCTCTATAAAATAGTGGATCACTAAGTAAATGTTCATCCATGGCATTTAATATTTTGCCTTTCTTTTCATTTATGCATTTTTTTTTCACCAGAAAAAAAGATCAAAATCAAAAGTTTTAGCCAGGGACCTCTGGTGGAGTTGACACAGATAATATATAATGGAGTGAGCTGATATTAACTGATATTAAGTGATATCTAGCACACAAGAAGTTTGATTTAATTGAGTGCATAAGCTAATAGCATCACCGTTCCACTGTGAGAGATGTGACCGATGTGTGCTTACGCTCTGAAAAGCTTTTTCACACAAAATCAAATTTGGGAAGACGAGATATAGTCAGAACAATTACAACTGTGGCTTTTCAATAACGTCGGCAAACTGTGCAGATCCGATTAGCATACTGTTTTGTAACACAATCCTCCCTACTAGCGGGGCCATTTACAGGCTAAGCTTTTAATTTCCTGTCAAGAGGCCGTTTTTTTGTCAAAACCCTGCTTTTTTTTAATCCCAATCAAATTTTGGGTGAAAGGCGTCTCTGATCTCGAGGGCTGTCGGGGAGTTAAGCATCTTGAGTAATGGAGATTATCAGCGCTCATCTGATGAGGCTAATTACGAAACTCTTTTCTGGAGATAAAATCTATCTCCATTAATTACTCCAATCTGATATTATACACCACGTCCTTCACCCTTCAAACCATCTGGATGTGGAAGACGCTGATAGTATCGAGATGTCATATCACAAATCAATTCAACTCTGAGCCGCTTTTGAGCGTCATTTTCATACTGCAGACGAAATGAATGATCGGGATTTACTGGAAACAAAGATATCGAACAACTCACCGATTTTGGGTGTGTGTGACCCAGTGAGATCCAGATGGCTGGTGTAGTCGTGTGGATGGTTACCTGTCAAAAGAAAACCAAGGAAAAACTGGTGTGGTTTAATGTATTCCATACCAATTAATCAACGTGACAGAATCTGTGGCATTTTTACACGAAAACGCAGCATTCCAGACACATTTTCCGACCGGCAGATGCTTCTGGAAGACAATGTGTCTGTGTTTACAATGGAAAACATCTGTATAGCACCCCCCGAGACTTATCAGGAACACGCACAGAAAAGTTTTAGAGAGCAAAACAAGATCAAATCAACAAGTACACTGTAATAACTGCAGCTTTAAGCCTTTAAACAAATAACGAAAAACTAATAAAAGCGATATTGCTCCATTTCTGCTAGACATCAGCGTTTACTCTTGAAACTGAAATTAAACTATATGATCTCAGGGATTCAGAGTTCATGCAAGGACTGCCTGAAAACAACAGATTTGTACATTTTCTGAGAAAGAAGTGCGTGTTGCTTATACAACTCGTAAAAAGTTTCCAACATAAGTCTTCTGCTCAGCAAAGCTTCATTTATTTAATCAAAAATAAAGTAAAAATTGTGAAATATTATTAGTTTAAAAGTAATGTTTTCTATTGGAATATATTGTAAAATGTAATTTATACCTGTGATGGAAATCTGAATTTTCAGCATCATTACTCCAGTCTTCAGTGTCACATGATCCTTCAGAAATCATTCTAATATGCTGATTTGCTGCTCAATATTTCTTATTATCATCAATGCTGATAACAGTTGTGCTGCTTCATAAACTGTGATACGGAAAAGATTAAGTAATATTAATAATAATATTTGTATTATTAAAGATATTTATAATGTTACAAAAAGATTTCTATTTTCAAACAAATCCCGTTCGATTTAACTTTCTATTCATCAAAGAATCCTGAAAAAAAGTTTCACAGTTTCTATAAAAATATTAAGCAGCAAAATAATCAATTATCAGTCATGACTGATAGACACTGAGTGACATCATCATATTAGAATGATTTCTGAAGGATCATGTGACATACTGAAGACTGGAGTAATGATGCTGAAAAAGCGCTTTGCATCACAGGAATGAATTACATTTTACAGTATATTCACAGCGAAAACAGTTCTTTTAAATTCATGGATATTACATCATTTAACTGTATTTTGATCAAATAAATGCAGCCTTGGTGAGCAGAAAAGACTTAAAAAATATGAATTATTCCAAAGTTTCTGTGCTGCAAGATAAGCTACAAATTTCAATATTTTAGTTTGTTTTGTTCAATTCATTAACCCCAAGTACAAGTCACAGCAATAGTCATTGACATAGCAATCACTCTTAATGATCAACCACAGCTGTGTGGTAATTATAAATCAATTGATATTCATATTTACTCAGTGTCTTAACGTTCAGAGGTTTGGAATCACGCTTATGAATTTCCAAAGACGTGTCTAGGGGTTTTATATAGCGTTTTGCATTCAGTAGACAACTAAAATCTGCGTTAAATACGACCCCGGGACACTTCAGTGTCATTTACACAATTATATCTCATTAGCAAACGACACCGCTGATAACAACCGCATGAAAACCCAGTGTTAATATGTGATTAACATCAGCGCATTCGACCGGCTTCAGTTTCGCTATAACGCAGTCGCAAATCAACACTGACACGTTATCTGTTTACAACGATCTTAGCGTGAAATAAGCTTGTAAACAACAACGTGTGCGTGATTTCGTTCTGAAACAAAGGTTTACTTCTCTCGCTGGACATCCCGAGAGACAAAGCAGAAAAACATGTCGTGTTCGGTGCTTTCAAGCCATCACAGAGTTGTTCGCTGTCTTCTGCTGTGTGGATTTGAGGGTCAAAGTGAAACAGACAAGCACAGATGATTAGGTGCAGAAAACACAGTCTAATTACACAAAGCAGCGCTGTATGCTAAACCTGCAGGACAGCTAGCTGCTGTCCCGTTCAACCGGCCCGCTTTGATCAAGGGACCAATTATCCCGTCTTCACTTCGCCGTGTACATGAACTTGTTTGGTGCTTTCAGACAAGAAACAGCTTTCCTCGGCTTCACACGGACATGTGCTTTGCAGCCTCGCTACATAAACCAAACCCGCTTTTCATCAGGACTGACAGTGAGGAGAGAGTTTGAAAGAAGAAATATCTCTGCCGCGGATACAAAAAAGCTTTGCACGACGCCTGAAAACCGTTTCCCAATTGGAGCGTGTTTCATTGCAGGTACATGTAGAGACGGGATCAATTAGCTTCAAAAGGCTATCCGAAACAACTTCAGCTCAGCGTTGACAGAACAACAACACATGCTGTCAAACCCCAGCAGTCCCTCATAGTTTTAGGCCTTTCAGGGTTTCTGGATAACACACATCAAACACAGAACAACAGGGACTGTCCACTTGATTTTGCAAGTATTTTTCCCACTGATTTTCTCTATAGCGATTTCGAAACATTCTTCAACAAGAAGTTGTAAATGTTGAGACACACTAACCCAGCTCTATGATAAATCACAACATCACTTTTTGAAGCAAACAGAATAGGAAAATTGTAAAACGCGGAACTAAAATCCCATGAAGAATGGCAGATAATCAAAAATAGGTACAACTTAAAACATTGACTTTTAGCCATTCTAAATAATTTAACTTATTTTCATTGCAAAACACTGACGTACATACACACTAATGGTCAAATGTTTGAATACCTTTATACAGTAAGGATGCATTGGATTGATCAAGTGACAGTAAAGACATTTATAATGCTATAAAAGGTTTCTATTTCAAATGAATGCTGTTCTTTTGAACTTTCTCTTCATTAAAGAATCCTGAAAAATAAAATGTATCACAGTTTCCAAAAAATATGAAGCAGAGCAATTGTTTTCAACATTGCTTATAATCAGAAATGTTTCTTGAGCAGCAAATCGGCATATTCGAATGATTTCTGAAGAATCATGTGTTACAGAAGACTGGAGTAATGATAATGAAAATTCAGTTTTGATCACAGAAATTAATTACATTTTTAAATATATTCGAATAGAAAACAGTTATTTTAAACTGTAATACTATTTAAAAATGTTGCTGTATTTACTGTAATTATGATCAACTAAATGCAGCCTTGGTGAGCAGAAGATACTTTTTTCAAAAACATAAAAAAAACTTTTGACCTGTTTATCAATTCCTGAATTGGATTTCAATTAAAATTGAGGCAGCAAACAGAATGCAGAATTGAAATTCATCAAAATAAATTCATGTAACTGTCCTTTTAAACCAGAAAAGCAAAGTTTGTAAAGACTAGATAAAGAGACAGACATTCAATCTGTGTTGAATTTCTGTGAAATGGAATTTAATAAACTCATTTTCTAGTCATCACCATGTAACTTCATGTGCATTATCACACTAGTGAATCTGAATTTTGCCCAACCCTGATGGACAGTGTAGTTTTTCCCTGGGAATTTGCCAGTTAAAAAAATAAATGAATAAATAAATTTAAAAAAATTAAAAACAAAAAAACATTTTGTTGTTGTTCTGTTTTTAGTTGCTGAATAATCAAATCATGGCTTATGATTTTTGATCATTTGTGACACTACACAAAAAAAAAAAAAAAAAAACCTTTTGCATAGTGACACATCCTAGAACCATTTATAGCACTCAGCAAAACAGAGAACCATAAAAAAAGAATCCTGGCCCTTTAAAGGAAGAGTTCCCCTCCACCAGATATCAATTACAAAATGTGCTCTTATATGTGACACACTATGCCTTTAAGTGATACATTCTCTGAATTTACATTTTTTGATGAAGTTTCCCAGGTCTGGTGTAAAAACTAAATGTCAAAGAGCCCCTCAAGCGCTGGAAGTTATTTCTACATCCTCTTGTCTCCTAAACAGAGGCTGAATGCTGACAGAGGTCACAACCCTTGCCCTCTTATTCAGTTATGCGAGACACACGCCGCTAGGTCAGATTCACAGGGGTGTGAATTCATTATACGATCATGCTGAGAAACGAGAATTAGCATTTTAATTTCAAAACTTTTTACAGTAGAATCACGACTGCAGAAGAGGGTTAACAGATGCTTTAGATGCAAACGCATTTTTGATAAATACTGCTTAAAGGAATAGTTCACCCAAAAAAAAAAAATAGCCGAAAATGCACTCACCCTCAGGCCACCAAAGATGCACATCACTTGCTCAGCAGTGGATCCTCTGCAGTGAATGGGTGCCGTCAGAATGAGAGTCCAAACAGCTGATAAAAACAACACAATAATCCACAAGTAATCCACACCACTCCAGTCCATCAGTTAATGTCTTGTGAGGTGAAAAGCTGTGTGTTTGTAAGAAATAAATCCATAAGCAATGGGTTTTTAATTTTAAACTGTCAATTCAGGTCATAATATGAGTCCATAATCCATAATAACACTTACTCTGGTGAAAAGGTAAATCCCTTTTTTTTCCTCTCACATCAAAATCCACTGACATATTTGTTTATATCAGTTTTGGACTGTTTTGGCTTTTAAACAGTGCTTGATCTGTGCATATTTCTCTCTTGGTTTCAGACAACATGACCTTTTCACTGGAGAAAGCATTATTATGAATAGAGGACTCGTATTTTAACCAGAAGCAACGGTTTACAGTTAAATTACTGTAATGATGGATTCGTTTCTTACAAACACACAGTTTTTCTCTTCACAAACATTAGCTGTTAGACTGGAGTGGTGTGGATTACTTGTGGATTATTGTGATGTTTTTATCAGCTGTTTGGACTCTCATTCTGACGGCACCCATTCACTGCAGAGCATCCATTGCTGAGCAAGTGATGTAATGCTACATTTCTCCAAATCTGATGAAGAGACAAACTCATCTACATCTTGGATGACCTGAGGAGTCAATTTCAAACAATTGTCATTTTTAGGTGAACTGCATCATAAAAGTAGTCAGTAATACTTGTGCACTGCGATACAAGTTCTCTGAAATCATACGATTGTTTTGTCTGAGAAAGACAACAGCTTGACAGCATCTGGAAAAGAACAGCATCTCCTTTTGTGAAAATACAAGTTAGGAAAGACATGGGGTTGAAACTATTCCTTTAATAAAACATACAGTGCTGCTGCATATATTAAATATATGTCATATAAATTGTGTGAATCACTCACTGAATTCAGTCAAACACATAAATCAATCTGGACCTAGAAAAAAGCAGAGTTATTCAACAGACAGTGACAGTATTCCCAAAGGCTGGAACAAAGCACTTTCTGAAGTGTCCTGTGTGTGGCAGACACTTAAAAACCCGCTGGTGGATGTTAATCAAACGCTGAGAGATCTCAGAGCGGCCACTGCAGAAACACACTCCTGCTGACCTGATTAACATGAGCAGCGCTTCTGGGGAATTTATTCATCTCAATACAACACACAGCTCAAAGTATGAGTGACGGTCTGACAAAACGCCTCACAGGAAAATCAGCTTTTCAAACAACTTCTCCAACAAATCAATTCTCCACCATGTGGTTACTTACACTGTGATAGAACAACGGTAACTTCATATTAGCTATACCTATCATAAAAAAGATGACTTATTTTGTTATAATGACTGGACGATTGTGCTGAATACGTTTCACCCTAATAACTAAACCAAGAAAGAAGAAATTATATTTTGCATAAGGAAAAAAAAAGTTTTTAGGACCAGCAAGTATTTCACCATTGAAAATACTGCAAATTACATAAATAAATTAATAGGAATAGCTTTGAAATAGCTAGAAATGCATCATTGCGGAATAAAAGAATCTCATGCAAATGACATCAATTAATCAATCAATTGCATCCTTGCTCAACAAACAAAATCACATGAAATAAATAAGTAAATAAATAAATAAATACATTTAATGCTGAACAAGAAGTCTTGCTGAACAAGAGAACCATTTACAAATACACAAAATTAAAAAAAATTATAATAAATCAACAAAATAAATAAAATTACAATAACACAAAACTGTCACTATCAGGGTTATTAGCATTACTAAAATTAAAATATGAATTGCAATAAAATAAACATTAGCTGAAATAAAGCAATATATATAAAAACATATTTTTCTCATTTCAACAAGTTTTAAGTTGAAATACTAAGTTAACTAGAAATAAATAAACTAAAACTTAATAAAAACTATAAATACTAAAACTGAACTAAAATTCAAATGAAAACAAAAAATCTATTCAAAAATATGAACAAAAACTATAATATTATAGCAATGATACTAAAATAACACCTGTCAATATGCAAAAAAAAAAATTAAATAAAAGAAACAACTTCATTTTCTTAACACAAAACTTATTTTTATATATGTATTTATCCGTTTCATTTTAGAGTGAAACATGGACATGTTTTTCATCAAGTTCACCCATATGTTTGAGCATATGCATCTGGCTTTATGCTAATATGTTCTGGGTGTTTGCTAGGCGGTTCTGAGTGGGTTGTAGTGTGTTGCTATGAGGTTTCTAGGTGGTCTTGAGTGAAAAGCGCCCTCCGTACTCGAGTCTCAGTGATATTCTCGTCTCTAAATTTGTCTCGGGTCCCTCCTTCAGTGCAAATCACCAGTTTGTAGGGCTGTGAATCTTTGGGTAGAGAGCGAATCGATTCAACTCACGGTTCATAGGTTTTCGATTCGATTCAAGAACGATTTTTGCAAATTCAGAACGATTCAATTCGATTTGATTCACAATTAAATTAAATTCGATTCGATTAACGATTCGATTCTGCATTCTTTAAGTACATTCACAAGATTATTTAAATACTTCCCCTAAATTCTTTAAATGCGTAGTCAGGGGGCAAATTACACAGCAGCCTTAAGCCTTTATTGTTAGAGAACCATAGGTTAGAGAGAGAAAAAAAAACACTTTTGATCATTGTTAGATGCTAGTTTAAAGGGGTCATATGATGTTGCTAAAAATAACATTATTGGTGTAATGAAATGTGTTTATGTGGTTTAAGATTCAAAAAACACATTATTTTCCACATACTGTACGTTATTGTTTCTCTTCTATGCCCCGCCTTCTGAAACGCGTTGATTTTTACAAAGCTCACCGGTCTGAAAAGCGAGGTGTGCTCTGATTTTCCAGCTATTCAGTGCGTTGTGATTGGACGAATACCTCAAGCATGTGACAGAAAAGTTACACCCCTCACATACTGTGATGCTGTGTCCTGGCGCGATGAGACAAAAACATTAAAACCTATTATAAACGAGGCATTTGTTGCATCCAGTGGGGACATAATTACTGATTATAATGACTTGTACGGTCTTTTTTTACGCGTTGCGTATCGTATCGCGCTGCGTAAACATAAAACCATGTCTGCATTTGTGATCGGAGAAATTACGAACAACAAGTGCTACTCTACACTGCTCACAACTCACGTTTGAATCATCAGTGACAAACTCTTTAAATATAAGAAACATACTTACAGTCTGTGAGTCAGAAGCGCCAGACTGTCCTTTCAAAGTTGGAACTGCCCCATTTTATAGAAACAGTCTTTGTGCACAGAAGCATTGTAGGCTACTGGTTCAGGAAACAGTCCTCATCCTCCGTAAGAAAAAATGCGCTGGACCCATCTGAATATTTGGGTTGAACTGTTCTGGAACAGTGTTGTAAAATACAACTTAACCACTGATTTCTAGTTGTGGCCTCTTTTGAAAGGCCAAACAAAGTAGTTCCTTTCACAACGAAACACACAGCGGCTTCACGACATGGCAGCGGCGGCGTCAACAATACTACAGCGAGAATACATATACCCTTCTTTCGTTGCGTGAACAGTTGGGCGGCGTTTATGCAAATCTTCCCACATCGTGACGAGACATGTGGGGGCGTGTTAAACGAGCCGTTTTAGGTATGCGTGGTTGACTCTTAACTTTTTATAAAGAATATCTCTTTGGATTTGAACTTTAGTCTTATGCCCCTTTGCAGATTTCTTTATGCACCAAGAGCTTGTAACACTTCAAGGAGAAAGGAAAAATTGAAATCGCATCACAGCGCCTTTTAATGGTGCTATGGCATGACATTGCATATGTAGAAATTTATGTAAGCCAAGATTTAAAAAAAAAAGAGCTTTAAAAACTAATTGTACAGGCCTATTATGTATAGGCTAACATTTTGTCACACCAGCGGTGTAGCCATCATTTCAGAAGTGACAGAAATGTCAAATACAATAATTTTATGTATGTATGTTTTATTATGATTTTTTTTTTTTCAAAGAATTATTTTCTTATCTCTTTGAATTTGCTATAAGAAGTCAAATACACTGCTGGACAATAATCAAACATTTGTAATCTATACTTTTTTCATAATGGCAATTTTATGATTGCTTTATATACTACAAACAATCAATTTTCTGCACAGAATAAGGTAGAAAATATACTATAGTTTCTGTACTGTAATAAAGATATGTCAATTAGCACTGCATCATTCACAAACTTTATTAATTTATTGTGCTTATTGTCAACGCATCATCAGTTCATTCTGCTTTTTATTCGGCTTAGTTGCATCGATAGATGCCTTTGTCCATATTCGGCATTTCCTGGCACGTCTTAAGTTCTATGAGCACGAGATCAATTCTCTTTCAGTGCGAAAACTTCTTTATCTTATTTTCATTAAATAAAATGCTATAGTATTGAACTTTTCCTCTCTCCATCGGCGAATGATGATCCTGAAAGAAACCGCGCCTGATGTCTGTTTGCTATAGCAACAAAAGCTACTTTCATGCATCTGATTATCAGAAAAACCTTGCGCTCTTATTTCAAGGTTGTTTTTAATGCTGTGGTTGTTTGAACAGTTTGCTTCGTACATTCGGTTGAAGGACATTGTTAAAACACATTTATCATTCAGTGGAACTGTGCGTATGCTTTAGACACTTACATTTTTGCTCCGTCCACGCAATAAATGCGCAGGCTTCGACTGCTCAGGTAATGTCGTTTGTCGTATGACCGAGAGACATTGAAAAACTACAGAAAAGCAAAACTAATTCACTTTAGCATTACTGGCCACGAGTACTAAGGAGAGATCACACATCATCTGCTCAAAAAAAAGTGAAGACGAATGGAGCGCGAGCACAATCTTGTGACAGTCACAGGCGTGAAATAGTGGAGCGTGGGATGGAGAGATGCGAGGCACAAACACTGTTCAAGCTCTCTTGTAGTAATTTAATGTGTATATATTTTGAAAGCATTGAATTGCTATAGAAATCGCGATTCATTGGGTCTTGGCGTTTAACCCTCTAAGCGCCAAAGTTGCAAAATTGTGACAAGACGTCATACTTAATATAATAGACTGTAGTTCCTAATATGGTGAAATATCTCTTTTGTATTCCCTACCACTAGATGGCAGACATGTAGTACTTCGATTCTAGACCAAAATTACGTCGCGTTCCTATTCAGAGTGTTTGAGGAAAGAGCAGAGCAAGTGAGCAATCGTGTCATTGATGCGGAAGCAGTTCAGTTCATAGCGTGCGAGTAAATTGTGAGATTTGTGAGAGAAAATCGCCAAATGGCTAGTAAAAAGTTGTACCGTGAGGATGTTTTGCAAATGTTATTCGCCGATTCTGACTCTGAAGGTGAATATTTTCCTTTTGGAAATGACGATTGGTCGTCTAATAATCGCGCTTCTCCCAGTATATCTTTGCAGAGCAATGTTGCCGCCGTGCAAGGTGAGAGTGTTCACGAAGCACAAACAAGTGATCATTTCGACCCTTTGCCCAACGGGGATGGGGGTGGCAGGGCAATATCTATTATTTCCTGAATATTACTAATGAACTAATGAATTACTACTGATCAAAAAGTAGGCTACTGTTCACATGTGTTTTACTACTATATAGTATAGTAATATGGTAATAATTTAGTACTTTCTCCTGTTTTATTGTTGGTTTCCTCTTTTCTGATCATTTGGAATGAGGATAAAAAGACATAAGTTCAAACATCAATTCAATATCTATTATTTCCTGAATATTATGACATTCAAGAGGGCCACCCCCTGATGACGTCATAATATGCAAATAGACGAGTATATTTACACCCCACATAAACTTTCGGTCATGCCCAACATTTTTCTAATTTACAGTAGATCTCTATCTTCAAGCCCTTTTAAGCCACAAGCTTTTGAAATCTTGATGTCAAAATCCAGCATTTTGTCCAAAAAACACCTGGCGCATAAAGGGTTAAATCGATTACTATCCGAAATCGACGATTCACGATTCAAAAATCCATGTTTCAAGATCGATGCATTTGCATAGTCAGGGTTTGTAATCGATTTATCGAGAAAACGAGTGAATCGTTACACCCCTACCAGTTTGCTCTTCTACCAGGGACACAAATGAATCAAATTGCTCATAAAATTAATGGCACGTCAGAATTGATATTCATCCCACAAACGCAGCAGGATGAGGAAAGATCGCTTGACTGTCTGCAGCTTTAAGAGCAAGAGTTAAAGCGCAGAGCTCACATCCAGGCCGCTTTCTAAATGTAAGTGCCCTACATTGAGTGGTCTGCAAGGGGAACGGGCCATTTCACAGCTCTCAGCTGGCAACAGGGATCAAACTGCTCTGCGTGGCTCTGCAGGCCTTTCAGAAGAGCTCTAATTTCTGTCCGTAACAGATGGAGGAATCAACACACTTTCAAGTCAACAGCAAATCAAAATTGACCCCGTTTACTTTATTAATGCGCATTCCTGGTCACACCATGCACAATTCATCAGCGTGCGGTTTTAGAGAGGAAAACAGTTGCTGTGATAATCTTATACTGTAATGTAATACCGTGCTCTGTATCAGAAACCACTTTTATTTACAAGATCATATTTTTCAAACCAACCAGTCCAACAACCAAACTCAATTCCTGTATGTAACGCCCCCTTCTGACAACGCAATCAATTCCTGACGGATAAAATCAAGTCTCGTCCTACATTCATTCTAGCTGAATTTCCTGTTTCACTCAGAAAAATGTCAGATTACAGAAGAAATATGGCTTGCAGACACTTTTTCTTGTCTTTTTCTCCTTTCTAAAAAGGAGATACTCTTGATACTAATATACTTGAAAGAAAGAAAGAAAAAATCACACAAAACCACTTAATCAAACTTTATTTATCAATATGTGTGAACAGCAATACAATATAAAATATATATGCTACCATTCAAAAAAAAAACGGGGTCAATAAAATGTTTAATGTTTTTGAAGGAAGTTACTTTTGCTCACCAAAGGTTCATTTATTTGATCAAAAATACAGTAAAATTTTGAAATATTTTTTACAATTTAAACGACCTATTTTCTATGTGAACATATGTTAATATTAGTGCTGTCAAACAATTAATCGCGATTAATCGCATCCAAAATAAACGTTTTTGTTTACATTATATATGTATGTGTACTATGTATATTTTGTATATATATACACCACAGATTATTTTGAAATATTTTACATGTTTATAAATGTATATTTTAGATTCTTATCTTTTATATTATATATAAATATGTTTAATATATAAACATAACATCTTTTTCTTAAATATATACATGCATGTGTGTGTATTTCTATATACATAATAAATATACACAGTATACACACATATATTATGTAAACAAAAACTTTTATTTTGTCGATTAATCGCGATTAATTGTTTGACAGCACTAGTTAAAATGTAACTTATTCCTGTGATGGCAAAGCTGATTATTTAGCAGTCATTACTCCAGTCTTCATTGTCACATGATCCTTCAGAAATCACTGAAATGGGTTGTTTGCTGCTCAATAAATATTTCTGATTATTATCAGTGCTGAACGCGAAAAATACGCATTTATTTGAAATATACATCTTTTATAACATTATAAATGTCTTTACTGTCACTTTCAATCAATTTAATGCATCCTCGCATAATAAAATTATTAATTCCTTGAACAAAAACCCTTACCGACCCCAAACTTTTGAACGCCAAGTACAGAAATGCAGTGCTAAACATGTATTTTATGAACATCTATAGTACAGCATAATTCATATTCCACAGCGAGACAGGCTGTGAAGCGAGACTAAGCTCTGTTTCAGCCGTGTTATCCGTCATTGGCAGGTCGTGGTGTGATGGAGCTGGGATCCGGCTCTCATTGCCTTGCTTGTAGAGATAAGCACAGATTTAATTGATGTCTTCCTCAATTTGAAAGAAGTAACATCATTCAAAACTGTGTTTATCTCTATGCAGTGATTCGTCCGACCGCCGGGGTGCAGCGTGAGCCGATGTGATGTCCTGGAGGAGCTTGAGGAGCTGAGATTGAGTCTCAGTGCAGGAGAAACAACACATGATGTACAAAACCAAGCAAAACAGTAAAATATGCTTCGCAGGATACTTGATTTGCAGCCTTTTGAATACTGTGGATATTACAAGGATTTTAAAGAAACGGTTCACCAAAAAATGAAATGAAACCCTCAGGTCATCCAAGATGTAGATGATTTTGTTTCTTCATCAGAACAGATTTGGAGATGTACCCCCCCCCCCCCCCCCCACCCCGCATTTCATCACTTGCTCACCAGTGGATCCTCTGCAGTGAATGGGTGCCGTCAGAATGAGAGTCCAAACAGCTGATAAAAACATCACAATAATCCACAAGTAATCCACACCACTCCAGTCCAACAGTTAATGTCTTGTGAAGAGAAATGCAGCGTGTTTGTAAACAAATCCATCATTAGGACGTTTTAACTTTAAACCATTGATTCTCGTCAAAAAATGAGTAAATAATCCATAATAACACTTATTCCAGTGAAAAAGTTGTCTGGTCTGAATCAGGAGAGAAATATGCACAGATCAAACACTGTTTTCAAGTGAACAGTAGATTTAAAACAATAAAGAAAGAAAGAAAAACTAATGTTTTGGTGGATTTTGATGTGAGAGGACAAAAAAGGATGGACTTTTTTCACTGGATAAAGCGTTATTATATATTGTGGAATGGTTTAAAGTTAAAACATCCTAATGATGGATTTTTTTCTTACAAATATGCAGTTTTTCACTTCATAAGACATTAACTGATGGACTGGAGTGGTGTGGATTATTTGTGGATTATTGTGATGTTTTTTATCATCTGTTTGGACTCTCTCATTCTGATGGCACCCATTCACTGCAGAGGAGCCACTGCTGAGAAAGTGATGTACTGCCTACATTTCTCCAGATCTGTTCTGATGAAGAACAAACTCATCTACATCTTTGATGGCCTGAGGATGAGTACATTTCCAGCAAATTTTAATTTTTTGGGTGAACCGTTTCTTTAATGCACATTTTTGGCCACACACAATGAGTTCATATCTCAACAGGTTTTTCACATTTCAAAAGTGAACTCGAGTGATTTCCATGGTTGTCTACACAGTAAAAAATAATACTTTGTAAATAAAACAGACTATTGGAGTATGTTTTTACAAGAAAATACTATTCAGTATTTTTTATTGACATTTCAGTAAAAATGATCTGTTAATTGAATGTGTTGCTTGCCACACCTTTTTAATCTTTTAAAAAATGTATTAGCAATTTCCGAGTGAAAACTCTTTCTACACCAATGTCTTTTTCAGTGCACATCAGATCTCACTCTTTCATTCAACCCGAGTGTCTCTCTTAAAACTCTTGGCACGCAGAGCCACAAACTCAATCTTGTTCCCTCAACTCTGCTGCTTCTGGAAAAAAAAAATGGTCAAAAGATTGCAAACCAAGTGAATGAAACTCTCCGGCAGCAGGGAATGACAAACTACTTTAATTCTGTGGCTTAATCAAACCTTTCCACACAGACACAAGCTTCCCGTTCAGTTAGTGGCGCGTAACAGCATGAGGATACAAAAAAATGTAAAGTGGATTATTTTCCTGAATTCTCATTGGCCCTAATTTTGTTTGATTAATTGCTTTGCATGTTTCCATCCAATTAGCTGCAGAGCACAGGCACGAAATATAAACCGCTCTAATGAGGGAGAAATGTCAGGCTTTGTGAAGATGCCGCAAACTGGAAAATTGCACCACAGATCTGTAAATGACTTGGCAATTATGGATTGCCTTTGACTGCGCATTGACATTTCAGTGACTAGACTTGAATGCATAATTCGCATGCTTACATGCGGCTGTTGTTTATTCTGTGATAATCACACGAAACCTGTCAGGAACGTCATGCTCTCAAGAATACTTCACTCTGATTGTGTACAATAATATTTATGCATAACGATGCTAGAATACAGTACTGCTCAAAAGTTTAGTTTTTTTGTATTTTTGAAATAAGTATCTTCTGCTCATCAAGACCGCACTTATTTGATTAAAAATACAGTAAACACAGTAAAATTGTGAAATATTATTACAATTTAAAATAACTATTGTCTTATTGTAATATATTTTAAATGCAAGTTTATTCCAGTGATGGCAAAGGAACATTTTCAGCATCATTACTCCAGTCTTCAGATGCTAGCAACATGCTAAAATATACTAGCAGTGTGGTACATTATGTTAACATGCTAAATCATGCTAGTAAAATGCTAAAACATGCTAGCAACCTTTTAAAAGATGCTAACAAAGTGCTAAATCATGTTAACATGCTAAATTATGTCAACAACTTAAATCATGGTAGCAAAATGCTAAATCATGCTATCAACAAAGTAAAACATGCTAGCAGAGTGCCAAATCATGTTCGAAACATATATTCGCAATGTGTTAACTCATGTTTGTAACATGCTAGCAACTCATTAAAAGATGCTAACAAAGTGGTAAATCATGCTAGTAATATGTTAGCAATGTGTTGCATCCATAGCCGCGGGAACACATTTTGAGCAGGGGGGGCTGATGTCGAGTTTTCCCAGGAGCGAAGTTATATGTGTGCAATGCACAGGCTTTGTCCTGTAGTCGGTGTTACAAGAAATAAAAAAATAAAATCTATTTAGTTCAGCTGGACATGGGACGCTACAGTTCTGCTCAGAGCCGCTGGAGTCATGTGACGAGAGTGAAGCGAAATGACTGCTGGTGGATCCAAAAGCACAAGAGAACTTTTGTTAATAAACGTTTCATTTCTTCGTTTAAAATAACTGAGTTGCTCTTTATTGTTGCTGTGTTTTCATTAAACACAAGAGGACCACAAACTAAGCTTCGTTTTAAATAGGGAACTTATTATTTTGGGTTGCAACGCAAGTATAGCTCTGCCGCTCCGTCTTCTTCAATTTGTTAATAAGTTAGGGTTTATAATTAGCGATTATGCCATTGTACTACTTTATGACTGATCTGTTTTAATAACAATGAACCACAAACTAGCCTACGATCGTTTTAAAAGGGGAAATCCATTATATTTGCGTTACAAATTTTATAAACAAAATTGTCATTTTGGTTTAATAAAATTCAGCTAATATATGATTTCTTAATGATACTACTTCATTGTTGGGCCACGTTTTTTTTATGGATTTTATTAATAATAATAATAATAATAAGAATGACAAAAAGGGGGAAAAATCAAAGACTTTATTTTTATGTTACAACGCGGTTACACCAAGTCATCAGTTTATTCGTTTTGTTCCTAACCCTAAGCTAAGCGACTTCATCATTGTACTATTTTATTGTTGATGTAACGTTTTTTTTTTATTATTATATATTGAATCAACCTTAAGCATTAGTTTTGATCCACGAAAAGATAACGTTAAAGATCAAGATGCGAGAATGTGACATAGTTGCTGCTGAGGTAAATGGACTCTCTCGCTCTTTCTCTGTTTCTTTGTAATAGCTGTAGACATGCTCGTTAATTCTTAATTTGGGTACAGACGTGTTATAGGGGAAAAAATATGATCAAAAAGATCATATGATTTTTTTTAAAATTAGTATATTATAAAAGTTTTAAACAACTTATACACAGTCAAATTGATTTGACTTAACTCATGTTTTACAGTGTGACCACAATAAAGGGCTTCTTAGAGTAGCCTACCATACTGACTGGATAATCAGGAAGAATTGTTAGAATTAGAATGAATTATTGTTAGAATTAATACTACTAAAACAAACTAAGATTAATGCGTATGCCTACTGCTGGTTGGCTGCCCACTAGGCATAGGCTCCAGGTCTGCTTCCTTATCGCCAGCTCAAGGCTCGGTCTCTTTTTATTTTTTTTGGGCTTCGCAAAAAAATCAGAAATGCGTTTTTGCGCCATGTTGACTGGTGTATTTTTAAATCTTCAATGACGGATGCGGACGTGGTGACGTCATGCGACAATTGTTGCTTATTGTCGTTAAGCTTTTTTCCCCTATGATTTTAATGAATATTCAAATTAATAAAATTTGTTTTACTTCTTTTTTGTTACAAAATTTAAATTTATTTATTTTTAACACCGCACCCCCATTTCTTCTTTAGCTCCGAGCCAGGGGGTGCTGCAGCATCCCCAGCACCCCTACGTCCCGCGGTAATGGTTGCATCATGTTAACAACATGCTAAATTGTCAACAATTTGATCAATTGTGGTAGCAAAATAATAAATCATGCTACCAGCATAGTAAAAGATGCTAACAGAGTGCCAAATCATGTTCTAAACAGACTAGCAATGTGTTAAATCATGCTAGAAACATGCTAACAACATGATAAATCATACTAGCAGCATGCTAAAACATGTTAACAGTGTGGTAAATCATGCTATCAATATGCTAAATCATGCTAGCAAAATACTGAAACATACTATCAAAATATCAAATCATGCTAGCAGCGTAGTAAAACATACTAAAACCAAAAACAGTGTGCCAAATCATGTTGGAAACTTACTAGCAATGTGTTAAATCATGTTAAATCATGCTGGCAAACTGCTAAAACATTTTAGCTACATGCGTTATATGTGTTAAAAGATGTAGTGTGTTAAATCATGCTAGCTACATGCTAAATCATACTATCAACATGCTAGCAATGCGCTAAATCATGCTAGCAACATTTTATTGGTTTTCTCTTATTTCTCGGAGTAAAACCTTCAAACTTCAAGCTTTTCAAAGTTATTTTAAACTTTCAGACAAGACTTTTGTCAGGCCAACATGAAAATTTGTCATCAGACTAATTGTCATCTTTCAGCCACAGAAGAGCTAAAAATCTCTCACAGTGAGACCAGATTCAAAAACTCTTACGTCACATTGGTCACTCAACTGATCCATACAAATCTAGATCAATCATAGTATGTTTGATGGCGTCACTCAGGCATCATTTGTCGTCTAGAGATGAGCACACGCAAGTCAATCTGCTGTCGCTATCAAATATTGATCAAACAATCAATGAAACATCCAGAAAAAAACAGTGACAAGCAAACCAACAGCGTTTACGTCAATAAACCGCAATCAACACCAGTTAGTCCAGAGTTCAAGGAGTCACGCCGCTGCCAAAGCAGACTGGTGGAGAACGTCTGACGGCCTGGACAACTCGGGGAATAAACAAACTCAGCTCTGTTCTGGAAGACCTCGCAGGATTGAACCTAGTTTGTAAAATGAACACCTTCCACCCTGGAGCTTTATGACAAAAGAGCAAGATGTGTCATTACTGTCAAGACACTTAATAATTAGTCATCAGGTCCTTCTGAAGAGAACTGAGGCTCGAGCTTGTGTCGCTTCTGTACGTGTGAGAAAGACAAAGCAAAGTGTTTTCTGATTCAGTCCACCTCCGATCCATTTGTTCTTGTTTCATGCCAACGCAAGTCCACTTTCTGATGGGCCGCTGTCACAGACCGCACCGTCTCCCTCACTATTTACTGTAATCAAGGGTTTCCTCAAAAGTGCGAAAATCAATAGAAGACATTGACATTTTATTCGTTGGGATGAATGTTACATACATTAGGATTTAATTTGGATGCACACTTCCACATTTGGATGAAGGCCTGTGTGCCACAACATATTGGCAAGAACTTATTCACCAGCTCTATTTCATTCATTCATTCATTCATTTTTTTCATTGTACACAAGAGTTTTTAGTTTTGTGTCCAATAAGTACCCCCATTTAAGAATTTAAATTGCTCAGATAAATAAACAAATAAATAAAAATCATGTTCCTTAACCTCAAAACGCTTATACAAAAATATAAATATACAATTATTAAATAACATTGTGTGAAGATAAACTTGTGAAGACAAATAAATAATAAAAACAATCTATAGTAACAAAAATATGACCATACTATAACTTAAAATACGAAGTTGTATAAATAAATCATATAAAATAAATAATAATAAACAAACAATTAAATAAATGAAGGAAAAAAATCAATAATAAACATGTTCAGATATAAAATTATTTAATACAATTTTGTGAAGATGCACCTGAAAAATCTACAATTCTACATTTGGAAAAGAAGAAAAGTTTTAAAAGGCTTAAAATATGATAGATAATAAAAAATAAAAACTATAATAACATCGCAAACAATAGCATTGAAACAAAATAAAATTCTATTTTATTATAATAATTATATATTATAAATTACATAATAATATAGTATAAAATCATTAAATAAAATGTTGTGTGAATTTGCACCAGAACAACTCTACATAACATACAACACATTTAGAAAAGAGGAAAAGCTTAAATACATAAATAAATAAAATGTAATTAATAACCAAGAAATAAGCGAACAAAGAAATAATACAAACTATAATAATAACAAAAATATAAATTAATCAACCAATCACTAAGCACAAGGGTAGTCTGCAGAGCTACTAGTAGTAAAGCTGAATGGTTATACATAGGAGTCATATCCGACCTTGAACTGAATGAAGCATTAAGTTTGCGAGCGTCTGGCGTAATCTATCTGCTGTAATAAATGACAATCGATTGCTTGGGACATTCTTTTTAAAAGCTCTTCCCAACAGCTTGCCAAACAGCCCGGCGTAAAAGCTTTTTAAGAGCCCCTCACATTCGCGCATGACCTTCCCGTTACGTGCCTCCCAAAAACGGCTCTTTTTAAATAAGCCAGGTTATCGGCCACCCGCGTTCAGCGTCTGGTACGAGCCGATTGATTCGTGAGGCCTAATCGAGTGTCTCCACGCCGCCTCATCGACACGGAGGAATGGAGCCAATTAACTCTGGCTTTGGGAATGCGGCGAAATCCGCACACGTGACTGGCAGAAACATCCAACGAGTGTCCCCTGGCATTTATTATGAGTCGTTTGATTTATGCACCACTATCAGGCTCCCCGGAGCACGTGCATTCGTCCCGGACAGATGCACGGTGATGGAGTGGAGCGGCTGGACGAGGAGCTATACGATGCTATTGATTACCTGCCTGTATTAGCGCAGCCGCCCATAGAGATGAGAGACTCTTAGCACTTCTTGAACAAACACAAGCACTCCTGCACAGGTAATATCAGCCATTAATTAAAGGCTGCTGGCAGCAGACCAAGACTTTTGCCACTGAAGCACCTTTATTAGCATATTGAGGGAAATAATTGGCATCTGGCGCTGTGGAGTGGCTCGCTGCGGCTAGGGTCTCCAGGGCCCGACGTGTTTAAGAAGCACTGTGACGGATTTATATATAACAATATTATATATTGATTTATAATAATACGCTGATAAAAATGAGGTGTAGGGTTTAATTTCAAACAATTTAGAAGTTAGAAATTGACAGTAAATTTGAAAAAATAATTAGAAACATCAAGTAAACGTCATATTGAATATGAAATTTTTAAGTCTAAAATAGTACTTTCTTGTAAATTATACTCCAGTAATCTTTGTTGTACTTACAAATTAAAATTACAATTTTACAGTGTACAATTAATATTTAAAAAAATATATGAATATTAAATTTTTTTTCTTTTCTTTTTGTTTGTTTTTACTAAAAAATTTTGTTAAAATGTTTAGTTAAAATGTAGTAAAACATTTTTATTAAAATGTTACTGTCTTATGCCTCATTGAGTACCAGTTTTTAATAATACATTTGTATAAATCCAAAAATCATAAAAATAAAACAGACAGGTTTTTATTTCTGAGAAAAAATTTTTTTTGGATCATTAAAATTAAACAATTAAAGAGGAGTCGGAAAAAAAAAAAAAAAAAAAAGCACAGAATCGGGACGGAAAAAATATTTGTTTTTGTGGAAATTTTGGATTTCATAGCGCTCTAAATTTTGTTCAACTTGACACTTGATTAAAACACGTGATTAAAAAAACATTTCCCAGGGTCCTACCAAAAAAAGTAAGAAATTGTTAAATTGTTAAAGTTTTATTTATTTAATCAATTAAACATGCTTTATGATTGTCCACATTTATTTAAACCTTAAAAATGTGTACCGAACAATTAAAATGGAAAACACAGAATTCAGGGGAAAAATAACTGATTTCATAGAGCCCTAAATATGTAACTTTTGAAAAACTTTTAATAAAACGTTGTTAAATTGTTTACTAAAGTTTAAATTAAATTAAACTTCTAAAATTAAATCTAGGAACAATTAAAATGGGGGGAAATGTAATAAAAAAAATTATTTTGGGAAAAAAATTAAATGATTAAAAAAAAAAAGAGAGAGATTTAGAGGCCCTATTTATAGCGTTTGCAGTGCTGCAGCTGGGTGTTTGTCTAAATAAAAACAAACTGTGAAGCTCCTTTAGCTAACAATGACAGCTGCTGGGTGGTCTGTGGTGAAACAGATGTGTCAAACGCATTCGTTTGCGTGCAGACGAGCAGCGTTTCTTCGCCTAAAACCGTAATCAGGCGCTAAACGCTCAATTAGCCGCCAGCGGCAGCTCACATAAACAAACAAACATGAGTGTCTGATTCAACATGACTACAGTCTTACTCTCTCCAGACAGAGCTCTGGACTGATTCATGATTACATGTGATTCCGACACACTAATAATTATGCATAATCACCAATAATGATAAAATGAGTCATTTTAGTTCCGGCTGCTGATCAGCTACTGTGTTTGTATCACCGCCAGGGCTGGATTGGTAATCGGGCATACCGGGCATTTTCCCGGTGGGCCGACGCACTTAAGGGGCCGACAGAACGTTTTTTTGCCGAAAACCATCACGCAGGGACAGCGAGCAGCCAGTGGCCCATTGGTTTGTCTCCTGTATTGACAGCGTAAACATCCAATCACGATGCTCTATAGACGGAGCGATGAAGTATTTTGCTCCGCCTATATAAAGATTGCATAACCCCAACTTCTTCCTTGTCGGCTTTTCCCACGTTTTCACAGCAGATCTATCAAGAACAGGCTTGCTCTGCGGTGAGTGATGCGGGCCAAAGAGCAAGGCAGGAGGAGAAGAAGAGAGTAGCTGAATTGGTAAAGAGCTTGATAGGGACTCGCAACGGAGGCAGGAATCTAACCTATCCTAATGTGTGTGCGCGCCATGAGTGTATGCGTAAACACTTTTTAATAAAACGTAAATTCGTCCCCCGCAATTTTTTAGCCAAGTCAAGTGTTCATAGAGGTTTCCATGGGCCAATGCGAATAAAGCTAGATTTTAATAAAAAAAAACATGATTATGTCGGAAACTGACGTTTTATTCTTATCCAAAACAAGATGTGATATGAGTGTGATACATAGGCTACATACATACACTACCAGTCAAAATGTTTTGAACAGTAAGAAAGATCCAATAGAAAGATCCAAAGATCAGCATTCATATGAAATAAAAAGCTTTTGTAACATTATACATATACAATTCAAAAGCTTGGAGCTTTTTTTTGGGAAAGAAATTATAGAAAATAATAATTTTATTTAGCAAGGATGCATAAAATTGATCAAAAGTGACAATAAAGACATTTATAATGTTACAAAAAATATATATTTCAGATAAATGCTGTTCTTCTGAACTTTATATTCAACAAAGAAGAATTTACTCAGCTTTTTACAACATTGATAACAATATAAAATGTTTTTTGAGCAGCAAATCAGAATATTTGAATGATTTCTGAAGGATCGTGTGACTGGAGTAATGATGCTAAAAATTCAGCTTTGAAATCGCAGGAATAAATACAATTTGAAATATATTCAAATAGTAAATAGTTTTTTTAAATAGTAAAAATATGTCACTATATTACTGCTTTTGCTGTATTTTGGATCAAATAAATGCAGGCTTGGTGAGCAGAAGAGAATTCTTTAAAAACATAAAAAATCTTACAGTTCAAAAACTTTAGACTCGTAGTGTAGGCTGATTATTTTTATAGACTGAAACGTGGTGATGGGCCGCCTGGACCAAAAAAATGCCAGGGCCGATTTTTTTGTCCCAGTCCAGCCCTGATCACCGCAATAAACCAATGCAATGTTGTTACGACCTGCGTTTCTTGTATTTGCCATGTTGTGTGTGTGTACGTGTTTTTTTCTCCTCCCTCTTTCATTCTGTCTGCTCTCTGATAAGGATGTCCGCTGATGGGGTGTACGATCGCTATTGGTGGTTGAGATGAGGTGTGGCCTTTATAAGGACGCCGTCGGCATTCAACGGGGAGCTCATTGTTGGTTCGGACGCGATTGGGTTGAGAGCTCCTGGATCCCTCCTCCGGCCGATGATCAAATGTGTATTCTCAAGTGGAGTGTGAAATATGTTGATCACGTTTATTCGTTGTCAACTTTGTGTGTTAAGATCGTAGAGCAAAAGGGGTGTCCTACAATTTTGTTTTACTTATCTTGTTTGGGCTCTGTTTTGTGCTAGGTAGTTAGGGAAATAATCTGTATTTTTATTTCCTTATTCGATTAGGTTATTTATCATCTTTTCCCCTCCCTAGATTTGTTTTGTTTGTTATTTTGGCCTTTGGGACATCCTGGAGAGATGCTCTTTATTTCACTTGTTTTAAAATAAATCTAATCCTTTAAACTGACTAACATTGTGAATATGTTTGATTATCGACCGGAGCGATTCGCACTTGGGATTCCATTACCACAACCCAGATCTATTATGCCCTGTTAAGAGCTATATTTTTACTACCCCTAGACGTGGGGCGTAATAATTGGGGGCTCGTCCAATTTTATTCTGATTTTGAAATTCGTTCAATGCTAATTAGGAGGTTCGCGGCTCTGCTGGTGAGTACAATTTATATTTTGTATTTTGACTGGCAGTTTTTCATGGGGGGTGGGGAAGTGTGAGGTTGTTTTATATGGAGTTTAGCATAGAAACGTTTAAGCAGGCTCCTTCGCATGAGCTCTTGGAGTCGTGTCGAAAGTTTGATTTGTTTTTGGTCGCTGATTTCTATGATGTTCCGGTTATAAAAACTGCTAAGAAGAAGGTTGTACGAGACGTAATTGAGGCGGCATTAATACAGCGGGGTATTTCAGAGTCTAGATCAAACATTGGGGTAGAGATAAATGCGGCGACGGGAGATCAAGTTAATATTGAAGCTCCAGAGTCCGATCCTATGGTGCGTTCACTTAGCGGTGTCAACTCGGAGAATTTGAGGTTGTCTATTCAGTTAAAGCAGTTAGATCTAGAGATTAAACATCAGGAACACACTACTCAACTTCTGCGTTTTAGGCAATGCGAGTTAGAGACGCAAGCTGGTAGTAGTTCATTGGGTCTAGTGAAAACTCATGTGTCACCTTCTGCGCCTCCTTCTAATGTTGGTACCTCTCCACCGTCTGCGTTGTTGTCTAGGGCCCCTAACTTGGATGATTTTGATGTCGGTCGTCATCTTACTTTGGTGCCTGCGTTTCGGGATAATGAGGTGGACTCATACTTTGGCTCGTTTGAGCGTATAGCCACTGCGTTGCGCTGGCCGAGAGAGGCTTGGCCTCTCATGATACAGTGCAAACTAACTGGGAAAGCCCAGGAGATTTGTTCCACTCTGTCTATTAGTGACAGCTTGGATTATGACAAATTGAAAGATGCTGTGTTAAAGGCTTATGAACTAGTGCCAGAAGCGTACAGGCAAAAGTTTCGCTCACATGTTAAAGCTATCAGTCAAACTTATGTGGAGTACGCTCGGGAGAAAAGCATGCTTTTTGATAGATGGTGTAGCTCCAGCAGAGTCGCTAACCTGGAACAACTTCGTGAATTGTTTTTGATTGAGGATTTTAAAAACTCGTTGCCGGACAAAATTGTTGTTTATTTGAACGAAAAGAAAGTTTCGACCGTTGCTGAGGCTGCCGTTTGTGCAGATGAGTTTACCTTGACTCACAAAACTCCGTTCGTTGCACGTCATGAAACATACGCTGTTATGCCTTTGGAGAAGGGCGTTAAAACTTCTAAATCACCTAAGTCCGTGATACCTGTTGAAGCTCGTGAGTGCTTTTATTGCCATGAACTTGGCCATCTGATTGCGATGTGTCCTTCCTTAAAAAAAAAAGAATAAAGGGAAGGCAACTAAAAGTGTCGGTTTTGTCCAGAAGGTTGGTGGCCAATTTAGTTCGGATATTGATGTAGCGTATAATCCTTTTGTGTGTCAGGGAAGGATTTCTCTTAGTGGGTCTGAGGAAGGTTTGGTTCCTGTAACCATGTTGCGTGATACAGGAGCTAATCAATCGTTCATGTTAGCTAGGGTGCTGCCGTTTTCTGAGAAGAGTTATTGTGGTTCTGATGTTCTTATCCAAGGGATTGAATTGGGTGTGTTGAAGGTACCATTTCATAATGTGTACATTCGATCCGGGTTCGTAACAGGCTTTGTAAAGTTGGCAGTACGTCATGAGTTACCTGTAAGTGGTGTTGCATTAATTGTAGGTAACGACTTAGCCGGGGAAAAGGTACTTCCAATCCCCGAAGTTATTGAAAATCCTGTGTTTGATTCTGTTACTTCCGGTGAGTTAGCATTAGAATTTCCTTCGGTGTTTACTGCGTGTGTAGTTACACGTGCGCAAACGCGTAAATTGGTGATTCGATTGATCTTTCGGATATCTTCATGGCCACCGAGGGTAAAGCGAAAGTTGAGAGTCCTGTTGTATCGGAGTCGCCCGATCCTGAGGCGCTGTCTATGAGTAGTGGTGCTGAAATGGATTTGGCGGAGTTGCCGCTGTCCGCTGATAAGGTGCTGATTTCTGCTGAACAGAGGAAAGACCCTTCTTTATTGTGCTGCAGGAAAAGTGCGGTAACTTTAAAGGACATTGAGTGTAAATTAGTGGGATATTTTTGGGACGGTGAGGTGTTGAAGAGAAAGTGGACTCCAGCAAGGTCGGATGGTTTGGGTTGGGATATGGTTTACCAACTTGTAGTACCTAAATGTTTACGCAGCCAGGTTTTGAGTGTAGCACATGATAATGTTGCTGGCCATTTGGGAATTACTAAAACGTATTATCGAATCTTACGTTATTTTTTCTGGCCTGGTATCAAATCTGATGTGGTGCAGTATTGTCGTTCGTGTCATGTGTGCCAGGTTGTAGGAAAGCCTAATCAAATAATCCGTCCTGCACCTCTTCAACCCATTCCTGTTTTGGGGGAGCCTTTCGCTCGGACAATCTTGGACTGTGTGGGGCCGTTACCGCGGGCTAGGTCAGGGCATGTCTATTTGCTCACGCTCATGTGCACGACTACTCGCTATCCGGAGGCGGTGCCATTACGCTCCTTAAAAGCGAAAGCTGTTGTGAAGGCTCTGATTACATTTTTCTCTAATTTTGGTTTTCCGCAGGTGATCCAAACGGATCAGGGAACCAATTTCATGTCTCGACTGTTTAGACAGGTATTGTCCCAATTGAAAATTAAGCATGTTATATCCAGCCCGTATCATCCTGAGACTCAAGGAGCGCTTGAAAGGTTTCACCAAACCCTAAAGTCCATGTTGAGTAAATACTGTGTTGAGTCAGGAAAGGATTGGGATGAAGGGCTGCCATTACTTATGTTTGCTGTCCGTGAGACCGTTCAGGAGTCGCTGGGGTTTAGCCCGGCGGAATTGGTTTTTGGGCATACGGTGAGGGGCCCACTCAGGATGCTGAAAGAGAACTGGCTATCTGAACAACGACCCGAGTGTAATTTGCTGAATTATGTCGGTTCTTTTCGGGAGCGGTTACACGATGCTTGTAAACTGGCTCAGACTGCTTTGGAGAGCACGCAGACAAAATGAAAAGGCATTTTGACAAAGCTGCTGTGCTTCGTTCGTTTTCTGAGGGAGATAAAGTTCTGGTTTTGTTGCCAGTTCAGGGTGCTGCACTGCAAGCTAAATTCTATGGTTCGTACGTCGTTGACAAGAAGCTGAGTGACACGAATTATGTTGTTCGAACTCCTGAGCAACGGAGAAAAACCTGTGTGTCAAGTAAATATGCTGAAGCTGTATGTTAGTCGTGAGGAAGATGGGGAGTCAAAAAGCTCTGCTGCTATTCCTGTAGCTTCAGTTGGGTTTGTTTCTGTCAGTGATGTTGATGAAGATGGGCTGAGTTTGCATAATACCCTAGTTTCGGGTGACAGGCTGAATAATTCTAGGATCTTGGAGAATTTAAACCCTCACTTGGTACATTTATCTGACCCTCAGCGAACTGAAGTCATTAAGCTGATTAATTCTTCTTTGGGATTGTTTTCAGATGTCCCCACTCGTACTCAAGTTTTGGAACATGATATTAATGTAGGTGACCATTTACCTATTAAACAAAGTGCCTACAGAGTGAACCCCGTCAAACGTAAAATCATGGAGGCTGAAGTAAAGTACCTTGTTGAGAATAGACTCGCAGTACCGAGTTCTAGCGCCTGGAGCTCACCATGTTTGCTGGTTCCGAAATCTGACGGCACACAGCGATTTTGCAAGGATTACCGGAAAGTAAATGCCGTGACGAAAGCTGATTCGTTTTCCCTCCCGCTTATGGAGGATTGCATTGATAAGGTAGGCTCTGCGCGCTTCGTCACAAAGTTAGACCTGTTAAAGGGATACTGGCAAGTTCCCTTGACGGAGCGTGCGGCCGAAATATCTGCCTTTGTTACGCCGGATGATTTCTTGAACTACAGGGTGATGGCGTTCGGATTGCGCAACGCTCCAGCTACCTTTCAGCGCTTGATGAATATAGTGCTAAAGGGGGTTCATAGCTGTAAGGCTTACTTGGATGACATCGTTGTTTATTCGAATACATGGGAGGAACATCTGAAAACTTTGAGTATTGTGTTTGATCGTTTGCTAAAGGCATCTCTCACACTTAATTTACTTAAATGTGAGTTTGGCAAGGCAACTATTACCTACCTGGGGAAACAGGTGGGACAGGGTCAGGTTCGACCTATTGCCTTAAAAGTGCAAGCTATTGTAGAGTTTGCAGTGCCCCGCACGAAACGTGATCTTAGAAGATTCTTAGGAATGACTGGTTATTACCGGGGATTTTGCAAAAACTTCTCAGATGTTGTGTTGCCTTTGACCAATATGCTCCGTGCTTCACAAGATTTTGAATGGACTGTTGAGTGTCAAACTGCATTTGAGTCTGTTAAAACAATTCTGTGTAGCGCTCCAGTCTTGGTTGCTCCAAGATATGATTGTTCTTTCAAAATGGATGTCGATGCGAGTGCTACTGGCGCTGGCGCTGTCCTGTTGCAGGATGATGAGAATGGGGTAGAACATCCTGTTGGGTACTTTTCAAGAAAATTCCTAAAACACCAACTAAATTATAGCACTATTGAAAAGGAGGCATTGGCCTTATTAATGGCGATACAACACTTTGAGGTGTATATCGGTTCTAGTTCCCTTCCGGTGATTGTATTCACTGATCATAACCCATTAGTCTTCTTGTCTCGTATGAAGAACTCGAATCAACAGATTATGCGCTGGGCACTTTTTGTCCAGGATTTTACCCGGAAATTCGTTACAAGAAAGGCAAAGATAATGTACTTGCGGATGCCCTATCACGGTCATTTAATTCTGAGTAAATCTATATGTAGATTCTTTGTGTCCGGGGGTGTTACGACCTGCGTTTCTTGTATTTGCCATGTTGTGTGTGTGTACGTGTTTTTTTCTCCTCCCTCTTTCATTCTGTCTGCTCTCTGATAGGATGTCCGCTGATGGGGGTACGATCGCTATTGGTGGTTGAGACGAGGCGTGGCCTTTATAAGGACGCCGCCGGCATTCAACGGGCAGCTCATTGTTTGGTTCGGACGCGATTGGGTTGAGAGCTCTTGGATCCCTCCTCCGGCCGATGATCAAATGTGTATTCTCAAGTGGAGTGTGAAATATGTTGATCACGTTTATTCGTTGTCAACTTTGTGTGTTAAGATCGTAGAGCAAAAGGGGTTTGTTCCGGCATTTTGTTTTATATCTTGTTTGGGCTCGTTTTGTGCTAGTAGTAGGCTAAGCTATTTTTATTTCGTTGTTCGATTAGGTTATTTATCTATTTTTTTCCTTTCTAGATTTGTTTTGTTTGTTATTTTGGCCTTTGGGACATCCTGGAGAGATGCTCTTTATTTCACTTGTTTTAAAATAAATCTAATCCTTTAAACTGACTAACATCGTGAATATGTTTGATTATCGACCGGAGTGATTCGCACTTGGGATTCCATTACCACAACCCAGATCTATTATGCCCTGTTAAGAGCTATATTTTTACTACCCCTAGACGTGGGGCGTAATAAATGTTCAATCCGAATAAAAAGCAGCTGTACTTTGATTCTAAAGTTTGTTTCAATAACAAATCCAACTAACAAAAATATGTTATTAATGTAAGTATGTTTTGAAAACGTTATTTATGAATGTTCTCTGAATGTTCAAATGTCCAGTTTATTTATTTATTTTGAGTTTTTAAAGCATTTTTTCTTGGTGATACGGACATCAAGAGAACATTCCGTTTTATCATTTTGTAAACATTATGGGAACATTACTTGAATGTTCTGAAACGCATAGTAACGTTTAAAAAACGTTTCATGAACATCCAACGAAAATGTTAAAAAAACATTCCATGAATGAAGTATAAATAAAATTTTTCTGCTAATGTTTTGAGAACATTATGCAAAACCAGAGAACTCAGAATGAACGTTCTATGACTGTTACTGGAACGTTCTGAGAAGGTTCCCTGATAACTGGAACTTACCTTATTAAGATTAAAGGGCCTTTTGGGCCCTATTTTAACGATCTAAGCGCATGGTCTAAAGCGTACGGTGCAGGTGCACTTAGGGCGTGTCCAAATCCACTTTGCTAGTTTAAGGACGGGAAAAATGGTTGATGCACCCGGCGCATGGTCTAAAAGGGTAGTCCCTATTCTCTTAATGAGTAATGGGTGTGTTTTGGGCGAGTTGCGCTCACGCCATGGCAGATTCTCTATTTACATGGCAGAATTTACAAGCGGAAAAACAGAACGCTTCTCTAGTGAGGGAACGGATCTGCTCGTGCGCGTAATTCTGATACATGCAAAGACTATCCGTTATGACATGTATGCATTTTTATATTTATGTACACAATAATAATCTTTTACATTTGAATCCTTTATTTTTTTCATTTTTAAAAATGTTTGTGCGCTGCTGCCCTGTGTGTGTAATAAAAAAGTGTCCGCAACCCCACACAACACGTTTTTCTGTTGCTTTTGTCCCCGTTGTTTTGTCCTTTTGTTGCACAACATAGGCGCATATTACTAACGCGCTCTTTAAATAACCAAAAAAAAAAACTACTGCGCCATTGACTTTAGACCAGGTTTTTGTTGGTCAATGGTGCAGTCTATTTCAGTTGCCTCAAAATAGCAACGCGCCAGCAATGCGCCTGAACACACCTCGTTTTCAGACCGGCACGCCCATGAGCGCACAAATGGGCGCAAATGCATTTGCCATTTAAACAACGTGGCGCAGGACGTGAAAAATTATAACTGCGTCGGGCTGAAACTAGCAAAAAACGCATTGCGCCGGGTGTATGAGGACCCTTTATTTCTTTCCTTGAGGTCTAATTATCGGCCAATTTTGCAGTATGTTTTTACTACAAAGATCGCTTTTACTTCAAAAGATAAATTAGAATTTGGTTTCTCATGATAGGAGTCTTTAAAAGTGAGGAAGAGACTAAAGCGAGAGTTTGTGAGGCATTCATTCAGAAAGTGAGTCCATCTCCATTTACCGAAGGGCCACTCCAGAGCCGCTGATACAGAGACACGACAGAGTCAAGGAGCCAGAAAATGAGAAAATGGAGGAGAGCGATGATGCATGATACAGATACACACAGCTGACTGCAGTATATGCAGAGAGGAGATCCACACTGCTCATGTTAGAAAAGAAAGAAATAAAACCCTTGCTAAAGTGACATCCACGAAACTCAACAAAACCATTCAGTCTGTCTGTCTGACGCCACACTACCCTGTGATGCCTATAAATCCATTAGTAAGGATCAATCAGACTACCCCAGCAACAGCTTAATACTAGAACTCCTAAACAATGCCTTAACAACCACCCACAACAACTCGAAATCACCTAATCAGAACATTCTAACAACTGCCCAGCAACAGCTTCATAACAGAACACCACAGCATTCTAAACAGAACAACTATCAGAACATTTTTTGAATGATAACAACATTGAGAGCCAATCAGAATCCACCCAACTTTAAAGCGCTTGAGCATTTAAAGCGGCAGATGGCAAAACTGCAGAGTGCAGTAATTATAAACAAAAAGTTATTGTGCATTGGTGTGGATAATATTTTAGTTGTAGCATTCTCGGTGTGAGCGAGCCTTTACACTCAAAATTTTCACCACAAAAAAAAATTACAAATTACAAGTAATTATTTTTCAAATAAAGTCTCAGAAAAATACATGATTATAAACATTTTAATGAAAAAATACAATACATTTACAACAACATACAATATATTTACTACAAATAATTTGGTTTTAGCTACATTCTTCCTTAGCAATATATTTAATTGTCAAATATACTGTAAGTCTCAGAATCATTTACATAATTTTAAATTGTCATTAAACATTTTAATAAAACATATTTTAAAACTATAACAACAATTGATAACAACTAATTTGTTTTAGTAACATTTTTCTCTAGCAATATATCTAATTGTCAAATATAAGTCTCAGAATCATTTACATAAATATTTTTTTTTCATTAACCATTTTGAAGGGGTCATATAATGCGATTTCAAGTTTTCCTTTCTCTTTGGAGTGTTACAAGCTGATTGTGCATAGATAAGATCCCTGAAGTTACAAAGACTAAAGTGTGAAAAAGCAAGAGATATTCTTTATCAAAGTTAAGACTCTGCCACGCCCCCCTAAAACGGCTTGTTCTAACATGCCCCCACATATCTAGGTCACTATGTGGGAATATTTGACATTATTTACTGTCTTTACATTTATTTTGAAAGCTGAAGCTCGCGATTATGGTAAGGGGCGTTACATTTCCGACGAGGGCTTGCGGTGTTCGGCCAATCACAATGCACTGGGTCAGCTGGCCAATCAGAGCAGACTGCGCTTGTCAAAGGAAGAGACTTTGTAGAAAACGAAGCGTTTGAGAGAGGCAGGGCTTACAGAGGATCTACAATAATGTACAGTATTTGAAAATAATGTGTTTTTTTAACATTAAAGCATGTCAGCATGTTCTGTTACACCAAATACACAAAATAATGATCTTTAAAAAAGCATAATATGACCCCTTTAATAAAACATATTTGAAAACTATAACAAAAATATATTTATAACAACTATTTTATTTTAGTAGCATTTTTCCTTAGTAGTATATTTAATTGTCAAATATAAGTCACAGAAAAATACATTTATATTTATTTGTAATTAATCTTTTTCATGAAAAATAAATTTCTAAATGAAAGCAATCTATTTATAATAAATAATTTATGTTTTAGTAACATTTGTCTTTAACAATATATTTAATTGTCAAATAAAACTAATTTATATTTTGCATTAAACATTTGAATGAGAAAAAAAATTACAATACATTTACAACAGATAATTTATGTTTTAGCAACATTTTCTGTAGCAATATATTTAATTACCAATTACCAAATATAAGTCTCAGAAAATTACATTTATATTTTTCATAAATTATGACATTTTTAATTAAAAAAAATTTACAATATATTTACAACAAACAATTTGTTTTAGTAACATTTGTTTGTTAGCAAAAATTAAGTGTCAAATAAGTTTTCTTTATATTTTTATGAAACATTTTAATGTAAAAAATGTAAACAATATATTTATAATAATTTATGCTTTTAATTGCTGGAAAATTCAAAAGTTGTAACGTAACGCCACAAATGCATACACACTTTGCTGTAAAATAATTTTCATCCCACTCTAAATGACTATCTCTTTCGCTTTGTAGATCATCTTACAGACTCTTTTATTGCAGAGCAAGAAAAATCCCATCTGCACGACACAAGTGCTGTAAAGACGGAGCGAGAGCCCAGATCTGGCCCATCTAACACCTGAGATGAATGGATAAACGCATGGCTCTCTGTGTGTTTTCATCTGTGTTACTGCGATTCATCTGACCGCGTCCCCAGGAGTCAAACACCTTCACCGGACACAGCATGAAGGGCCGGCTGCACACGACACGCAGTAATGCACCGATCACTGTGCCGAGCTCAATCCGACGGGCCGCAGATATCAGGAAACACACGGCAGGAAAAGTCAGATCTCAGAAGAGCGGCGCTCTGAAACGCTCGTCTGATAAAGTATGGTATTTCAGTCTGGCCTCAGGAGGGACGCCGTATGCTGCATGGTAATATGTTTTATCTGCGCTTTTCAGAAACAAACATCTCTGACGCAAGACTGGCCTTCTGCGACCTCGACCACATGTTTAAACGTGGAAAGACAGCGAAGGACTGATTTCTGCTTTAACAAATCAAGACACTCTACTGAAGCTGAAAAATCACTAATGAATAAAAATATCTCAATCGCTTCTCCTGGACACCAATACCATTACATGGAGATGTTTGCTTAAGCCTAAAAAACTAACAAATCTGACGTCACCCCACTAGAGTTTCAGAAGAGATCTGACATTATATTCATATTTGTCAATATACTAAAATCTGTTAACGGTATTAATTATTTCTCAACAAATTCTCAAATTGAGATCTGAACCATGCTCTCCATATTGCTGTCAAAAATATCACATTTGTATCTATTTTTTTTATTTCTCCAAATATTTATTTTATTTGATTTTATTTTAAATTGGGGTAAAACAATTAGTTTACAGTCCAATATTAGAATTAAATGCTTTTTTACAAGCAGTTTAAAACAAAATTTTAAGTAGTGATGAACATTAGACAGATGTTTCTTACAACAGTACAATAAACATTATACAATATACAATATTAAATAATTCATTCATTCTTTTTAAATGATAAATAACTCAACTGAAAAATGTTTATAAACCAATGTTAGAATTAAATGCTTTTGACAAGCAGTTTAAAACCAAATTTAAAAAACTGACAATTAGACAAATGTTTCTTACAATATTACATTAAACACTATACAGTATACAATACATAAAATATTAATAATTGTATGTACCTTGCTAAATTAAATTAATGCAAAAAGCCTTTATATACACACACACATAAATATACACAACATACATTATTTTTATTTTCAATTATTTTATTTAACAAAGGAACATAAAATTAATCAAAAATGACAGTCATATTAATTTATAATGTTACAAAAATTAATAAATGCTCTTATTTTGAACTTTCTATTTATCAAAGAATCCCCCCCCCATAAAAAAAATACCAGTTTTCACTAAATATTAAGAACCAAAACCAGTTTTCAACATTGATAATAATACAATTAATTGATCAGCAATAATAAATTATAATTGAGCAGCAAATCAGCATATAAGAATGATTTCTGAAGGATCATGTGACACTGAAGACTAATGGTGGGTCATAATGATCCGATTATCAATTTTGTTCGCTTTCTCTTTGGAGTGTACAAGCTCTTGGTGCATAAAGAAGATCTGTATATTTGCAAAGACTAAAGTCTCAAATCCAGAGAGATATTCTTTATAAAAGTTAAGAGTCAGCCACGCCTACCTAAAACGGCTCTTTCTAACACGCCCCCACATGTTTACGTCACGATGTGGGAAGATTTGCAAAACACCACCCAAATGTTCACGCAAAGAAAGAAGGCGTAACTTTTATTCTTGCTGTAGTTTTATTCTTGTTGTTGCCGCCGCCATGTCGTGAAGGCGCTGTGTGATTCGTTGTGAAAGCGAAACTACTTTGTTTGGTCTCCAAAAGAGGACGATATCCGCTTCAGCATGCCTAGAGCCTGATCTGTGCTGGTCGCTGAGGAATACATCAACTTCACGCTGTGGATCGCCGATCGGCTTTCACCGTGGACAAAGCAGAATCCAGCCCGGGGTCCGTCACATGTGGTTGCCGCAAGCCAGCCGGCCGCACCGTTCTCAAGCCCACCATCCATTCCTCACTCTAGCCCGCCCACCGCTCACTCAAGCCCACCATGTGTGACGCTGTGTGTTTCATTTTGAAAGCGAAACTACTTTGTTTGGTCTTCCAAAAGAGGACACGACTAATAATCAGTGGTTAAGTTGTATTTACAAGATTGTTCCAGAACAGTTCAAACCAAATAATCAGATGTGTGCAACGCATTTTATGGAGTACTGTTTCCTGAGAGGGCAAGGCTGGGTGGACGTAGCAATCGAAGGCTAAAACAATGACCGGCGTTAATAAACTGGGGACAGCACGCACGTGTGAATAGCGTTGTTGATTTATATTTGAAGAACGAGGTGCCGTTGCCAGCGATGAAGTGAGCGAGCGATTCAATGCGAGTGTGTAGGGGGCAGGGTGGGAGAAGCGCTGTGCAGCTCGCTTTAGCATCTCCGATCACAAACGCAAGGCATCCGAACCAAGTTTTTATTTTTACGCGGCGCGATGCAACGCGTAAAAAGACAGTATAAGTCAGGATAATCCTTAGTCTGGCCCCACTGTGCAACAATGCCGCGGTGTGTAGATGAGTTTGAATGTTTGATGCAGGCCGAAGGTGCGAAGGCACGACCGTCTGGACAGCTTTTCTCCTCCTTAAACCTTCAGGCTGTTCGACTGTAGCCTGACTAATATCAGAAACACAGGCGACATGATAATAACCTTATTACATGAGACCTTGAGCTTTTGCAGGGAAAAGACGGGATGTAAATCAAGTGTTTATCGGCTGTAAACTTTTTTAAAGGATGAAGAGGGTGAGCGTGAGATGCTGCACGAGCCACAGCTGCTCTATATATCGTGTAACATGCTCTTTACACTTCTATATACTGAGATGTGATGGCTATTGAAGTGTGTATTGCTGCTCCGGGCTTCTTAGACTGCTGGAACAGAAAAAGAAACGCACATCAACTCCCGTTTGTGGTCTAATAAACTGCACGGCTGTAAAATCAGCTTTGTTTGTGCAGTGAAAGCATGTGATTTTATATGTTTCATCACTGACAGGAGTGTGAGTGTCTTTTTCAAGGACACTACATTTGATATGCAAACACGGCTCACAGCAGCGTTTATATGGGTACTTGAGAAGATGGTTAAAACATGACAACCATATTTGAAAGACGGACCTGGGTCATAATTAGAGATCAGAACAGCATAGCAACACCTTAGCAACTGCATAGCAACACCTTGGCAACCGGACAACATCATTAAAGTTATTTTAGTAACACATTTTCAAAAATATCAGAAAAGCACAAAAAAAAAATCTGACTTTTTTTTTTCTAATTTGCAGTAATAGCTGGACATCTGAGACCTGTATACCATAGATACATCTTAGTAACCTCATAGCAACACCTTAGCAACATGACAACATCCTAGCAACATCATTAAAGTATTTTAAGTAACATATTTTAACAAAAGGCCTATATTTTTTTAATACTTGAAGGACATAATTTAGTCATAACTACAGAACAGGATATCACCTTAGCAACATCTTAGCAACTGCATAGCAACTCCTGGACAACCTGACAATATCCTAGCAACATCACAAAAAAAAGTATTTTTAAACACTTTGTTTTGAGCAATATATTGTTATAGTCTTTTGAACAACAGACCCTGCGCCAGAATGGCAGACCATATGGCAAACATTAGCTAAAACCTTAGCAACCCATAGCAACCTTCAACATGCTAGAACATAATTAAAATATTTGAAGTAACTTATTTTAACAAAATATTTTACGCACTTACAAAAAAAAAGCTATAAAGATATAGAATCAACATGACAGTGAGAGTGTTGAAGGGATGGGTCCTGAGCCTAATTCAGAACCGAATTTCATAGCAACACCCTTAGCAACTGCACACAACAGCATGCAACCTGACAAATATCAATAAATGGACTTACTGTGTTTTATTAAATATGACGAAACAACAAAATATTACCGTTTGTTCTATTGTTGCAGTAACGGCTGAGAAATTTTAGATCAGAGAATATAGTCATAGCATACACGTTAAGGCAGCCACATAAAGCAACACCATGCCAACTGACACATCATCAAAGATGTTTAGTAATATTTTAGCATGATTTTTCATAAATATCGAAATTAAACAATGGTGTTGATAAAGTGGTAACACTACTTTTTTATTCTCCGTATTTTGCAGTAATAGCAGACATCTGAGACCAGAATATCATGCGGAGAACCCTTAGCACCATCATGCAACCCTGGACAACCTAACAACACCCTGAAACACATCAAGATAGTTTTTAAGCAACTTATTTTTGCAAGCTATTGTCCAGAATACAAAGCAATAATATAAGTAGGAAAATGTTATTTGTAGGACAGTCCTGAGCCATAACTAGATAACAGAATATCATAGCAACACCTGAGCAACCTGACAACACCCTAGAAACAGCATTAACGTATTTTAAATTACTTATTTTAGCCATACAGTTTTTAAATTATGTGAAGGCAGACACTTAGCCTAACTACAGAACCAGAAATCTCACCGTATCACGCATATCAACTGCATAGCAACACTGTGGCAACCTACACGATCGGTTACAGACACTAGTTTTAAGGGGGTAAAGTGTATTTAGCAATAAATTATATAATATTTGAAGGACAGACTTTAGCCATAACTACAGACCAGAATATCATAGCGACCTGCCAACATCCTAGCATCATCAATGGGCAAAAACACTAATATTTTTATCACGTGTGCATGCATAATTTACACGCACATGAGCTTTGGTGACTGGACTCATGTTGGTTCAGCTCAGTTCAACTCCTCAGCCATCTCTAATTACATTCAAAGAATGCAGTAAACTTCTCCTCCCACTCCTGACTGTCACGTCACATTTACTGCCCCGCTGAGAGGGGCGCGCAGGACCCCCGCGGCCCCCAGGGGCCTGAGTCGGCACAGTTTGCCCCGCTAAATTGGATCTTAAACGCAGATAATTGTTGCTTGGGTGAGAATGCAGGCATTTCCAAAGCTGCATCGTCCACACAAACCGCAGACAGTGATTCATGATCGTCTTCCAGGGGCTCGCAATTAACCCAAGCTGGTCCTGGTGGAGACATGGCACCATAAACCACTGCGTACTTTACTTTATGTGCTCTACTTTTACTGTTAGTACGCCGTTGTCATTAGAAAGGCAAGCAATAAACGCGGCGGATCACAAATAAGGAAATTGAGCCTCTCATCATATTAATGTGAACTATAACAGCACAACTCGAGGAAAACCGTGCAGCACTGAACATTTCTGCACAGCATGGATTTCTTTGTGCTTTCAGATGAGGCTACTTTTCCAATTTCGCATTTGGATGATATGAAAGTATCTTTGAATATATTATACGTACTCTAATCGTCCTCCGAGGAGATTTTCTCCAGCAGAACTGGCTCAGATCTCTTAAACGAATCAGTTCATACGGCTGATGGCAGGACTTTATCAGCGTGCTGTGAACAGGTTTTACTCCTCAAGGTATTTGAGTTTCAGTATCACCTGCCAAGACCCTAACCTTGACATTTGCGAAAGAGGAATCGATGCAATATTTACGATCAGCAACAGTGGGTCTTTTGCATTTCTACAGATACCGAGATTGACACTGTACAAAATTAACTACTTTACATGAAACTACATAAAAGCCATGTTTGGTCAACATAACCCCCCCCCCCCAAAAAAATCATCCCAACTAGTCAAACATAGTTATCTGAACAAATAATTGCAATTTGTGCAATACTGCTGTTAAGGGTTTTTGAGTTCCCAGCATGAATACATAATGTGGCTCGTTTATTAGTCCTAGTGTTAGTTGTGTAGGGGTGAGCTGTTTACGTGTGCTCGACTGTCCAGATTTTTGGGCGACTTTTTGACACGTGTGGATGGGAGTTTGTCATTATTGTTGTGATTATTGAAACCATATATCTACGTCACATAATAAGTGTGTGTGTATGTGTGTGTATATATAGATATCAATACTGTAGGAGCGTAAGTAACAAAAAGTTATAATGAGTGCGTGTCAACATAACGCGTTACCTCATGTGGTTAAAATTGAACAATCCTTAACACTTAGAAACTCTTTTACGCAAATGACTGAGGAACACAATTGTGCTTTTCTAACCGCTTACCTATTTTGTGCTTTGGCGATTAGCCTTTTAACGCTAACTTATGCGCCATGGGCTCATGCATTCAACATCCGTAGTAACATCGCTAAGTAGAAAGGAACGAGGCTTGATTACATCATGATTGCAGAGACTCAGTGATATTCATCCAGTGTGTGTGCTCTTACACAGCTCGGTCCTATTCTGAATTGCTCGGAAGGATCGCGAGCCCCACACGGCCACGCGCGTGTGGAAGTACAGACATGAAACGATGTCACTCAGCCCCCTGTGGCCTATGAGACGCAACTACGTGTTAATCTCACTGATACCAGTCATCGCCTAGTAAAGTTTTGGATCGGATGAAGAACGACTGCATCAATGGTAAAGACTCAACTGCGGTGGCGGACAGCTCTACAGTACAGTAGCACTCGTGAAGGTTTGTTAATAATGCGGTATAGTACCAGCCTTCCACAGGCTCCGACAAGCGACAGACGGAAGTCTTCATTGCAGAATGGAGAGAGTGCGTTAATCATGCGTGGAGCTTCCGGATCATATGGGTATGCAAGAATTTCGTATCCGATTGAGCTCGATAGTGCGTTAAATATTTGAACTTCTGACGGCTTGGACACGGTATGCGTTGCCGCCCACCCGGATGTGATGTATTCTAATCAAAATATCGCGCGAGGTAGATTACAATATTTTGTTCGCTAGAAATAATAACAGGATTTTATGACGATGCATTAATTTAATTATATTACATTAAAAAAAAATGGGGAACTCCTTAATTGCCATGGTCTAACTATGCCTCTGTAAACTGTTGCCCCCAGTTAAAGGCTGTGCACGGCCACTAGAGGGAAAATGCGACAGTCGTGTCCGAATTTGTTGTTGCCTTTGAAGGCTGCTTATGAGTGCTCTTACGCACTGAGCGCACATTATAGTTAGGCACAGGCTCAGACATTTCCGTACGAGGATAATGTGGTGATTGGAGTGCGACGGATGTTATGTTTCTGTGTTAGTTACACGGAATGGATGTGTGTACTGTAGTAGATAAATGCAGTCAACAGGTGGTTGGTTTATGGGTTTTTGGCATCTCCATGTGGTCCTGTTCGGTATCTTTGGTAACTTGACTTCTCTAAAATGTAAAAAATCTATTTGCTGTTGCATTGTACACATACTATAAAATTCTGATTTTGGGCTCCTTATATCATTTGGTTCTTCTTTTGGAGTTTCTAAGTGTCATTTTTTGGAAAGACATCTAAATTTATATTGAAAAAACCTTGCAGAAAATACAGATTTTTTTAAATTCACCCTTCAATCTTTTGGTTTCTTTGCTGGATATAGCAAATGATGACAAAAACATTTGAAACAAGATAAATGGTCTATGCTTAATATCATGAAGTGTGCGATAATAATCGGCGATTAATCACAGAAAAGGAGATGTTGATTAATCATGAATTACGAATTTTTATGTGATTGACAGGCCCTAAATTATAGCTGTAACACCATGTATCATACCGATACATACACACACACACACACAGGTTTGTTTTTAGGTAATTAGTGGGGACCTCCTAGGCGTGAATGGGTGTTTTAACTGTACAACCATAATTTGGTTATGGGTGCCCTACCCAACCCTACCCGCCTAGAACCCTCCCCGTTAGCAGGGAAAGAATTTCTGCATTTATGTAGCGATTTTAGCAAAAAAAACTCCTTCTGATTTATACGCCTTTTGATTACCGGGGACACTGAAATGTCCTCATAACGCACCTTCTGCGTTGTAATAGAACCTATGGCTACCCAGTTATTATACAATTTGTGTCCTCATCAACCACATAAACATGCACACACACACACACACACACACATATATATAGTTAAAATAACCAAAAAATCTGAATGCATTAGGTTGCATTAATTTTACTGCACTGTAAAAAAGCTGCAATTATAACAACTTAAGATAACTTAAATATCCAGCTTAAGTAAAGTTAACCGAACATATAATTTTAACTCAAGCACAAGCACAACACATTATCACTTAGTATAATGCTTGCTAATTAATGAACTTATTATTAGTTAATTAGTTGTAATAACTAATTGCAGCAATCATTTTTGTACAGTGGGTCACACGACAAAAATGGCAATGACGTGAAGGAAAAAAACAAGATTAAAGAAACAAAATGTACTGCGAGAGCTGCTTATTTAACACCTGACCTCATTTATTTGGCCTGAACAGTGAGTTCATCGCTACTGTCATGCTCTCTTTATGAAACGCCAACATGGACGTTTATGAGATATTTCATAGTGCTGTTATTCTGCACTCTCAACTGTCTGATTGATTGCTTTCTTTCATTTACAATGTGCCTCAGTATCGTAGGGCTGTATCTGTTCCGGTTTGAGGAATGACGCGATATAAAGTATGTGCTGTGATAAAAGATCAGGGAGATATTGGACCTTGTGAGATTAATGTCAAACTTATTTTGGAGCTCCCAAGCGCTCGCTGCCTTCCTGCTAAGTGTACTTTTTCGTTCTAAACGACGCCTCGGCTAGTTCTCTTTCTCCTTTCGCCTTTTACACTAGCGTCCATACCCCTTACACCAGGAGTTCATGAAGTATTTCTGGATTTGGGTTATTCCACCCCTCCGACATCCATTTAATGTTTCATTTCTTCTATTCTGTTAACATTAACACTATATTTCATTTCTATTACCTTTCTGTCAGAGATAAATTCAATTAAATGAGAAAACGTTGTCACGAAGAAGACTTTGGCCTTGAAATAATGCAATTCTCTGAGATGTCTCTCATAAAAGTCTTTATGAGAAAGAAAAACAGAAACACGTCAGAACACACGGTTGACTTACAGTATGAGTATAGAGCTATTAATATTGAGCTGTCCATCAATTGAGAATTCATTTTAAATTCAGTTCCTGAATTTGAATTGAATTTGAACTGAGGTAGCAAACAGGTGTTGGGTTGACAAGATGCTTGACAATAAAATTCTTCTCGGCGGCATTTGTCTGATTATTTTATAATGAGAAATATACAAAATACAAACATATTAACATTTACAAGGACATTCTAACCATCTTAGAACAACTTAGAATACTTTTGTGAATCAGCCCCAAGATGCAGAATTGAAATTTGAATGTAAATGTAATATAATTACAACTAATTTGAAATATAATTACAACTAATTGAAACTGGATGGATGAATAGATAGATCGATACGGACGATGGATGTCCATTTGCTCTCCATTCAGTCTCATTTGTGTCTAGAATCTCATCTGTGAAGTTCTTGGTCAGAACTGCTTGAGATCTGAACTGAATGAGTTGTAGTGTCTGGATGTGGGGTCTGTGAGCAGGTTTTCCTTCTGAAGGTATTCGAGTCATGGGGGCCGTTCTCAATATCACTCGCTAACTCTTAGATCCACTCGCCAGGAAGCTTCCATAGAAACCCGTCTTAGTAAACAGCTTTATTAGAGTGGAACAGGTGCTAGTCTGAACGCTCACAACTCGGCCCGCACAGATACCACACTATAACACAGAAGTACAGGACGTCCTGTACCTCCCCGCAGATTACTCCAGGTGACAAAGTCGTTTGCACCTCCTACAGTTCAGTTCAGTTCATTTTTAATTACTGATGCAACAAAGAGTGAGATTAACTCTACTTCTGAACAGTAGTTTATGAGGCACTTTTTTTTTTTACAAAATAATAAAGTGTGATAATACTATTCTATTTTAAAAGAGTATTAAATAAAAGGGCAAACCTTAAACAAAAAAAACAAAAAAACGAAACGTATAAACTAAATAAAACTATTATTTAAAGGATGAATAATTTAAATAAAACAATAATAGCTCATTTAATATTTTGACATTCTGAGATTAACATTTTCTAAAGACTAAGCAGACCTGTTTGATCTCACTGAGATACTATTACTGTTATTCTATTAATATTAGTGTTTATTAATATATACATTATAGAATGATTTCATTTAATTCTATTTCAACTCGTTGTATAGTTTAAACAATATTTCCATTTATAATTATTTTTAATTTTTTTTTGGTATTTTCATTTTATGTTAAATTTTAGTATTTGTTTGTTGTTTTGTCATTTGAATATGTCTATATAGTTTTGTATTTATTTTATTTTAGGTTATGTTATATTAGGTACACTAAATAAATGATGCAATGTTGCTTGGCAAGCTTACTAAATCCTAAGTTCTGTTTTATATATATATATTATATATCATATAATATAATATTTTTACACTATACATTTATCTTATACTTCTTTTCACGTTTCAGTAACAAAATTTAACTTTTTTTAATGGTTCTAGTTTTAGTTTAGTGAACTTTTATAACCCTGCTAAGCGCCTCCTATCAACAACCGTATATGAATGAGAAAACAGGATGGCGCCTTATTTTGCACCTAAGTCATAACCGCAGTTTTACATATTGCTATATTACACTCGGTCTGCACGATAACGCATGCATATTTCACCTAGCGCATCTTGTCAAAAAAGCGTTTATATCACGGTAAATCTCCATCACGTGTGTGCTTTCACATTGAGCAGCATTAACAACACAGAGCCGTTGTTCGCTGATGAGCTGTGCAAAACCACGTTCATATTCGCGCAATTTTTTGTGCAACTCGTCAGTGAACAACTGCTCTGTGTAGTTAATGCTGCTCAATGTGAAAGCCCGCAGGTGATGGAGATTTACCTCTCATTACAGAATGGCTTTACTGACAAGATAAATATATGCGATTTATCGTGCAGCCCTAAAATAAACTTATGCTCATGACTTCATAAAAATGAACTGAACGTGACTGTGGTCGTCATAACTCCTGATTACAGCGGATGGGCGTTGAGTGTGAGTTTATGAATCTCCTCAGTCATCTTCACGAGCGATGGGAGGTGTTTCCCTACGGCCAGTTTATGATTACACTCCTTTACCACCTGCTCGTTTTTCCACTTCAGTCTGCAACTAACAGACATCAGCCTCCCTGAACGCGTTTATCCGCTCGCCCATCACACGATCATTTCCCCCTGTAACCAAATGCTCTCGGCTCTCTTATTTCCCAGAGCTCCGGCCCCTGAGAGACATGCAGCCAAATCTCATCTCATTTAAAGCAGGTGTCCGAGGTGAAGGTGACGTCTGCGTTATGAATACCAGTTTAATCTACCCCTGCGGCGCCGCCACTGGAAGTGCAGTGCATCATGGTAAATGAAGGCTTTTACCTGCTGCCTGCTGGGGAGAATTTCATAATAGAGCGTTTGATTTGAATAAATGTCTCTCTCGCTCGCTCTCTTCCAGCCAAAGAGCCACATTCATCTTGTTACGCTTCTGAGATAAAACAAAAATTTTTTTTTTATAAAAAAAATTTTTGTTTAATTTTAAATTTTTTAAATTTTTTTAAAAAAAATTAAATTTTAATTTATTTTCGGTAATAGTGACAAATGCGCTTCGACTCGTGCGGCATGACCACACAAGTTCTGCTTTCTTAAACACACACTCACACACCTGCTCGTTCATCTTAAATATTATGCAGCGCAGACACACACCGCAAATCTTCAGCATGTTCACAGAGCTGCTTTCTGTCAACGGGAACCAAAATCTCAACAACTCTCGGTTCAAAAACCCAGTGAGCTGCTGACAGAGACAGAACTTTGAAAACAGGTCGGCATGACTGTAACTAAAATAGACATTGGGATTAAAGTTCTATATTATTTAGAGTATTTTTATGGAATTCTTCATTTTGATGAATAACGTTCCATTTTTTACCTTTTTATCCACAGAATTTTGATGATTCAAAATTAATAATGTGATCATTCATTTTTAAATTTTTTATGCATTTGATGATCCAAATTTAATAATGTGATTTTTAATTTTGATTAACAACATTCCATTTTTACTTCTTTTATGTGTGGAATTTTGATGATACATTTGATGATCAATTTTGATGATCTGAAATTGATTAGCCTATTCATTTTGATTAATTAAATTGTTTTTTTTTCTATTTTTTATGTGTGGAATTTTGATGATCCATTTTAATATTGTGATTTAAATTTTGAATAATTACATTCCATTTGTACTTTTTTTGTGTGTGGAATTTTAATGATCCGTTTCATGATATATTTGGCTGATCCAAAATTAATATTCTGATTATTAATTTTGATTGATTACATTACTTTTTGTGAGTGTGTGTGTGTTTGTGAATTTGATGATCAATTTTAATGGTCCAAAATAAATAATGTGATTATTAATTTTGATTAATTACATTCCATTTTTAGTTTTTGTGTGTGTGGAATCAATTTTGATTAAGTGATTATTAATTTTGATTAAAAACATTATATTTGTACTTTTCAATGTGTGGAATTTTTTATGTAAAATTAATCATATAACTGTTAATTTTGAATAATAACATTCTTTTGTATAAGGAAGCACTGACACATATATGGATTTGCCGCATCCGATAATAAACGCCGAGAATTTTCACACTTTGGCCGATAGCCGATGCTGATATAATATATAATTATTTTTAATTTTGGTTAGTTTTTAACAAGAACTTATTTGTTAGAATTAAAAAATAATGAAGGTTTTTTGACAGTACATTGAAGCTTTGAAAATAACTATAAACTATAAATAAACTATATATTAATCACTGCTTCTTCTTTTTTTCAGAAAGATGCAGTGGTAACCTTAACATTTTATTTTATGATTTAACATTTGTAAATGGTCTAAAGCAAAAGAGTTGTAAAAATTCAGAAAGTCTCTCAGAGCTCATAATTTATTTTAAAAGTATTACATATTACACATTAATGAATAAATCCGTATAAATAAAATTATTTAATTTAAGTGTCATGTTTGTGATGTAAGCTATAGCTTCTGACCTTTAAATCAAAACATGATTTTATGGCATCAATTAATGCTTTATTTAATCAGAAACACAGTCTAAATATAATTTGTGTATTTTGCTTTCATTTTATTAGAAGTAGGCCAACAGCGCCCCCTACGGAACTAAAACTTCTTACTGAGCAGGCATTAGGACCCGGGGAAGGCTGCCGCTGTACCTGCTATTACTGGTTACCCTATCATACACCCAATGTGTCCCACTGTTGACGTGATCTAATCACTAGCACACCCTGAGCACATGTGAGTTAATGTATTCCATTTATCGGCAAGACATATCGGCATAAGTATTCATATCGGGCTGATGACGATATTTACATTTAAAGCCATTATCGGCCGATTCCGATATTGGTCCGATAATATCGTGCATCCCTAATTTGTAGTTTTTTATACAGTACGTGGAATTTTGATGATCCATCTGATGATCCAAAATTAGTAATGCAATTATTGATTAATAATGTGATTTATATAATAATGTGATTAGGTTTTTAATTTTGATTGACAACATTATCTATTTACTTTTTATATGTGTGGAATTTTGATGATCCATCACATTATAATCAATAAAGATCCACTGTATTAAAACAAAAGGCATGTTGTTAACTTGATCATTTGAAAAAATGAGAAAAATGAAAGTATGCTGAAATGACTTGTGAGTGAAATCTCTCATGGGTTTACATGAGGAGCAGTATTTGTGTGGCGTGTGGAGCACACTGGGTTTAGAAACAGAGTTTACATCCACACTTGTCCTGAAAGGAGAATAAAACACATTTACACTTGTGCTGCTCTGTGTTTCAAGCAGGGGCGCAGGGTGTTAAACCCAATCTGAAGCTGTCTTTGGCCAAACATCACACATTCCAGATGTGACACACTCATACGGCTCTCAGGAGCCCAAAAGTGCCACTCTCAATCCTCTTGGAAACATCCTACTTAAGAGTTCAGAAGTTATAATTACTATTTCTGACAGATTAAAAGCATCTTAGTGCTAATTACACCTACATATATTTAGTCAAATAAATATATAATAAAGTAAAAATAAAAACATCATTATTTGATTTTAATAATAAACTGTAACAAACAGACCTTTCATGTTTTCAGCAAATCTTTTTCTGGTTTTAAAAGCATAACCAATTTTAAAGAAATATTATTCTTTTTAATAACAAAAATGCAACATTCCCTTAGATCTTAAATAGTCTAGATTTATTTATCCTTGTTTAACGTGTTTACATCTTTTTACTAAAGCAGACACACATATTAAATGAATAAACTTTAAAATTAAAATGAAAATACAAAAATACAAAAAAATACAAAATTACTGTATTTTTTATAATAAAATATAATACATTATTTCGTGACTGTTTAAAAAAAAGATTGTTCTAGTAAAATATCAGCTATATTCTAGATTATATTTTAGTAAGTTTTAACAAGCATACATTTAATAACACACGTCTGAAATATTATACACATTATTTGACTTTTAAAGTAAATTGATCTTGTTTAAAGGATGTTTGAATAGATGATTAATAAGTATGGTCATTCCTTTCATAGCTGATAATTAGCTTTATAAGAAGACAATAAAAGTCTGGTATGTTATGTCCTCGTTTAGATATCTGAGTAAATGAGTGCGTATGAAATCTCAGTACAGGACCTTAAGCTAAACCACCCAAACCTCCTCAAATCATCCTAGTTAAGAGAATATTTTAAGACGGGTTCATTTACTCATCACAGGAAAATCTCTCTGAAGATGTCAACCGCGGGAGACAAGACAGACTTACAGAGAGAAAGAGTGAGCGAGCTTCAATCAAACATCAGTGCTATATATCGATTCATACCGACGCAGAGCAGAATAAACTACACAATGACATCCGAGAGGGAAAAACGAAGTGATGAAGTAGCGACAGAGAGGACGCTGAAGAAAAGAAACGGATGAGTGTCTGTTGAAGTACTTCGCTAATGCGCTAATAACTCACACGACGCATTTCGCTGATGGCGGCACAATGATTCGCATATGAAAACAACATCTGCTCAAATAACTCGAACCGTGATTCTGTGCTCAGCTGCTTTCTTGGAAACCATGTAAATAGAAATCTGCATATTAAACCCAAACAAACAGATGAACAAACAGCGTTGATTCTTCCAGCAGGAGCCCGCTACATCCCATATCAAATTATTGATAATCAATGTCTCAAATGCCACCCACAGAAATTTGTAAATTTCCATATAATATTATATTCCTTATATTATATAAATATATTAATATATATTTTCATTTAATTAAAAATGCCGCTTTAAGGGCATGATGAAGAACAAACTTAATTTCCTCCCCCGTTCCAATTCACATACTTGAGCACTAATTAATGCAATTTTATAGTATAAACAGCGTGAGTAGAAAATGGCAAGAAGAAGAAGTACACTTAAAATATACAATGATGCACTCCTACAACTGACAAAATGCAGTGTGAAATATTGGACACTTCATAGTGCATAGCAAAGGTTATATAATATGTCATTTGGGACACAATTGAAATATGCCAAAGATTCAAACATTACAAACAAGGTATTGGACTTTTTATTGTGGTGCTGTATGAGCAAACTTAATTCTGTTTGATTTTACCGAGCTTTAATTAGCTGAGTTCAAAATAGACATTCTGTTCTTTTAGACTTAATTAGCTGATGCTAAATGAATGATGTAATTATTTATGTTGTTGGACTAAAAGCAACGCACAATGCATTCAATGCATCTAATTGAAGACCTTCTTCAATTTGGAGCAGTTTGTGAGGTTATCATATCTTTGAAATATGTTCAGTTTTCTGACTTGGTAACAACTAAACTGCAGCAAAACATCACCTTCAAAAATGGCTGCATAGACAACTCTAAAATAAAGTTATTTATTTACCCTAAATGCATGTATTTTATTTGTTTATTTTTGCATTCTCATATTTTATAACTAACTAAGCCTCTCATTTTGAAAAGAAGAAATCATGTGACCAACATGATTCATTGATTGACTTATTTACATTTATTTACATATAAATATTCTGGTTATTCAGTTAGGAACCACTCGTTTATATAGATCATCTGACCAACATTTATTTATTCAAACAACCAAACAAACAAACAAATCACTTATTTAGACAGGAGGAAAGTATCTGTCCAACATTTATTTATTTATTTACTCATGTTTTATTTTTTTATTTATTTATATTAAACAAACAATCCACCCAAAATTTCCTTCTTTCTTTCTTTCAACTACTAATTTAGACAGGAAGAAAGTATCTGTCCAACATTAATTTATTTAAATAAATAAACAAACAAATCAATAAATAAATAAACGACTCGTTTACACAGGAAGAAAGTATCTGTCCAATATTTAAATAAATAAACAAACAAACTACTCATTTACACAGGAAGAAAGTATCTGTATCTCATACTTTATTTATGCAAACAAACAAACAAACAAACAAATAAATAACATGCTGGTCAGATGGCCTTTTCCTGTCTTTGAGTGTTTCTTTACCACAGATTACTTATTTTAAGTAATCTGATTTTAATTACGTATTTTAAATAATCTTATTTTAAATGACTTATTTACAAACAAACAAACAAACAAACAAACAAACAAACAAACAAACAAACATGTTGTTCAGTCTCTTTCTATCTAAACCAGAGTTTCCTTGCCAGAAAAACCAGACATCAGTGGACTAAGCATTTTTTTTCTTTTTCACAAGATTCAGTTACGCACTACTATTATTCAAAGGTGTGTGAGTAGAGCTTTTACAGTTTCCCCTTTTTGACGCTGCTTGATTTGGTTTTGCAGTATGCCACAGTTGTTTTTATCTGACAGTGTATGAATCAATCTATCATCTGTTCCTAATGACAGTCCCGTCTTAGAAAGCAAGCATTGTATAACTGCGTTCATCAAAGCAGCCGTTCTTTTTCTCACATACGTACAATGTGAGTTGCTCTAGTGCCGTTTATTTCTTACACTACAGACGTCAGCAGTGGCTTTATGAATAGAGATATTCTTCAAACAGACTAATGACAGCGCTGCTAATGAGGCTTTCAATGGTTTTGCGAGTGCATAGCAAGCATTAGGGCTTTCCTTTGCACTGTAATCTGCCTTCAGGAACGTCAATTCAAACCCGGCCGGCCCTTTTACACCGTAATTTGCTTGTGTTTTCTACACGGCCTGTGCTTTCATCATGCGTCTGCTCGCCGTGGATATGACTTCAAGAGAGACACGGTCATTTCACAAGGTGTTACGCTTTTAATGCTCCATATTGAGAACGCTGAATTATCTACATGCATTATAGGAGTCTTTCCAGCAAAATGCTGTTGTTTTTAAAGGGACAGTTCACCTAAAAAATCTGAATTGTGTCATTTTGTTCCAAACTCGAAAGTTACTTTCTCTGTGAAACACAAAAAAATGAGCACCGTTTGCTGTGTTGGTGTGGCATTTTTAAATCCGGACATGAAAATATTTCTTTGAAGTAATATTGAACTGGGAAAATGGTCCATTATAAGACCTTCTGAAGCATTTCACGATCCAAAAAACCTCACAGATTTGACCTCATTGTTAAGAGGTTTCTCTTTCAGGAAAAAATCTCATGTATTTGTCATTTAAGTATCAACTTTATCTTAGATATCTTATCTTAGAATCTTAAATTTGAATAAAAAAAGATTCACATGGGAGTGTTTACACGCAATACTACACAGCAATAGTATACAGTTATAATATCAATGTTGATAGCAGCTCAGATATTTTGGCTTTGGAAAAATCAGATGGAATCAATTGTCATATTGAGATCGAGATGGAATAACATTTCGCAATTTGACCGGGTCTACTGTATTTTGATCAAATAAATGCAGCCTTAGTGAGCAAAAGAGATTTCTTGCAAAACGTGAAGAAATCTTAAAGACTCTTGGCAAATTTGTGCGCAGTAGTGTGTCTGTGTCGTGGCGTTAAAAGCTCAGTATCTGTTCAGTATTTGGGTCGGCACAGATTGTGTCTGTGGGGTTTCGATTTGTGCTCAAGTTCTGTGAGCGCTGAAGCTCATCCTCCTCTCTGCATGACTATCCACACGTGTATCCGCTTTCCTAACCTTTCCACTCGTTTTCCTTGCTTTAGAGTTATTCATATGTGTGTGGGAATCAGTGATCTGGAGTAACTAACTAAAAGTAGCAATACTACTAACTGACAAGCGTTAAATCACTTGACAACCTATTTAGAGGCAATGCCAATGACGCATTACAAGAAAATACTGCTCTAATTCGATATTTATAAAGGTTTGTTCCCTTTAATAGCTTGCTATTTTTTTAGTAGCTATAGTTTAGAAATAGCTTGCTCATCACTGACTCTCTTCATGCACTCGACCCGCTCATTTCTTTTCAGGTCAGCAGAAATGCGCTCGGTTATTTGCAGCTCTTTCTCAGTTTCAAAGGAATAAGAAGCAGGCATTTTGTGATTGATCTGTAACATAAGAGACAGCGAGTGATGAAATGGACAAGAGGAAATGATGTAACCATTTGGGTAGGACACACTGCACCGTGTGAATCTGACATTGGGCGTTCTTTGTCCTTCAGTGCACTCATTAACAACCAGTTCTGCTTTGGAAGGCGTATTTTACATTGAAATCAAGTAGTGACCTCTTAAAAAAACAAAATAAAATCAAATAAAAAAATTATAAAATCAAATAAAAAACTAAGCAAAAATAAACCAAAAAGTTTTAAAAAAGTGAAATAAATAAATAAAAATGATTCAAAACAAAAATACAATAACATATTAAACCAGAACCGCCAAAATATAATAATAAACTGAAACAAAATAAACCATGAATCAATACATAAATAAATACTAATCAAAGCAAAAACAAACCAAAATGAAAACTTATCTAAAATAAAGTAAAAACAAACTAAAAATAACCAAAATTTAAATAAATAAATAAAGTAGAATGAAGTCAAATGAATATAAATAATAAACTAAAAGTCACAATGATACATACCACTCTCTATTTCTTACTTGCCAATGATACCAACCGCCCTAATCCCAGGCGGATGGCTGCTGAGATAGAGGAACAGTATGTTTCTAAACCCTCACCCAAGCAAGCTGTGCATGTCTTGGGGAGTTTTTTAAACACTGAGGACAGGAACATTTCACGACCAGAATGACCTGGTTTGGATGGCCAGCACGCGGGGCTCTTTGACTGGACACTGACGCCTGCCCCTCAGACCAGGAGCTCAATTAATTTCTCAGTGGGAGGCGAGCGGCGGCGCTCAGGGCTGTGGGCGGAAATCAGCTTCCTACCGCCTCTGTTTCTGCCCGGGGCCAGATCTGTTCAGATGAGCGCCTCCTCTGCGGTCAAGCGCACAGCGTACATGCAAAACAGCAGAGCAACTCACTCGCAAAAATACAGGACCACTCTCAAAAATAAAGGTTCAATTGGAATCTATGGTTCCGTGAGCCTTCCTATCCCACAAAAGGTTATTTATATTCTTAAAATGTTCTTTACACTACAAAAAATGTTTCTTAAAATCTTTACTTTTAAGTATTCCAAAGGGACTTTTTTTTTTTTTTACAGTGTTGCCATAGAAGATCCATTTTTGATTCCCCAAAGAACTTCCAGTCAACCTACAGTGTGAGGTGCGAAAAACACAATCTATTTTCTACTATAAAGAACCTTTTGTGCAATAGAAATGTCCCATGGATGTTAAAATTTCTTGATGGATGGATGGATGGATGAAGGAAGGAAGGGAGAAAAGGAAGAATTAATGAATGGATGATGATGAAACACTGATGATGACGAAGGCAGAAGGAATGGGAAGAAAAATGAAAGGAAGGGAGAAAAGGAAGAATGAATGAATGAATAGATGGATGGATGAAACGATGAATGAATGAATGAATGAATGAATGGATGGATGGATGGATGGACGGACAGATTTGGTTCTCCAAAGAACTTTCAGTGAACAGTTCTTAAAGGAATCTATCTCTTAAAAGTCAAGTTTCTTTATTGGCTTATGGTTCCATGAAGAACCTTTAACATCCATGGAATCTTTCCATTCCACTAAAGGTTCTTTATAGTAGAAGAAGGTTCTTTAGATCATTACACTGTTCTTCACACCAAGAAAAAAAAAGAACTGAAAGATTCACTGAAAGGTTCTTTAGGGAACCAAACATTTTTATTTTATGGCATCACTGCGAAAACCCCTTTTTGTAAAAGTTATTTTTAACAGTGTACACTCTTAAAAATAAAGGTGCTTCACGATGCCATAGAAGAACCTTTTTGTCTAAATGGTTCCATAAAGAACTTTTAACATCTGAAGAACCTTTCTGTTTCACAAAAGGTTCTTTGTGGCGAAAGAAGGTTCTTCAGATTACAAAAAGGTAAGAAAGAGATGGTTCTTTAAAGAACCTTTTGACAGAATGGTTCGTTGTGGAACCAAAAATGGTTCTTCTATGGCATCGCTTGAAGAACCTTTTGAAGCACCTTTATTTTTAAGAGTGTAGTCTGAATAACATTTTAAAATCTAAAGAACTCTTTTCCACTGTAAAAGCGGATGTTGAAGGTTCTTCATGGAACCATAGACATCAATAAAAAAAAAACTTTATTTTTTAGAGTGCACTAGAGACTCTAAATGAACGGATACTGCTGATGAGATCTATAGAGAAGCATTATGGAGCAGCAGGAGGAAGATTCCTCTGTCCACAAACTGTGTGCAGGGGATCATTATGACTGACGTCACCTTCACCGCAGTGCAATTACAGGCTGTTTGTGCTGGGGACGAGAGGCCGCTCCTGACAGAAGATCAGCATCAAGAGAAACAGGACATAGCTCCTTGATCAGCTCAAAACCTGTGTGAATGTTTCACATACAGAGTAAATGACGATTGTCTTTAACCTACAGGAGTGATTCCCCTTATAAAACGCTCTGTTTCATTTCCTGTCCTACACACAGCTACTGAAGCAGAGATGATTTCAACCACAACGTTTTCCCCAATTTATTTACATCCTCCCAACATCCATTGAGAGCTGGTTTGTCAGTACATTTTGGGTTTGTTTTCCTACTTTGAGGCGCACAAGGGAAACTGCTTGGTATTCGTGACCATTCAGGTTGCTTGGAAGCACATTTGTTATCGTCAGACTGTTTTTGAGTGTAGAGTCCTAATGTGAGTTTCTCTGGTTCTGTTGCTGCTTTTTGGAGATAACGGAAACTAAAAATAGTTAAAACGAATAAATAATAGAAATAAAACTAAAATGACAACATATTGGCACATTGTTATTGGTTAGAACTGTGTATGAGGGTATCCTAAAGTGGTGTTTCTGTTGCCACATTTATAAACCCTGGATAATAAATAAATATGGAAGCAATAATTGGAATTTTGCTATTGTCGAGTTTTTTGGGTGTCCCTAACACGTGTTTGGTGCCGTTTTCTGTGCGGTGGAATCATAATAAATAAAATAAAAATAAAATGGTGTAAATAAAATCAATCACAAATGGTTTAACCATTCATGAAGGGAGAGGCTTTCCTTCATCCTTGCAAAAAAACTAAAAACTGTAGTTGTTATCTAACTCATTAAAAAGTTTGCTGTTAACAAGGGATGCACCGATACCACTTTTTCCAGTACTCGCCTGATACGCTACTTGTATTTTTGTACTTGCCGATAACGGTTACCGAACCAATAGTTTCATTGCATTTGTACATTTTGAAAATTTTGGGTACAGAAACCAAAAGGGTATGTATAATGTTAGTTGGTTAGCTTCATTTATCAAATAGATACAGTCAAACCAATATTTATTCAGACGCCTTCAACATTTCTCACATTATCACAGTTTATTCGCTATAGTTTAGAAAATGGTAATAAAATATGACAAGAACTCAGAGTTACACTGTGTCAGAACAAATTCAGCTTGATAATGTTTGATAACTTTGATAAAAGGTATGTAATGGATTACAATAAACCAAAAATTATTCATACAGCTGTCAATATATACACAACTATCAATACTTTGTCAGGCAACCCTTAGCCTCAATGACAGCATATAGTCTCCTGGGCATGCTGTCAACCACGTTCATGCAAACCTCAACTTCAATTTTTTTTCCCACACTCGGTCTGAATAATTTTTTGGTCCCAAATTTGTATCAATTTTACTGGTAGTCCACTGTATGAAGAAATTTTGGTTTAGTTTAGTTTATTTTGCTATCCTTACTTTACATAAATGAACTATTGTGTCCTACACCCACTATACTTTGACTGTATATCCTTTTGTTATTTTCACACTTAATTATGCTCATTAAAATGTATTTTACAAGTTTGTGTTACTTCCACTGTCCATTTTTTCTCTCTCCATGGTAGCCTACATCATCTTTAATTTAATAGCATTAGAGCTGCTCCATTGCAGCGGCTTAGTACTGTAATCACGCGCTTTGCTGTAATAATGCAGGGAACCACTCGTTATAAATCTCCTAACTGTGATATTTTCATAAATAGAAGTCGCGTTTTTTTCATCTGAAACTTGCAGCGATTTATTTTCCAAAGCCACTCATATAATGCAGAAACACTCATGAAGCAAGCAAAACACGCGCAACGCGTGCGTGTATTTGTATTGGTGCAGAATGAGAGGACAGTAGTACAGCCTAGCGCATTTCACACAGGCTGTTAGTTTCACTTTCGCCAGAAAGTCGTGTATGCTTAAGGGTGAAAATAAATTACGTTTATAGTGAATGCCCCTATAAATGGTCTTATATTTACGTTTAGTTTTAATCCAAATGATGCGTGCTAAGTGAGCGAACATCAATAAAGATCACACAAAAGTGCGCGCGCTCTCTCTCTCCCTCCCTCCCTACCATTAAGTAACTTGTGCATTGTTTTACTTACTTCTTTTTGACGTATCCGACCGAACTACAAACTTTCCAGTGATGTCTGTGAGAAAGAGATATTCACTCGACAAGCTCGCGCATCTGTGCCGCCGCGCGCTCAATCCACTCAGCGTGATTTTCTTACCAGCTGGCGCAAATCAGCTATACAGGCATTAATACTGAATGTTTTATATTCATTGCATACATATACTTCGTAGACATCTTTAATCTCTAATAACTCCTTTCTGCTGTCTGTTTTCAATGTTTTTTTATGGCACTTATCACATGCTATGTGGTATCGGCGTTTGGTATCGGGGCATTTTAACGAGTACGAGTACAGGAGCTCAGTATCGGGCCGATACCAGTATTGGTGCATCCCTACTGTTAACCGATGATTACAGTTGGCTTCTTTTCATTTTAAAATAAAATACACTAATCTGACCAGCTCTATCATTTATGAAACGTTCGATGAGTGAGACTCATGAACAGGCTCTCAAAAAGCCAACTTTCTCTTTAAAAAGTTCAGTTTAGTGCTCTTCATCAGAAAGCTGGCTTCATGAATAATTCATAGCTTTATTAATGAGCTTATGGAGCATAGTACAGTAATGCAACTCTTGAATGATGCTCTCCTCTTCTATAAAGCACACCAAATAAGTAACCCGAAATGAATGTGTGCGTTTGCCTGCGCTCTGAATTAATAATTAAACCGCTGACCTGTATGACTTTCAAACTAAACATCCTGCATATACAAACACAAATTTATTCGGGGTACGGTATACCAAAACTTTCCAAAAACAAATGACTGGAACACTCAAAGCTGCAATATCACAGCATTAAACGATCATAAAGACACTTATAAAGATCAACAGAATGTCACGTATCATTATAAATGTGATGGCATAATAAAAAAATATTCTCACTGTTTTGAACAATGACTAAAACTTTGTGTGACAGGCACTTCTCGTGTTTATTGCCATCTTACGGTAAATCACTCGTTGTATTCTTCAATTGCAAGTCACTTTGGATAAAAGCATCTGCCAAATGAATAAATGTAAATGTAAATGTCTCGGAATGTCCTTCCCACAATGTTACAATGTTTCCTTATAGAACATATGGTGATAAAGTCCTCACACTGTCCATCAGCCTGTCCTTGACCTGAACTCTTCTAATTTCACCTATAGACTATAGCAGAGGAGAGTGGACCGCAGTCTTCAGGATATGAATGTACATTACTTTCCAGAAGTTCGGGGTGGGTAAGATTTGTAAATGTTTCTGAAAGAAGTCTCTTCTGCTCACCAAGGCTGTATTTATCGGTTATACATCAGTAAAAAGAGAAATACTGTTAAATCTTAGTACTATTTAAATAATGTTTTCTATTTGCATACATGTATTCCTGTGATCAAAGCTGAATTTTCAGCATCATTACTCCAGTCTTCAGTGTCACATGATCCTTCAGAAATCATTCTAATATGCTGATTTACTGCCTCAGAATAATTTCTGATTGTTATCAATGTTAAAAAAACAGTCTGTTTCATATTTTTGTGGAAACCATTATTTTTTTTTCCAGGATTGTTGGGAGAATTGGAAATTTAAAACAGAGCCCGGCATTTATTTGAAGTAAAAATTTTTTGTAAGATTATTAATGTCTTTACTGCCGTGTTTGATCAATTTAATGTGTTCTTGTTGAATTTAAGTATGAATTGCTTTTAACAAAAATGAGAAACTTTATAGATGTGAATGAATAAAACGGCGGTAGATCAAACTACTTTGCAAAATGTAACAAATTAAATACAAAAGGTAATAATTTCTGAACCTGATTGCATATTATTGTGACGCTGCTTGAAAAAAAAATAATAAATTACACCATGGTTACACAAGCAGAAGAAATACTGTAGTATAAACCAAAGTATCATCAAATCTTTAAAAAATATTAGGATTTCTGCCATTTAACGAGGAGAATAACAACGTGCAGTAAACGGTAAAACTGTTTGCACTACAAACCAAGGTGTTCATAATTAAGATAATACATTAAAATCATATGACACACGACTTCATAAATCAATAAAAAAAAACAAATGGCCCATTTTTACAACAAGAAAAAGCTGGATAAAACAGATAGTTCCGGTCCTTGATTCTGATTGGTTGAGCTGCGTTCGAACCTGTTGTAAATTACTCTACAAACATACACCTTTGTTTACTTCTGTGTGTTGCTTGGCAACCACTTTGTTGCAACCACAACTAATGGTGGAAGAATACTGTTTTTATTATCGTTACACTTTATTTGCTCTGTTTTATTTTGTGAAACTTTACTACGTATATGGAATAACCGTTTTATAAAAGCGATAAGCCCCGTGAAGCCGTGGTTTACAGTGAATTTATAACAGCTAAGGGGGTTTCCGCTTCGCGTCGTACCTAACAACCCCCTTAGCTGTTAAAAATTCACTGTAAACCACGGCTTCTTGGGGCTTATTGCTTTATTCACTAGCTATATCTCACCTACGTAACTACGTAACATTTCATGAGGTCTAAGACTGTAGATCAGTTACAGCTTCACGTACATCGTTTGATACCCTGTAAAATGATTTATTTAGTTAGTTTACAGCAAAACATTATTTCAGTCTTTGAAATTACATGTTTAATTCAATGAGTTACTTGCTGTTTCTTTGAATATTTGTGAAATATATTAGTAATTTCTAAATTATGTAAATCCGTTTTTTTTCCCCGTTTAGTAAACAGCATCTGTATTCAGTGGTGTATAAAGGCTGCTGCACTCAGGATGACGTTTCTGAATTCTGAAGGCATGCATGCATTAGTTTATGCTTCTCCGTTCGGCCCATAATGCAACATGTTATCAGAATTCTGACGGCATCGGTGGCCGAGTGCGCACTGATACACACGCATGCATACAAACACAGTCTGATCAGCGCTCTGATATAACACTGCACTTTCACTGAGTAAATAGCCGTCTCGCTGCTGAATAATGCATTGAAGAGCAGGACGGGTCCGTCAGACTCCACTAATACAACCACAACTACAGAAATCCACAGTGCAAAGTTTAGATGAATTCTAAGCTAAAGGAGCTTTAGGTTTGTTCACAGGGACTGCAAGCAGTGATATAACCAAATAAATTCACAACGTTATAGGAATAGTTCACCCAAAAATTAAATTCACTCAAAATTTACTCATCCTCAGGCCATTCAAAATGGGAACAGATTTGGAAAATGTGCATACCTCCTTTCTCAGCCCCATGATCCTCGCAGGATGGGTCCGTCAGAATGAGAGTCCAATCAGCTGATAAAAACATCACATTAATCCACACCACTCCAGTCCATCAGTTAATGTCTGGTGAAGTGAAAAGTTGTGCGTTTATAAGAAACAAATCTGCCATTAGGATGTTATAACTTTAAGCCATCACTTCTGGCTAAAATATGAATTCATAATCCATAATAACACTTCCTCCAGTGAAAAGGTTCATCCCCTGTTGTCCTCTCACATCAAAATCCACCCACGTATTTGTTTAGAGCTGTTTTGGGTTTTGGCTTGTAAACAGTGCTTGATCTGTGCAGATTTCTCTCCTGATTCAGATGAGACCATTTTTTCACTGGAGAAGGCAATATTATGATAGGGGACTCATATTTTAGCCAAAAGCAGTGGGTTGAAGTTAAAAACGACTTAATGATGGATTTGTTTCTTACAGACACACAGCTTTTTGCTTCACTAGATGTTAACTGGTGGACTGGGTTATACTTGTGGATTATTGTGATGTTTTTATCAGATGGACTCTCATTCTGACGGCACCCATTCACTGCAGAGCATCCATTGCTGAGCAAGTGATATAATGCTACATTTCTCCAAATCTGATCAAGAAACAAACTCATCTACATCTTGGATGGCCTGAGGGTGAGGACATTTTCAGCTATTTTTTTTTGGGGTGAATTCCTTTAAGGAAAACGAATTCAGCCAATCAGAAATGTACTTTACTATGACATAACAAACAACTTAAGGTGACATCAAAAGGTCACATAAGATAGTTTTGGTAACATTGTGTAACATATGACTTTAGTAAGTATACAGGGAAACATAACATACTGTTAATGCATACTGTTAATAGTAATTTGTACGCCATAGGAACCCCTCTGCATTTCATCTGTGTCCTGCAGGGGGTGCTTTATCTGCGTCCTGCATGGCTCCCAACGGTCCGGTGCAGTAATGAGGACACAGGGCAGAGGAACCTGCTGTCCTTTGGACGTAATTTCACACTGTGCTCCCATTAAACAGGTCATCTTCTATCAGGAGCTTCCTCAAGTGTCCAGAGCACATTTTCCAATATGACCATTTCAATAACGGCCTCCTGACTTGATACTAACAAAGCAAATCCTTCAGACAGTTGACCGAGAAAAACAGAGCCTGCTTCCTTATCGCTATGTGCCAATTATCGACTTTTTAAAAGGAAATTCTAGATCATTTTAATTTCTAGAGGTTCATTAAACTGGTTTTCCAAATAAAGAAGAGGATTGTTTTTGCACGTTTAGATTTGGAACAACATGAGCGTGAGTAAATGATGACCGAGTGTTCATTATTGGGTGAATTGTCCCTTTAAGACCTGGTTTGTCACAGAGTTGAAAAAGTCAATTTTAATTTTGAGATCAAATTCAAACATACATTCACTGTGAATAACCCTGATGTCTATTATTCAGCATGTAACTGTTTCACAAATTAGCTGGATATTAGAAATCTCTTTTCTGGGACAATATTTCTCACTATTTCTCAAGTATTTTTCTTTTCCATCCATATGCACTGTGAAAATACACACTAGCATTCAAAATGTTGGGGTCAGTTGGGTTGTTGAAAAAAAAAAGATACTTTTATTCAATGAGGATGCATTAAATTGATCAAAAGTGACAGTAAAGACATTGATAATGTTACAAAAGATTTCTATTTCAAATAAATACTGCTCTTTTGAACATTATATTAATAAAACAATCCTGAAAAATAATGGATGTAACTCTTTTCAACATTGATAATAATCAGAAATGTTTTCGGCATATCAGAATGATCTCTGGATCATGTGACACTGAAGACTGGAGTAATGATGCTGAAAATTCAGCTTTGCCATCACAGGAATAAATTATATTTTACATTATATTCACATAATAATATTTCACAATAATACTGTTTTTACTGTGTTTTTTTTAATCAAATAAATGCAGCCTTGGTGAGCAAAAGAAACTTCTTTTGAAAGCATTAAAAAATTTATAGAAATCTATAAAACATAAATTAAATAACGCTGATTTATTTAAAAAAATAAAAAGAGAATGAATATTTACCATCACATTCCAGACAGGTTTCTGGAATTATAAAAAAAATAGAAAGTAACAAAACACTATCAAATAAATATGATTTTGTCTCATCATAAATCATTTTATGATTTATGAAAATAGAAATTAAATGATCTCTGTTCAAAAAAATCTAGTAAGCTGGTGATTCATATATTTGTATATTGGAAAAAATAAAAAATATTCATAATAAAATAGACTGCTTTACCCATTTGTAATTTTTGAGTGCTATCTTTATACTTATTGGAGCAGTGCATTGTTAGCTTAGCAAAAAGATAACGTCAAACACTATTGGATAAAGACATGAGTAGAGTCTAATGACCTTTTCATCACGTGCAGATTAGAGGTCTATGGAGAGCGTTTGAGAATCAGGTAGAAACAGAGCTGTGTTTCTGTGACTGCTTTACTTTGAACTCAAAGAGGGAGAAGCCTGACTTCATTTTGAGTAGTTTAAAAACATCCAAGCTAATCAATAAACCTAATCAATCGCTCAGACGACTCTGGACGCTCCGCGCGGTCGGTCCCGGGTGACACATTTCCGGTTAAAACGACTCCAGTGTGGCGTTCGACAACACAGCCATCAGAAAGACCACACACAAGCTCTGCAGCCGCAGACGTGATAAACAGACGGAGAGCCTCTTGATCTCTCCGCCGTGTCATTTAGACGGATGACTCGGATTGGCCCAGGTCATTACCGCCTGACGTCTCCCCGGCAACACTGTCACATAAATCTCCAGCGACCCGCCGTCTGCCCCGTCCACACCATAAATCAGCATGACGGTGAGGAGAAAGACAGGTGCAGGCATCTCTGTGGTCACCTGGAGTCTCACAGTCCTACAGTGTCTACTGCTGAACTACTGCTGGTGTATCAATATTATAGGGCTTGTGGATTTCTCGATTTCAATAGATTACCATTTTGATGAACTGATATCGATTCTTAAATCCCAAGATCGTGTGATCTTTTATAAATGAAATTCAATGCAGCGTTTCAAGCACAGAAAGATGTCAATAAAATGGATTGTAAGCAATGTTACTTAACATTGCATTTACCTCAGGAAAGCCATTCAAAGTCCGATGCAAACTCTCTAAATTATGCCAATATTACATATTTATTATATTTTTCCTTAACTTGTTCTTCGATATTTAATATGTGTTTGGATAAATCTGTAATGAAAATGTTATGACACCATTGTTTAAACTTTATTCATATAATCTATATATATATATATATATATATACTATGTTGTGTGTGTTGTTTGTGTGTTGGTGTGCAAAGGAAACAATATGAATCTAATCAAAATTGCAAGCTTGTGAATCATAATAACATCAAATTGTGAATTTTGAAATGCCCAGCCCTTTATGAATTCATCGAAATGAAAAAAAAAAAAAGCCTTTTCGTGCCTGACATTATTTTGGGATGAAGGCAATTTTGACCTTCCAGAGCTTGAAATAATAAAAAAATAAAAACAGTCCTGATAAAAATGACAAAAACGCACAACAAAATTACTGAAATTTTAAAATTAAAATTAAAACAGAAAATCTAAAAATAAAAACTAATTCAAAATACTTAAAACTATAACATAAAACAAAACGGAATAAATGACAATAAAAAAAAACTAATCACTAAAATTTTAAACATTCAAATATTGATAAAAACATAATTAAAAATGTAAAAATAAATAAATAAACAAATAAATAAAACTAATTCAAAATATTAATAAAAAGAAAACAAATTAAAATTAAAAACAAATAAAAAAACAAAAATGACAAAAACGCATAGAATTTCTCAAATTTAAAAATAAAAAAACAACTAAATATAACATTAAAAAGGAATTCAAAATATGAAACAAAACTATAGACATTACAATGTACTGTGGCTGATATATATCCAACTGCAACGCAAGCTATTAAATCAAAATTCAATCAAATAGAGAAATGAGTGTTCAAACCCAGCCCTAATCAGTCAATAACAGTAGCACCAGCTCTCATGGTCTGATATAATTTTGAGATAAATGCAAACATCTACACCTCGACAACATCAAATTTAGATTGTTTTTAGGATCCAGAAAGGCTGTTTGTGAAGGATGGAGCCGTTCAAAACTATACTGGACACAATGGCAAACCATTTCCAATCATCTCAATATCAGCTGATCATCTGGTGCAGGATCCCTTCACAAGATCGAATCACTGGAGCGGTAAATGTTATGTGACTAATGACTCGAGAACGGAAGGGAAATTACATCTGGATATGTTTCACATCAGCATATTAGAATGATTTCTGAAGATCATGTGACACTGAAGACTGGAGTAATGATGCTGAAAATTCAGCTTTGATCACAGCAATAAATTACATTTTACAATATATTCACACACACACAAAAAAGTATTCATATTTCACAATTTTTACTGTATTTTTGATCAAATAAATGCAGCCTTGGTGAGCATAAAAGACTCTTCTTGTTTTAAAACCACTCATTCTTATCTCTAAGGAATAGAAGTCTAACATCAAACTTTATTGTCAAGTGTTTAGATGTGCTAAGTGTTTTAAGTGTGTTAATAACACTCCAGATGTCTGAGGTAAAGTGTCTTAAGTGTTTGGTAACTACTAGTCTGACATTCAGCCACTAAAAAGAGTAAATCTGGTATTAGACGTGTGTGGGACTTCAGAAGAGCTGAACGTTCAGGTGTAAAATTCATTAAATTGTTCAGGGTTAAGAATTGAGCGCATTAGAAGACTTCAGTGTTTAGGTTGTTTCTTCTAGACAGCAATGAAATGAAAGAGCGCTTAAGGCCATTTGAGGAGTTTCACATTATGTGTTTGATGTGTAAATTGTTACGGCGTTCAAAACATGGAGAGTCTGCTTCACTAGAGGTGATTGATGTGAGCGGCGTTACGCAGCTAGGCAAGGTTACACGACTTTACAGAGCCTGTCAGTCAGTCTGCCGCTCCTGGTGACTGACGTCTGAGTGGATCTGACCGCTGCTTGGCACTGATCTCTGAACGCCGCAGTCTGTCTGCACGTCAAAACAGCTGCTGATAACATCTGAGCTGAAAAACTGCTAGAGATATTACCTTTCTGCTCGCAGGGTCGATTACGCTCAGAGTCCTCACGGACGGCAGTGACGCATCTACCGGAGACGTTATAATACAACACAACAGCTGTAAAACTGTTTATTAGCTCTTGATTGGACCAGTGGGACTCGCTCGACCTGCAGCGCATGCATGAATATGAGTATGCCAGGGTTATCATAGTTAACTAAAACTAGAACAATATAAAACCATTCTCACACGAAACTACATTTTGTATAATGCTATAAAAAATTATATTATAGGAGGGGTAAGCGATTTCTGGTAGCCAATGTTGACATTTGAAATCACCAAAACAAACACGCATATACCCCAAAAGTGTCTCGCCCCTATTTTGATAGCTCAGCCCCACACATACGTACGCAACCCAGGCAACGATTAGTTCTGAAACAAAGCAAAACCAATGTTACACCGTGTCTTCACCGGACACGAGTGGCGCGGCGCGACAAAATACTATAGAACTCATTATAATCAGTGATGCTGTCTACACCATAGATATATATACATATCTATGGTCTACACTGGATGCGGCGTGGCACGACACGACAAATCCCTGACAGAAAACTGCTCCTGCGTTCTATTCATGACGTATTGACACAAATTTTAAATGATTTTCAACGGTCACTTTGTCGCGTCTACTGTAGACAGACTTTAGCTGTTGCGGCGCAGACACGGTGTGACTCACCTATCGAGAAGAAACAAAGCAACCTCGGCGTCCGATCGCAGGCCTTCCGCTCCTTGAGTTCTCTCCAGCTCTGGAAAGCTGATCCGATATTTACACGGGTCCTACTTCTTGGCTTATTACCTTAAGCATTCTTTTGTTCCGCAGACGTTTTGCTCTTTTGTTTTTTATCCACCATCTCTATCTTTCTGTCGCTCGGCTCGGCTAATGTCCGTCCTGTGCACTGAACGCTCTCTCCACATGAGTAGACACGCCCCTTACTGCTGATTGGCTACAAATTTGTTTTTGTATTGCGGTTCGGTCCCGAATCACAATGTTTCTAGGCGTAGTTTAAAAATCGCTTACACACCCCACTTAACCTTTACAAAACAAACAAAATTTTTTTTTATATTCAGCCAATTGCCAACGCATCAGTTCTCACTTTCATTTATTTTCATTTAATAACTAAAACTGAATAAAAACTGTATAGACATGGACACACAAAAAAAACAACAGAAACTGAACAAATAACAAAGAAACAAAATTATTAATAAAAAATAATATTAAACAAACATTAATAAAATGACAAAAACACACAACAAAATTAAAACAACTCCAAAATTAAAAAGAAAGGAAAATATACAAATACGTCTACCTAAAATATCAATACTAGCAAATATCAAAGAACACAACACAAAATAATCTGAACTGACGCGAAGAACAGAAAAAAACAATTCAAGAAAATAAAGCTAAATAGAATTAAAAAAATAATGAAAATGACAAAAACGCACAACAAAATTACTGAAATTTTAAAATTAAAATTAAAACAGAAAAAATACAAATGAAACAGAAAATGCAAATTCAAAATAAATCAAATCGTATAAACATATTTAAAAATATATAAAATACAACAAAATTACTAAAAATATAAAAATAAAAACATTCAAAATATTAAAAACTAATTTAAATATTAATCAAATTATGGACAGTAAAAAACTAAGAAAATGAGCAAAAACACAAAATTAAAGCCAAAAATTATTAAACAAATAATTCAAAATAAAATACAAAAATTTTAACTAAAATGTACAATGAAAACGGAAAATATAAAATAAAAATGTATTCTGATATTATAAAAACTATATAGACATTAGGAAAAAATATGAAAATAAAAGCTTATTCAAAATATTAATAAAAACTAAAACTGGTGTTTGCCAGTGCAAAGTCTATGAGGCTGTTCAACATGGTTTATTGTCCATCAGGCAAAAAGTCTGATCACTTAGAAAAGTAGCAGCACAACTTTCCTCAACAACAGTTCATAGCACAAACTCTAAAAGCTTATGGGTTTGTTACAGTCACTAACCGTAAGTATGAGCGATAGCTTCTGCAAACAGCACTAATAATGTTTGTTAAAGCTCTAATTAGCGCAGGTCAGAGGAATAATCCCAGGGTTTGAACAAAGAGGGATTTCTGCTGGTTCAGAGTCAAACGCTGTTGTTAAATTATATGCTACAGTGCTTAAAAGGATCACCATGGTAACAGCGAGGAGAAACCCGCAACAGCAGTCATTAATAACCCAGATATACTGTACTGGGGAAAACGCAGAGAAATGAAGCAACAGCAAACTTACTTCTGCTGCTGCAGGAAGTGAAATGAATCAAAAAGTTAATTTATATGAAGCACGAGGGAGCACATTAAAGCCAAGTACTACTCACTGCAGAACCAAATGACCTCCAGCTCCCCCTCTCTGGATGTCCAGCTCCACCTCTGAGTGAACTAATGGGTGGAGTTATGTTTAGCGATAGGGTAAGGGGTAGGGTTAGGGAGTGATTGGGTGTCTAGCTCCACCCATTACATCAGCGAGGGGGAGCTAGAGCTCCAGCTCCTCCCATTTGGCTCTGCAGCGAGCACCCTCTCCATTAAAGCAGAACCGCTGCTTTCCAAACATGAAAACGCCATTTACCCTGCAAGCACCGCTATTACAATCAAACTATAAAACACTGCATATGTCACGTACTGTATATCTAAGAATACATCTCGCATGTCTTCTTCTGCAAAAATGACCACTTTGAAACAAGCACATACTTAAATCAAATATGGTAAGTTAACTAAAGCCACAACAACATGAAAATAATTTACATTTAAAGATTAAATTTTACAGGAAGTAAATACAAAAGATGCAAAATTAATAAATAAAACTATTTTACATTTTATATTGACATTTTTAAAATTATAAAACTAAATACATAAATAAACACAGATGACGTTTTGGTTTAGTATTTGTAATTTCCATATTGAATAATATTCATTCATCTCCTTAATTTCACTTCCAACAGACGCTAGAGCAGTGGTCACCAACTTTTTTAGGCCCAAGATCCCTGACCTCGGCCTTGAAAGACAAGATCTATCTGTTGAAGAATTGATAGAAAAAGACATCCCAGATTGTACTTCAAATTTGAGGCCTTTTACTTAGTATTTTAATTAGTGATGCGCCGGTCATAGCGGATTCAGAATTCAGATTTTCTTTCTTTTCTTTCTTTTTTTTTTAACTAGCAAATTGGATTCTGATACTGACACTGATTTTTAAGCAAATTTTTTTTTATTGGCTATTTGCTTTATAACAAAAATATCTAGCCATTTGAAATGAGAGGCAACCAGTGCATTTTAATCATGATGTGCACGGGCAGTTGTTTTTGATTTGATTATTTTAGATTAATTTCAGGATTTAAAACAAAAACAGAATGGTCTGACTTTAGGTGTTATTTATTTATTTGCTACATAAAACATCTGCACGAAACAAAAACAGCAGGTCTGAATGAGACGCACTCTCTGACAGCAGGTGGCGCATATGAACAGGGTTGCCAGGTTTTCGCAATAAAACTAGTCCAATCGTGTTTCGAGGAGGGTTCCCCTGTAAAAATCACATTGCGGGGGTAAAATACAAGTTTTTCGGCGGGGATCTTCAAGTAAAATTCACATTCCAGGGAATAAATATCACGTTATTGGGGTCGCTTCAACCCGCTGACATGAACCACACCACACAGCAATGGTGTTAAGTAGCCCGATTCCGGGGGAAAACCGCGGACTTGGTAACACTGCTTATGAACCGACCACACTATAGCGTTTCCTTGTTTACCGCTGTAAACAAAGCAGAGTTGCGCTTTATACGGAGAAGAAAATGCCATTGCCATCGAAACTTTTCTCAAGACAGTACCCTTCAGTGATACATTAATATAACCCCATAAATGATATTAATATAAACAATTATATTTATGCATGTGTATTTTATTCACATCTCATTTTTATTATCTGTGTGTTGTTGTTGTCTCCGTGTACTGGAAGCTTGTGACACTATAACAAATTCCTTGTATGTGCAAACATACTTGGCAATAAAGCTCTTTCTGATTCTGATTCTAAATGTAATGCATTTTTGTACGTATTTTACTGATTTTTCGGGATCTGCTGGGACAGTGATAAAGATCTACCAGTCGATCGCAATCGACGGGTTGGCGACCACTGCTCTAGAACATCTAAACAGCAGTTTTGAAGAGCGCAAGGGTCACCTGTTAGCAGGAGGAGCGTGTGTGGTGTTGAAGCACGATACATACTGTAGGACAGAGGAACGTCCAGGTCGCCCTGCCAGGACAGCTGCCCGAGATCATCTACAGAGTGCTGCGCTGCAGAAACACAAACACACACAAACACACACATTAACACAGCTCATGCTAACATATGCACATACAGCTGACAAACATGGAGAACTTCACCGTCGGCAAGTATAAAGCCAACATCAAACAGTCCTGAACATTAATATAAACCATTTTTGCATGTATTATTCGTCAAAGGTTGTGCTTAAATGTCATCGACCAGAGTTTCGATCACAATTTTACTATTTTTTACTGTATTTTTGATTAAATAAATGCATATGTAAATGTACCCGCAGGTAAATTTACAGCCGGAGGCTTGCCTCCCTTCGGTCCATAGACTTTCTACAGAGACCCTAAAGCGTGCCGTGACTTTTCTGGAGGCTCATTGAGATGAATGGGGGGAAGTCACGTGAGAGGAGGTAATGCCTCCGTCACGCTATAATTGGATATGATTGGTTAGGATTGGATGTGATTGGTTTGTGTGATAAATCTTGTTTAAGCAAGATTTTTGATCTTGTTTTCGTGCCAGCTCTCGGCCTGAATGAAGAAAATGGAGTTATTGACTACTTATAAAGTAAGTAAACAACTCTCCTGCTTTGATATCACTGCTTTGTGTCACATCAAAATGAAATTGAAATGACTTGAAAACATGATGACTGTGTCGGTTTTAGTGTGCATTTAGCTTGATGAAATGAAAGATGTATCTTCGTGCCTGTGACAAAGTTTACAGGGCTTTTATGACGATGACCCGAAAATAAGTTGACTATTAAAAAGAACAGCTGAACATCAGTTCACAAATAAAAAAACGGAGTGTCTATATACAAGTGCAAATAGCCGCCCTGTTGGCAGAGGCTATTTATACTAACTCCGCCCATCGACATGTGTTTACAAAGCATTACAAAATACTATCATCTAATAACAGCTCCAGTGGCGCAGATGGTAAACTACATGTGGAAGTCGTTTTTGACGCGATCAACCGTGTATATGATATATCCAACAGGTTTTTTCGAATCCGCGTTTTGCCAAACTTTTTTTTCTACTTTTTCAAATCAGATATCACGTCGTTGTTATTGTTATTATTGCATACTCTTTTATAATGTACTACAATACTGAGGTGCAGATAATTGCCACTATCTGCAATAAGTAGTATAAATAGCAGAAAATCCTGCTAGGTGTAAATAGAATCTATAGCTATTTGCACTGTGTAAACATTAAGTGTAACAAGGACATGAATAATATATATATTAGGGATGTGCGGGTCTAGTCGACTAAACGGTACAGCTCCTACTAGTCGACACTGAAAACAATAGTCGATTACACGACAGAAAAACAAAAACATGATTTTATCATTCAAATTACCATCATTTTAACATTGCATTTAAAACATTTTAAATAACAAATGAAAATAAAACGTTTGAAAAATAATACATTCTTTTTTAAAGTTTATCTGGGCGAAAACTACATATTTACCTTAGACCTCACATGCGTTTTCTTCGTGTCAGTTGCGGCGAGTTAAAAAATGACCATGCGAAAGATGAGAAGGTGTGGGATTATTTTTAATTAGAAGGAAACTGAAAAGTTTTGTGTAAACTGTAATGTCAAATTGTCTTACAATAACTCTACTGGAGCGATGCGTAATCATATTCAATACAGGCATGTAGGCATTAGCTTAGAGTCAATCAAGTCATTCACTACAACCCGCCGGCGCTGCGATCCCATCCGCGCCGTCTATTCCTCTAACAAAGACCCACTTCGGTGGTGGTGCGGGATGTCCAGGCGCTTTCTGAAACATTATCGGTTTGCTTTTCGTTATCTCTGCGTGCCTGTGACTTCAGTTCCTGCAGAGCGCGTTTTTTTCAAGTGCAGGAGTTGTTAATCGCCTCAGGTCCTGTCTTTCACCAGACCACGTTGATCATTTCACTGAACAAATAACGTAAGTAAAATGGGCATTGTTTTGTTTTTAGACGATATAGCCTACACGAAGTACGTTTTAATGCTATTTATTGATAAACCTTTCTATTGTTTTTGACTCGTGTTTTAATATGTTGGCTAACGCTATATGATTTCTGTCAGGCTATTGATTGATTTTCTATTGTTCTGAATTTCCCCAGCTGATTTTAATAAATAAGCTATGCTTTGGCCGACATTGAGTTGTATACTCTTCTTTTTTTCTTTTTTTTTTACGACCGCCTAAAATTAAATGATGATAACAGCGAGCAAAGTGGTGCGCAAAGCGGATTCATTGAGGGATTTGAGCCTTGTGAGTCATAGATTAAGTATTTCAAATATAGGCTATTATACAGGTGCATCTCAATAAATTAGAATGTCGTGGAAAAGTTTATTTATTTTAGTAATTTACCTCAAATTGTGAAACTCGTGTATTAAAAATAAATTCAATGCACACAGACTGAAATAGTTTAAGTCTTTGGTTCTTTTAATTTGTGATGATTTTGGCTCACATTTAAACAAAAACCCACCAGTTTACTATCTCAACAAATTAGAATACTTCCTAAGACCAATAAAAAAACATTTTAGTGAATTGTTGGCCTTCTGGAAGTATGTTCATTTACGTACATGTACTCAATACTTGGTAGGGGCTCCTTTTGCATGAATTACTGCATCATTGCGGCGTGGCATGGAGACAATCAGCATGTGGCACTGCTCAGGTGTTATGGAAGCCCAGGTTGCTTTGATAGCGTCCTTCATCCATCTGCATTTTTGGGTCTGGTGTCTCTCATCTTCCTCTTGACAATCCCCCATATATTCTCTATGGGGTTCAGGTCTGGTGATTTTGCTGGCCAGTCAAGCACACCAACAACACCATGGTCATTTAACCAACTTTTTGGTGCTTTTGGCAGTGTGGGCAGGTGCCAAATCCTGTTGGAAAATGAAATCAGCATCTCCATAATGCTTGTCAGCAGAAGGAAGCATGAAGCGCTCTAAAATGTCTTGGTAGATGGTTGCGTTGACTGTGGACTTCAGAAACACAGTGGACCAAAGTCCTCTTTACAGATGAAAGTAAATTTTGCATTTCATTTGGAAATCAAGGTCCCCGAGTCTGGAGGAAGAGTGAGAGGCCACAGAAACCATTTGTCGTTAAGTCCAGTGTGAAGTTCCACAGTTGTGATGCTTTGGCTGTCCATGTCATCTGCTGGTGTTGGTCCACTGTGTTTTCGGAAGTCCACAGTCAACGCAGCCATCTACCAGTAAATTTTAGAGCACTTCATGCTTCCTGCTGCTGACCAGCTTTTTGAAGATGCTGATTTAATTTTTTCAGGATTTGGCACCTGCCCACACTGCCACAAGCACCAAAAGTTGGTTAAATGACCAAGGTGTTGGTGTGCTTGACTGGCCAGCAAACTCGCCTGACCTGAACCCCATAGAGAATATATGGGTTATTGTCAAGAGGAAAATGAGAAAAAATAGATCAAAAAATGCAGATGAGCTGAATGCCACTGTCAAAGAAACCTGGGATTCTATACCACCTCAGCAGTGTCACAAACTGTTCACCTCCATGCCACGCCGAATTGAGTTTGTAATTAAAGCAAAAGGAGCCCCTACAAGTATTGAGTACATGTACAGTAAATTAACATACTTTCGAGAAGGCCAACAATTCACTCAAAATGTTTTTTTTTATTGGTCTTATAAAGTATTCTAATTTGCTGATATAGTGAATGGTGGGTTTTTTTGTTAAATGTGAGCCAAAATCAATCACAATTAAAAGAACCAAAGACTTAAACTACTTCATCTGTGTGCATTGAATTTATTTAATACACGAGTTTCACATTTGAGTTGAATTACTGAAATAAAAAACTTTTCCACAACATTCTAATTTATCGAGATGCACCTGTATATGCTACACACCGCACGCACGAGAGTTTTTTTTTTTTTCTTACATCCTTTGGAGGTTTCTTCTGCTTTTAGAAACTAGTCAATTATACAAAACTTTCGTTTAAACGACAGTCAAATAGTCGTTGCGCACATCCTTAATATATATATATATATTATATATATTATACACATATATATATATACACAGTATATAGAACTGCCTCCTCATTTTAAAATCGCCACCGCACGCCACTGATTTTCTTATATATACTGTATATATATATATACATAATTAAAAACACACTAATTCATCAGTGCCTCAACATGTGCAAACACTCGTTGCTTAACACGTGGCTTTACAATAGGCCTATAAATACACATCTACAAAACTACACAAGGTTCATGTATTTATTTTTCTTTGGTACTGTGTAATACTGTATTCACCACCGCAAATGCTTACAGTAAAAAAAAGTTTGGTTTAAATTTTGCTTTCGTGTTTACCATGAGTTTTTCAACATCTCTCTGCAAATTATTGTCAATCTTGTACAGAAATGTACATAGAAGTTAATGAAAGAAGAGCTTTAGGTTTTGATTGAATAACTGTGTGTATATGATATATCCAAAATATTATATTATGGCAAAGGTGCTTGCAATGTAAGAAAAAGGTTCCCTTTTGTGATATAATGCAGTGTTTCACTTTGCAAAAGACGTGAGGCATTTTGCATTTTGTGTGTGCGATTCTTGGATTTGTGTATAAAGTTTTAGAAAAACAAAAAGAGGCAAAGTTTTGAAAATGTGGGTAATTATGAATATATGATATTAAGAATATATATAAAACATAATAAAAAATGTCAAAACACAACAAAATGACTAAAACTTCAACTAAAATTAAATGCAAACTATAATAGTATCTAAATTATACTATTATCATTGAAAAAACACATATACTGTATATGCCCATTTACTGCTTTAATGCAAAATAAACAATGTCTAAATAAATATCTGGCAACTGGTTAACATTCATTTAATGATAACCAGCTCAAAAGTAAAGTTGTTTCAGCGGCAGAGCAAGTTATTAACATTTTAATGAACGATTTCAAAGACAAACGTTAAAAATCATTCACAACAAGAGCAGAATGATGCATTAATAAAGTAAAGCGGCTCGGTTTTTGATTTCACGTCGACTTGAACAGGCTCTCAGCTCAAATCAGCGGAGAGTTTGAGTAGCAGATCGAGCGGGCAGCTTCGTCGCCTCTGAAGAGAATCTGTAAAGAAATTCAATCAGGTGGAATTAAACAGGGTGAAGATTAAGGCCAATTTGCATGAACCGCAGGGCTTCAGAGCCAAGTTGAATAAGCAAAAAATACTTAAGCAACTTATTAAACTCTTTCACCTTGAGGAAGCGCGGCGCGTGGGGGTATTATCTTCATCCTCTTTCACAGTCACATCCGAATCACACGCCGCAAATCTGCCAGCAGCATCGCACAATTAGCTCAATCAATATATGATTCAACACAATGACATCCTTTATTAGCCGAGGAAACCAAAGTGGTTATTTTGCATCAAAACAATAACGTGTGATGTCATCGGCACTCGCGCTGATATCACCGATATTCCTCAGCCGGTCATTAATCGAAATGTTATTGCTCGTGAATATGGAAGCGGGTGGATTATGTTGTTGTAGTGTTAACAATCGGCTCGTGGCGCGCTGATTACGCCGCATTATGTGGGCCGCGCTGATTCACTCATGAGAGACAATGAGGAGCGGAGAAGAGGCCGCAGACGCTTGGCAGCTGCTTTCTTTCTGACAGGCTTCCTCTGTCTGTTAATTAGCTTTAGGAAACGTCATTATTGCACTGTCAACAGCTCAGTCTCCCTTTAGGACACGCTTGGCAAATGAAACACGGCTAAAAGACATTCGGGGGCTTTTATTCGTGTACTTCTTTTTGGAGGTGAGTGATTGAAAAGGGAACATCCTTAAGGTCTTTGTCCGATATTTTCACGTTAAAAAATAGATCCAGCCTCACGTAGTGCCAATCACGTTTACACACTGCCTCCGAAACTTTAGGCCAGTGTTCATTTTGTCAGCAAATTTTGATTTAGTTTTAGTCATATTTGATTCCCCTGAATTGTTTTTAGTTTTAGTCTAGTTTTAATCGACTAAATATCATAAGATTTTAGTCGACTAAATATACAGTAAATTTTAGTTAGTTACAGTGTAATGCATTTATTAAGCATTTCTCTAAAATTTCCAAACTCATTATATAGGTTTGATATTAAGGTTTTATCATGATAGACACCGATTTAACTGCGGTGACACACAGCATGCCTTCATATTAAAATTAAATAAAACCACTTCTCAACTAAATTAGGCTGCTGTCCCTTTAAAACTGAATGCACAGCTGCATGCAATGTACTGATACACGTTCTCCCTGCTGTTTACGTTCACTTAAGACGTAATCAACTGTGTTTACGTGAATACTCGTCAAAACGGACAATTCAACATAATTTTGTGTGTAATGCTCCATTCATGCAACGCGAAAGAGTACTCGCTCGCTGTGAGAGGCGCTTTCTGTGTGTGTATGCTTCAGTGTCTGCGCTCAGAAAACCGGACCGAATTGAGTTCTCTCTTGCGTCGTCAGATTTATCTATATGTCTGCTCTTCTTTTACTCCCACATATTGACATTTTTTTACGTTTTATGCGACGTGCAACAAGTGTATTTTAGCTTATGTCCCGCCGGTTCATATGTACGCATCTAACCTCCGAACCACACAGCAGATTCGTTCTGAATGAATCTCTTCTCAAATCGTCCCTCCCTAACATTTTTGTCTTGTTTTTATTCGTTAGTTTTATTAGTTTTAGTCATAGTTTTTCTCATTCAAAAAGAGTTTTAGTTTGTTATCGTCTCATTGTCGTCAATGAAAAAAATTTCGTTGACTAACATTATGACGAAAATTATTCGTCAACAATTCACCTGCTTTAGCCTCACAAAAAAAATAATTTTTTTTAAATTTTGGATCGGGTTCGATTTTTTTTTTTCTTCCGTTTTTCGCATCTGTAGCAAGCATTTTGAAAGGTGTTTTGACGCATCTGACTGTGTGCAAGGTTTGGAAGACGAATACGAAAAACGTATATGAAAATTTTGGACTCAGTGTGCAAGGACTTTTAATATTAATATAACACTGTCAACATGTACTGAGTATTGAAAATTGTGCTTAAATATCACCAAACAGTGTAGTTTTTGTACAATAAAACTACTAAAACTACAACTACAATTTTAAATATTTACATTATTTTATATGTATTTATTTCAGCTTTATTTCCAGTAAATATAAAAACCTGAACTTAAGTACAATTTAGAAATGTTCTTTGTCAACTAACTGAAATAATTACTAAAATAAATAAGTACTACTTAATAAGTACTAAGATGACAAATTAAAACTGAAATAAAAATAAATTAAAGCTAAATACAAATATTAAAAACTAATGAAATATAATTGTTTTAAAACTAAATTAAAAGTAAAATAAAAAAGCGAAAATATAAAAATAAACTAACTCAGTATAATAGTAAAATTACTAAAACTACAGATGCTATTTTTAAAATATTTCTATTTTATTTCAGCTTCACTTCAAGTAACCTTTTGTAAACTTTTGTTCAAAAAATAAATAAACAAACAAACAAACACTTGGAATTAAACAAAAATTAGACATGTTCTTTGAAACTAACTGAAATAATTTTAAGTTGAAGTACTAAATTGACTAAAATTAAAACTGAAAATAAAAAAATAAGTTAAAGGCAAATAGAAATATAAAAATAATAAAATATCATTTTTAAAACCTAAAAGAAATGCAAAAGAAAAGAAAAAAAAACAAGTGTATAAATAATATTTAAAAATACCCCTGTAATCAACAGGATGTAGTGATAAAGTGGCCCTAAAAATATTTGGGTGCTTTTGGACATTTAAGTCTAATTGAAATATATCTGAATTTCACTTATTTCACTTTAACTTATTTTGTTACTAAACCGTAGTTCATCACATTAACAGTAAGCATGTTTCATAAAGTGTGACAACCAAAAAGCATCCAAAACTTTTTGTCTTCATTTTAAACAATAAAAACCATTTTGAAAATGCATTGAAACCCTACAAGTCAAAAGTTTAGAACAATTCAGATTTGTTTTTGTTTTTAAGACTCTTCTGCTTACACTCTTAAAAATAAAGGTTCTAAAAGGGGGTTTTCACAGTGATGCCATAGATTAGAAGAACCATTTTTGGTTCCCAAAGAACCTTTCATCCAAAATGTTCTTTAAAGAACCATCTCTTTCTTACCCTTTTTATAATCTGAAGAACCTTCGTTCACTCACAAAGAACCTTTTGTGAAACAGAAAGGTTCTTCAGATGTTAAAGGTTCTTTATGGAACCATTTAGACAAAAAAGGTTCTTCTATGGCATCGTGAAGCACCTTTATTTTTAAGAGTGTACTAAGGCTACATTTATATTTGAATCAGAAATCATCGTAAAAACAGTAACATTATGAATTGTATTACAATTTAAGTGTTTCTATTTGAATATATGTTAAAATTAAATTTAACAGCTTAATTTTCAAGCATCATTACTCCGGTCTTCAGTGTCGCATGATCTTCAGAAATCATTCTAATATGCTGCTCAAGAAACCTTTCTGATCATTATCAGTTTTTTTGCTGTTGTGTGATTACCTTTCAGATGGCCCCTGCCGAGCGTCACAAAGCCGGAGGAGATGAAGTTGTGCATGTCTTGACCACTGCGGAAGTTTTCTTTCCCATAATGCCCTGCAAAGACAGACACAGCAAGCGTTATTAATTAAAACATTCCTTTATACTTTTGCTGGCAGATTAGAGTCAACAGTTTGTTCAGAGGCAATTTTGGATCTCTTTTTATCACTCCAGAAATCAGATTTTTTTTTATCAATAAATCAGAAAAAAAAAAAACATGTTCACCATGTTTTTAGGAATAAAACACAATATAAATCAGGCAGATGGGAGAATGGTTTGAATGTTTTTGACTTGGAGTTTTGTGTATTACTTTATTTCATTTCCTGTCAGACGCCCCGTTTCATTGTATAACAGTTGCAATATATTTTACAAGTCAGCAAAAAAACTCAATAGAAAGACGTGAAGTTTTCTTCCCACTAGCCTTGAAAACATTAAACCTAAACAGAAAAAAAAAATCCTAAACAAAAATACAATTTTTTTAATGTTTTGAAAATAAGTATCTTCTGCTCACCAAGGCTGCATTTATCTGATCAAAAATACAGTAAAAAGTGCCCATTTTTTTCGTTTGTGGAAATTAGCATACAGTTAAAATACCTGTTTTCTATTTGAATATATTTACAAATGTAATTTATCTGTTGACGCAAACAGCTTAATTTTTCGCAGCAGCCCGTTTTGAATTGAGTATACCATTCAGCACACACGTTAATGCCTATTTTGAATGTTTAATTTCCATTAGCCTACAACAGGTCAAGTTACAGAAGCAACATTTCCAAATTCTTGCCCACCATGTCTAATATAAATAACCTTGATTTTGTGCGTGGAGTAAAATAAAAGTCAGCCGACTACCCTGTATACCCCACATCCATCACATCAGGACCTTGATTTCAGGCGGTTACTGAGAAGTCATCTCAGCCAGTGAGCGATAAAAGGCGCTCAGAGACGGAGGTCAAGACAAGGTGCTGCATTAAGTATTAATGGGGCAGAGGTTCTGCTCATGGACTCAAGAGGTTTTAGAGGTTACTAGGGGCGGGGGAGCGGGCAAAACAATAGTCGTGACGAACCCACACATAGACCCACTCAGCTCGTATTCGACCCCGGGTGCGGTTTGTTTTAGAGGACACCGGGAAACTTCACCGTCTTCCTCTGGCCGTCTAATTGGGGACATATGGGTCCCTGACCAGAGCTGCTGACCTCAAGGTCATGAGACGGGAGGGTTGAGAGGTTTATGTGTGTCACTCGCTCATCTAGTGTTACATTTTGTCAGCTATTTTTACACACTTAGTCTAGTCCTGTGTCAAATGCACTTTTTTTAGCATATTTATTCTAGTTTTAATAAATGAAAACTTGGTCACATTTTCATCATGCTGTATAATGGTTAAAAAAGGTAAAAATGAATATATTTCTCAAAATTACAATCACAATGATTGTTGTCATTTGACACATTTATTCTTACATTTCATTAGAAGTATTGCACTTTCACCAATAAACATAAATCAATAGAATGTGGACTCGTACACATAGCTCTGATTGGGGGATTTGAACGTTTGATATCTGGCAACCGCAAACATGAACGCTTGCATAGTAAAGGTGTGTACCAAAGTTATTTTCGTAAACGAAAACTAAAACTAAGACGAAAACGATTGATGAAAAAGCAATTTCGTAAACTGAAATAAAATAAAAATGACAAAATAATTGAAAAACTAAAACGAAACTAAAATAACAACAGTTATTGAAAAAGACCTGAAATAATAATAATAATCAAAAATAAATAATCGTTTTCGTAATCATTACATTCTCACCCCTTGGCGGAAAAATATATGACTGTGTGGCGCCGGTGTTCTGACGGATTTGTGCCCCCTGTCATATTTTGCTACCCCGATTCCTTTAAAAACAGATGGTATCAATTAGATTAGCGAAAGCATTATTTGTCAGAACACCGGTGGTTTAGGGAAATAGCTGTAAATGACGCAGTTCGCTGCCGTTGGGGTTATCTGACGGGAGATGACACAAACATTTAAAGCAGAGTCCTGCAGCGGGGGTCTGTTTTGGTAATTTTCACGCACAGCTACTTAACAGTGAATATATTCGCATCCTTTGCTCCAAACACACACCGCACACTAATTAATCCTGTACCAGACCCAAACCATTTGGCGCAAGTTGGTCAGGAGGGCAAAAAATTTTATTTTATCATGTAACACAAGCAATCAAACCAATATTAGGCATTCTAAGTTGGTGCTTTGATGAAAAAGACATGATAATTAACAGAAAAAAAGACGAGAATGCGCATCCTTTCTGAAAACAATATAAAACTTTAGCATAGCATCTTGTGATCACTCTGCCAGACTTTCGGACAAATGTGCAGAGCCTAAATCACATCATAAACACGCTTATAATAATTAATAAATGAAAAGAACATATTAAAATATGAGCCTTAATGCGATTGCCGTTAATAATGAATTTCATTAGTCCCAGTTATGATATATGCGCAGTTGTTCACGGAAAAGCGAGCAAGACACGACAGTTACAATATCATGATTATGGTTAAACAAGAAAAAAGACATCTAACCATCATAAACAAATTAGGCTACATTTATTATCATATTAAATATCTCAATACACATCATTAGATATGACATTAAACACAACTTGTGTAGCTTTATTTAGTAAAAAGGCTTGACTGCTTCATTTTGGCATATATTTACTATACTTTTACCATTTAATCAATCTCAGCATACGTTAATTTTGTGTCGCTAGACATTTGCAAGTCTTTCTTTGGCCTGCGCTCTGGAAATGATCTGTTAATTCTGCTAAAATTTAATTAAAACTGAAACTAAACTATATAAAAACTAAATAAAATGTGTTCACAACAAGGACCTCCTAACTTACAACGACCAACAATATTAATGAAACTAATAAAAACTCAACTGAATTGTATAGCAATTTTGAAAACGATATTAAAAATAAAACCTATTACAAATGCAACTATAATAACCTGTGTGTACAGCAGTCTGTAATCTTCGGATCCTCATTTTTTGATCAAAATAAAAATAAATAAATAAATAACCCGATTTTGGTAAATGTTTTAAGGTTTTTTACATTTTAGTCTCGTCTTTTTTCGTCAATGATATTGCATGTTGATATAGTCGCAGTTATTGCTTAATGACCTTTCGTCAAGGGAAAAAAAGTGCGTTGAAGAACTTTAGATTGTGTTAATGAAATTAACACTACTCTCATCTTATTTAGATCACTTGTCAATCTTTTATACAGCTGAAGTGAAGTGAACCCAATAAAGCCTGTATCATATTTGATACACAAATTTCAGGCCTTATCGACATGATCAAAACTTTGCTGAAAAACAATCTACTGCATGCTTCTGTCATCTTGATAGTTCATACTTTTTAGCAAGTAAAAGGCCTTTTATTATAATTGTAAAAATGATACTTCAGGTTGTGTCTTTTTGCTGTGAAACCTTTACCCCCTTCATTTTTATAAAGTAAATCTAAGAAATAATTTTTATATTGTTAGTAATATTTCAAGATGGACACTTACCGGACTGAAGCAAGTTAGCATTTACTTGACTATCCATTCATCATTTTTTTTTAGAAAAATCATGTTGAAATGTGAATATCAAATATGATATATCAGGCTTTTGAGGAAGGTTTGTTTGTTTATCTCTCAAACATCATTGCACTGCATTGCATAATATGTTTTGAAACTACAGAGCTTTGATCATAAAACTCAGCATTTATCATCTTACTAAGACCTATTATTGGGAGATATAGAGTGACAACTGATATTTATATGCATTTTATGAAGGTAGTTTCTGTTATGATGATCTCATTGATTTACATTACAAGCTTTAAGAATTTAATCTTATTTTTGGCCAGATAAATATCAGCATCTGCATCAAATTGCATATTTTGCTCCGTTTGAGCCTCTGAATAAAACTGAGGTGTTTATTACTTCATATATCCTCCTATATGAGCCATAAAAGCCTGATGTATCAAATATATTACTCAAGATAAAACACATATGCTAACTTTCACATTTGTCTTTTGTCTAAAGGTTTAATAAACTGTTCCAATTTCTATTTTATATGTCAAGCTTTACAGGGTCAATGTTATGATACTTTGCCATTTTCCAGTTTTAACGAGTTTAAATAGATGAATAACTGATTCAAATGAACCACTTGAATGAACCAATTCACTAAAATGAATCAGACGTCTCAAAGAAGTGAAACGTCTTCATAAACTGGAAAGTCACTCTGGTAAGTGCTTCCCCAAAGGAACCTAAAGAAACACACACAATACATGCTATTCTTCCTAAAAAATTTTCCAAAATTGCATGGCTGATGTAATTTGTGTTGACGACTTTCTTGGTGAAAGTTTTTGAGGTGTAACAGAAGATTAACGGTCATAACTAACAGCAAACAAAGACGCGAGAGAATTCAGACAAGAGAGAGAGAGAGAGAGATTCAGTCTCAAGAGGTGTCAAAAATGCCCTATTTTCAGGCGGTCTCTCATTTTGAGCCCTATATTCCCATTTTGTGTTATTTTTGTCACACAAAAATATGCAGTGCTTTTTATATGGTAGCCACCATATGCTTCATGAAATATCAGCACCTTTGTTTCAGTATTATAATAATGTCCATGATTTTATCTCCAAAATATCGCTAGCAGAACTCAAAAACGGATACAAATACACTGATAGTTCTCAGATTTCGACTGCAGACTTTGGTTTAAGCATGCTAGATATTTCATTCAGATATAAGGAATCACAGGTCAGTGTGGACAATTAGTTTCCAAGTGTCCCTTTCTGTATGAAATCAAAGACACGGGTGTCAAGATGACCCGGGAACAGTCGAGTCAGAGATCAGATTGCATTAGGAAAACCATAATGAGAATAGCAGATGGGACCGTTTGCCATCTTCATTTCTCTTTCTCTCTCTTTATATTTTCCTCACAGTGGCTGATCTGTTCATCAGATCAGATTTTGGTACATTGCTGCATGATGAAAGTTAATATTTAATAACTATCTTTTATTAAAACATGACCTCGTTGAACCGTATTGTCTAATCAAACTGAGTAAAACTGAACGGACATGCATGCTAATGTTTAATCTGAGAGATCTGCTTCATTTTAGATGCGCATCAAATCGTCATGTCCTGGTTTAAAGAGCCTGAAGCAAGGTTAAAGATGCCATCTAATCTGGTTTCCTTTAATAAAGCCAGCATCAAAACATCATAATTTAGTATTTCATGACCATTTTCCAACAGACTTTTTCTGTACTGTACCTTTAAAGGAATAGTTCACCCAAAATGAAATTGCTGAATACTTTGAGTGTAAACTGAACAAGCCAAAGGCACATGGTATGTGCTGTTGGCCAGATGGGCACTGATCCAGCATGAGTAACTAGGCGCAGTTCAAGCATACTCAGGTTTGGCTGAGGAGCGAACGGGGAACCGGCCGCTCATGGTGTTACATCAAGCTGTGGGTGAGGGAGTGATCGTCCCGTTCCCTCCTTCAGGGAACGAGGGTTACATACGTAACCGAGATGTTCCCTTTCAGTCGGTCACTCTCGACGTCACGTCGGTAATGACCGACAATATGGGGACCCACAAAAAAACAAAAAAACAAGCGCCATGGATGCTGCCCTTCCAGTGTCTTGTGCGAGCCGCCTGCACCCCTTTTTGGTGTAGGCCGGGACTCGCAACAAGAAGACCAGTCAATGTTGTCATAACAATACCCACTCAGTGAGATTGTATTACACTGGGAAAACGTACCCGTACCACTTAGAACATGGACGTTGCGGAAGCCCCATCCTTCTCGAAGGAGGTTTCGGAAGCACTTACACATATGAACAATCGTTTAGGCGCATATGGAAGATTAGAGGTGATTATAAACCTCTTGGAAATGGCAGAAGTCTGCCAGTGAAACACGGACTCTGAGGCTATACCGTGAACTTTACACACATGGGATCCACATATGGAAAACCCGACCCGGTCTCACGGATTATCAAGGTGAGGCCTGGCGCACTAGCGGGCCTGGGCCTCGGATATCGGCAGTCAGCCGGCCCCAACTTAGGCATGGTTGTCGACTAGAAAATGCGTGCAGGCCCCATACATCTTGATGGGGCCCGCAGTCAGGAGCAGAGTTTCTGAGAAGAAACTTAGCTGCTGACGCAAAGGCTTCAAATGGCCCATGCTCCTACAACTCCCCGTCTTCCACGGGGTCGTGGTACGCAGAAATCGCAGCCACATAGACTTTAAGGGTGGAGGGAGGCAGCCTTCGCTCCAACCCATCCTGCAAGAAAGAAAGCACGACTCCGATCGGGCATCAACGGGGGTCCTCGTGAGCGAACAAACATCGAAAACAGGTGCCACTTGCAAGGCATAAGTGGTCTCGAGACAGTGTCTTGCAAAGTGATGGTGTTACTACTCTTGGGGTGGCCTCCTAGAACATCCACGTCCATCCAGGGACCAGAGGGAAGTTCCGGGTGGACCGGGGTGCACAAGGTGACGAATCCTCGAGTCGGTAGCTCCTCCTCAGAGTAATCTTACAGGGAGGGCTGTAAAAATGGAGCTGACTGTGGGAAACCAGGTAAGTGGGCCAGTAGGGCGCCACAAAGCAGGACTGGCTCCTCGCACCTCCTGATATTGCACAGTGTTCTGTGCGAGAAGGGTCTCATGGGGAAACACATACCAGAGCAGGGCCCGCGCTGCCAGCTGTGTGCCAGTGCATCCATGCCGAGTGTTCCCTCGTTCAGGGAGTAAAACAACTGGCAGTGAGGACTGGACGGTCTGGGGATGGATGCTCCACTCTCCGGGAGCGCAGGCGGGAAGCGGGTAGGCTGCACGGGTGAGAGGACCGTGAATGTGAATGCACGAATTGGACCTCAGCTGCTTTGACTCCAAAAGGGGGGGAGGAGGTGGTGGCGCGCGAGTTGCGAAGGGCGCGTAACCACCTGTCGGTGATTCCTTTGATGGTCGCAGTGTTGTCTGTTCAGACCAGCACGTGCTTCCCTCGTACACACCTTCTGAGACGGTTCAAGGCAAGGCGTACTGCTAACAACTCTAGGCAGTTGACGTGCCAGTGCAGTTGGGGGACCATCCAAACTCCCGACACTGCATGCCCATCGTACGTGGCCCATCAGCTGGTGGTAGAGGCATCCGTGTAAACCACAGCATACCTGGAGACCTGTTCCAGGGGCACTCCTGCCCGGAGAAATGCAATGCTCGGTGTGACTTGCCACGCCCACCTCGGGACTTGTACTGATATGCTCGTCTTTCGAACGTGAACCGCAGCAATGGTCTGTGGTGCGGAAGGATCGATACATGAAAGTACCCGAAGATGCATTTCCAAGATCGGTCTTAACCCACCACCTTTCTTGGGTACAATGATGTAGGGGCCATAGAACCCCGTCTTCATATCAGATGGAGGGGCCGGCTCTATCGCATCCTCCGCCAGTAGGACTGCGACCTCCGCCCACAAAACAGGACCATCAGCCGCCTTCACTGTTGTGAAGAGGATGCCGCTGAACTTGGGGGGACGCCGGGCGAACTGAATTGCATAACCGAGTCTGATGGTCCGCTGGACCAGCGGGACCACGACATACCCGCGGTGGGGCTGTGAGGTGGAACACAGGGAAGAGGGGTCTGAGTGTGCGGTGTAACACTTACTTGGTTCCACGGTTGGGCAGAGGGTGCATGAGTAGGGTCTTTGATGATGCATCACTGCCTTTGCTGATGCAATGCTGGCAAGAGAGGAGGATGAGTGTGGTCCGGTGTTGGTCCGTCCGCGACTTTCCATGCCCTCTTGGGACCCAGAGACTGAGAAAACCGCTCTCTCGTCAAGATTTTTGGAAACCAGATACTCCACCCGGCCCTCCTCCGGGGGAGGGAGAGGTGCATTCAACATCCGCCCGTCACGGGGCTTCTTACTTTTCCGCTCACCGTCAAGTTTGTGTTCCCAGTTCCATGGCGCCGCTTGCTCGAGGCTGCGGTGGGAGCGGGGGTTGATGCAGAGGGCCGCCCTCGGTGACGAACAGGCTGGGGCGCTGCGGCAAGCGGACGGGTGGACATGTCGGATCACCTCAGTCTGCCTCCTGGCAGCGAGAACTGCGGGGAATGTCACTCGACGCATCGCCGAAGAGGGCCAGTCTCGGAACGCGAGATCAGTTGCGATTCGGAGCTCTTTTAGAACTTCCGGATCGTGACCTCCCTCGTGCAGGTCCTTCAGTGCCTTTGCCTGATTAACCTGCAGTAATGCCGTAGCGTGTAAGGTGGAGGCAGCTTCTACACAGGCCACATAAGCATCGCCGGACAGACCAGACGATTACCTGCAGACCCGGGAGGAGAGGCGCGGTTTGCACTTCACTATGGAGGTGGCATTAGGACACAACTGCATCGCAACTGACCTCTCCACCGGGGGGACCCTCGTATACCCCCTAGCTGCACCACCATAGAGAGTGGTGAGGGAGGAGGAGCTAGCAGGCCGGTTTCTGGCAGTAAAAGGTGCCTTGCACGCCTGGTTAAGCCCCATTCATGCACCTCCAGGAAGAAGGCTCTGGGCGGGGCTATGAGAACCAGCGTGGGCAACCCGAAAGAAACAAGCGCATCTTGAGGGCTCGGGACAAGGTGGAGGTATCCACTCGATCATACCGCACCGCGGCCACGAAAAAGCATAGCCGTCATATCCGGATCCGATTCAGGCATGGCTACAGTCCCAGAGGCCGCAGTGCCCGATCTTCTCTCCAGCAAAGCTCTGGCTCACCTTAATGCAGAGATCGGACATACTGATCGGACAGACGGAGCACCGGAGGGATACTGCTGTACGCTCCTTGTAGCGGGCCCAAATATTCTTGGCGCGCAACGTGGTGCGGAATGCAGAGAAACGATGGTCCCCGCGGGTAGTCCCGGGGTTTTCTCATGTACCTCAGGACCACCATCAGAACAACTGTTACCCTCAGCCATGAGTAGCCCGCTGACTGCCGGCCATGATGAAACACCCTTTTGAGAACACACTTTGAGGTAAGGGCTTGGACGCAATCCGAACTCGAGCTAATGCTGAGAAATGACTATCCATTGAACGCCCCTCAGCATGCGTAAGGCCAGATGTGTAGGCATCGATCGGACATCACCGCACCAGGCACGACCACATCAGAAACGCATGGTGATACATGTCTTACAAAGAGACAACGACGAGTTGCCAGCGCAATGTCGTCTTAAAAAGGACACAAGTCGACTTTAAAATACGCACTCGTGAAGGCTCTTTTAGGCAACAGCTCTTCAGTATGTGAAGCCCACAGGGAGATGGCGCCTGCACACAACAGGGCGGTAGGCAGCTGATGTGTGTAAACCCACTCGCCACGGTTTGAAATAAATTTTTCCATCTAGTGAAGTGCCGTACCGCCAACACCTATCTCAAAGAGGTGCTAGGAAAACTCATTCGTCTTCTTCTCTCTGTAGCGTGTCAGGGAAAAGGTGTGATTGCTTGGCTCGAAGCGAAAAGCTGAGTATGCATTCACTAATGCCTAGTTATACTCGCGCTGGCGATCAGCGCAGCTGGAGCAATCAGCGCTGCCAATGTGCATTGGCTCGTTTAGTTTACACAAAGTAGATTGGTCCCTCTAAGCGATTATCCCAATTCGTCGGTCCTCCGACGTAACGTCGAGAGTGACCGACTGAACGGGAATAAATTCATCTAATCGTGGATGGCTGAGGGTTTAAAAAAAATTCGGCAAATTTTCCTTTTGGGGGGGAGTGAATATTTCTCCAGACGTCTATGCTGTATGCAAATGACTTCGTTAGGATTGCCTAAACTCTGTATAGATTCAGTTTTGAGTTCTGAAATCAAGAAAACATTGAACTCAGAAAGAGAAACACACTCTTTCCCATGTGAAACGTGAAAACACAGTGTGACTATAACAATACCGTCAGCTAATTTAACATTTGTAGAGTAACTGCAACCATAAATTAAATTTCATTCAGTGATTCCTGAAATCAAGTCAGTCCCAAAACATTATTTTAAATAAGCATGTAATGTGCTCACAACAGGAATAATTATACGCTATAAATCAGTGAACACGAGGCCTCAGACCGTATCATGCAACGCTCAGAAGGAGAAAGGAAATCTAATACAGCATGGCTTTCCACCATTAAAAAGCAATTTAAACTCAGCTAGGGGTCAGAAAAGGACTACAAATGCAAAAGCCTAATTCAATTGATATACCTTGGCATTAATAATAACATTTTCCCCTAGATGAGCAACAAAAACACATGCAATACAATTGCATAATGGCTTGAAAAACTATTTTGGTTTGTTTGAAAGTATTTGAATATGGTTTTAATATTGGAATATATGTCAGTGTAATTCATTCATAAATCCAGTTCTTCTAAAGTGTCTGAGTAAAATCAATTATATACATACATTACAACAGCACTAATCCAAACCATAACAGACAGAGGAGAGTGACTGAAGGAGCTGAGGTCACGGAGGTCAACCAGATGGAGAGAAGGACAACCAGAGGAATGAAAGCAAAGCTCTGCATGGGGGATCAATAAGAGAGTCCAAAGAGATTGAATTTCTTTCAGCCAATTAAACAGATAAACAAATATTCAAATTTCTTTCAGTTTGAAGGCTTTTTATAAATTGTGTGCCCTATTTAAAGGCATTTAATCAATCAAAACAGACGTTTTATGGATCACAGGACAACTTTGGCACCACTCGCAGGAACGAGAGAAGGATTCAAACGCAGCATCATTCCTCTGATTGCAATCTCTCTCTCTCTCCTCCCCCCCCCGTTCTCTCTCACCACACACACACACGCGCGCACACACGTATAAAGTAAGATGGAAAAGATGCCCACCTTAAGAAGAATGTACATTTATTTAAAAAAAATAAAAAATCATATTTAGCTGTAAGTTTAGCATGTACAGAATGATGATCCACCAGACAATGTGTTATTATGGGAAATAAATGAGTTTTAAGAAACATTTAGTTTTAAAACTCATCAATGAGGCCATCTAACACCACTACTGAAACAAAATTTGACATTTTATTTTTTATTACATTGTAGCGAATCAGCTCATGGGGAGATATGAATAATTAACCATAACTAGTTATAATTAACTATTCCTATTTTAGATCCACGGTAGATATTTAGCTGTATATTGACGCTACACCACATTTACTTATTTTTTTACAACTATTAAAAAAAAAACTGGTTTTAATATTAACCAGAGCCATTTCTCCACAAGCACAACACATGTAAAGTTTATCACAAAAAAAAAAAATAATAGATAATAATAATTTGATTAATTAATTGAATAAATATATAAAACCTTTATTATTAGTATTATTTTAAACCATATTTTTCCAAAGAACTGCTTCGTTGAAATTTAATTTGAAAAATAAATATATCTGATATTGTGATTGACCGGGAATTAATTTCCATCTAACGTATTCTAAGTTCTTTATTCAGTATAATATATTATTCAGTATAAAGACGCCATAAATGACTGGGACATGAAAATATACTGCCTAGTAGGAATGACCCAGATTCAGTCAGCATCTGACATTAAAGTCATCAAAGAGTTTGTTTATCAGTCATTCATTGCTGACTTTTTCCTGTTCTTTTAATTAAATTACAGGACAAACTTTCTAAATGGCACTCTAAAGGTTTGAGTAGTGAATGCTGCAGCGAGTGAGTAAACTTTAAACTAGTGTCTCGCTCAGACAAACACTAATGTTCAGCGTGAATCCCAACAGCTGACCTCATTCAAATACAGCTGCGCTTAGTTTATTCACAAGCATTTTTAATATTGATGTACAACAAGCCAACGCACTGATTAGCTCAAACACAAACGAGACAGTACATCTGCATTAAAGCTAATACTGAACTGGAGTCAGTAGAAGCATGTTGACGGCGCATCAGAGGAGCGTGTTTTGATGGCTGTTTGACTGTGGCGCTCTGTGTGAATGGGGAATTCATTCACATTTGAGTTCTGATATTAGCTTGCACAGCGAACAACGTGATGCTGAGCTTTTAAATATGAAACAACACGCTCAAGAAGTGCTGTGGGAGAGAGTTGGAGGGAGAAGTTTGGGTCACGGCAGATGTTTCCTCAAACATACTGATGCAAAGAAACTCCTGAGCATATGTGCACACCCACACACACATGCATATACAACTTCACATTTGTATTTATACATTTGGCAGATGCTTTTATCAAAAGTGACTTAAATTGCATTGAAGTTTGCATTTATCAATTCATGCAGTCCCCGGGGAATCAACCCATGCAAAGTCAGCCACAAAGGCTCAGTGTACAGTAACACAGACAGAGATGGAGGTTTGTGTGAGCGAATTTACGTAAACCAATCACTCTGAGACACGGTGGAATTCATAGAAACACAATCCCAATGCATCCAATATCCTACTACATACAACAGTAGGCAAAAACATAAGGCAAAAGAGCATCATTCGAGTATTCGAAAAACAGTAGGTGAGAAGTACCCAGATGACCTACTACTTCTGGCACGATTCTGAAGTGTGAATCTGATTGCCATTTTACTATCCCATGAGGCTATGGGAGAGGATTTATTAATGGCAGTGGAGCGATGCAACGGATGCTGGTAGGTCGTATTACAGTAACAACAGGGTGGATATAGTGCATCTAGATTTCATTCATACTCATATTCGTACTTACTATATTAACTTACTTTTTTAATGGTCAGGAAGTAGATTTCAAAGCAAATGTAATATCTATTAGACAGCATGCGATTTTGGACACAGCCAATGTGCATCAAAACCCATTACTTGTGATTATTTTGTCATAAACTGGGACTGCAATTTGAACTAAACATTGTGTCTCTGCTGCCGAAACATCCAGGCAAAAATAACAAACAGTCCACAGTCCAACTGAAATAGTTGCCTTTAAGGGTGTTCACACTTGGGTTCAATCTCTACAAGAACCAACTAAGATTCAAACCAAATCAAGTACCTACTAGACAGTGTGAATTTCAGACTTAAATGAACACATGCGTGCTCACTCTAACCGCACCACCTAAATCACAGCCTTTCTAATCAAGCATATCGCAATTCCAATTTTAATTTTTGCACAACTCGATTTATTTATAATTTACTTAACTTTTTTTTATTTAAAATTTATTAATAGCCTTTCATCAGCCGACCAACTCTATTTCCCTATTTTGCAACCAGAATGCAAATTTTAATTTGCAATATCCATAGACATATTGATTACCCCCTCTTATTAGGATTAAACTTTAATGTTTAACCTGTTGCCATGGTAACTTATTTCAAATTTTTGGAAGATTCCAACATTCCAAAACGAATTCCATATTCTATAAAAATAGAACTAATCCTTTTTATACCACAATCGTGTTCCATTCACATGGTAACATGAGAAAAAACTCACAAAAAACAGTTTAATACCATAGTACATTTTAGTTAATGTGTAAAACATTTTCATCGATAACACAGAAGTGGCGCCACCTACCGTGGTTGTTTTTGTTGTGCACCGGTGTGTAGTGGTTCTTGGATGTCCGTACAGGTGTGTTCTCTTTGGGCGAGGTGTCTATAGCCGCGACATTTTCATGCTCGTACTGTGATATGGGAATGGGCCCCTGCTGTCTCAAAATGTCCGCCAGCGCTCTGCGGGGGAAAAAGAAAGTTTAAAGATACAAACACACCGGCCCCCAAGAGGTTTAGCCAATTTCCCCCGTTTAGGAGATTGTTTCTGTTGTTTTTCTATTTGTGGAGGTTCTTGCCTCTCGCAACCAGCTATCTTTTCTCTCTTTCGCACACATACACAACTTTAATTGCGCTTTGTCTTATAATGAACAGTGGAGGTTTAGTCTGTCAGGTTTTCGGGACCTCAGGCCTGCGAACTATACAGCAGCAAACAAAAGCCATTAATCAATGTTTCTCCGCAATATGGCGTTAGAGCAACACACCCCACCCACACCAGTCTAATGGGATTCAAATTCTATTAATGTTTTTGCTCTTTGGCCCGAAAGACACACTTTCTGACTCGAGACCCAACTGCCTCATGGATTTTCTGCGCAGCAGCAATCTGAGATTCTGCTGGCTGGAGTTAATGGTGTTTTCTCACTAATGCAGTTTTCGGAGCTTGTGCAGTTATATGGGGCTTTATCTTGAGGGCAAACTTTTTTAATTCCAGATGAACTTTGTAACTTTGGGATAGTGTTGGCTAAGTGCTTAAAAATAAAAATTGGTGACCAAAAAAGTTGGTGGCCAAAAGGATGAATAAGTAAATGTGTGAATGAGATCTGAAAGCTGTAAAATGATCATAATTTTAATGGTAAAGACTGCAAAAATGCTATGGTTCCCTAACTATAAAAGCTATATCTAAAAAAAAAAAACAAATGTACTTTTACAGCAAAATACTGTTAAATTTACAGCTTTTGTAAGCGAAAAAGAACAAGCCATCTTATAAATTACAGTGAACAACCATAAAATTGATATTGCCAGAATGGGACCTTAACATTTTTACTGCAGATGAACTTCAAACTTTGGTATTGTGTTGCCTTAGTAGGTAAAAATCATTATTTGTTGAATGAAATAGGTGACTAACGTGAATAAGTACATGTGAATTATATCTGAGAGCTGCGTTTAAAAAAAAAATGTTAACAGTCAAATAGTGTAAAGTGAAAACTGTAATAAGTCTAATGGGACTTTTCATGTAATTTCACAGTAAATTACATTTTAAGTTACAGTTTTTATTAGCGAAAAAGAACAAGTCATCTTAAAATTTACAGCCAAAATAAATAAAATAAAATAAAAATTTCCTAGTGGTCACAAACCAAAAAGTTGCAGGTTTCATATTTATATTTTCACATATTCAATTTTAGTATGTGAAGATACACTAGGTTTGACAACGTTTTACAGAGGGACGTTTGAGAAATTTGTGTTTCACAGACGTACATTGAGATTTTAATCCAGTGCAAATCTGACAAGTCTTAATTTTAACAGTAAAAAAAACTGTAAAAATACTGTAAATTAATAAATTTACGGTGAATTAAACATTAGACAATCATAACTAACATTATAAAGAACTGTAATAGATCTAATAGGGCATTTCATGTAATTTTACAGTAAAATACTGTTAAATTAAAAAATATATAAATACTATAAACAGTTTTATTATTTGTTCATTTATTTATGGGTTTATTTATTACAAATAATAAATTAAAAATAAATCAATGAACTTTTTACTGTTTGTCTGTATAGTTTGTATTCATGTTTATTTCAGTTTTAGTTGTAGTTATTTTAGTACATTACTTGGCAACTAGCAGAAATTGTATTTTATTTTGCATTATTTCAAGTAATTATTTTTTTTTGTTTTAATTTTAGTTTCAATTTTAGTTTTAGTTAACTATAATAAACCTATCTTCAAGACTTGGAGTTAGTGCCAAGTCATAAAAGGGAGAATCAACAACTTTGATGCCTATTAGAACCAGATGAGGTGCCATAAACATGAATAAACATTTTCAAGCAAAGTCCAACAGTAGAGAGTGCATCTCTGGGAAAACCGTAAGGTCAAGGCAAGGTGCTTACTGGTCTAGGGTTTGTAAAAGTCCATCAAAGGAAACTTTAGGATGACCATGGCATGGCACTCGTTAAGATTAAAAAAATAATAATAATATTATCCAAACAATCTAAAAGCAGTTTTGGATTATTATTTTTTTTGGATGTAGCCATCAAAGGCTTTTTAATGCCTTTTTAGTGCCATGGTCATCCTAAAGATTCCTTTGATGAATAAACATTTATTCAGAAGCAGAAAAAAGGTTGAACCAGGTCGGACTGTCAGTTCTTACGGCGCATGTCAATGCGGCGGTATCCAGCAGACCCGGAGGCCATCTCTCCTCACATGAGGAGCCTGAAATGGCGTCTTAACTGTGTCAATGTCAGCGTATTTGCTCTGTCTCGCGGTCCACATCTCCGAGCGCGCCACAGAGACAGATAGAAAGAAAGAGAGAGAGAGAGAGATAGTGTGACTTTGGAAGGAAGTATAATTAGTCTTTCCCTTCCAGGAGAAGGCCTTTTTTAACAGAAGTTCTCCTCACGTGGGGGCGACCTGGTTTCACTGCCCCAGTTGGCTGTAAGGCTCTGAGCGCAGCTCTACCGATCCACCTTCTTCAGCTCAAACACCGCAGGACCAGGGCCTAGCTACATTAAACTACTTGAATTAGCTCTTTTACTGTAGTTTTTACACGTCACGTTCGCTCCTTTAGAGATTTCGAACAGTTTAACTTTATGCATCCCATCACAGGTAAGAGTTTTACTAGCTAACCAGCATACTGAAGAATAAAACAATGCTCCAGGTTCAATAACTAATGATGTTAAGCTTGATAGCATTAGCTATGTTAATAACCACAAAACATTTTTTTGACTCATCCGTCTGTTGAAATCAATCAATTAAATAAAAATCATTGTGGTTACAGTAACATAATAATAGTGAAAGTATACTGTTATAATAGTGTGAAATAATCATGCAACAGTCTTTTCTGTGTTAAGTTGTATTCAGTCTTTCAGCTTCAATGTCATGAGCCATGAAAAACTGTAACTTTCATGACCCGCACAAACTAAAAAATTATTTAAAAAACTTTACAGATCAACAACAAAAATTGTCATTAAATAATCATGATAAATGCTTTAAAAAACTATGAGCTTCACATTTTTGTTTTTAAACCCTCATGAATAAGTGGGATTTTTTTTTTTAAATGATTGTGATTTTAATGGCAAAATACTGTAAAAATGCTACAGTAAAAATAAGTTTTAAAAAAGTACAAGTAAAAGTTTCCTTAACAAACTGTAACAGACTATGGGACCTTCAATACTGTTAATTTACTTTTTTTTTTTTTTTTGTAAATGAAAAGAAAAAAGGCATCTTATAATTTACATTGGGGGAAAAGAAATTGTAGTAAAATTGTCAAATTTACATTTCCAGAATTTTTCACTGTGGATGAACTTTGTCACTTAGAGATAGTGTTATTTAGTAGGGTTAAAGATCAAAGATTTTCACAATTTTACAGATAAAAAAAATCGATTTTTGTCACTAAATAATCACGATAAATGCTTTTAAACAATATGAGCTTCACATTTCTGTGCATGGCATTGTTTACATTTGAAGAGCCTTACTGCAACTGTGATTTTTTTTTAAATACATTAGCAAATATAAATAAAAAATGATGTATTTTTATACTTTATTATTCATTCACGTATTTGTCTTTTAATTATAAAAAGAAATCAATCAACAATTTATTAAAATATTAAAATTACGTTAAATAAATGTTTATTATTTATTAATTTAATAATTTGTTTTGTGGTTATTTATTATAGCTACAAATAACAAATAATGACAATAATAAGATAATAATAAATCATATTTCACACACAAACAGACACACACACACACACACACACCACCAACACCACACACACGCTCTCAAATTCATAATGAACGGATAATTCATTGCACATGTGTAAACGCCACACATACAACCTTCTCTGTCTCTGCAGATCCTCATCAAAAGTCCTTCAGTGTCTGGTGTTAATATATGCAAGACGATGCTAATGGTAATTTGGGCCTAAGTGCTATCCTGTTTGCTCTAAAGACACATCTAGACATCAGTGTGAGTTAATTACATCCTCACAAACACCCTGATGCAGCCTCTGGGGATGGACGAGCACCGATTCTCAACAAATCAAGGCCAATTTCCCTCATTCCAGCACCTGAATTGGGTTGAATGGTGAAACATATGGCGGCTTTAGAGACCTGATGTCGCTACAGCTCGAATTAGACATACTGTCTCACTCATTCAAACTCTGGTTACATGTTTAAAATGCATGCAAAATGACCAGTGATTCAGGTAATGATGCATTCACATTAAAAACAATTACGTTTGGCACCAGACCTGCCAACGGCAAGTGAATTTATCACACAAGGATGTTGTGATCCGACAAGACTCAGGTTCCTGATTATGTTAACATCATGAATCAAATAGATGACATTATAATCAAAGAAACTTCTCAATATTTTACATCACTGTAAAAGAGAGAAAATAGTTGAAAGAGATACAAGCTGTCTGATGAATCAACAAATATGCCTCTGTTTAAAAGATGAAGAGAAAAACTCTTGGAGCAAGTAATCCGAAAATTAAATTTTTCAGATTTTTCACTTTTTTAATTTTAGTCAGTGTGTAGTGTGTATGTTTGGGCATAAAAAAGTATCTAGAAAGTTACAAATCTCAAAGTCCACTCCAATGAGAGATAGTTTTTTTTTTTTTAAATCCCTTTTCAAGAACTACAACGAACGGCTCGTTTGGACTACAGCGTTTGTTTTCCGGGCTTTGTGATATCACAAAGCGGCTCATTGGAATATCATTACAAATAATTCCCGCCTACAGAAATTCGAATGGTTGGGGGGTGGGGATGGGTGAGCTCGTGGTTAGAACGCTTGGTTGAGTGAGTGCATCAGACGAGACGACGAAGAAAAAGAGCTGCTGCGCTGTAGCTTCAAATTTTCGGCATGTCTAGAACAATTCTTACAAGTACAACATGACGTAGCTGGGCGCCGCAGACAGATGCCGAATGGTGGTGCCGGTGTGCCTACACTCATAGAAAATAATGTATTTTAATTTTAAAGCTGTGGCGCAACTCGATGCTGAGTTTCTCGTCCGGTGCGCGACCGCCTGAAACGCTGTTTTTTTACCTCCGTGCCCAAACGTCTTTGTTTGGGCTTCCGAAAGTGGATGATGTCAGGAAACAGTGGTTGCAATTTATTTTTTAACTCTGTCCCTGAGCATTATAACCCCAATTTGCTATTGTGTGCTGTGCATTTTACTGAGGACAGCTTCCACAACATGAGGGAGTACAGTGCCTGCCGGATTCGCCAAAAAGCTTTTGTTGAAAGATGGAGCAAGGGGCTTGGCAGTACTGAAACACCGTCTAAGCTGTTCGCCAATCACAACGCACTGGCAACACATTTTGTTTTTCGGAAGGCGGACCTTCATCAAAGCCGAAACTAATCGAACCGTTTGTGCCAGCCTGGGGAGAAAGGTATTTTAATAATGTAAATTATGTGAAAAATAATGTATTTTTTGAACCACCAAGCATGAGAGCATGTTCTAGTACACCCCCAAAACAAAATCAAGACTTTGTACAAGAGCATAATAGGACCCCTTTAAGTGAAATTTAAGTGGGTGAATCTCAGTGCTCAGCTCATACTTCACTCCATAACTAGAAAGAAATTATATTTTGCATAAATAAAAATGAGGTTTGTTTCTAGATTCTTGATTATTTTCAAGACAATTAAGCACATTTTCCTCAAATAAAAATCAACCTGTTTGGACACTATATTTTTAAAGAAAAGAAAAGAAGTCTACCATGACATTAAACAATTTACATTATAAATAATTTCAGTTATATTAATTAATAAAAAAAATTTGAGGGGAGAAAAGAAGAGAATAGGACGGGAAATGTACCTCTTCTCCTAAAAATAACAGTACAAAAATGGCTTAAATGGACGAACAAATACAAATAAATGGCTTTAATTTATTTTAGTAAAATAAATAAATTAGATTTAGGGGTAAATATGACAGTGACATTGTAAAATGTATCAAAATAAAGCTTAAAAATACAATTATGTAACAAAGTAGTCTGGTTCTTTCAAAATTTGCTTTCATTTCTCTCTCACTCATTCAAACTCTTGGTTGCACGTTTAAAATGCAAGTAAAATGACAAATGATTCAAGTAATGATGCATTCAAAGAAAGAAAAAATTACTTGCTAGTAGCGAGTCAACTGACAAAATAACATTTACCTGCATAAATGTATTTTGCAGACACTTTCATTCAAAATGACTTCAGGCCCATTCACACCAAGGACAATAACAATAACTATAAAGTCTTAAAAATAATTCTACAACACAAGTATAACGATAACAACATAGAAGAACCATATTGTTGGAATACGTTTCAGAATGATTCTTTCCATCTGAAAGACGATAAAAGCAACAACAACCAATTAGAATCCACCTGACTTTAAAGAGCTCAAGCATTTAAAGCGGCAGACAACAAAACGGTAGCAAACTTATAATAAACAGAGCGTTAGTTCCATTGGTGTGGATGATAATATAGTTATTGTTATAATTATTTATCATTCTTGGTGTGAACAGGCTCAAATGTTTCAGCAGAACATGCTTTAGAACCACTTTGGACCGTTGATGCTTGCTATTGTTTTTTTAGCATCAGTTCAAATATGTGCAAAATGGGTCAATCAGAGGACTAGTTTATTTCTAAAGCAGTGAAATGGAGAACGGCTGTGACAGAGCGGCCCGTCTGGGTAAAAATCTTGGTCTTACGTCAGCGTGCGCTCGGATTGCATCGGCGCGTGTTCCCGAGGAGACTGATCAATACGAGGCGCTCGGATCACCCGTGGAGGCTTTCAGACCGCGGCATCTCTGTCCCGCTGAAGGTCACCGGTGAATCTGCATGTGCTGAACACAGCCGGCACCTCTTTTAACCTCTTCCACCTCTCAGCCGCCACTCTCACAGACTTCGAGTGGCCCGGGGGGCCGTGAAATGTACTGTTATTCAAACCGCGACTTTTCGGCACCAAGCTAATCTTGTGTTCCACTCAAACTGCTCGTGTACGGCTGTCAGGTTATAAAGCATAAAGGTTTAGCGTCACCAGCGAACCGGCTGCGGGCAATCTGATTGGCTTGATTGAAAACTCCCAGAGTGCTTTTCACTGGACACAATAGGCATTCTGTTCTCTCGCGGCTGTGTTTGAGTTTCCCCGTGACAGTGATGTGGAGAGTTTAAAACGCTCTCGGGTCAGAAATGAATCATTATATGCTCATAGAGCTCAGGAAGTCACTTGGTGCTAAAAGTGCAGGATGTGAAAACCAACTCAAATCTTTTCAACAACTGCTAAAGTGGATAGAGAGGATTCAGTTTGGCCTCCTAGCGCTATTGCATGACGTTTTCAGATTGAATCTTTAAAAGGTTCGCTCTTTCAACAGTTACAAATATTTTTTTTGGCATTAAAATTTGATATGGATTTATTATATATATATCTATATATACAGGGCATCTCAATAAATTAGAATGTCATGGAAAAAGTTCATTTATTTCAGTAATTCAACTCAAATTGTGAAACTTGTGAATTAACTAATTCAATGCACACAGATGAAGTAGTTTAAGTCTTTGGTTCTTATAATTGTGATGATTTTGGCTCACATTTAACAAAATTGTTGGCCCTCTGGAAAGTATGTTCATTTACTGTACATTTACTCAATACTTGGCAGGGGCTCCTTTTGCTTTAATTACTGCCTCAATCAGCGTGGCATGGAGGTGATCAGTTAGTGGCACTGCTGAGGTGGTATGGAAAACCAGGTTTCTTTGACAGTGGCCTTCAACTAATCTGCATTTTTTGGTCTCTTGTTTCACAATTTCCTCTTGACAATACCCCATAGATAATCTATGGTGAATCAGGTCTGGTGAGTTTGCTGGCCAACACCAAGCACACCAACACCATGGTCATTTAAAAAACTTTTGGTGTTTTTGGCAGTGTGGGCAGGTGCCAAATCATGCTGGAAAATGAAATCATCATCTTCAAAAAGCTGATCAGCAGAAAGAAGCATGAAGTGCTCAAATTTCTTGGTAAACGGGTGCATGAATTTGGTTTTCAAAAAACACAATGGACCAATACCAGTAGATGACATTGCACCCCAAATCATCAGTGACTGTGGAAACTTAACACTGGACTTAATGCAACTTGGGCTATGAGCTTCTCCATTCTTCCTCCAGACTCTAGGACCTTGGGTTCCAAATGAAATACAAAACTTGCTCTCATATGAAAAGAGGCCTCTGACGTTGTCTGTGGTTCAGGAATGGCTTAACAAGAGGAATACGACAACTGTAGCCAAATTCCTTAACACGTCTGTGTGTGATGGCTCTTGATGCCTTGACCCCAGCCTCAGTCCATTTTTTGTGAAGTTCACTCAAATTCTTGAAGCGATTTTGCTTGACCATCCTCATAAGGCTCTCGGTTGGTTGTGCACCTTTTTCCATTTCCACACTTTTTCCTTCCACTCAACTTTCTGTTAACATGCTTGGATACAGCACTCTTGTGAACAGCCAGCTTCTTTGGCAATGAAGGTTTGTGGCTTACCCTCCTTGTGAAAGCGAGCGTTATGGTGTCCTTTCTGGAAACCTGTCAGATCAGCAGTTTCCCATATTGGGTAGCCTGTTAAACAAACTGAGAGAACCATTTTGAAGGCTCAGGAAACCTTTGCAGATGTTTTGAGGTAATTAGCTGATTGGCATGTCACCATCTTCTAATTTGTTGAGATAGTGAATTGATGGGTTTTTGTTAAATGTGAGCCAAAATCATCACAAAAAAAGAACCAAAGACTTAAACTACTTCAGTCTGTGTGCATTGAATTTATTTAATACACGAGTTTCACAATTTGCGTTGAATTACTGAAATAAATGAACTTTGCCACAACATTCTAATTTATTGAAAAACCGGGATATATATATATATATATTTATATACTGTATATATATATATATAGAGAGCGAGAGAGAGATGGAGAGAGGAGGCGGCTGAGCGACGAGCGGAACGGAGAGAGAGACCCGACCCGAGTGAGAGAGAGAGAGGCCTATATGAATATAGGATGTTCATTTTGAGATTTTATTTATTAATTTATGTATGTATGCTTGGGTCATTTTGAGCCAGAGAGGATTTTCTTTTTCCCTGAAAATGATCACACATGTTATAACAGCACACATTGTAAAACAAATTTGATCATTTTTGTACTTTTTAGTATTATTTTCCTACCATGTGACACTTGTTGCGTTTCCAGTCAAAAAAAAAAAACCTTGTTATAACCTCTTCTTGGATTCAATGTTTTTATCAACTTGTTTTCTTTCACTTAGCACAAGTTTTGTATTTCTTTTTGGAACTGACTGATCGTAGGCCTCATCGATCTGAGCTTATGTAACTCAGTTTTGGAGTTAACATTTTCCACAAATAATGCTTTATTCACGCCAAAACCAAAGTGCATAAGCTCAGATCAATGAAGCCTACGATCAAAGTCGACAAAAAGATCTTTTACCATAATGCTTTGAAGAACACAAACTCACAAATCACACACATCAAGCCTCATCCATGAAAACACATTTCTGTGTAAATCATTTGTAAAACCTTGCGTGAACTGTTTGTTCTGCTCATGATTTCATATCTCACAAATACTTTTAGCTGTTATATATATATATATATCACTAAGTGAATATAGCATATTTTCTTAGCGATATCCTATTTAAACAAAGACCAAATAGCAACAGATTCTATTTATACGGCATAAAACAAATAGCGGTTTTCTTTACAATAAATGTAAATTGTAGTTTATATCTGGAAATAGTGGAAGATATTGTCATTTCAGTATTGTAGTAAATTATAAAACAGTATGTAATAATAAAGTATTGAGTGTAAATTATTATTTTTATTAAAATTATTAAATGGATGCCGCCTTATTGGACCAATAAGGCCCTCCCTACACTTACCCCTAATCCTATCAGATAAGACCCATTGAGGGCAACTTATTTTCCCTTTTGGCATATTCCTTAAGTGTTATTGGAAAAACAGGCCTTTGCGATGTGATATGAAAAGGAGGAAGAACAAGTCGGCAAAGGGGGATTCAAACCTTGAGTCATAATGCAAAAAAAAAAGTTTACTGATACGTAATATAGATATATATATATATATATATATAGCTATATCTATATATATATATCTACTTGTATATATATAATTATATATATATATATATATATATATATATATATATATATATAATAGAGATATATACAGGGTGTCATGCATTGATTATTTTGGGCGGGCCGCCACAATATCAACGGACCATCACAAATAGATTTTCTAAAAGGCTTTGACTTCGTTGAATAAACTGAGCACTTGCACGTTTAAAAATCAAAAACCGGTGCGGGTGTTTTTATATCACTGTAAGTCTTCAGAAAATTGGATGTCATTTTTATTTAATCTTGCATGTAATGTCTGATAAATCAGTGTTTTTTTGAGCGGAGCATTGCTTTGTGTACAGCAGTTACCGGGGAAACCTCGATCTCTCCAGCAGAAAATTTATTTGCATATAGTGTATATATATATAAATATGGGGGCGGGGGGGTGCCACCACAAACAGAGTGTAAGGCTGTGGGGGAAACATTAGTATACAGTGGGTTCGGAAAGTATTCAGATCCCCTTAAATTTTCACTCTTTGTTATACTGCAGCCATTCGCTAAAATCATTTAATATATTTTTTTTTCCTCATTAATGTACAAAAAGCACCCCATATTGACAGAAAAACAAAAAATTGTTGACATTTTTGCAGATTTACTAAAAAAAGAAAAACTGAAATATCACAATGGTCCTAAGTATTCAGACCCTTTGCTGTGACACTCATATATTTAACTCAGGTGCTGTCCATTTCTTCTGATCATCCTTGAGATGGTTCTACACCTTCATTTGATTTGAGTCCAGCTGTGTTTGATTATACTGATTGGATTGATTAGGAAAGCCACACACCTGTCTATATAAGACATTACAGCTCACAGTGCATGTCAGAGCAAATGCGAATCATGAGGTCAAAGGAACTGCCTTGAAGAGCTCAGAGACAGAATTGTGGCAAGGCACAGATCTGGCCAAGGTTACTTAGGACCATGTGATATTTCAGTTTTCTTTTTTAATCAATCTGCAAAAACGTCAACAATTCTGTTTTTCTGTCAATATGGGGTGCTGTGTGTGTACAAACCTGATTCCAAAAAAAAGTTGGGACACTGTACAAATTGTCAATAAAAACAGAATGCAATGATGTGGAAGTTTCAAATTCCAATATTTTATTCAGAATACAACATAAATTACATATCAAATGTTTAAACTGAGAAAAAATGTATCATTTTAAGGGAAAAAGAAGTTGATTTTAAATTTCATGGCATCAACACATCTCAAAAAGTTTGGACAAGGCCATGTTTACCACTGTGTGGCAACCCCTCTTCTTTTTACAACAGTCTGCAAACGTCTGGGGACTGAGGAGACAAGTTGCTCAAGGTTAGGAATAGGAATGTCCCATTCTTGTCTAATACAGGCTTCTAGTTGCTCAACTGTCTTAGGTCTTCTTTGTCGCATCTTCCTCTTTATGATGCGCCAAATGTTTTCTATGGGTGAAAGATATGGACTGCAGGCTGGCCATTTCAGTAACCGGATCCTTCTACGCAGCCATGATGATGTAATTGATGCAGTATATGGTCTGGCATTGTCATGTTGGAAAAATGCAAGATCTTCCCTGAAAGAGACAACGTCTGGATGGGAGCATATGTTGTTCTAGAACTTGGATATACTTTTCAGCATTGATGGTGCCTTTCCAGATGTGTAAGCTGCCCATGCCACACGCACTCATGCAACACCCATACCATCAGAGATGCAGGCTTCTGAACTGAGCGTATTGTGTAATTTTATTGAAGTATTATGTGAAAATGAAAGTAATCAATATATAAATTAATATGCTGAATTATGTTAACCCTGGATGTAATATTGGGAATGATGAACGTATAATGGTCTTTTCATTAGACAATGGATCTTTCAGTAGACAGTAGACGTAAACATGAAATAATCTAATAATATCAGGAGCAGGTGGATGGATGTGACGCACACATCTCGTATGACCACACTACCAACCAATGGAAGGTGGCAAAACAAAAGCAAGTAGATAAATTTGACACACATCTCGTATGACCACACTACCAACCAATGAAATAAAAGCCTTTTTAAAAAATGGCTGATCGGACCACATTCCACCATTAAAAATCAAGGCCAAAAGAGTTGGAAACAATTGTGGCAAAACAGGTATCTATAACCAATAAAAAGTAACAGGAACAAAGAAAAAACTGAAAATGACCAAATATGGAGAGAACAAGGGGTATAATAACATGAGCAGACAAACAAAGACTTTGGAATGATTTGGAATGCTGTGACTGTCTTCCCGGCTTTGTTTCTTTGTTAAATAAAGTCTTATTTTGACATCTGGAACTCTGCTTCTCCACTTCATTGGCCGCACCCAAGAAAAATCCACAACAGGCGCTGATAACAACTTGGGTTGTCCTTGTCCTCTTTAGTCCGGATGACATGGCGTCCCAGTTTTCCAAAAAGAACTTAAAATTTGGATTAGTCTGACCACAGAACAGTTTTCCACTATGCCACAGTCCATTTTAAATGAGCCTAGGCCCAGAGAAAACGCCTGCGCTTCTGGAGCATGTTTAGATATGGCTTCTTTTTTGAACTATAGAGTTTTAGCCGGCAACGGCGAAAGGCACGGTGGATTGTGACAATGTTTTCTGGAAGTATTCCTGAGCCCATGTTGTGATTTCCATTACAGTAGCATTCCTGTATGTGATGCAGTGCCGTCTAAGGGCCCGAAGATCACGGGCATCCAGTATGGTTTTCCGGCCTTGACCATTACGCACAGAGATTGTTCCAGATTCTCTGAATTTTTGGATGATATTATGCACTGTAGATGATTATAACTTCAAACTCTTTGCAATTTTTGAAACTCCTTTCTGATATTGCTCCACGATTTTTCGCCGCAGCATTGGGGGAATATGTGATCCTCTGCCCATCTTGACTTCTAAGAGACACTGCCACTCTGAGAGGCTATTTTTATACCCAATCATGTTGCCAATAGACCTAATAAGTTGCAAATTGGTCCTCCAGCTGTTCCTTATATGTACATTTAACTTTTCCGGCCTCTTATTGCTACCTGTCCCAACATTTTTGGAATGTGTAGCTCACATGAAATCCAAAATGAGCCAATATTTGCCATGACATTTCAAAATGTCTCACTTTCAACATTTGATATGTTTATATTCTATTGTGAATAAAATATAAGTTTGTGAGATTTGTAAATTATTCCATTCCTTTTTTACTCACAATTTGTAAAGTGTCCCAACTTTTTTTGGAATTGGGTTTGTACATTAATGAGGGGAAAAAAAATTTACTTAAATGATTTTTAGCAAATGGCTGCAATATAAACAAAGAGTGAAAAATTTAAGGGGGTATGAATACTTTCCGTACCCACTGTATGTGTAGATTCAGTAATTTCACTTTTATGGCAAGGAACAGATTATTTTTATAGCCATTAAAGTGAAATAACTGAACATAACTGTAGGAGCCTGAGAAAAATGCTCATTTTAGAAGAAAATTGCAAACAGCACTTAGAGGCTTGGCCTCGGAACTCTCTCTATATCTCTCTCTCTCTCTCTCTCTTATCTATTATATATATAATTTATATTATATATATTAAACAACATTCCACACAATATTGTCATGTAGTATCACATAGTTATCGCATATTTAGTCTCGCACAGCCAGACCTTCAGACTGAGGGCTAAAGGTCTGGAATGGCTTTCTTCTTTCGTGAGGGGGGTTTGGCGTCACGGCATATTTGTTTCCAGGCGGAACATTAAAGTACGCGACACACACATCCTTGAATTATACAGGAAATCCTGTATAATTCAACCAATCCGATGACGACTTCGAAACTCCTGAAGTGTTTCCACTTTTGTGTGCCATATGCATCAGACATTCAGCCAGCAGTCCGTGGGCATGACGTCTGAGGCTGAGACTATCACATATTCATGGCACCAGCACTCATTAGGTCTGAACTTTAATTTATGATTTTTTTTTAGCAAAGTCATCTTCTTTCTGCCTTATTTCCTGACTGCTGAATTTCTCTCAAGGACTTTTCTTGATTCTGATGTTTTCTCCCACAGGCTGACCATTCCCTGGTCATTTCAGCAGGTGTCTAAGACAGCACAGCGGCATCAATATTTAAACAAAGAGAGACAACACGCTGAGACACAGCAGGGGTTTCTGGGTAGCTAAGAGTTGGAGACTCATCACACAGGGAAGATGCGATCGGACAAGACTGCAGCTGCTTGCCCAATCACATTCCTGATTATGTCATCAGCACCAGACAATTAGACGGCATTATAATCAAAGAAACTCCTCATATGTCACGTCACTGTGATGCAGAGAAAATAGTTGAAAGAGACACAGGCTTGTTGATGAATTGACAAATATGTTTTGTGTTTAAGATGAAGAAAAAACTCTCAGAGCAAGTAGTCCAAAAAGGAAAGTAAGCAAATGAAAGTGGGTGAATCTCATTAAGAAAATTCCAGGTCATATTTCACTCCAGAATTATAAATATATATATTTTGCCTAAATAAAAAATACATTTCTAGGAGCTGTAAGAGTTAAGATTTTGATTATTTTTAAGACAATTAAGCACATGTTCACCAAATAAAATCTTGTTCAGACACAATATGCATGTATATGTAATATTAAAATGAACACAAAATTGTGTTAAATTCCATATAACAATTATATAACAATGTTAAACAATTTACATTATACATTACTTTATAATTAAAATAATATGGAATTTTTCACATAAAAAAGGGAAATGTGCTCAATTACCATAAAAATAATGGTGCTTTTGTTTTGATGTAGGTGTTTATACATATTATTTTTTCAATATTTTCATATTTTTTATTACTTTTAATACGATTTTCACCCAAATAAGCTTTGAAAAATAGGAATTATGTAACACAATAGTAGTTGGGCTCTTTGTCGGCACAAATGAGTCATAAATTAGCATGAATTACAACCCATGATCCATTTGAGCGAATCCATTTTTTACCCAGAATGAGGTAATTAAAATACTTTAGTCATCACTTTGTCATCAGTCTCAAGTATAACTATAGATCATGAGGTCAAACCACAACCAAGTCATACTGCACTACTTACAAAAACTCTATAGTCCTCATAATCGATTCATAATGAATCAGCCAGAGAGGTGTGAGACAGATCTTGTCCCTCATTGACCGAGGTCTCATCTCTAGTCATACAGACGTTCTCCTCAGAGAAACTGCATTTCATGCGCCTGTGCTCTTCAAACACACAAAACACAACAAGAGTCTTCCAGCTCGGAGCGGTTTCACTACACATCTGAGCCCCTGGGTAAACACACTCATAACATATTTAACTGTATTTTGGTGCAAATTACCACCCTCTACACACAGCCTAAATGAAGCCGAGCGGATTCAAAGGGAGGAAATGTTAAAACAAATGTTCTGGAACATTCTGTACCCTCACGGCTCACACTGTAGTATGAAACTTCACTGGCGTCTCTGTGAGACAGTGAGCAGCAGGGACGGTTTGTCAAAAATGGTGCAAGTATTGATGGAGAACAAGGCAAATCTAAGATGGGGGTTTAGCCCCAAAACCCTCTAAGAAATGTTCAATATCAGTTCAGGGAAATATATAAATGCTCAGGGCCTCTAAATGTAAAAATCAACACAATAAATGCAATCAATGACTGACTCATAGTGATCAGAGATTGTCAAGCACCATCGAAGTAGCTCATGTGGCTTTTTTTCCTTCTCCCCCTCACCACTCTTCTTTTCTCCACTGCCGTTTATCTCCTCCGAACTGGGGGATTGTGTAACAGTGGTAACTAACTGACTCAAGACTGAAAGTAGAAATAAAGCTGAAGACCCTACTTATTTGCCCCGATTTACAGTCTGGACATATTGACACTAGTTGCCGAAAGTCAGAGCCAGTCTGCAGATTTGAGTTGACAGATTTCATAGAAAATATCATAGTGTATGATGGTCACAGACAAACATGTTTGATATCCTGAGCCGATTTTAGAATGAAAACTGTTTTGATTTGTCATGTGTTCAGAACGACTTTAAAGTCTGGTAGTGTGTGATCCTTAGTTCTGTTATGTACGATAGACCGTTTTTTATACGTTAGATAGCGTTTTAAAAATCTGTTCAGATTTTAAAAGTTGTGTAGTGTATTCCAGCCTTAAGTCCAATGGACTTCTTTTATGGTGTTTCCTTTGGGCTCATCATCAGCCCTTGGTCACTTTAACTTTTGGTTTCCATGAAAGTAAGTTCCTTGAATGCCATGAGTCAATACCAACAGCTTGTTCATTTAATATGGCCGCGCACAAGTGTTCCACCGCTGTACAACAGAATGTCATTCCGTCTTTTTCGCAAATCCAATAACCCCGCATTTGTGAGTGCCAGCCAACTCTTATCCGACTGTCTGAGCTTGACTCATATTTGAAGGGCACGGACCAGTTCGATAAGAGCAGAGCAATGTGCCATCTTTAATACTCTTAACAGCTCTGCACAGACAACTTTTACTGGCCGGGGGTTGACTGGGCTAAATGGCTATGAAGTCCGTGTTACGTTCATTTTTACTATGACAATTCAACATTTTCTTTAACCGAAATTTAAATTAATAAGCAATAGATATAAAACATGACAGCATTTCTTTACCTTCAAAACCAAAGAAAACTTTCTCTTTTTTTGACACTGACAAACCAAAGCAATATAAATCTGTCTTATTGACAAACTGCGCCATGAAGACCTAGTTCCCTTCTACTACGACGGTTTCCTGTTGACCTCTATCTCAGCACAAGACTAATGAAATCCAGAATCAATCCCTCCTAGACGCAGATGAGTCCTAGATTTAATACAGTATGCAATTAACTATTAATATTCCATCTTAACCCAGAACCCAGTGCTTATTTTGTGATCAAGACCGCAAAAGCTTTCACTTACCGTCTAGTTTATGTACTGTATGTTATAAAAGAAATGTGTTACAAGGTTTCGTTCATTTCTGCTTTCCTCATTCAGCCTGACAAAATGACAAATCACTCTTATTTTACACACAGTCTGTGCTCTTCAAACTGTTTTGGTGTCTCTAAAACATTGTTTATCTGAATTTACCCACTTTTATCTGAATAAATTGATTTGAAATGCTAATGAGAATAAAAAATATACACCCTTTTCATATTTTTGATGGCTATATCCTCATAATTTCCGATTTTGAGAATGTAATTGGTAGTTAATGGGCAAATATTTTGGGCAAACACAAAAGTACGTTAAGGTAGAAATAACTTCTTAAAGGGACTGTTCACCCAAAGATGAAAATTCTGTCCTTATTTACTCACCCTCACATCGAGTGTTATTTTGAATAACACTGGGGTCCAAACATAAATGGACCCCATTGAAAGTACCACAGAAGAAAGAATGTATACCGGTTTGGGCAGGTAAGTAAATGATTACAGAATTTTAAATATTAGGTAAACTATCCTTTTAATGTAAAAACTGCACATTTTTGCATAGTACAAACTTTGGTTCCCAGCCCTGGGGTGGTTGAACCAGGCTACTTCACTTCTATACAATCACTACGTCACACACTATGCATTAACCCAAAGCTTGCATTTCCAAAGACATCTCTTGGGCTTACCTGTGGACATTCATTTCTTGAGGTGGTCTGGTGGCTTTGTCATAGGCCACTTTGGCAGAAATCCCCAGGATGATAATGAGGGTGATGACCCCGCAGGTGATGTAGACGGTGGTGTTGGTCTGGTCCAGCGCTGGGTCGTACGTGTCCCCTGTGGGTGCGGGTGAAGGCGGTTGGGTTTTGATCCAGTCGGGCGTGTTGTAGTTGGTACAGACTCTCTGATCCACCCGTTTGGCTTTCACGGGACAGCAGAAGCGCAGGAAGCAGCTCCCGCAGCAGTACCGGTGGTCAGTGTTGTTGCAAGAGAACTCTTTATCAAACTGACCGCTCACGTCGTAGTAGCCGAGACAGGTGTCATGATCACCGATGATGGGTGCCTGGACTTGTGTGATCCGTTGGGGTGCCACTGTCGGAGCAACAGTGCTGTTGACCTCCTTTACTTTGGGGGGTCTCTTTGGAGGGGGTTTGCTCCGCTTGGCCGTGGATGCGCTCAGGACGCACAGTGGGTCTAGATAGACCAAAAGAAGCAGGAGGTGTCGTATCCCCATGGCTTCAAGTGGTGATATGCGTTTCTCCTCTTTTTATGATTTCTTCAAACCAGCACTGACCAGCTTGTCATGCACTCTTGTGGGTCCTCCATTCTCCATCTCCGTGTAGCATCATTTCAACAGTCCTCCTCCCTAAGACACTCATTCTTTAAGGCATAAGTGCTTACAGAGTCAGACCAACAATTACACAATGCCCATTTCACGTTGAGTGGATGGATTAAAAAGGTTTTCAAAATTGAAATCTACTTGTTCAAGACTGACAACATTGTGTTTATCTGAAAAACAAAATATGAGAGGGAAAGCAATGAAACTCTTCTCAGTTAATGTCCGAAAAAGCTAGTCTACATGATTTCAGCACCATGGACAGCACACATCTCCTAGTTCCGTTTCTTCCAGCAAAATTCATTATATGTTCTTGACAGAAACAAAAATTCATACCAAGTTAACACAAAGACTGTCAACACATACTTACAAAAAGCTATGAATACTGAATCTATTGGTGTGAATCTGTTGTATAACAGCATCATATACTGCATAAAATATAAAGATATTAAAAGAAATCAAAATCTCTTTACATGTCAACAGTTTACACATTCACGTTCAAGAATTAACAAATAAATTGAAATTGAAATTAAATGACTTAATAAAATCAATTAAACAGTACTGACGTTAAATAAAACAAATACATTGATACGTAAAAGCGGGGATTTCCGTCAAGTAAACCTAAACGTGTTTCATGTGGTAACGTTCAAATTAACAGGTTTTAAAAATATGATTTAACATAAATTAATCAAGGACTACGTTGGATGACACCAGCAAAAGTCAATTTTTAAAAGCCACATCGGTTACATCTATCCCCTTAAGGTAATGCCTGCACATGTTCACTTTTACAGTGTAGCAAAGCGAATAAATACTCACATATTACATTACAGTCTACTCATGTTATCTCTGACATCTGACATTCATTCATGAAGAAGTGGATTTAACAATGCAAAAAAGGACCGAACTTACGAGTCCAGTGCGCTCGACTCCGGGATGTCCGTCACTGCGCCTCCGAAACGAACAGAGCTGAAAGAGAGATGCTCCTCCGCTCCGCTGTGACCCGCCTCCATCGATCTCTCTCTCTCTCTCTCTCTCTCTCTCTCTCTCTCCTACAAGTCAGGTAATTACAAACCCGTCTCGGGTAAACGCACGCATACCTGCAGGCTTGAGCAACCTACACGACCTCTCCAACAACTGCATTAGTGTCATGGACAGCCTTTGAACACACGAGACATGTTCCTTGATCAACATTCCTGTCAGGAAAACACAGAACTGTACTTTGACTAGCTTATTATTTACAGGTTTCAGTGCAATCTTGTGTTTAAAGGCAGCATATTATCATCAGGCAGTAAGAATGTACTGTTCGGCGGTGATTTCTCGACTTATCTCTATTTTTAGTCTACTTGTGGTTATACTCTTACAAATATGATCAACTGTGTCAAATATTTAAAAAAAAATCTGGCACATATACATTTTATCGCACAATAAACATCCACGAAGATAAGACATCCGCATCCATCGATAAACGAAGATGGCCGTTGTGACAGTTAACTTTTGAATTTTGCAAGCGCGCGAATTCCTGAGAAAGACTGGATGACGCCTGCAAATATCGGAGCAGGGACTTAAAGAGTATAAAAAACAACCAATGCAGGGCTGTTCTACCATGATTTAACATTATCAGCTGTAATTCTGATGCTATAATTCTGCCTGCAATCAACATTCGGATTACACATATCGGCCCTGTATGTGCACTACGCAAAAGCATAATACAGGACAATCTATATAACTATAATATCTGTGTTGTGACAGTTTATTTCGGTCAAGAACCACCCACTGACTGACATGTAGGCTGAAGTAGTCAATCACAGTTCAGTAGCCTATAGGGGCCATTTAAGAGGCAGGGTTATCTGAATTAGCCTATATGTAGTGCCACTGACAACCACTTCTGAGTGAAACTGGATGTTCAATATGAGAAAAATCTAAGACAGGAATTGATTGGATTGTGAGAAGTGAACATTCTATGCCAGAAATGAGCCAGTGGCCTAGTTTTCATTTTTTTATTTTCTTTGTATTATCTGGTAGAAAATGAAAGGGGCATTTTCTGGTAGTTTTCGTGAGATTCATCCAACCAATTAACTACCCATGAAATCAAAATGATAGGTTTGTTGTGCAAGCCCCTGACACCTCAGCATTTCCCAATCCATGGATCAACAAGAACATACACAGGAACAGTACGCAATGTGATGCATCATGAAATGAGACTCAACTGGTTCGATATGCTGTACAGAGCATTGAGTTCAGCTGAGATTTGATACTCTACGATAACAGAATAATTAAAGACGGGCAGATAGATTTAAGACCTAGATTTAAGACTTCTTAAGAAGTCAGAAAGTTCAGGAAAAGATTATGAAACCCTGACTCATTGTTATTGAGATGAGTCTTGAACTCGGAAGTTTTGGACAGCAAAATAATATAAATATTAAAGAGAAGAACATTATGAAGAGAACATTAAAATGAAATTCAGACTGTTATTGCTATGCAATCTAGATGTCTAAAGGAGTGAAACAGACAAGGAAATATGCTAATGAGAAAGAACTAATAATAATAACATTGTGTTAGGAATAATAGTTCATGTGCTGTTAGGGACAGATTGTAAAATAAAGATTCTCTCTGTTTTTTTTTTTTATCTCCATCAAGCAAGTAACCATGAAACTTAAGTGTTCAAGCTTAAACGTATCAATTGCTCATAAAGACTCATTCTGTGCAACATTTTAACGATAGCCTTATTTTATATAAATAAAGGAACATATGCATTTTTTTTTCATGTCCATATAACCAGTTATAGAAAGTATATGTATTATTTAAATTTGTTAATACATTTAATGTTTTACGTCCCTGGCTTGAAAACTTTGGTTTTCTTATTCACTAATGAAAAAAAAAATTTAAACATTCATAAGAAACCTTAATTACCTTAAAGTAATAATAGAGTAACACTAAATTTCATTTTAGTGAAAATCCCCTGTTTTGTAGAATGTCTCTCAAAAGTGCGCATGCAATTTGCAGACACTGTTAAACCAGGAAGAGTTTGAGGAACCCGTCTCATTTTATGAGCTCTTTGGTCCGGAGGCAAACGAGCGCTGTCTTTCTGTCAATCAGCATGCATGAGAGAGACAGACGCACAGTGGGAGGACGGATTGTCCATTAGATTTTAACTGCTCCCACCTCAGAACTGCGACCTCAGCAAAAAAAAAGGATCCCTGACAGATAACGTCAGCGCTGACATTGGCTAAGGAATTATAAGGCAGAAATTTCAGCTCCCTGAAAAGACGTAATTAATCACAGAGGAATATTCAGCTGTGAAGATGATGCGCCCACACAAGCTGTTCCTCCACGGGACCTCCTATAGCTACATACACTGCTGGACTGTAAACATTTCAGCAGTGATAACTGCTTATCGCTTGATTGATAATCTGAGAACACTTGCTGACTAATTCAAAAGTTCAAACTTTGCTGGTGTCAGACTTCAGTCTTGTTGATTACATGACTAATAATTAAAGCACCGAGCCACAAAAAAGTGATTTTACCACAGGTTCTTACAGAAGGTACGACATGAAAATGAGAGCATGCACTTTTAAAAATTTAAGGTTCCAAAGGGAGGTTTACGAAAATCCATTTTAGGTTCCCTAAAGAACCCTTCATTGAACAGTTTTTCAAGAAACCTTTTTTCCCTCCGTAAAGAACATTTTAATAATTTGAAGATCCTTTTTCCACTGTAAAGAACCTTTTATGAAATGGAAGGCTTCCATGGATGTTAAAGGTTGTTCATGGAACCACAGAAGCCAAAAAGAACCTTTATTTTTAAAAGTGTAAAAACATAGACATTTATACGCAGATGCCTCATGGTCAACTTGACGTCATTCACCATAGTAACCAATGAATATTCGAAGATGCCACAATCCTGCACAGCCGATGGTCTGCGAACCCATAATATGGGGAATGATGTCAAGTTGACCGTTCCAAGATGGCGGACGTGTCTACGTGCTTGGAGTGGCCAAATGGGGAATCTATACATATCTATGTGTAAAACACCCTTTACTATGTTTTGGCTGAAATATTCCATAGACCAACACAAATCTACGACCGTGTCTAGGAACTAAAATATAGGAGAATGTGAGATCAAAGATTACTTTTAGATTACTTTTGACATAACTTGTTAATAGATTTAAATGGGGTTATCGTTATTTAAAAAAAAATAGTATGACAATTAACTTACATCTGGGAGCATTGCAACGTGTATTAAATTAAATAATGAAATATTACGAAATATTAACTTTTAATCTCAGGGGAACTTCAAGTAAATAGTTTAAGTCAGACTGGTTTGACTGACAAAAAGTCTAGGAATAACTGCATCACATTTAAACTTAAGAAAAGAATTAGGGAGCATTAATAAATGATGAATAATTTAATTCCATTGTGTGAATAATTAGTAATCACGAAATCCATAATAAAGTTAACGGTTACACTTTATTATAAGGTCAAATTCTCACTATTGACAAACCATTAACTATACTAATTTTGCCTCAATAAACTCCTAATTTGCTGATTATTAATAGTTAATAAGGTAGTTGTTAAGTTTAGGTATTAGTTAGGATTAGAGATGTATGCAGAATGTGTGCTTTATAAGTACTAATAAACAGCCAATATGTTAATAATAGGCATGCTAATAAGCAACTTGTTAATACTGAGAATTGGTCCCTATACTAAAGTATTACCAAAGTAACTGTAATCTGATAATAAGAATTTTAAAATGTAAGATAATCTACCGTAATTACAAGTACAACATTTTGGAATCTGATTATGTAATCACTGCTATTTAGAACTGCTAATGCAAAAAAATGCAGGTTTATACCAAAAAATATCAAAAGTCAATAGTTATCATACATTAAGGATGCAACACTATAAAATGAATGTGGAGCAGCTCAGATCAATTGATGGCAAACTTTGGTATCTGAGCACATTATTAAACCTCTCAACCTGTCTCATTTTCTCTGGAGAAACATCTGAGAAGTGGATCCATGTACTGAAATTCTATTGCCGTCTAGAAGAAATGATTGAAATATTAAAGAGATCTAATTTATTTTCTCTTTCCTGCATGCTAGCGTCATCGTGCATATGAGGAAGACCGCAGATGTCCTCAGAGGAACCGGTGCATTAGTCAGTGAAGTTTGTCGCTGTGAATAAAAAGCATCAGTTGACATGACAAGCAACTAATTAAGCATCCAACTAAGACTCTATCAGAGCCTTTTCTGCAAGCTGAATGCAAATCGAGGCTTCGGTTTTCCCTCTACGGGCCCGAAACACCCTCCATTTGTATTAGTCTACTTGCGTACAGTTTGGCCCTGCAGTTTTATCAAAGACGCACACGCTTACTCACATCTGTCGAGAGATCAAATGTGGACACATGTTGCTCGGTATCTTGTAACAGCAATGAGCCGGATCCACCGCAGAGTCCTTATGAGATAAGACGAGGGAAAATGAGCATGGTCTTATCATCAGGTTCCCGCTCATCAGCGCTCAGAAACACAGCGTGCACGCGTGTGGTCTAAAGGAAGATCACAATGGTGGATTCAAAGAAGTTTACCGCAGCTCTACAGATCTGGGATCTCTGACCCAGCATCTCCCGAGACACAGATACAAGAGCATTTAAACAGAAAATGAGCAGTGGAAACTGACACTAGAAAAACTTCAAAAATGTCTCTCCTCGTTTACAAGACTGTAAACTTACTACACAGTATATACTGTATATTACCTGCTACTTAAAAATTTGTAGGGGAAATGCTATATAGTGAATTAAAAATGAATAAAGCTATAGATTTAAAGATGGCTATTATATTTATAGGAATAAAATATTATGAGTTTATTTTTAATGCATATATACAAATATTTAAAGAACATATAAGGATAATTACTTTTATTATGTTGTTGTCAGAGCTTTTGGAGTGATTTGTTCATTTCAGTTCTCTGATTTCTGGAGAAACATGGGTAATGTAAAATTTTCACCAGGAAGTGTGCTGTTAAACAGGATTATTAAATGAAAATGAGTTAAAATAATGCAGACCGACAGCTTCAACAAAAGCATATACCAAGCTTTTTTAGAATGTTTAAGTTATCATTAAAGATTCCCTTGGAGAAAAGGAAAATAATGGGTTAGGATGTTTACATTTACATTTACATTTAATCATTTAGCAGACGCTTTTATCCAAAGCGACTTACAAATGAGGACAATAAAAGCAGTCAAAAGTAACAAAAGAGCCAATGATCTACAGTATATAAATGCTGTGACAAGTCCCGGTTAGTCTAACACAGTACACGTAAGCCAGCGTGATAGATATATATAATATATATAATATAATATATATAATATATATATATATACACACACACACAAACAAAGAAAAAACAAGTAGATAGAATAGGAAAAAAATAGAAAGCTAGTGTTTGTTTTTTGTAGTTTTTTTAAATAAAGAATAAAGAAGATAAATAGATAAAGTAGAATTTAAATAAAATAGAAAGTGCTAGAGTTAGAGAGTCAAATAAAAATGGAAGAGATGTGTCTTTAGCTGTTTCTTAAAGATGGCTAAAGACTCAGCTGCTTGGATTGAGTTGGGAAGGTCATTCCACCAGGAGGGAACAGTTAATGAAAAAGTCTGTGAAAGTGAAATAATACGCCGTTCACTTGCAGAATGCAAGGTTCTAGAGGGCACATAATTCTGAAGAAATGAATTTAGGTAAATGGGTGCAGAGCCAGTGGTGGTTTTGTAGGCAAACATTAATGCCTTGAATTTTATGCGAGCAGCTACTGTTAGCCAGTGCAAATTGATGAACAGAGGTGTGACATGCGTTCTTTCGGCTCATTAAAGATTAATCTTGAAGCGGCATTTTGGATTAATTGTAGAGGTTTGATCGAAGTGGCTGGAGGACCTGCCAAGGGAGCATTGCAATAGTCCAGCCTGGATAGAGTAAGAGCTTGAACAAGGAGTTGTGTTGCATGTTCTGAAAGAAAGGGCCTGATCTTCCTAATGTTGTATAAAGCAAATCTGCAGGACCAGACAGTTTTAGCAATGTGGTCTGAGAAATTCAGCTTATCGTCAATCACAACTCAAATGTTTCTAGCTGTTTTTGAAGGAGTTATGGTTGATGAGCCTAACTGGATAGTGAAATTTTGATAAAGTGATGGATTTGTAGAAACCACAAGCAGTTCTGTCTTAGCAAGGTTGAGTTGAAGGTGATGATCCGTCATCCAACAAGAAATGTCTGTTAGACATCAGGATGGAATGAGAGGTAGAGTTGAGTGTCATAAGCATAGCAGTGATATGAAAAGCCATGTTTCTGAATGACAGAACCTAGTGATGCCATGTAGACAGAGAAGAGAAGTGGTCCAAGAACTGAGCCCTGAGGCACCCCAATAGCTAGATGTTGCGACTTGGACACCTCACCTCTCCAAGATACCTTGAAGGAACTATCTGAGAGGTAAGACTCAAACCAATGGCGTGTGGTTCCTGAGATGCCATTTTCCAATAATGTTGACAGGAGAATCTGGTGGTTCACAGTATCAAAATGAGCAGACCGATCCAGCAAAATAAGTACAGAAGATTTAGAATCCGCTCTTGCCAGCCTTAGGGCTTCAACAACTGAAAGCAAGGCAGTCTCAGTCGAATGTCCACTTCTGAAGCCAGATTGGTTGCTGTCCAGGAGGTTGTTCTGTGTGAAAAAGGCTGAGACTTGGTTGAACACAAATCGTTCAAGTGTTTTTGCAATGAAAGAAATAATGGAAACCGGTCTGTAGTTCTCTAAAAGAGTTGGGTTAAGAGTGGGTTTCTTAAGAAGTGGGGTTATACGAGCCTGTTTAAATGTTGAGGGAAAAACACCAGTGTGAAGGGATGTGTTAACGATGTGAGTGAGTGCAGGTACAACGGCAGGAGAAATGGCTTGAAGGAGATGAGTGGAATAGGATCAAGCGGACAAGTAGAAGGATGATTGGAAAGGATGAGTTTGGAGACTTCTGCCTCAGAGAGTGGAGAGAAGGATGAAAACGAGTGTATGTTTGCTGGTAAGATGTGTTTTGACAGTTTGTGGTGTGGCAAATTGTGCATTGAGGTTTGTAATTTTATTAATGAAGAATGTGGCAAAGTCGTCAGCTGTTAGAGTTGATGAAGGAGGGGGAGGAGGAGGACAAAGGAGAGAGGAAAATGTTTTAAAGAGCATGCGAGAGTTAGGCAAATTGTTAATTTTGTTGTGATAGTATGTCCTTTTAACAGTGGAGGCATTAGCAGAGAATGAAGAGAGAAGTGATCGGTGGGTTCTTTTAAGAACCCAACTGTTGCATATCAAATAAAATCATGTTTACTTCAGCAAATGGTCTCCAATTATTATCAGAAATAGTGTACAATTGTGTATTTTTAAATCTAATATTGTGAAAAATCGATTAAATTTTGCAAGTCCAATCAAATGCATAAAGATAGAGATCGTATGAAGGTGCATTGCATTCTGGGATACTGTGTTGCATACTGCACATTTTAGCATTAAGGGCCAGATTTATTAAACAGGGCAAATTAGCATTAGAGAGCAATTCCATAAAAGCGCTGATGGGAGGGGAAAATTCTGCGGGCAAATTATCGCCTGTTTTAAGACACGCTTTTTGGGGTGTTAAATAATGCCACAAATACCAGTAAATTGATGAGCACAAATCTTAGTAAATTGCGTTGCATGATTCATTTAAATACTCTCCTGCCATAAATTTACAAATGCATATTCAAAATGGTGAGTCACAAAAATAACGTGTCCACGCCTTTTCAGCGTTAATTTCCCACTGCGTGTCTTCAGTAAATCCTGACAGTAGTTTTTAATGCCAAATGAGGGTTTGCGCTGGCGCAACTTGATAGTAGCCTAAATCTGGCCCTAAGTATATTATCTGGGTATTTCATGCACACAGAAAATGTTTAAATGTGCACATCATACACACTATTGGTGTGTTCTGAAAGATAATATTCACAATTTGAACACACATGAACGTCAAAACAAAGTCGTAATTACTAGTGGGAAACACAGGATGTTCCTTAAGTCACAAGTTTTCAAATTTGGGGCGTGTCAGTAAGAAAACAAAGTGGATGCAATGGATGCAAAGTCTGTATTAAATACCATAGTATTGTGCAATTATGATTGAATGCATAACAATTCAATTTACAAAAGCTTTATAAATTGAATGAAAACATAAAAAGCAAAGGCATTCAACGTGCATTCTTAATTCATTAGTTCAAACGTCTTGTTGAATTGAACGTAGAAATAGTACATTGCTCCAAAACGCACCTGACATCATAATAACAACTTCCTAACACAAACTTCCCAAGAGGAATTTTGTAAGTGAAGTAAGTGAAAGTGACGTGACCAAGTATGGTGACCCATTCTCGGAATTAGTGCTCTGCATTTAACCCATCCAAAGTGCACACACACACACCGTGAACACACACCCGGAGCAGTGGGCAGCATTTATGCTGCGGCGCCCGGGGAGCAGTTGGGGGTTCGGTGCCTTGCTCAAGGGCACCTCAGTCGTGGTATTGAAGGTGGGAGAGCGCTGTACATTCACTCCCCCCACCTACAATCCCTGCCGGTACGAGACTCGAACCCGCAACCTTTGGGTTACGAGTCTGACTCTCTCTAACCATTAGGCCCCCTTAAAGTATTTTAAAGTATCCATCAATGCTACAAAAATAATATGACTAGTATGCCGTTATAAGAACAGAACAGTGCTAAAGCTCCAATTTTAACATGTAAATGTAGATATTTTGAGGTGCTTGCCAGTGTAAAACATGACACCATGATGCAATGTCATGCTATGTGCATTTGCTAGTTGGATGCTATCTGGTCCAAGTCTCTGTGACATTTAGGTCTCTAGATATGGCTCAGGTCCCTCGGTCAAATGAAAGTGTGTGGGATTTGGTCACTCGTATTCTCTCCCAACAAGCTGCATGCTGCACTGTAATAGTAGGGATTAGAAGTTAGTTCAAACCTCTAAGCTAAAGTATGAGCAACAGCAATAGCAAACACATCTAATAAGGAGAGAGAGATTTGGAGGAGAGAGATTTGTCCTCTCTCCTCCAGGCCAGCACGGGCTGCCCCCTCGAACGTGTTCTTCGTGAACAGCGGACCAAACTCAGGGCAGCTGAGAGAAAATGGTGCAAATCAAAATATCCGTCAGACCTCAGTATGTATCAGTCTTTGCTTTCATTTTTCTCTGCTGAAGTCCATACTGCCAAATCTTCATACTTCCACAACAAGATCAACAGCGCTCCAGACACACGTAATCTCTTCAAAACTTTCCATTCTCTCATCTGTCCCCCTCCACCACCTCCTACCACTTCTATAACAGCTGATGATTTTGCCACATTCTTCACAGACAAAACCAGAACAATCAGTAGCCAATTATCAGCCCCACACACACAGGACTTCAAACCAACAACACCCACTGCAAAAACTCCCATCTTCATCTTCTGTCCCCTCACTGAGGCAGAAGAATCGAAACTTCTCTTCTCCAGCCATCCTACAACATACCCTCTAGACCCAATCCCCTCACACCACCTCCAAGCAATCTCTCCTACACTCTTAACAGCACTCACACACATCATCAACATCTCTCTCCTCACAGGCACCTTCCCCACAGCATTCAAGCAGGCTCGGATAACCCTACTGCTCAAAAAACCTACATTAAACAACTCACTTACAGATGGCCACAGACCTGTCTCTCTCCTTCCATTCAAAGCGAAAACCCTCGAAAGAGTTGTTTCAACCAGATATCATTGTTTCTTTAACAGAACAACAAACTGGACGCTAACCAATCAGACTTCAGGAGTGGCCATTCAACTGAGACAGCGTTACTGTCAGTTACGGAAGCCTTGCAAATAGCAAAAGCCGGTTCCAAATCATCAGTTCTTATTCTGCTGGATCTTTCTGCTGCTTTTGACACTGTCAATCATCAGATCCTCCTGTCTGCCATCTCTTCAATGGGAATCACAGGATTCCACTTCGCTGGATTGAATCCTATCTCACTGGTAGGTCTTTCAGGGTGTCTTGGGGAGGGAGGTATCCAAAGCACATCAACTTATCACTGGGGTTCCTCAGGGATCAGTTCTTGGACCCCTCTTCTTCTCCATATACACAACATCACTGGGTCCCATCACACAGGCACATGGCTTCTCCTACCATTGCTATGATGATGACACACAGCTCTATCTCTCATTCAACCAGATGATCCAATGGTAGCTACACGGATCTCAGGCTGCCTGGCAGACATCTCGGCATGGATGAAAGAATATCACTTACAGCTCAACCTGGCAAAGACTGAGCTTCTTGTCTTCCCTGCCACTCCAACTCTACATTATGATTTTTCCATCCAGCTAGGTTCTTCTACAATTACCCATCAACTTCGGTCAGAAATCTTGATGTAACTTTTGATAACCAGCTGACCTTCAAAGACCACATTGCAAAGACGGCTCGATCTTGCAGGTTGATTGCACAACATCAGAAAGATCAGGCCCTTCTAACGGAGCATGCTGCACAACTTCTGGTCCAGGCCCTTGTCATCTCTAGGCTGGAATACTGCAATGCTCTTCTGGCTGGACTCCCATCAAGCACAATCAAACCTATACAAATGATTCAGAATGCAGCGGCACGACTGGTCTTCAACGAGCCCAAAAGAGCCCATGTTACACCTCTCTTTATCTCCTTGCACTGGCTACCGGTTGCGGCCCGAATCAAGTTCAAGACATTGATGCTTGCATATAGAACAGCCACAGGCTCAGCACCCACCTACTTCCACTCACTAATACGAATCTACATCCACTCCAGAAGTCTGAGATCCGCTAGTGAGCGACGCCTCGTGGTACCATCACAGAGAGACACAAAATCACTTTCCAGAACGTTTCTGTTCACTGTTCCTTGCTGGTGGAATGATCTTCCCACCCCTGTCTGGAATGCTGAATCCCTGACAATTTTCAAGCGACAGCTGAAAACTCATCTCTTTCGAAGCTACTTGACTTCATCATAAAAAAAAAAAATTAAAAAAATTCTCTCTCTTTATTTATTCCTTCTCTTTCTAGCTTGTACTTATTTGAACAATGTCTAAGAACTTGGTATTACAACCACTCCTTGTGTCTGTTTGCCTCTTTAAGAAGAATCGCTTTATGTATCCCCCAATTGTAAGTCGCTTTGGATAAAAGCGTTGCTAAATGACTAAATGTAAATGTAAATGTAATAACCAGAGCATGTGAAAGCATCTTCAGAAACCCATTTCTGCAGAGTTCGCTACATGAATCAATTACCATTTCTGTCTAAATGTCACTGGTCGGGACACTAGAGGAGGGACAGAGAGACCAAAACAGAGATCAAGGGAGCAAAGCAGTTCTCATCCCACAAGGAAAGAGGTTTGCAGTGTGCAAATGTTGAGCCGACATCGTTTCTTGGTACATCAGTGCGACAAAGAGCATCACCAAAACATGTCCCGGTCACATTTCACTGCAAAATCAAAGGAAAGAAACCACATATTAGATGTTGCATTAGATGCTGCACTTATACAACCAAAACAGAAGTCTGATATGCTTTCATTTATAGTCTTATGTTTCTATGGGCTGGTTTCCTGTAAAACGAGAGTACAGTGTTGATCAGATATCAGTCTGATCTCTATCTCTGTATCTTTATCCTGATGTTTTGTGGCCGTCTGACCCTCGAGGAGATGCTCATGAGTTGTTGTAGGTCAGCAATGACATAATCCTTCCAAAAAAGCCGTCCGTTCTCCACCTTCCCATCCCTCTCTCTCTCTCTCTTTAATAGATCTTCTGCTGCTCATTTGGTATCTCTCTCATCAAAACAATTTATCAAAAGTGCAAGCGCAGTACTTCCTCTAATCAGCCCAATCAGGCATTAAGACCCCGCCATTCTCACACACACACACACACTGCATCTTCTGCTAAACGACACAAGCTTTTAAACTCTCTTTTAAAACTGACTTGTGCTGTTGACATCCAAATTATATCAGAACATAAAAACAGCAGTGTTGTTAATTTTAGCCAGATCTAAATCTATTACAAATAATTTTCATTCATTAAAATAAAACTGACATATAAAATAGAAATCCTAGTTTAAAAAAATAAATAAATGCCTTGGCAAATAACTGAGATGAATTACTAAAACTAATAAAACTAAAACTGAAATCATTAAATTAAAGCTTAACAGAAATATAAAAATACACAAAAATAGTAAAAATGTATTCAAAACTAAAACTAAACCTATATAATATAAATTAAAACAATTAAAAACTGAACATATAAAATATGAATAAGTTCTATAATTGTATATAAATGATACTAAAATAACACTGAAAAACAGAACTAAATCAGATCTAAATCAACACTAGTTTTACAGCAAAACCTGGACTCAACATGGTTTATTATTATTTTTTTAAACTCTACAAGACTGAATAAAAAATAAATATTAAAACATCTCATGTACTCACTCAGACCAGCTTCCCAATCTCGGACCATTGCAAACCCGGATAGCTAATAAAAGTCACAGGGTAACTTGACATAATTTAATATTATCCATTTAGAAGCTGGAATATTTCACCTAAAACCAAAATGAATTCAATTTACTCGCCACCCTGCTGTATGCATCAAAATGTGCCATGTGGGATTTGAAATCTGTGACAAAGGGCAAGATTTTCAGTTAAAAGCAACCTAAAATGCATTACTTTGTAAAATCTACAGACTGTACTTTTTTGTTATTATTTTGTGCCGTTTGACAAATGATAGACACACTAATAGCGTATAGATTTAGAACAACATAACAGTCAGTAAATAATGTCAGATTTTTGTGTGAACTGTTTTGAAAGTTTAGCCAGCAATGTTTTCATAGCAATGTCCACCTCATTTTTAACAGAGTGGAAGCGGTATTGTTTACTTGAAACGTGCAAAGTTTCCAGTGTCTAGTTGTTTTAGCTGAAGAAAAACAGTCTGTTATGCTGCTTGACATTGCAAACTGGGATTTATTATCATATTATTTAAATGTATTATTATTTTAAACACACTGGTTTGTAGCACAAATAATTTTACTTAAGACAAAACGTAAGAACGATTATGCCTCGGCTAAATGCTAGTTGTTCAGATTAGAGCTTAATAAAGCACAGTCTTAACATGGTGGTTATGTTTCTGCAACTGGCTCCTGGATGTTTTGTTTCCCAGGCTGAAGTACATGCCACTTCTTTTGACTGCAGTCACAGTTTTCACAATTTACTTCCCGCTTCCTTGCTAGCAACCTTGTAAAATCGCCTGTCCGTGACGCTATCTGCAACACTTTTCCAGTGGAGGTCAAAGAGGCCATTCACACAGTATGCGTTTTTGCTATTAAAAACACAAGATGCATCATGAAGCGCGCTGGAATGGAAAAAACGCAACGTCTTGAGGTGCATTTTTTAAAAGTTGAACTTTTATCTTTGAAGTTGAAAGTTGAACGCCTTGTTTTTATAATGCAGTGTGATGTGCGAAACGCTGAAAAAGACGGGAGTGCATCGGTCAAACACATACGCCTAGCATGTTTATATTAGAAAAACAGTCCAGTGCAAGAGTTACTAAATCCAATTTGGTATAGTTTACAGTTTTCATGTATTATTAAATCATTGAAAACTAAATAATTAGGATTCTTTTTCATTATGTATTCAGTACACAGGTGAGTTCTGTAGAGCAGTGGTTTAGAGTTAGTTCTGCTCATTTTGAGGGAGATGTGTGGCAGGCAGAACAACTACCTTTAATTAAAAACACTGCGTGAACAAACAGTCGACTGATTACCAATCACAGTTTAAATTACCGCACACCTAAAGCCAGAAACATACTTTAAGTCTATGAATGCAAATGCTTTCAGCTGTACAAGCTCTGCACTCCTAAGTGCTTTAATGGCTCAGTGAAGAACCTTTAATATCCCATAAAACCTTTCCATTCCACAAAAGGTTCTTTAGATTATTAAGATGTTCTTTAAAGGAATAGTTCAGCCAAAAATTAAAATTTGCTGAAAATGTACTCACCCTCATGCCATCCATGATGTAGATGAATTTGTTTCTTCATCAAATTTGGAGAAATGTAGCATGAAATCACTTGTTCACCAATATATCCTCGATCTGCAGTGAATGGGTGCCGTCAGAATGAGAGTCCAAACAGCTGATAAAAACATCTCAATAATCCACACCACTCCAGTCCATCAGTTAATGTCTTGTGAAGTGAAAAGCTTTGTTTGTGTAAGAAACAAATCTATCAGTAAGGTCTTTTAACTTCAAACTGTTGCTTTCGACTAAAATATGAGTCCATAATCCATAATAACATCATAGCTCTCACATAAAAATCCACCCACATATTTGCTTTGGACTGTTTTGGCTTGTAAACAGTGCTTGATCTGTGCCAATTTCTCTCCTGATTCAGAACAAGACAACTTTTTCACTGCAGGAAGCAATATTATGGATTATGGAGTTACATTTTGGTCAAAATTAACAGTCTGGAGTTCTTTAATGATAGATTTGTTTCTTACAAACACACAGTTTTTCTCTTCATAAGTCATTAACTGATGGACTGGAGTGGTGTGGATTATTACTTGTGGATTATTGTGATGTTTTTTTTCAGCTGTCATTCTGACGGCACCCATTCACTGCAGAGGGCTCATTGGTGACCAAGTCACGTATTGCTACATTTCTCCAAATCTGTTCTGATGAAGAAACAAACTCTTGGATGGCCTGATTTTAATTTAAGGTGAACTATTCATTTAACCATTTGTTGGTCAGCAAATTAGTTGCAGTTAGATTCTAGAATTAACTACCAGAACAATGATGCAACAGGAAATTTCAACCTTTACTAGAGTTTTTTTTAACACCAAAGTAATGCAAAAATGCATACATTTATAATGAGATGGTGCATAGAGTATGTTTCTGGTCGTACTGTTTTTCTATCGTCTCTCTCTTCAGAACGCGCCAGTCATCGAGAGTAAAGCCGGAGCAGATGAATGGAAATAGAAGAGGTAGAAAAAGCTTTTGATTCGGCTCTGTGCTCAGAGTGCGGTTCTCCTGAGGCGTGAATTATGAAACACTCAGACCGTTTTAAACAGAAAAGGAGGAGAGGTGAAGACAGTACAGACACAGGAGAATTACCCACAATGCTCCGCTCTGCCCCAATTAACTAAGACAAATGGGCCGCATGTATTAGCCTGACACATCAAAATAGAGGGCACGTCACTCTGTGAACCGGGATGCCGGATCAGCTCCACAGCTGGTGAAAGTCAAGCAGGAACGCCGATTATTAGTCTGCACTCGGAGCGTTTCTGGAAAGCCGTGTTGACGGCAGTAAAAGATAAACCAGAGACCCTTCAAAGCTTCGGAGACGGTCTTCTTCATCAGCCTCGCTGCGGCCTGACGGGTAGAAGAAGAGGAGAATTAGAATCACATACAAAAAAGAGAGAGAGAAAGAGGGAATGCTGGGAAAATGTCTAATGACTCTGGGGTCTTTGGAAGGTTATCAAGAGTGAAATATGAATGTATTAATTTTCAGCCCACGAAAGCGGAGTCAGAATGAAACCAGAGAGATGAGGATAATGAAAAGAATAACAGTCAAAATCTCGGTTTCTCTCCGTCAGAAGTCATGTCTAAAGGGAAGCACAACAGACAGACAGACGGATGAAGCGCAGAACTACCACAAAAACTTATAATATGGCACTTTTAAAATGGAGTGACTATAATAATGCTACATTCATGCCATGATGAAATTACTGTAATTATTAGTTTTCAGCATGGAAAAAATACCAGTATTTTTTTATTATTATTTACATATTTTTTTTGTTTTCATCATAGTTTTATTTATTTATTTTACTTCTATTTTTAGTTCAAGGTCTAATTTTTAAATAGTTCAAAAATTATTTCAGTTTTAGTTGTATTCCATCACATTAAACTAAATGAATCCCTAATGTTATTTATTAATATTATTATTATATTCTGATAATCATTATATTTTCCACTTTCATTCGCACATTTCATTTTTTAAGTTTTTCTAAGTTTTAGTTTTAGTTATTTTAGTACATCAATTTAAACTAAATGAAAAGGAGAAATGTGGGCAGCTAGATAACGTTTTCTTTCTTTTTTATTTAATTTTACATTTTTTTAATGGTTTTAGTTTTAGTTAACTATAACAATCCTGCCCTGCAGTAAGTATTATGATAACTTTAAAACTCTGCAAAACTCATCCTCCAGACATGAATGATACCCCAAATAATGGGATTTGTTGAAGTGTGCCAATACTTTTCTAAGCAACCAAGCTTAGCTTAAGATAAAATGGAGCAAAAAAATACCACAGACTTACAGTATGAGTCATATCTAGGGAGCAGAATATCAGTTTTTATTTGTTTTATTTTAAACTCACTTGAGTATATATTAGGTCAAGCCTTATTTTGGTCCTCAAAAGTGTCCCGTGTACATTCACAGGAGAAATGTACACCAAGCTGTCACTGGGGCAGTATCCCTTAAAAAAATACACCTTTGTACCTTATTTACCCCTGAAGGATGCATATTTGTATCTTGAAGGTACATGTTAGTATCTATAACATGTACAATAGAACCTAAATGGTACATATTATTACCTTTTAAGAGGGAAAAACCACAGTGATAGCTTTTGTCCCTTTTTTCTGAGCGTGAATCTATAAAACTAGAGAGAAAACGAATGAATGAATAAGGCATATCTGACAGTGATATTGTGTTTGTTTCAGAATCAAACACTTTCGTTCTCCTCTCTTTTCTTTCCCTGTCTTACTCATCATTCAGGCGGTCTGAATTGGGTCACATCTGCAGGAGACTAAAGCTCTGTTCTCAACCCTAGTGAGCAACCTACGCAGACAGCACTTATCTGACAAGAACGGCTTAAACCAGCTTAAGGTCTCCTAGCCTGGCCACCGGACATGTGCCCAAAACCCCTTTAAAACCATCCTAACCAGATACCAGCTAAAATGTAAGGCTTGTTCAAGCTGTGCTTTTACACAGTTTTTCGACACATTTTATTGGCCAAATGCACCCTATACAATGACTTTTCTCTCACTGGGATACATATGGGATATATTACCTTACTAGATATGCAATCCCAGAATGCATTTCAAAATAAATAAAATATGTATATGAACAGGTTTGACAACTTTAGTAATTTCCATGAGTACCAATCTTAATGCTTAAGCATATAATAATATTCTAAGGAATTGTGAGCTTCTAATTTTATAGTAACCGTTTGGACAGAACCCTTTTCTATTCTAACATGACACAATGCCTCTATGTAAAATTATTTCAAAAAGAAATTATTGATTCAGTCAGTGTGGAAGAACTTGACTGGAGCCAAGTCCTAATCCCGGTGAACATCTGTGTGTGTAATATATATATATATATATATTAATATATATATATATATATATTAGTATATACACACACAACACACACACACACATTACAAAAAAAGTAATTTATACACATTTTTAGTTGGTTAAATAAATAAATAACAGACCATGAATTTCACCACAAGGAAGTCTATTAGTATGAAATACTGCCTGTATGCTACTTATGAATGAATAAGATACTGCCTAATGCTATGTAAAGCATATCTAATCAGTCACTTTTGAGGTTACATTTGAATCATGATGCTGACTTAGAAGGCTGAATACTATGTTTTGGAAAAGAGCTTGTAACATCATCTCTATCTCTGAGTGTTTTTTCTGAATGAGAACCACTTATCATCAACATCATCTCACCATCAACTCCTAACATTTTCCTTTCAGGTCTTATTTTTTTTTGGATATATACTCTTCCTTTAGCTTTATGCTCCCTCTTTGTTCTCCCTCCTTTCATGTAGGTATAAAGACCCCAGTTATGCGCTTCCGCTTCACCCAAAGCTCAGAGGAACTATAGAAGAACGGCTCTAACCACCCGCGGCGGCCGCGAGAGCACAGCCTTTCTTCCATTCCAGCAAACCAAGCGGGAGAAAAGCGAGGGAGGATGAAGAGGCACAGGGTCACGTCCCCCGATTGGACCCTCCATTCATCACGAGTGTCAGGATTGGCCGGTGCAGACGTGGAGAGCTGCCCATCAATCTGGAGAGAGAGCGTCTGAAAGGACAGATTTCTATCTCCTTTCATGCGTTACACTGAGGGACCGAGCCAGAGAGAGCGAGCGAACGAGAGACTAGTCCTAAAAATTTACTGAGGTTATCCTCGGGAGATGCAGCCACAGACACAGACGAGATGCGATCGATACGGTCGTTTAAAGAAAGAGTATCAGTATCCCTGAAGGAGAAGGACGACACATACAAACACTGACAAATGATGCAGCCACTCTGTTTACACACAAAGCCAAAGCTCTCGCTAATTACACCTAATTGGGTTTTAATTGGGAAGTGCGGAATTGCTTGCTTCACATTTTAAAAGCTCTCTGGATGTAAAAGCCCATAAGGCCTATATAGCAACAATATGTTTTACTGAATCACACAGACTCACATACCTTCATTTTCAAGTGGACCACCAAAATATAAGTCAGTGGCCCTTTTAACCTTCGTTCAGTGGATTTCATAAATAAATGCACTTGATTTTTTTTGTAATAATAAAAAATCTAATTCAAATAAAAAGTATTATTTATTAGCAACCAATATTTATCTAGTATTTGCTAGGATTAATATATAAACAATCTAGTAGTTTTGCTTCTTATTACACCATTACTATATATATAATAATATATAATATATTCTATAATATATATATATATATATATAATTATATAATATATTACAGTATATATATCATAAAAAAACTATAGTTAACTAGAAATAATAAAAATGCACAAATAACATGCATAACAAACTATTAAAACTTCCTTAAATTAAAATTGAAATTGAAAATATAAAGATAAAATCTAATTTAAAAATATGAATAAATTCAAAGTTAAAAGGAATAGTTAATCCAAAAGTGAAAATTCTGTCATAATTTCTCATCCTCAAGTTTTTTCCAAACCTGTATGAGTTTCTTTGTTCTGTTATAAACATAAAATAGATATTTTGAAGTATGTTGGCAACCAAATAGTTGCTGGTAGCCATTGACGGATTGTACAGAAAAAATACTATGGGAGTCAATGGGGACCAGCAACTGTTTGGTAACCAACATTCCTAGTTCCTAAATCCTAACTGACACAGAAAGTCTGGGCTCAAAGAAAATCAGAGAAAGTATTTTGAAATTGGTATTTTGTGAAATAAATAGATTTACTGATGCCAAGGCCAGCAAAGTATTCAAGACTCACCCGTGATGTCTTTTTGCTACACCTCCACCAGCGCAGTGAAAAAAAAACGAGCTGTTATTCAAATAAAGAGAAATTATTAGTCAGTAGTTTTATATCAGCATTAGTGCTCCAAGCAGGGTCACGAAAATTTCAAAACTTGAGAACTGACTTTCTTTCTTCCCATCCATCCATCCATCCAGCCATTCATCCATCTATCTATCCATTTATCCATCCATCCACCATCTCCATCCATCCATCTGTATTTTAAAACTTCCTAAATTCAGATTTTTTTCAATCAAATCAACATTCAAAATCTGTCTTGGTATACTTTTATTTTCTAGTTAAAACTGATACTTATTGCAGTTAAATGACTTTCAGACCATTATTTCTGGTTCAACTGAAATGTAAAAGACATTATTAATTCAATGCTGAACTGTGTGCAATCCTGTCACCTAGATACATTCTGCAGACATTTACAGTGGGTATGGAAAGTATTCAGACCCCCTTAAATTTTTCACTCTTTGTTATATTGCAGCCATTTGCTAAAATCATTTAAGTTAATTTTTTTTCCTCATTAATGTACACACATCACCCCATATTGACAGAAAAAACACAGAATTGTTGAAATTTTTACAGATTTATTAAAAAAGAAAAACCGAAATATCACATGATCCTAAGTATTCAGACCCTTTGCTGTGACCCTCATATATTTAACTCAGGTGCTGTCAATTTCTTCTGATCATCCTTGAGATGGTTCTACACCTTCATTTGAGTCCAGCTGTGTTTGATTATACTGATTGGACTTGATTAGGAAAGCCACACACCTGTCTATATAAGACCTTACAGTGCATGTCAGAGCAAATGAGAATCATGAGGTCAAAGGAACTGCCTGAAGAGCTCAGAGACAGAATTGTGGCAAGGCACAGATCTGGCCAAGGTTACAAAAAAAATTCTGATGCACTTAAGGTTCCCAAGAGCACAGAGGCCTCCATTCCTTAAATGGAAGACGATTGGGACGACCAGAACCCTTCCTAGAAACTGAGCTATCGGGGGAGAAGAGCCGTGGTGAGAGAGGTAAAGAAGAACCCAAAAAAATCACTGTGGCTGAGCTCCAGAGATGCAGTCGGGAGATGGGAGAAAGTTGTAGAAAGTCAGCCATCACTGCAGCCCTCCACCAGTCGGGGCTTTATGGCAGAGTGGCCCGACGGAAGCCTCTCCTCAGTGGAGTTTGCTAAAAAACACCTGAAGACTCCAAGATGGTGAGAAATAAGATACTCTGGTCGGATGAGGCCAAGATAGAACTTTTTGGCCTTAATTCTATAAGCGGTATGTGTGGAGAAAACCAGGCATGCTCATCACCTGTCCATTACAGTCCCAACAGTGAAGCATGTTGCTGGCAGCATCATGCTGTGGGGGTGTTTTTCAGCTGCAGGGACAGGCTGACTGGTTGCAATCGAGGGAAAGATGAATGCGGCCAAGTACAGGGATATCCTGGACGAAAACCTTCTCCAGAGTGCTCAGGACCTCAGACTGGGCCGAAGGTTTACCTTCCAACAAGACAATGACCCTAAGCACACAGCTAAAATAACGAAGGAGTGGTTCACAACAACTCTGTGACTGTTCTTGAATGGCCAAGCCAGAGCACTGACTTAAAACCCATTGAGCATCTCTGGAGAGACCTAAAATGGCTGTCCACCAACGTTTACCATCAAAACTGACAGAACTGGAGAGGATCTGCAAGAAGGAATGGCAGAGGATCCCCAAATCCAGTTTGTGAAAACTTGTTGCATCTTTCTCAAAAAGATTCATGGCTGTATTAGATCAAAAGGGTGATTCTACTAAATACTGAGCAAAGGTCTGAATACTTAGGACCATGTGAATTTCAGTTTTCTTTTTTTAATAAATCTGCAAAAATTTCAAGAATTCTGTGTTTTTCTGTCAAGATGGGGTGCTGTGTGGACATTTAATGAGGAAAAAAAATGAACTTAAAGGATTTTAGCAAATGGCTGAAATATAAAAAAGAGAGAAAAATATAAGGGGGTCTGAATACTCTCCGTACACACTGTATTGCATCATGTCTCTCCACCAGCAGAAAAAGAGCCGGTAGCCCAGAAGACTGGGAAATATCACACACGTGTGGAAAAGAACTGCGGTGAGATCAGGACTTTCATCTGTTTCCTTGTGCAAAAGCTTTGGCAGTTTGCATCAGACGTCCTGACAGAGCTGCTCTGGATCATGACAGTCCAATCACATCCCTGACCCGGGTTCACTTCATCTCTTCTCTCTCACTCTCGATCTGCACTCTCACCTCTTCGGAATCACTTTCATTTCAGAAAACCCAAGGAGGCGCTCAGTGTGAATGAGGTGCGTAATATGAGGTTAAGTCCGTAATGATGGAAAGACATTCATCTCAACAGTCCTTGAGCGTTTGTTATGTTTTCCGTCGCGTTCGGGTTCAGGACCCGGAAGGGTTTTGTCCAAAACAAGGGCGGAATATTCAATGGAAATGAAGTGAAATGTGTTTGTAAATGAACACCGCGCTTGAGGTCAAACATTTGATTTCTTTCTTCTCCCGTAAGCACACCAGCCAAATGTGTGTGTGGGAAAGAAAGAAAGATTTTCTGTCAGATCTCAGACCACTTACAGGTAAACTAGACAGTTGAAGTAGCAGTTTCAACCAAGATAAACAGCTTTAAGAGGCTTTCTCAGTGTCGACAGATCAGTATCTGATGTGGAAGTTCAGTCTCAGGTAAGCTGTCTTGGGTCGTCTGACGAATACTGCACACAGAAACGGCAAGAGGCTCCTCAAAACGCCACGCTGAAACCTGATTTACCGGCTTTACGCAATGTTTACACATTCTGAGCATTTCTGAGGAGAACTAGTCTCTGCATTTGGCAACGTTTGCAAGGCTGGGTCTTCGAAAAGCATTTCAGTTCTGTTCGAGACACGCTGAGACTTTGTAGCATCTAAATGAGATATTCATGCGCCAAGGTTGGGCACAATTCAGCATTTAATAACTGGTTCCCTTTTCATTTCACGAGTGTAAATTTGAATTGAAATGGCCACAGCACACAGGAAATTCAATTGGAATAACAAGAAGAGTAACTTACTGCTGATTCAACATTCTTCTAGTGTCCTTCTGGTCCACAAAACTTCATTTATTTTTTAAAAAGTATGTTTTGTGGATGCTAATGCTAATTAATTAGCTAATCAAATTTTTTGTACTTTTGTTATGCGCTTCTCTTTTATTTAAATATTTCGGCAAATAATAAGCAGCATTTTGGAACGAACTTCTTATCACTAAGCGGCTCAGACAAACTGACATGTGCTGTGGTTCACTTCATATGTCTTAGTCTGGATGATTCTGCATCAAGCGGTTGGTAAATGGCTGGTTGTGTCGTGACAGCTGGACCTCATTGTGTTGATGAGGATCTGGCCCTCTGAGGCATGATCGCCAGAGCGAAGGAAGCTGGTAAAAGAAGATCTGTTAGCAATTAATCAGCAAAGCCTGAGGGCTCCTAAAGACATTAAAAACCTGCTTTGAAATTAAGAAAAAAAAGTTGCACATGTAGAGACTTGACTGAACATTGCTATAGTGCTGATTCTAAACAGCTGAAATAACAGACACGCAACTTGACTGATGGAATAATGGCAGGATAATGTATTGTTAACACTACCCTAAAAAATATAAACAAGAAAATACACTGTAAAAAAATAGCATAATTTTTACAGTAAAAATGCTACGGCAAAAACCTGTTAATTGGTAAGTTCCCTTATACTAAACGTGACCCCGGAGCACAAAACCAGTCTTAAGTCGCTGGGGTATATTTGTAGCTATAGCCAAAAATATATTGTGTGGGTCAAAATTATTGATTTTTATTTTATTCCAAAAATCATTAGGATATCAAGTAAAGATCATGTTCCATGAAGACATTTTGTAAATTTCCTACTGTAAATATATCAAAACTTAATTTTTGATTGGTAATATGCATTGCTAAGAACTTCATTTGGACAACTTTGAAGGCAATTTTCTCAATATTTAGATTTTTTTGCACCCTCAGATTCCAGATTTTTAAATAGTTGTATCTCGGCCAAATATTGTCTTATCCTAACAAACCATACATCAATGGAAATTATTTATTCAGCTTTCAGATGATGTATAAATCTCAATTTCGAAAAATTGACACTTATGACTGGTTTTGTGGTCCAGGGTCACATATGTTTTATTTCATTTTTAGTTCTAGTAATTTTATTACTTGAACTTAAACATTTTATTTCAGTTAGTTGTCAAGACAACATTTGTATTTTCATTTAAGTTTTTTTAACTAGTTTTTCATTAATAATACATGTTTTGAATCTAGCATAAATGCTATCAATAAAATAAAATGCACTGTTAAAAAAAGCATAATTTTAACAGTAAAATTGCTATCTATCTATATATCTATCTATCCATCCATCTCTGTACAAAATGTGTGATTTTAACAGTAAAAATGTTACCGTAAAAACCTGTTAATAGGTTAATGGCAAGATCCCTTACTATTCATGGTGACAAACTATAATAGATCAATGGGACATTTCATGTAATTTTACAGTAAAATTTAAAAACCCACTTTTGGAATTTAAAAAAGAACAACAACAAAATATAAACCTGAAAAGTAATTGTTTTTAAAGTAAATTTAGGTTCAGTCTGTAAATTTTTGCTACCATATGCTACCATATTTTTATGGTAAATTCCTGGCAACCACGTGCCAATTGACTGCAAATTTCACAGTTTTGTACTTCATAGAATTGCTACTGCCGAGCACTGTTCATACACACTCTAAAATGAAACTTCCACTATCATGCATCATCTGATGGGCCAGACATTCAAAGCACCTTTCTCAGATCCTCCATTGTTTCTCCTCCAGTTGAGAACTCACAGGTTTGTGAGAACGAAACACCCTTAGTGCAGCACTAGTACATTTCTCCGTCTGCCTATTACCTCCAATTTACAGGAACAGGCCTCATGCACGGTCTAGCTGAACTGATTTCATCCCCTCCTGTCTTTTACGCTTCGCACCTAATTGCTCCGCTCATGAGCTCCCGACCCAAGCCAACCTGCAGTTAGCATAGTTGTCTGGCCAATAACACTGCCGCCCGCCTTTCATTAATACAGAGTCCGCGGAGAGGCGAACGACCACACTAAAATTTCCACTCTCCACATCTTTCAGTGGTCCGTGGGCAAGGGAAAAACAACTTAATGAGTCTTAACCGAGCACCCAACAGGACCATTTATAACCGTTATACTAGATGCCGCTTTCTGCTGTTAGCGATCGCGTTCTTGCTAATTTACTGCCGAGAGGAGAGGTCATTCATCTACCTTTATGTCTCTGCAAATATGAATCAGCCCACCTTTTATACTCCCATCTGAGGGTTGGTCTCTTGTGTGGGCTAATGTACGCGCCGCGACACAAGCTTTGCATTAGTTCTGTGAATGAATCATCACTAGCTTTTGTTTTCTTTGAAAAGTGGTATGGTGGCAATTAAGTTACAAGAAAAAGGAAGAATAATATCCAATAAGACTTGTGAAACAAACACTTTGCAACTTTCTTGTTGCACAGAGAGCAAGAAAGCAAAGAATTGTAAAGGTTGTAACATCTGATTAGTTTCATTAAGTAGGATGGATTGAATAAATGAATCAGTTAAAAAAAAATCCTGAATCATTGAGACAACACTCAAAAATGATGGAAAAACCAGATGGTTTGTTACAGGTCCAATAGGTCTCAAAAACATTGTTTTCAGGTTTGTTCTCAAGAAATTCTTTGGAAGAATTAAAATATTTCAATATTTCATTAAATTGTATAGAACCATGAAATTATTGTGGAGAGCAGCTCAGATCGTCCGATCTTGTGAGGATTTTATGAGAAATGTTCATATGCAGATCTCTGACAAACGGTGGGATGTCTGATTGTTTTCATTAAATCAGATGGTTGGTTTAAATGAATCAGTTAAATAAAAACTGAATCGTTGATTTCACTCAAAAATCACAGATATAAATATATACATATAATAGTTTTTTTTATGTTTAGTTAATCAAAACCCTGTACAGAGCTATAAAATTATTATATTTTATAATTATTTTTGTGTGTAGCAGCTGAGCTATTTGTTTTGATCTGGTAAGAAATCTGGTAAGACATTTTTGAGATCATATTAACATCATATCAAATGTTGTAACATCTGATTCACTGATTTGGGAGTTACCACTTAAAAATGTTCACATTGTGAAATTGATAGTTTATTTGACATTTATGTCTTTGTTTTTGTATATTTTGATTCACAAATGCACTGCGAAACAGTACAAACAAATAACAAACATTTTCAAAAGCATCACTTCAATATAAACACATGAAATACCACTAGTACTACTTGTGTTGTCAGTATATTTTCATCTCATAAATCATTCTCACCCATAAACTGCCTCTCTCCATTCATGACTAACCAACCAAGACACAGAGAGAGAGAAAGAGACAAAGCAGCAGATTTATAGACTGACAAAAGCAGTTCATTCAGTTTCCTTATGTCTTCAATTCCCTCTTTACATCTTTCTCCGCCTTCACTTCACCGTTCAACTTCCCCAAGCATCTCTTCAGCATCATTATCTGCTTTTGCCATCTATTTTCTCTCACTACATCTCTCTCTCTCTAAGAGAGAAGTCACAGTTGTGATGTGTGCCGTCTGGATCGATACGGAATCGATGTTGTCAGCTCTTTTGTGAGCGAACAGTGACTGCTAGTTGTCCACAGCTGTGACACACAGTCTTATCAGTATCGTCACCATCACTCCATTCAGACACCATTCACGCTCTTATGAATATAAGAGCGCATCTCAAACGTTACAAAGCCTGACATGTGCAGAGCCGTCAGAAATTCAGAGTAAGATGTTCTGAATGGAGAACATTAGTACTTACCCTGATGGAAAAACCAGGTCAGTCTGGTTTTGCAACAGGGGTGATAGTTTGATTCTGATTCATTGCAGTCTAGCAGCCATTACCAGCTTAACAAAGGCAGTAAGCTGTGTAGAAACTAAGTTAGTCTCAGGTGTCTCTCCATAAACTGTTTAAAAGAAACAACTAAACAAATTATTTCAAAGACCCAAGCAACTGCATAGCAATGTTGTGGCAAAAACATAGAACACTCAAACCAAAGCATAGCATCGGCTTAGCAACAGCACAGCAACCATTCAAAATTCAAGCGGCACATGTGAACTGATCATCTTATCACATTTACTTAAAGCACAAAATAAACATGAATGAACATCAGAAGGTATTTTATTTCAACCACGGAAACACATCAATACACACCATTATTCAAGTTCAAGTCCACCGAAGTTCATCTACTCTCCTGCCTGATTTGTTTGTCGAGCAAGATGGCGGATTCAGCGTTACGATTGGTCAGATCGTCTGTCAATCAAACTCTTTGCGAAGGGTCAGTTCATTCTATACTAAAATTTGACTACCATTCAAAAGTTTGGGGTCTGTAACATGTTTTTAAATTTTAGAAAACAATTTTTTATTTGTAATTTATTTGATCAAAAATACAGTAAACATATAATATTGTTGTGAAATATTATTACTATTTAAAGCAAGTGTTTCTATTTGAATATATTTTTATGATGTTGCCTGGTGTACAGTAAAACAGTTTTGGGCCCATCTTCATTTATCAAACAACCAATCAAAACACCTTAGCAACTGCATAGCAATGCATTGGCAGAAACTTAGCAATGGCATGGCAACATGCTAAAAGTCACTTATAATACCTTAGTAACTGCACAGCAAAAGATTGGAAAAATTCCACCCTAGCAACAGCACAGCAACATGCTAAAATAGTTTTGTATACTCTATAAACTACAGAGCAACACATTAACATTTCACAGAACTGTATGGCAACACTCTAGCAACAGCACAGCAACCATTCAAAATACTCTATATTAACATGCTAAAAAATGACTCCGAAACCCTTAGCAACTGCATAGCAATGTTCTGGTAACATCTCACAACAACCTAATGAGTACTTTTGATCATGAAGGACAATAAAGTAAAAGTGACTGTTGTGGATTTATCTATCTCACATCAGGAGTTTAAATTTTCTCCAAAAGGAAATGAATGTGGAGTTCAACAACATCAAACTAAATGCTTTCATAAGAGGAGAGTGAAACATCCAGAGGGCTGAGAGATGGAGGGCCATACAGCAATACCAAGCTGGAGCGGGTTTGAAGGAGAGAGAGGTAATAAGTGGATCAGGGTATTCCTGTCCAAGGCGGCTACGCTTTAGCAGCAGGGCTAATTTTGGGGAGCTGAAGTTCTCCTCTTGCGTCTGTTGGACAGACCTGATTAATGCTGCTTTTCATCATTAAAGCCAGCGACAGATCCAGGACAGACACACTCAGCTCTCTTCCCCTTTCTACTCCACTTACTCCTCTTCTTCTCTGCCGTCTTTAATTAGCAGTGTCTGCTAAAGCCTGCATGACTATTACAATTAGAAAAACCACTAACTTTAAGTTTTGGAAATCGCATGGAAAAATCCACAGATGCACATTGAAAGAGGAACCTGAGCCACATAAACTACATAAACACTGCAGCTAAATTCAGTTGTCAATTCACATTTTAGTGCTTAATCCTGTTTTGTACACACACTTCATAAATTTACAGGAGTGACATACGCATTCTACAACTGAATTGACTCTTGAAAAAAACAATGGAACCGAACTGAACAACTATTTGTTAATGTATGGAAGGCTGATGAGGCCAAAAGTATTTAAAAAGAACACATGAAATTTGACCGTGCCAACATGCACTGATCATCTGTGTTAACGCTGAACTTTTGAACATACATTCTGGCTGTGTTAAGGTGTCAGTTTTCACCACAAAAATGTAGTATGTGTAAAAACAACAAACAGGTCTCTCAGCATGTGCACATTCTAGCTGTTCGAATGTGTAATACTTTTTAAAGCAGATTTACCTCTATAGATTTATCCACATATTAACAATTTCTTTAGTTTATTGGGGCATCGCTTTACTGATATCTACTGTGCTAAAGTAAATTAATTAATGTAACTTTTAATTAATGTAACTTCTACCTGAGAAAGTTGAACTAAACAACTATAAAATACATGACAAACCATGACATAGAACTGACATCACACACAACGAACCAATAAATTATCCCTCATGAACAAATATAACATCTGTTGTTTGCATACCTGCATACCAGTGTACCATTACAACATGCTTCAAAAATAAACATGAAGTCTGATGTTTGTATACATATAAACCAATGTACCATTGCGTCCCATACTGGCAACCAGGGGTTTTGAAATACTATTGTGGGTGGAATCAGACAGACCAAAACAAAACAGACATTCTGACATGGAATACACATTTTCAAAGCAGAATAACTGGCTGTAGCAATGTCTTTTTCAGAGAAACAAGTATGTGAACTAAATATATGCAAATGTACTATGGTATTTTTTATGCTTTAGTACAGTCAAAAAATTACATACAGCACCTTTAAATGCGGTTATCACACCTTTATAGTGTGGACATGGTAATAGATAGACAAGTGGCTTAGGCTTGTCAGTAAGCACCCTAGCAACCGCATAGCAACATCAAGGTAATGTGTCTATGTGCGTGACTTATGATTATTAATCTGTGGTGTCTCATATTCAGTCTGCCCTTATACCGCATAGCACAAACAAAACCTCCTGTTAATGCTGTTGAATTAACCCATAGTCCCTAATTAACATCCCACTCTCTCCCTCTCATCTCTATGTGCATAATATCCTCTAACGATAATTCTGCTGCTGCGCTGGGTTCAGGAATCTCTGAAAGGAAATTACATACTTTCAAGAATCTAATGATAATGAATTTGCATTTCACAGATGGTTATTAGAGCAGTTTGCCAAGTCAAGTATCACTATTACTGTTGCTCACACTTGATCTGAACAAACCTGGAAGAGTAAATATCAAACTTTAACACATAACTTTAACTCATCTGGCAACATTTGTGCTTCAGACATGATGTTGATGATGAAGCTGTGTTACTGGACGATTACGATGTTTCCCCAGTGTACAGAGTTTTGGGGCCTGTCTGTATTCAAACAACAAATCAGCTAAAAGTAATTTAAAACACCTGCATAGTAACACCCTGGCAACCCCCCACAGCACCAGTGAGTTTTGCACCACTCGGTTTTCTTCAGAAAAATGTACAAATCTACTTGAATATGTGTGTGTTACACAGAGAGCAACTCTTAATGACCAAAGCTGCTTATATGAGCATTAATTACATTCACAACCCTCCTAACAGTCATTCAGTCTGTCTGAACACACAACATGCAGCAGCGACACTTTCCATGGATATTTTCCATGTGTTTCCACACTGAAGTCAAACCCTGACCCCACAGACAAAACCAAAACCATTCTCAGGCTCAAAATAATTATATACGAAGCCTGTCCTTTCTGGACAAAAACATACATTGTATGAAACAATTATGCTGTATGATGGGGGTTTCTACTGAATCTATGACACACAACAGACTAATTACAAAATGTATTTAGCGATGAGAATTAATTACGCATGAAAAAACTGAACCATGAGCATAAATCTGTGATTACTGGAAGAGATTGATTCAGTTTATAGGTAAAATATAATAATGACAATCAAAAACGTATAAAATGTGCATATTTTTCACCTTTTGCTTTGTTTATAAGGGTGCAGTAATTTTTTACTGCCAAATTTGCCCAATAGTATTTGAACAGCCTAGGTTGCCAGTTGGCGGAAAACACAACGTATTATAGCCATGGAATCCAGCAAACGAAAAGCCTCTGCAACTAGTCATATCAAAATATGGATAATTCAACTTACAGTGTGTAAGGCTATCTGGCAACCTGTGTGAGCGTCAAGTCTGAGGAAGAGGGAGCAGAAGAAACAACTCTTTCCAACATTTTGAATTTGGACTGCAGTACCCATTTCAACCATTTGCTGTCATTATTACATACTGCACCTTGAAGGCATTTTGGTAACACTTTAGTTTAGTGACCAATTCTCACTGTTAAAGTTGCTTATTAACATGCATATTACTAGTATATTGGCTGTTTATTAGTTTTTGTAAAGCATATATTAATGCCTTATTGTGCATGACCATATTTCAGATCCCTTAAACCTTAGTTAGTATAAATAAGCAGCAAATTAAGAGTTTGAGGCAAAAGTCAAGCTCCCCAAACTAAAGTGTGACTGGCAATTTATAGAAGATATTTGCTTTCACAGGAACAATCTGTAAAAACTTTATTTTTGAACCAATTTGAACAGGATTAAAATCAGATTAAAGCTCTGGTAATTATTGCATTTTCGCACCTCGCCATGTAAAACTAATCCTGTCCCAATAAAGTTTTACCTCAGTCAAAGAGAAAACAGAGAAGTGCATTTCATTCGGACGTTGCATGCATGAGCCGTCCAGCAAAGTTAAGCAAAGTCAAACACTTCCTGCATGCAATAAACCCAGAAATACATCAGGCAGTTCACTAACTGTATTCAGCATTAATTAATTCAGCCAATAATGACTGCATGGAATTAATGTCAGAAACGTCCACGTAGCCGGAAAGAGTACGACCTTTCCCCTCCGACGGGAAATCTCTGCCCAAGAAATCTCTGGCCTTTAAACTCACACCGCAGCTTCTGAACTTCATATCAGGAGGATTCCTACAGTTCAAACCCAGAGGAGGAAGTGACCTTTTGGAAATTTAATTATGTGCTTTCATGACCTCATCTGACCTCTGTTTTGAGATCTCATCCACGGATTTATTAGAATGGAGTTCGAGGAATATAAGTTTGAAACAGCAGCTGAAAGGGGGAATTTGGCAAAATTTGCCTGGAGTGACTGGAGAACATAGATGCATATAGCGCACAAGATTGACAAGAGATTTCTGATAATTGCAGCTCCACTTTGATACCTGGCTGGCTTTATGCAATTTACATGAGTCAGTGTGCGCAGCTTTATAATCGGAAATAAAGTTGAGTTCTGAAAAAGTACTAGACGCAAGGTTCACTGAATTGAATTTGAAGGACATGAAAACGTTTATTCGCATTATCGCATATGCAGCAAACAAGAAAGGAATATAAAGAGGAATATGCAGTACGCTCCCAGCTAACAGGGGAACATTCTCAGAATGTTGTAAACAAACATTTTCCCAGTAACATTAATACAATATTAAAGTTATTTGGTCTTTAATAATGCTCTCAGAACATTGGCACAAAAACATTATTTATTTATTTTTCCATTTAAGTTGGATGTTCATATAACATTTTTTTTTAAATGTTACTACTTGTTTCAGAATGTTCAGAGAACATGCAAAAGTAACGTTCCCGTAATGTTTGTGACATGAAAAAATAGAATTTTTCCTCAATGTTAAAGGGGTCATATGATGTTTCTAAAAAGAACATTATTTTGTGTATTTGGTGTAATGAAATGTGTTTATGAGGTTTAAGGTTCAAAAAAACACATTATTTTCCACATACTATACATTATTGTTTCTCCTCTATGTCCCACCTTTCTGAAACGCGTTGATTTTTACAAAGCTCATCGGTCTGAAAAGCGAGGTGTGCTGTGATTGGCCAGCTATCCAGTACGTTGTGATTGGCCGAATACCTCAAGCGTGTGACGGAAATGTTACGTCCCTTACCATACTGTGATGGCGTGTCCCGGCCGGAGCGACGAGACGAAAACATTAAAACCCATTATAAACTAGGCATTTGTTGGGATTAATGACATTGTAGTTTCGCTTTCACAATGAAACACACGGCGGCTTGAGTGAGCGGCGGCCGGCGGATTCGACGAAGGAGGCTTGTGGCAACTACATGTGACGACCCCGGGCTGGACTCTGTTTTTGTCCACGGTGAAAGCCGATCCGGCGTTCTACAGCGCGAAGTTGATGTATTTCCGCAGCAACCAGCACGGATCAGCTCCAGGCATGACGAAGCATATATTGTCCTCTTTTGGAAGGCCAAACAAAGTAGTTTCGCTTTCACAACGAATCGCACAGTGCCTTCACGACATGGCGACAATACTACAGCAAGAATAAAAGGTTACGCTTTCTTTCTTTGCGTGAACGTTTGGGCAGCGTTATTCAAATCTTCCCACATTTTGATGTAGACATGTGGGGGCGTGTTATAATGAGTCGTTTTAGGTAGGCGTGGTTAACTCGTTAACTTTTATAAAAAAATATCTCTTTGGATTTGATACTTTAGTCTTTGCAACTTTACGGATCTTCTTTATGCACCAAGAGCTTGCAACACTCCAAAGAGAAAGGACAATTGAAATCGCATCATATGACCCATTTAATATGCCCAACAATGGGAAAAATACTCGTTTTTGAACATTCAGAGAATATTCAAACGAACTTAATAGGGATGTTAGCACATTATTTCTAAAACTTTTGTCCCTCGGATATGATTTCTAAATAATTCCCCCATGGAGAAAAAATAATGGTATAACACAAATTTTTTTTATATTAATTGTGCCTTGTATCTCACAATTCTGAACCACAGTCAAATTAAAGATCTAATTCAGAATCGTGAGAAAGCGCATTGTAAGAAAAAATTCAGAAATGGGAGAACGCAGAATTGTGAGAAAAAAAGTCAGAACTGTGAGAATAAATCTCAGAATTGTGAGATACACTCAGATTTGTGAGAAAAGTCAGAATTGAGGCGAAAAAAAGTCATTGTGGGGGAAAAAAAAGTCAATTGCGAGATAGTCAGAACTGCAAGACTTTTTTCCTTGCTGTTCTTCTTTTAAACTCAGATTCGGAGTTCAAGTCTTGACATTTTTTTTTTCCCCCTTAATTCTAAATGATATTTAAACTTAGAATTAATTCTTTATACCACAGATTGTAAAAAAGGAATAAGGAATTGTAAAAGAGAAAAGAAAAAAACACTTTTATTTCACAATTCTGACTTTTTTTTCTCGCAATTTCAAGTTTATATCTCACAATTTCGACTTTTCTTGTCAGAATTGTGAGTTAACATTTTGGAATTCTAATTTTATACCTCAATTGCAGGGGAAAAAGTCTGAATTATGAGGTATAAACTTAGAAATCTGACTTTTTTCACAATTCTGAATTTACCTCTTGCAATTAATTTTTTTTTCTCAGAATTAAGTTTACATCTCACAATTCTGATTTTTCATTTAATTCTGACTTTACAATTCTGTTTTCTAGTTTCCGCCACAGAAATTTTTTGCCACTGAATAAAATATAAGTGGGATGTCCTGAGCCATATCAAGATCGGGATCCATAAAGAAGCACCATTAAATCCAATGAAAAAAAACGTTGTACACTAAGACCATTGAGTTTTCTAGGTTTTGAGGTGTTCTAGTGCCTCACACACACATTTGAGCTTCTGTGTTCAGCGTATTTGATACACACTTTTGTAATGATCACTCATTCATTTATCGTTTACTTTTATCCGCCATCAGACTACCTGAGACGTCGTTGTCATAAAGCATTATTGTGGATTGCGTCTTGCTTTGGACTTGACTGGCATTCTGACATCGCAAGCTTCATGCTTTCTAACCATATCTCCACTTTTTTACCTTTATGTTGCAATTATTCTGCTTATTAAGTTTACATCAGTAGTCCCATATTCTACCAATGTCTTTATACAGTATGTAGAAATACTCAACACATAGACAGAGTGTATCTTACGTATACACAAATATATATATATACTCTCTGCACAACTCTGTATACATCGGATTGATCTAAATAACTTTAATGTACTTGAATTGTGCATCAAACAATAGGAATATACAAGAATTGGATTGGGACTCAGTATTGGCAGATGCTCAATATTCAATGACTCGGATCCCTAGTAATTGTAACTTTTTAATATCACAATTCAGATTTTTGTTTTTCCTCACAAATGCGACTTCATATCAATTGTGAAGAGAAATATCAGAACTGTCAAATAAAAAGTTGTAATTACCTTTATTATTCAGTGGCAGAAGCAAGTTTTCATGGAAAAAAGTAACAGACAGCATAAAGAAAAAATTGATTTCATGAGGTTACAAAAAGAGAGAAAACAACAGCAAGTCGAAAAAAAAGCAAAATGAAAGCAAATGAAAACAAGGTGAAAGGGCCTGAAGAACTCTGGGGTCGTAACATTACGCATCTGCTTGCACTGTAAAATAAATGAATGTTAAATTAGTTCCTACAGAGTTACATCACGGCGGGAGTGAACGTCTGCCGGCGCCGGTTTAACTTGGGTGAGTTTGAGTGTTTTCAGAAGCTCGACTCACGGTGAGAATCTCATCAATAAAATTACAGGATGCTGTCAGACGAAACGCGACGTGATTGATCTGAAAGCGCAAAGTTGAAATCCTCTCGCTGTTCACTACAGATCACGGGTCGTTAGCCCTAGTTAAAACCACAGGCAGCATTTACCAAAACATCTCTTGCTAAACTTAGAGCGCTTTTACATTTATAATTCTCTAAGATAATAAAGACAAATCCACGTCAGAGTCGAGTATATTTAGCCAGCAGTCTGAAGGTTTATCAATTAAATCCTGAATGCAAAACACTCTGAAAAATGAACCGACGAACAGCTCGAACGATCAGATGGTAAAATATAATGGAGTAGAAATAATTTAATGAGCTGCATGTAAAATATTCTCTTTTTCATATCTGATTGGCATCAAATTAAGGTTGACTCATCTCTCCGTGTCTCTGCTCTCTAGGGCCGCCGAAGAAATTAAAAGCGAGGACGTAATTCTATCAGTGAGCTCATTTTCTCAGCTGTGTGCAGCTGCATATATATCTTGTTAAATATTAACCGGTGGCCTCTGCTCTTGTGCATTTCAATGAGCTGTGTTTGAGCTGCATTTATCCATAGTGACGCAGCCATATGCACATACAACCAAACTAACATGCCACAAATCCATTATGATAGACCAGTCCGTGAAGATGGATTTTTATAGAGGCTATTCATATGCTAGCCGAGAGGTGGCTCGGACTGAGTTTAGTTCATTAGCACAATAATTAGTAAAGCTGGGCCACATGAATGAGTGCGAAGGTTTATGGGAAGGGATTTACGTTGAGGAGGGATGTTCAGGAGTGGTGACTGGGAATCTTGGCCGCAAATGTTTTCACAATGTTGCAGCCTTATTGCACTTTGGTTATGTTTGTGCGTAGCGGGGTCGCCGTTATTTTGCCAAGTAAGACATGTTCCTGGATCAACCTTTCTGTCCAAAAATATAGACCTAACCCAATACCTACCCCTAAACCTAACCCTACCCATATTGTGGTCCTAAAATCCAGGAATGATATACATGGGGTCGAGCATCTAACCCTGACTGGTAAGTCGCTAAATTGACATTTCTTGAAAACGCATCCCTCGATTCTGATTGGTTGATTGGAATGTTGTTCCAGGATCAACAAGGATGTTGACCCAGGAACATGTTGTACTTGGTCAAATCAAGTTCACCGTTGTGGTACAATGTCCTAATAATAATAAAATAAATAACCAACATGAATTTTAATATATATTATTTTTGATATATATTTTTGTATTTAATTAAAGTATTCAGACCCCCTTAAATTTTTCACTCTTTGTTATATTGCAGCCATTTGCTAAAATCCTTTAAGTACATTTTTTTTCCTCATTAAAGGACCCCATATTGACAGAAAAACACTGAATTTTTGACATTTTTGCAGATTTATTTAAAAAAGAAAGACTGAAATATCACGTTGTCCTAAGTATTCAGACCCTTTGCTCCGTATTTAGTAGAAGCACCCTTTTGATCTAATACACCCATGAGTCTTTTTGGGAAAGATGCATCAAGTTTTTCACACCTGGATGGGGATCCTCTGCCATTCCTCCTTGCAGATCCTCTCCAGTTCTGTCAGGTTGGATGGTAAATGTTGGTGGACAGCCATTTTTAGGTCGCTCCAGAGATGCTCAATTGGGTTTAAAACAGGGCTCTGGCTGGGCCATTCAAGAAAAAAGTCACAGAGTTGTTGTGAAGCCACTACTTCATTATTTTAGCTGTGTGCTTAGAGTCATTGTCTTGTTGGAAGGTAAACCTTCAGCCCAGTCTGAGGTCCTGAGCACTCTGGAGAAGTTTTTCGTCCAGATTACCCTGTACGAGCCGCATTCGATCTTCCGATCTCGATTGCAACCAGTCGTCCTGTCCTTCAGCTGAAAAACACCCCCACAGCATGTTGCTGCCACCACCATGCTTCACTGTTTGGACTGTTTTGGACAGGTGATGAGCAGTGCCTGGTTATCTCCACACATACCGCTTAGAATTAAGGCCAAAAAGTTCTGTCTTGGTTTCATCAGACCAGAGAATCTTATGTCTCACCATCTTGGAGTCCTTCAGGTATTTTTAGCAAACTCCATGCGGGCTTTCATGTGTCTTGCACTGAGGATAGGCTTCCGTCAGGCCACTCTGCCATAATGCCCCGACTGGTGGAGGGCTGCAGTGATTGTTGACTTTCTACAACTTTCTCCTATCTCTCGACTGCATCTCTGGAGCTCATCCACAGTGATCTTTGGGTTCTTCTTTACCTCTCTCACCAAGGCTCTTTTCCCCCGATAGCTCAGTTTGGCCAGAAGGCCAGCTCTAGGAAGGGTTCTGGTCATCCCAAACATCTTCCATTATGTAGATTATGGAGGCCACTGTGCTCTTAGGAACCTTATGTGCAGCAGAAATTTTTTTGTAACCTCTGCCAGATCTGTGGCTTGCCACAATTCTGTCTCTGAGCTCTTCAGGCTTTTCTTTGACCTCATGATTCTCATTTGCACTGTGAGCTGTAAGGTCTTATATTGACAGGTGTGTGGCTTTCCTAATCAATCCAATCAGTATAATCAAACACAGCTGGACTCAAATGAAGGGGTAGAACCATCTCAAGGATGATCAGAAAAAAATGGACAGCACCCGAGTTAAATATACGAGTGTCACAGCAAAAGGTCTGAATACTTGTGACCATGGATATTTCCGTTTTTCTTTTTTATAATCCTGTACTTGCAGAAACTGCACAATTCTGTTTTTTTTTTTTCTGTCAATATGGGGTGCTGTGGGTACATTAATGAGAAAAAAAATTACAAAAAATGATGTTAGCAAATGGCTGCACTATAACAAGAGTTAAAAATTAAGGGGTCTGAAATCTTCCGACCACTGTTATATCTCGTTTCAGATGCTTTTTTTATCTTAATCATTTTTTTAATATAATATTTTTAATATATATTTTATATCATTTTTATATATTCTTAATATTTTTAATCTTAATATATTTATAAAGAATCAAGAATCAACAAGTCAACTATAATACATACGTACTATATATTTTATAACTTAATATACATAAAAAAGAATAAAATAATACACTAAATAGATTAAATATTATAAATAACAAGCTTACCAAACAAGAAAACTAATCAACCAAATCACTCGATAAAATAAAATAAGGCGATACATAAATGTGAAATACAAATGCTAAAAAGTGATACAACAAAATAAAATAAATAAAACAGCACTTAATCAAATGTATCTTTTCTAACATACATCTTTATATCCCATTTTTTTTAATCAATTTAACACATTCTGCTGAATAAAGGCATCCATTTCTTTTAAAATAAACTTTTGTTATGGTAGTGTACAGTACAAAATATTCGATTGATACATGCTATTTGTTAATTTGACTATTTTATCCTCAAAGAATCCTGCAAATAAGCATGTTCTAAATAATTAATAAATTAAATATTAGCACACGGAACCACATTGTTAAGAAATCACATAATTAAGAATGATTTCTAGATCATGTGACACTGCTACTGGGAGGTAGGAATGCTGAAAATCGCATCATTTCGTTCATAATTCAAGCATTGCATCAGAGGAAAGTATATATTAATAGTCTTTTACAGTATATTAAAGATGTATTTAAAATTGCAACAATTTTCACATATTCTATTTTTTTTTTTTTTTGTATTTTGATCAAATAAATGCACCCTCGATGAGCATAAGAAACGACTTTACAAAAAAAACCATCAAAAATCTTACTGATCCCAAACATTTAAACGGCAGTGTACGTAACGTAGTGCGACTTTTCATATTTTGCCTAGTGTTGCTGAAAGCTCCCTTCTAGGAAACCTTAGAACACCAAACCCTAAGCCAGCAGCTTGAAATACACTGATGAATAAAACAGTGGGGATCTGTAGGGTCTGACACCTCTTTCCCCTTAGCCAACACGACGCTAAACATAAGAGAGCCATAATGTAGACAGAAGTAAAGCCACTTTCACTGACCTGTAAGTAAAAGGCGTATGATTTTTTAATTTTTTGGGAGCAATGCACAGCTAAAGGCAGAGATGATTTACGACTTGTTTACAGGATCACAGCGAGCCACTTCTGCAAGGAACGTTAAACGGGTTCGGCACTTGACGCGGAAACTCCACAGTGGACCTCTCTGTTTAAGCAGTAATTCTTCAAAATCAAATACATCAGTTACTCACTTTTATATGTCTGAAACCGTGCATTTCCGATGTCTTATCTGGTACCCAAATACCAAAAATATTTAGGCCTAAATTAAGATTTATGTGTTTGCATATAAAATTTCCATCCATTTGGATTATAAAGTTTAACAATAAACAAATTAATAAAGTTCGTGTGAGGCATTTGTCAGTCATGCATTAAACAGTAATAGTCTGCAGTTGTACTAATAAACTGAATGTGATTTATCATCAATATATCCAAATTAGTTTCAATCTCTTTCATGAATAAATGTATTAAAACAATTATTAAACAAAATCAAATAGACGAAAGGTGTAACGGGGTGGGTAACCCAAATGCAAATACTGATCAAAATATAACCAAGGTTTTTTTGGGGGGGGTTCTGCATTCAGTATGACTATAATCTGCAGTACTTACTTTTTACAGTTTAATTAAAATTATCCAATGGATAGAGAAATAATACCCACTAGGAATTAAAAAGAGTGTATAGTCGCAAATCCTTTTTAAGCGTAATCTTTTTTAAAAAACTTTAATAACTATCTCTAAATAATTATCCAAATAGTTAGCAAAAATAAAGACCTGTTATGAATAATATACAGTCTAATATCATACGATATATAATAAAAATAAAGGACATTTTAATAAGTAAAACAGTATAAATATAAAAATTAACCAATCTTTACTTTAAATAAATAACATAATTACAAAATGAAATCCAATTTAATAAATCATTAATGATAGAATCTAAATACTAAAATCAATACCATCCCATCAATACAAATAAACATAAATATAGAAGCCTAATATGATATATTATATAGATATAATTTATATCAGATCCAAATAATACAATCATTAAATAAATTACTACAAATCTAATTTATCATATGTTTTATTTCTTCTTTATTTATTGTTTGAACATTTTTAGAGTAATGGCAGTTCTTGGCCATATAAAGAAGACTGAAGCTTTAGCATGGGAACTTGTCATGAATCTTAGACTTCAAGGGTTAGCAACTTCACCCAAAAATGAAAATGGCCCATAATTATTCCCCCTCACGGCATCCTATGTGTATATGATTTTCTTCTTTCAGACTAATCCAGTCGTAGTTATATTAAAAATTGTATGATCGGGCCGAGCTGTTTGATGTGCTTCATGTTTCCGTCCCAAAGAGTGAACTAAAAGCCCCATCCTTAAAACTGCCCTGGGGGGTGAACACAGGCTCCGTTGACTGATGCGTTTTTGTAAGAAAAATATCGATATTCAAAACGTAATAATCACTTTTATGTAGCTTGCGCTCACTGTTGTACAAGGAAGCAGCTCTGGGAGGATGACATAAGATGTCGGCGTTGCGCATGCGCTGTTGAGTCTCGTGAAAACCAACGTTTTTTTACAGGATCAAAGGAAGCAAAGTTTTCCTTAATTTAGCAAAGGAAAACCAGTCCCCTTTTGGCTTATATCGAACCTCCGACATTTTCTTTACTCAATCCTTGTTTTGTACTTCATTGGACCGTTATTTTTTTGATCTCCTCCTGCGCTTCAGTGTTCGTCACTTCTGAGCGGCGCATGCGCAACGCCGACGTCATCTTCCCAGAGCTGCTTCCAGTGTCCAACAGTGAGCGCAGCTAGATTAAATTGATTATTAAGTTTTAAACATGGTTATTTTTCTTACGTGAACGGATCAATTCGCTACAGGAGGACTTTTGTTCACCCCCCGGAGCCGTGTGAGACACTTTTTATTATGGATGGGCGCTTTTTATTTCACTTCTTTTGGACTGATGCACTGCAACACCCGCTGACTGCCATGTAACAACTTGAAGTAGCAAAGACAATTTTTTATATAACTCCGACTGGATTCATCTGAAAGAAGAAAGTCATATATACTTAATGCATTGAGGGTGAGTAATTTATGGGCTAATTTTCATACAAATCAACTGGACTACTCTAATGTGATTCCCCCTCCCCCTTTTTTACCTTTTCATATTCTGTCTTGCATCTCTTTCTACTACTCACTGACATTTGTGCAGTGTTGGCTTAGGTTCGTTTGCACATTAGCTGTCAGTAATTAGTCCATGACGCTGAAAGCTGCCATCGCAGCAAAGCGAACGAGCCGCGCTGTGAATCCTGAAAACCATCGAAGGATGAAATACAAACATCAATCCGACTCTCTTCTCCGAACGCCGCACAAATGTCATGAAGTTTTGCACGGCATGTTGTCATACGTGAGCGGCTGCTCTGGTCGCTCACAGATCTCGCGACAATGACGGATCAAACAGAAGCACACATTAACCCTGCAGATCGAAATGCTTGCGATTATCAACCGTGACATCTGCTGGCACATGTATAGAGCGTAATAACAGCATTTGTGCATTTGTGATGTGCGGCTGCTTGTCTTTCACTCTTTTTTCTCGGTTCTGTTCATACAGACTTTAACATGTTCAGTCTTCCAAAAGACAAAACAATTATCAGACCACTAACACATCAATAGCGATGCTGGTTTTGTTTGGTCTTTTCTTTTATGTTTTGGCATTTTTGAAAAGCTTCGGACAATTTTTAAACAATTCAGTCATGCAGATTGAATCAGTTCATCCACTGATGCAGTTTATTGATGTTTTCAATCAGTTTTTGTTTTCAATTCCTTCAACTGAACAATATCTTCAGAACTCTTCAGAACTTAATTTACATATCACTCCTAAAATAAACATTAGCTCTTCAAATGTAAGTTTTAATGCAGGTTTATTAGTAGACTCCTTTTAACAAAACTCCCTAGCAACTACCAGTAAAAAGTAATTTAATACTTAATACTTCTCTATAATTTAAATTCTATAATAACATAATATCTCCAATTGCGTATATTCCACTGTTTGCCCATTGTAGGGAAAAACAACAGTCACTGATGACATCATAACGGTGGCTAGTTTGCATATTATTCTGATAGTAGACGGGCAGATAATATGATGAGGTTTGAAATGTCCCAATATCTGAGCTCATTAATGCACTAGAAAATGTAGAGGTTTGGCCTTCATTTCTCTGAGTGTGCTTACGCTGCTCCTGCTGACGCGGATACACGGATACAACAGCTGTGCACCGACGCATCAGAAGATTTTAAACTCAACTCTCACACACTTCAAACAAACTACAGGCCGCCACTGCTGAAAATTCTGCTAAAAACATATTTTTCCAGAACTGGAGCAGTCTCCACAGTGCTTTCACAGTCGATGGGACACTTCTCTACCTCTACAGTCCAGAGCTGGAGCAAATGGCCCTGTGTTTGACGGTTAAATTTAGCACCGTGTTCGAGAAGACCGTTTAACTGGTGACGAGTGATTAACAACCTGTACATTACAGTCAAGAACTCATTATGAACTCAACTAGATCTCCATTATTTCACAAAGAATCAAACACACAGGCACCTCTGAGGTAATTAAACACCTCTAACCCTAAATATGAACACCCCAGCAACCACATAGCAACACACTAACAACCACTCAGAACACCCCAGCAACCACTTAGTAACACACTAACAACCACTCAGAACACCCCAGCCATTGCTGGCACACATAACAACCATAAGAAACACCCAAGAAACCTTAGAACCACACGAACAACAATCAGAACACACAGCAACCGCATATAGCATCACTAGCAGCCCCTCAGATCACCCAGCAACCGCATAGCACCACACTAACGATCACTCAGAACACCCCAGCAACCGCATAGTAACACACTAACGATCAATCAGAACACCCCAGCAACTGCATAGTAAATACATCTAACAATCATCAGAACACCCAGCAACCGCATAACGCACTAACAACCACTCAGAACACCCCAGCAACTGCATAGTAACACACTAACAATCATTCAGAACACCCCAGCAACCGCATAGCACCACACTAATGATCACTCAGAACACCCCAGCAACCGCATAGCAACACACTAACAACCACTCAGAACACCCCAGCAACCGCATAGCAACACACTAATGATCACTCAGAACACCCCAGCAACCACATAGTAACACACTAATAACCACTCAGAACACCCCAGCAACCATAGCAAACACTAACAACCACTCAGAACACCCAAGCAACCACATAGCAACACACTAAAAACCACTCAACCACCCAAGCAACCGCTTAGTGACACACTAACAACCACTCAGAACACCCCAGCAATTGCATTGCAACACACTAAGAATCAAATCAGAATACCCCAGCAACCGCTTAGTAACACACTAACGATCAATCAGAACACCCCAGCAACCGCATAGCAATGCACTAATGATCAATCAGAACACCCCAGCAACCGCATAGTAACACACCAATGACCACTCAGAACACCCCAGCAACCACATAGCAACACACTAACAATCACAAGCCAAGGCACCACTAGCAACCAACATAAATGGATCAATCCACAACCCCTAGCAACACTAGTAACGCCCCCCCCCCCCCCCCATTAACATCAATCAGAACACCCGCAAACCGCATAGTAAACACTAACACACTCAGAACACCCCAGCAACGTCATAGTAACACACTAACGAGCCCACTCAGCACCACAGCAAACCACATAGAACACACTAACGATCATCCGAACCCCAGCAACGACATAGTAAATACATCTCCTATTTACACATAGAATCAAATGCACAGCAACTATGAGGATATAAACACCTTTACCCTGAATAGAACACCCAGCAACCACATAGCAACACACTAACAACAACTCAGAACACTGCAGCAACCGCTTAGTAATACACTATCAACCAGGCAGAACACCCCAGCAACCGCATAGCAACACACTAATGATCCATCAGACAACACCCCAGCACACCGCTTAATAACGCATAACAGATCAATCAGACACCCCAGAACGCATAGTAACACACTAACAAACGCTCAGAACACCCAGCAAACCGCACAGCCACCACAATAACGATCAATCCGATACACCCAGCAACGGCTAGTAACACATACAAGTTAACAACCGCCTCAGAACACCCCAGCACACATAGCACACACTAAATGATCAATCAGAAACACCACAGCAACCAATAGTAACACACTAATAACACACTCTGACACACCCCAGAACCCATAGACCACACTAACAGCCACCCGATAGCGGATGCCAAGCAACACACTAACAACCATCTCAGAACACAGCAGGCAACAGCATAGAACACATACGATCAATCAGAATACCCCAGCAACACTTAGTAAACACACTAATGACCACTGAGAACACCCCAGCAACCATGTAGCAACACACTAACGATCACTCAGAACACCCCAGCAACAGCATAGCAACGCCATAAAGATCACTCAGAAGACCAGCAACCACATAGAACACAATCAACGATTCAATCAGAACACAAAGCACGAAAAGCACCCACTAAATGATCACTCACAAAACCCTAGCAACGTTAGTAAAACACCTAAAAATCAATACGAACACCCCAGCACCGCTTAAACGCATAACAATCAATCAGACACCCAGAACTGCCATAGTACACCCTAACAATCGCTCAGAAACACCCCAGCAACCACATAGCAACAAACTAACAGCCACTCAGATAGGGACTGCATAGCAACACACTAACAATCACTCAGAACACCCCAGAAACTGCATAGTAACACACTAACGATCACTCAGAACACCCCAGCAACAGCATAGCAAAAAGACATCTCCATATTTTACATAGAATAAAAGCACAGCACTCTGAGCGAATAAAAAACCCTCTAACCTGATATGAACACCCCAGCCACCCATAGCAACCCACTAACACCACTCAGAAACACGCAGCAAACGATTCGTAAGACATTATCAACACTCGAAACACCAGCGATCCGCATAGCCACACCTAACGATCCAATCAGCAACACCCAGCAACGCTTAATAACGCAAGAACAACACTCAGAAACCACACCAGCCACCGCATAGAACACACTAATGATCCTCAGAACCCAGCAACGCATAGTAAACACACTAACAACCATAACACCCCAGCAACTGCATAGCAACACATTAACAATCACTCAGAACACCCCAGCAACCGCATAGTAACACACTAACGATCACTCAGAACACCCCAGCAACAGCATAGCAACGCACTAAAACCACTCAGAAACACCAGCAACCGCATAGTAACACACTAACAATCATTCAGAACACCACATCAACTGCATAGCACCACACTAACGATCACTCAGAACACCCCAGCAACCGCATAGTAACACACTAACAATCACTCAGAACACCCCAGCAACCGCATAGTAACACACTAACAACCACTCAGAACACCCCAGCAACTGCATAGTAAACCTACCAGCATTCAGAACACACCCCAGCAACCACATAGTAACCACCTAACAATCAATCAGACACCCCAGCAAAGCATAGTAAAACACTACAATCATCAGAAACCACCAGCAACCGCCATAGTAACACATAATGATCACTCAGAACCCCAGCACGCATAGTAACACACTAACAACAATAGAAACCCCCGCAACTAGAGTAACACACTAACAACCATCAGAACACCCCAGCAACCGCATAGTAACACACTAACGATCACTCAGAACAACAGCAACGCATAGTACACACTAACAAACAATCGAAAAACCCCAGCAACTGACAGAACACACTAACAATCATTCAGAAAACCCCAGCAAACGCCATAGTACACATAATGATCAATCAGAAATGATAGGGACAGCAACCGCATCGTAACACACTAACAACATCGAACCCAGCAACAGACAGTAGTAACATACTAACAACACTCAGAACACCCAGCAACTGCATAGTAACACACTAACAATCATTCAGAACACCCCAGCAACCGCATAGTAACACACTAACAACCACTCAGAACACCCCAGCAACCGCATAGTAACACACTAACAACCACTCAGAACACCCCAGAAACCGCATAGTAACACACTAACGATCACTCAGAACACCCCAGCAACCGCATAGTAACACACCAATGACCACTCAGAACACCCCAGCAACCACATAGCAACACACTAACAACCATTCAGAACACCCCAGCAACTGCATAGCACCACACTAACGATCACTCAGAACACCCCAGCAACAGCATAGCAACACACTAACAACCACTCAAAACAACCCAGCAACTGCATAGTAACACAATAACAACCACTCAGAACACCCCACGCAACTGCATAGTAACACACTAAATATGCATTCAGAACACCCAGGCAACAAATGTAACACAATAACAAACCCTCAGAACACAGCAACCGCATAGTAAACACATAAATGATCATTCAAGACACCTTAGCAACTGCATAGCAATGCACTATCAAGCACTCAGATCACCCCAGCAACCGCATAGCAACACACTAATGATCAATCAGAACACCCAGCAACCGCATAGTAACACACTAACAACCACTCAGAACACCCCAGCAACCACATAGTAACACACTAACAACCACTCAGAACACCCCAGCAACGATAGCAACACACTCACAACCATTCAGAGCACCCCAGCAACCGCATAGTAACACACTAACAACCACTCAGAACACCCAAGCAACCACTTAGTAACACACTAACAACCACTCAGAACACCCAGCAACCGCATAGTAACACACTAACAACCACTCAGAACACCCCAGCAACCGCATAGCAACACACCATCAACCACTCAAATCACCCCAGCAACCGCATAGCAACACACTAATGATCAATCAGAACACCCCAGCAACCGCATAGTAACACACTAACAACCACTCAGAACACCCAAGCAACCACATAGCAACACACTAAAAACACTCAGAACACCCCAGAACTGCATAGTAACACACTAACAATCATTCAGAACACCCCAGCAACCGCATAGCAACACACTAATGATCAATCAGAACACCCCAGCAACCGCATAGTAACACACTAACAACCACTCAGAACACCCCAGCAACTGCATAGTAACACACTAACAATCATTCAGAACACCCCAGCAACCACATAGAAACACAATAACAACTACTCGGAGCACCCCAGCAACTGGATAGAAACACAATAACAACTGTTCAGAACACCCCAACCATAGAACACACTAATGATCACTCAGAAACACCCCAGCAAAACGCATAGTAACACCTACACCACTCAGAACACCAGCAATGCATAGTAACACACTAAACAATCATTCAGAAACACCCAGCAACTGCATAGTAAACACATAACAATCATTCAGAAACACCCAGAACCAAATAGTAAACCAAATAAACAACCCCCTCAGAAACACCCAGCAACGCATGTAACCCTAACAATCCAATCAGATCACCCAGCAACCGCATAGCAACACACTAATGATCAATCAGAACACCCAGCAACCGCATAGTAACACACTAATGATCACTCAGAACACCCCAGCAACCGCATAGTAACACACTAACAACCACTCAGACACCCCAGCAACATTAGTCACACACTAACAACCACTCAGAAACCAGACCGCATTAGTAACACACTACACAGATCATAAAACACCGCACAACCGCATAGTAACACACTACCCACCACTCAGAACCCCCAGCAACTGCCTGTAACCCACTAACATCATTCAGAAACACCCGCACCGCATAGTAAAACACTAATGACTCACTCAGAACACCCCAGCAACCGCCATAGACACCTAACAATCTCAGAACACCCCAGCAACGCATAGTAACACATACAACCACTCAGAACACCCAGCAACTGCATAGTAACACACTAACAACCACTCAGAACACACTAGCAACAGACACACGTAACCACTAACAACCACTCAGAACACCCAGCAACCGCATGAGTAACACCCTAACAAACACCCAGAAACACCCCAGCAACCGCATAGTAAACCACTCATGCTCCTCCAGACCCCAGCAACAGCATAGTAACACACTAACACCACTCAGAAACCCCAGCAACGCATAGTAACACACTACAATCATCAGAAACACCACATCAATGCATAGCACACACTAACGATCACTCAGAACACCGTGTATGTAGTAACCGCATAGTAAACCCACTAACAATCAATCAGAACACCCCAGCAACTGCATAGTAACACACTAACAACCACTCAGAACACACTAGCATGCATAGTACACTCACAAATCATCAGACACCCCCAGCAACCACATAGTAAACACACTAACAACCTAGAAAACCCCCGCACCCGCAGGATGTGAACAACTAATGATCACTCAGAAACTCCAAGCAAGCCTAGTAACCCATAACAATCATCAGAACCCCAGCACCGCATCGTAAACCCACTAACAATCATTCGAAACCCCCAGCAAGCCTTGTAACACACTAACCAACCACTCAGAACACCCAGCAAACCGCATAGTCACACACTAAACACCCCCTCAGAACGCCCCGCAACCGCATAGTACACACTAATGATCACTGAGAAACACCCCAGCAACTGAATAGTAACAGCCACCTAACAACCACTCAGAACACCCAGCAACTGCATAGTAACACACTAACAATCATTCAGAACACCACATCAACTGCATAGCACCACACTAACGATCAATCAGAACACCCAAGCAACCACATAGCAACACACTAAAAAAACCTCTCAACCACCAGCAACTGCAAGTAAACACTAACACCCACTCAGAACACCCCAGCCAAAATGCATCGTATCAAACTAACAATCATTCAGAAACACCCAGCAACCGCATAGTAACAACCACTAACAACCAACTCAGAACACCCCCAGCAACTGCATGTACCCCATAACAACCCCTCGAACACCCAGCAACCGCATAGTAACCACAACAATCAATCAGAACACCCCAGCAATGAATAGTTAGCCACACATACTACAATCATTCAGAACACCCCAGCACCGCTATATACACTTCGATGGATCACTGCAGAACTGTTCCCGCCGAATCCGAATGAGGACAAACACCTGCCAATTTTCATCGAAGACACTGAACGCAAAATTCTAGGGACCTTTTATCTCTGTACAACAAAATAAGCAGAACGTAACTCAGAACACCCCAGAACTGCTAGTACCACACAGGTAACAACCACTGTACAGAACACCACAACAGTAACCGCGAGTGTTACCCACTCACTATATCAGACCTGACTATAACAGACAAACCCCAGGCTAATCCGCTTGGAGATTTCACAAGCTAACACATTTCAACTCAGCACAAGCCTCCACCTACAGAACGCTATAGTCACTACAATCACACTGAATTAAGAACACCCCCCAGCTCCCCGCTAGTAACCGACACTCAATGTACCCTAGAACAACCCCTAGCTTATCATTTTAGCTATGTAAAACCACTGTAACATCATTCAGAACACCCCATGCAACCAGCCATACTAAACATACCGAATCAACCACTGCAGATTAGACCCAGCAACGCATTGTCAACACACCTAACCATATTCATTCCGACACACCCCGCAAACGGACATAGTAATCACACTAACCAACCATATAAGACCCACCCCAGCAACCGCATGTTAACCACACTACAACCCCTCCGATACACCCCTAGCAAACCAGATAGTATTACAACTAATGTCACTAAGAATCACCCCCGCAACCGCATAGTAACCCACTAACAAACCATCAGAAACCCAGCAATGCAGAGAACACCTAACACCATTTTCGAAAAACCCACAACGGCATAGCCACATAAACGATTACTATTGAACACCCCAGCCACCGCATAGTACAATCAATAACAATCACTCAGAACACCAGCAAACTGCATAGTAAACACTACAATCATTCAGAACAACCCAGCAACCGTAGTACCAACTACGATCCTCAGACACCCAGCAATGAATAGTACCACCAACAACCACTCAGAAACCCGCAACTGCATAGTTAACACACTCAACAACACTCAGACACCCCAGCAAACCGCATAGTATACACACTCACGATCACTCAGAACAACCCAGCAAACCGCATAGGAAACTTATCATAACACCACTCAGTATAACATCCCCGCACCTGCATAGTCACACACTACAATCAGTCAGAACACCCAGCAACGATAGAAACACAGCTCCTCAGAACACCCCACAACCGCTAGTAAAACATAACAACCACTCGAACCCATCCACCGCGTAGTAACCCCATCAACTTTTCTCGAAACCCGCCCCTGCTAGTACCCAAACCTCCTTCGCCCCCCAGAACGAGGTCCCTTCACCACCTCGACCCCCCCCGCCCCGTAGTCACCATCATGATCCTCCGCCCCCGCCTAGATAGTACACCTCCACCCTCCGACCCCGCCCCTGCTCGTCCCACCCTCCCCTCTCCGCCCCCCGCCCATGTCCCCCAACCCTCCGCAAACCCCCCCCGCCCACCGACCTAGTACCCCACTACTCGACATCTCCCGCACCCCCGCAACCGCTGTACCACATAACCCTCTCCGCCCCCCCGCCCGCTCGTCCCACCTAGAACAACACACCTCGAGCCAATCCTACCCAGCCAAACCGCCATTTTTACTTGTGCACCCCCTATACCAATTGACACACCCGAACACACCCGCACCCGCACCTGTTAACCACCCCTCCCCCCCCCGCACCCCCCACCGCACAACCCGCTGCGCTCCCCTCACCCCCTGAAACAGCCCACCCCCCCGACACAACAACCGCCCACCCTCCGAACACCCTACCCCTCCTCGAACCACCCGCACCTGCAGCAGTCACCCCCCAAACAAACATCAACTCTTCACCAGCACCCCCCCAACCCGAACATCACCGTAACCACACACCCAAACTAAATGCATCAATCCTTGTCACATTTCTTCCATTTAGTCCTGCCGATCTCCTCATACCCACGGACCGCCCCTCATTTTCTTGTTTCCCTTTCTATTTACTTATTTTTTCCTTCACTTCGTATTTTTTTTTCTCGTTGTAATCTTCTCTTTTTTTTTATTCATTTTTTTTTTTTTCTTTTTCGTTTTTGGTTTTTTTGTTTTGTTTTTTTTACTTTGTTTTTTTTTGTTTGTTTCTTTTGGTTTTTTTTTGTTTGTTTTGTATTTTGTTTTTGTTTCTTTTTTTTCTTTTGTTTGTTTTTTTCAGAAACCCAGCAACCGCATAGTAACAACACTAACAACCCCTCAGAACACCCAGCAACGAAGGAGTACAAACACTAACAAACAACAGAACACACCAGCAACTGCTAGTAACACACTAACAGTCATCAGAACACCCCAGCAAACGCATAGTAACATTTCAATAAATGAAGTCACGGGGTTAAACAACACTGGCCACCATTGACTTTCATTGTAAATGGAAACAAATAAAAATAAGGTCTTAGGGTTGAACGACCGAGAGGAGTAATTAATGACATAATTTTATTTTTGGAGTGAACCATCCCTTTACAAAAACTGAAATAATGGATATTAGTCTACCATACCAGTCACACTGAAACTTCTTTATTTTTTTTCGTATAATAATCTCACCTGCCACTAATAAAATTTATATAACTAGATTTATTAAAAGATGATACCCAGTGGGGTCTAAAACTAAATTGAACCTCACTGACTTTCATTGAACCAAGATATGCATAATTAAAACATGCATGCAACGGACATTGTTGAATAAGTAACTGGTAAAAAAATTGAATGAAAACAACTTTGAATGTCTTGAGCTGGACATTTAGTTCTAAAATATCACACAAACACTTTCAGAATCATTCATTTTATAATAATGCACCTGCACAAAATTTTATATAACTCATTTCCAGATTTATAGGACAAACCATCAACGGATGCACCTGGTGCTTCCATGACAATAAACAAACAAAAATATCAGGATACAATTTTAGAAGTGGAAAAATAGGTTAGTGTGCCACAGTAATGTAGGTCAGTGCTGCCCTCACCTGCAGCTTTCTGAGTGTGAGCAAAGCCCAAATGACCGACATCTTACTGACAACCAGGGGCCTGAGGAGACGGGACAAAAAAAACAATTTCATCCGGCTGAAAAGGACTGATATAAAATGTGGTCAATACAGATACTGTGATAACTAGTTTCATGTTAAAACTGATAATCAATTATCAGCCCATTGTTAAAGACCTTTAACATTTTTTCTGGATGAATTAAAAAAATAAAAATAAAATCTATAGCCTATATTGAAAATGAAGGCTTTACAACAATATAATATACAGCACGAAAAATAGAGAGTCATTTTGAGATTTGGCAATTACAATACTGTTCAAAAGTGTTGGATCAGTAAGAGTTATTTAATTTGTGTTTTGGATTTTTTTCGGTAAGTAACAGTCTTACCAAAGCTGAATTTCTTTGATTAAAAATACAGTAAAAACTATAATATTATGAAATATTATTACATTTAACCAATGCAGAACACAATAGCAAAAACGGGAAAAGTTATTGAGCACATTTTACACAAAGTGCAAAAATCTAGTCGCCTCTACTAGGGACAACGTGACAGTATCATGACACAAGCCTTATAGTTGAGGATAGGAGAGCAATTTAATACAAAGTAGGGATGAATCAGAAAAGAGTTATATGAATTGCAACCTTTTGGGGAGGTTGGAGGATTAGCCCTAAATTTTGCTGTTCATTTTAATCAAGTCGATACTAACTGCCACTCTTAGATGCTTTATACATAAATCATGTACATACAGAACATGAGGAGAGCATAAGACACAGAGCAGGGGGACCAAAGAAAATTGGAACATGTTGAACTGGGATAAAGGACAAGGCCTCGCACAACACATAAGGATGCTGGTTCAATATAAGTGAACCCCATGCTTTTTTTTTTTTTTTTTTTTTAAAATTTTCTGGATTATCAACTGGAGAGTCATCTACCAATTGTAAGAGCTCCACTTCAAAATGAAACTGATATAGCAATACCACAACATGCAAACACACGTAGACTAAGGCTACATGTAGAATACTAATACATAAAAGAAAATGTAATAGGATTATAGGAAATAGAAGGACATTTTATTCAGACCACCAATATATTTGCATGAAGAGAAAGATGTACTACATATATTACAAATTTGATGCACCTTCACTTCTGGAGTTTTGTTAATTAATACATTCAATTTCTATGACACAACATATTTTACACAACAAGTGTGTGTATTACACTCAGTACTCAAAATTGAAGGACAAACAGGTGGTTATGTAGAAAGAATAACCTGTACTACATAGAAGTGTAGTTTGTGGAGGTCTTATTACATTTTCCTTATACTAAGATCTTTTGTTCCATCAAACTTCCCCGAGAGATTCCTTTAGGGGGGAAAAAACAAGGTAA